>CM034703.1:140153816-140167294 GCA_020142125.1 Phrynosoma platyrhinos | reverse complement strand
TATTATACGCAGGAAAATAAGGTAAATCCATGGTTCTGCGTGGAAGCAATAAATCATTTGGAAAGATGACTTGCTTGCAGGTGGAAGTTGTGAAGCAAGTCTAATTACACACAGGCAAAATCTCATTTTGAGGCCTACTCTGTGGCCTACTCTGTGGCAGTGGCTTACTTCTGTGCTGCCATTGTGCCTGCTCAGTATCCAGGCAGCAGAGCTGTTCAAAGTGGCTAGCAAATCTTCTGCACCTTGGTCCACCACAGTTATGCCCAAATTAATCTGCCCATGTTGAATTTGGAGGCCATGTTTCTATACTTTGCTTGTGTGATGTTGGAGGCAAAAGAGACAGGCCCTTTTTGGTGTGCCCTCAGTCTTTAAGAGATTGGGATTGTATCCCTCTTTGCTTTAGCACACAAGAGCAAGAGGTATGTTTTGTATACTGCATTCAACACCTTAGTGTAGTATAGCAGACAAACTACCATTGCCTCTTACAGTTATTTATTCTATAACAGCCATGGCAGACTTATGGGCTTCCTTCACTGTTCTTGCCATAAGAAAAATATGGTGGTGTTGGCAGGGGAGAAAAAACAAGTCTCTATGTTAGTGACCCTTCTGATGGTGTTGGACTAGAACTACTAATTAGCCTATAGTAAGAGGGGATAGGAATAGACATCAACATAGTTATGAGGTGTCCAGGCCTGTATTGATGGCTACAAATGTACATTTGAAAGTACTGACATTCATGAAAAATCAAAAACTGGTGTGAAGTGGCAACAGTGACCCAGCAGAATTCCCTGTCCTGTTCTGTGTTTCACAGAGTGCACTATATATGCAATTTTACATTCTCACAGATCATAGCATTCAGCATTGCTATACCAGGGGTAGGCAACCTTTCCCCTTTAAGGGCTGAGGGACTTCAGCTCCCAGAAGCCTCAGCCATGTTGGCCAATAGTCCCATGCTGGCCAATAGCTCCTGGGATTCTGGGAGCTGAAGTCCCTTGGCCCTTAAAGGGGAAAGGTTGCCTACCCCGATTTATACAATTTTGGCACCATCATGCAAAATATTGATCAAAAGATGAGATTCTACTGTAGTGGCTGAATGGCACCAGTGAATGGTTAATGGTGTCCAGGAGTTATTCCTGGTGCATTGAATAGGACTTAAGGTTGTGAGTTCAATACCAGCCAGGGCTGAGGCTCGACTCAGGCCTGCATCCTTCCGAGGTCGCTAAAATGAGTACCCAGTTTGTTGTGGGGCAATCAGCTCACAGTTGTAAACCACTTAGACACCCCATAGTGTGGTATGAAGCGGTATATAAATGAAGCTGCTTTGAAGCTGCTTAATTCTAAAATAGTTATACACAGGAAAACAGCCTTGATCATATTGGTTGCGTTCAGATGCAATAGTTTTGAGGGTGCAGCTGACAATGCATACTGCATACAATACCATGTTTTTAATTCAGATGTATAAAATATGACTATTTTTCTTTAGTTTACCCAGCCTACGCCCATTGCTCGATGTTAATTATTTGCCTGTAGCAGACATGAGGATTGCCCGGACCTTTTGTTTTACCAATGAAGGACAAGCTTTGTATCTTGGCTCTCCCACAGAAATTCAACGACTGAATTACAGCCAGGAAATGTTTGACAATCTGCAGGTGAGTCTTGAAATGTTATCAAGCATTCTTCTTTATGAGTTCATGCTGTTTATTTTTTTTCCCCCAACAAAAATTGTCTTCTTTTACTGATCTTAATATACTACATTGGAAAATCCCAGCAACACAGTCTGAAAACCTTGAAGGCGTGCTGTAGCTTCTTGACTTGAGCAATTTTCAAGCATGGGGAAAAGTGTTAAATCAACATACAAGCTAGCTCCCACCACTGTCACATTGAGCACATGGAAAAGTGTAAATTCTGAATAGGAGAGCCTCCTATGAGTGAAGTGTCTTCATATGAACTAGAACCTAGAAACTCCAAGTTCTGGCTCACAGGAAGATCCTCCATAGGCTGCAGAGGTTCTTCTCTGCAGAACTGTCACTTTTCAAGTGACTTCAGTAACAATAGGGGGATCGAGTTCTTTTTGACATGTTAATTTAACCCCTTTCACACATCTGAACAGGGATGTAGTGTCGTACCACTCTTAAATCTGTATTTGGAATCTGAACGATGAACATGTTCTACACATGTACCACAACAACAGAGAGTATTTATGGCACCTTATAGACTTTTATTATGCTTTTGTGGACTGCAGGCCACCTCCTGCATGAAGTGTAGCATGACGTGTTAGCCCAGTTGGTAGACTGTTATACACATAGGTGGGTCACACTGATTATATCAGTTGGGTCCAAAGGGAATTGAAATATGAGAAGTTTTAATTACCTTAATAGTTGCAAAGTCAATTATTATCACTTTTTTTGTCTTTCAGTTCCCTCTGACCCCACTCATATGTGTATGTGTATGTGTATAATTGTCAACTGAGGGAATGCTTCATGCATCCGAGGAGGTGGGCTGGAGTCCATAAAAACCTATGTGAATAAAATCTATAAGTTTTTAAGGTGCACAAGACTCTTCTGAAGCAAGAGACTAACTTGGCTGTCCACCCAGAACCTGTCCTCCTGGAGCGCTATGGCTTTCAGTTTGTAAGTATGGGCCCTTCATGTATAGAGTTGTATGCACATAAAGCTTGTTCTCACTTTCTGCTGAATTCATCTTCGCTCCTATACTGTGTGTTCAGTAAAAACATGGTTAGGAAAGTGAGATAAGACTGGAGCAGCCCACATGATAGTCAACAAAAACAGGGAATGCTCTGTCCCAGGCAACTCTGAAGTTCCACTCCTCTTCCACAACCCAAGGACACAGACTCCAAGATATGTATTACCCAGATAACCGAAGGTAAACAAATTGTTAACTATAACTGAAAAGTGTTCTTGATAATCCTTTGAAAATCTCTTGTAAGGTTCCAAATGTAAAGAGTCCTTAATATTGTCCCAAATGTGAATATAAAGAATAAGTAAGGCTCTTTCTTTCTGCACAACAGGGGTGGTAACCTCTTAGGAGCCAAGGGAATACTTGCACAGTTCTCGCCCTATAGCCACACTACCTTAACAGGTTCTCACCCTACCTTAATTCTGTTAGCACACCTTGCATGCCCCATGCTGTGTTTGGGTTCTCCATATTTCATATCAGGAGTCAGCATGTCCTTGAATAGTCATTATGACCTTTAGGAACACTAGCTCAAATGACCAGAGAAAAGGAACAAGAGCCAAGTTATTTGAATGATCCAGGTAATAATACAATCAAAGCTGCTAAGTGCACCCTCCTTCCCCCATCATCTGCATTTCTTTTTGCACCTTGAGACAAAGGGTCTCTTAATATCCTAAGCAGCAAGTCAGACTCTCTGCCTATCCCCTGTTGTGTTTCACCCAAACTTCCCTGTCCATTCATCCTGGGGATATCCTGATCCAATCTGTTCTTGTCACACTAAAATTAAAGCCATCAATCAGTCCAGAATCCCATTGTCAATTCCTGGTAAAGGACATCTAGCCTTTGTTACCTTACAAGATCGCCAACTTCTCGGGGCTAGATTTCAGGTATAAATATTGGTCCCAAGAACCTAGTCCCTGCATGCTCACAGTATACATACAGTTGTCCCAGGCTGTGCTCCATGTATGAAACTTCACCTCCCTGAGACTTCCCACTCCACCTTTCCATGGCTACTTTTCAGACAGGTAATTATTACCCCACTGCAAGCCCCCAAACCCCGCTATCTAGTTTCCATATTTCCATTTCAGTTAGCTCTGAATGCTATGTCATTATGAATTACCATTGTGTGTGTGCTCTTGCATTTTTCTAAATAAAACTCCCATAGTTCACCCTAACCACCTCAGTTATTAGTAGCATTTACAGGAGCAAACAGTCCCTAAAGGTTATCCAGCCTCTTGCAAAAGCTAATTTCCCCAGTAGTGTTTGGTGGGGCTCCCCGGTTCGCCAACCTTTAATTGGGGTAACAATTCTTTTTACAACAAATCAGCATATAGTTATGGAGGCCCAATAGGCATCCCTTCATGCCACCTCAGAAATTATTTTGTCAGTATGGAGCATCATTGCTTTCATCTAGAAGAGGGAAAAGTCTCAGAGAGTATCAAGTACCCAGTTCTTTTTCTTTTGATTTTAAATGGATGTTCGTAGGTTTGTGCTCAAACTCCTTCTAGAAATGTCTTGGTTTCCCTCACTCTCTTTTCCCTAGGGTTCTTCCTCCTCCTTTTCTGCTGATCTTGACTCGCGCAAGATTCCAGAAATGGATTTTCACTCATTTCTGCTGAGCCTTCTTTATTATTATTCAGTGACAGTGGGCTCTTGATACCCACTATGGTATCCTGTCCCCCCTCCATGTGGATACCAAAATCCATGGATGCTTGTGTCATTATATATAATGGCATAGTAAAATGATGTCCCTTATATAAAATGGCAAAATCAAGCTTTGCTTTTTGGAATGTTTAAAAAATATTTGAAGCCATGGATGGTTGAATCCATAGATGCAGAATCTGGATATGGAGAGCTGACTAAAGTGTTTTAGCAGTATTACACTAGTTAAACATTAGGATGACTTTGTTTTGGTGTGGCCATTCCTCTTTCCCTTTCTTGATCTCCGTTGAATCTGTGTCCTGGAAACAATAGCTGTGTTTACTGTTGGTGGCCATCTTAATTACAAACAGACAGCCATGTAGGTACATTTCATTCTGGAAAATACTGAGTTAATTTAAACTGAGAGTTACAATAAATGCTGCTCCACATAAAATCAAATGGCAAATCTCTCCCCGCAACACATGTGCACACTGCCCAGTGGCTAGTACATTATATTTGGAGGAAAAGGTACCACATTGTTAAGTCAGCCTTCACTACAAAAAGGAGTGACTGTGAAAGTGTAAGATCAGTGTGTAAAATAAATTGGAGGGGGGAACCATCCCATTCTGCATGGAAGTATATTATAGATAAAATCAATCTACTTATCTGTATATCTTACAACATCTTGCTGAAAATGACTTTGTTTCACTTTTCTTTCTGCCAGGACATGCTTGGAGAGTTGTTCACGCCTGTGGAAACCCCTGAGGCTCAATACCGAGGATTTCTGAAGGGGCTGTTTGGTGGGAGTGGTGGAACGCTTGACAGAGAAGAGCTCTGTAAGTCATCTTTTGCACTCACAGATACAAGACAAAGACAGGAAAAGTATCTCATGGGGAGGAAAAGGTGTATCTAAAAAATGTAAGAAGATTGATGCTCATAAGAATGCCGGTTGAAAAGTCACTTTTCCTGAATCATAGCTGTCCTCCTCCTCCTCCCAATAGTGACTCTGATTGTTAGGGATAATATTAATAAAATATATAATGTAAATGATTCCATATTTAACACCATTAAACACTGTTATGTATTTGTATGTGCTATGCTTAAGTACGGTGGAGGTCCTGGATAGGCAGGAAAAGGCAATGGCCTTCCCTGCATTGGTCCCACAAGATAATGCACACTGAAGGACAAGCTGGTGGCTGCTTTCTGCCTTCTCTTGTTCATCTTTCCTGTCTGTCTCTCGTGAGTTAACAATTTTCCCCAGGAATGGGAGAGTGGAATGAGAAAATTTTTAAATTATATTAATACCTTTTTAAGGGGGGGGGGGTTGGGGCTCTCTGGGGTGTCATTGTGATTGTATTTTATGGAAATTTTTATTGCTGTAAGCCACCCCGATTGCTTTGCAGATTATTATTATTATTATTACTATTATTATTAGAAAATTAGAAAATTTACCCTCTAAGGGGACAAAGCTGTTGGTGGAACGCTCTGCCTATTGAGAATTCTGAATTATCCTCTCATATGATGGGTCTTCTATCACATGGTAGCCAGGCTTAAATGTCATATAATTCCCCATGCCTTTCAACGAAAGAATGTGTCTATATTTGCTGTTTGAATAGATGTCTCGATGGGCAATCCTTCTAAATGATAATTCTGATATCTCCTTTTCCAAAATTGTTAGATGGTGGGTGGAGAACCAGGTAGCGCGCACACACACACTTCATTCTAATTTCATTCTCGTTTCCAATTCCAGTTGGTGAAGCTACAGCAGGAAAAGCATCTCGCAGCCTTGCTCAGCATATCCCTGGATCCGGTGGTGTTGAAGGCGTGAAAGGAGCTGCAGGGGGGGCTATCGGAGATCTGGCTCGTGCACGTCTTGCTTTGGATGAAAGGGGGCAGAAGCTGGGAGAACTCGATGAGAGGACAGCAAGAATGATGGCCAGCGCAGAAGCTTTCTCCAAACATGCACACGAGGTGGGTGTTGGCCTTAGGCAGGGCACAGGACATGGGGCTTACTGTATGAAGCGAATTCAAAGATATAGTTGTGTTAGTCTGGAAAATCAGCATGCAAAGGGGCATTGTGGCATCTTTGAGACTAAGGGCCCCTGCAGATGGCGCAAAGCAGCCGCCTCGACCCCTCCCCGAGGATATTATCAAGGTGCGTGCCGTTACACATGGTGTGTGCCCTGAATACATCCTCCCAGCTTGCTGCAAGAGGTCAGGACACAAAAATAACCATATTTTTACAAATGCAATACAGTGATCTGTTGGTATCCACTAGAGTTTAGTTCCAGGACCCCCGTGGATACCAAAATCCTCAAGTCCCATTAAATACAGTGGTATGACTGTACCTCCCTATGTCCATGGGAGGCTCATGGGAGTGCCTCCCTCATCAGTTTAGGGTGAGGTGCCCGCCCCCCATGTCACTCAAATTATGTTATTTTTCTTCCCTTGCAGGTAATGCTGAAATACAAGGACAAGAAATGGTATCAATTTTGAATTTTAAGTATGAAGTTGCACCTCAGAGTATCAAGAACAGAAGGAAAAGGAGGCCTTATTCTCAAAAGTCAGGCCCAGGACAGAAGCAGCTTTCCCCTTTGGAAAACTTTCTCTCTTTCAGCACATCAGTTGATCAAGGAAGAAGGTTTTCAGATTTCTATGTCTGCTGGACCTTTGCAATTAATTTATGTTGAATATTTTCCAATGAACAATCGTCGTCAACAGGTAATTTCACTGGCTTTAGGTATGAACTCCGGGGAGGATTTTTCCTGGTTTAAAATATACTGTACAAACTAGACTGTCAATGCATTTAAAATGAGAAAAACTTTGCATGACTAATTTCTTATATGACAAAGAAAAAAAGCAAAGCATGCTCTGATTGAGGGAAAGGGATTTCAAGGTCCACAAAGGAAAAAACAAACAGGAAACATTTGTGTTTTTAAAATGAGTTGGTACATCTCAAGCATGTTGCCTTCGACGGATGAGCTGCATTTCTCACATTTGACATTCCTTTCTGTAGACAATATTAGTTTTAAAACACTCATGCATTTCATTAGTAGAAAAATAAAATAACATTAAAATTCTGTGGCTAAATGATGGTGCTTTCTTTGTGTCTTGAGCTAGATAGTCAAAAGTCAGGGGTCTCAAGGTGGAGAACCCTTTTTGGCAAAAGAGCTGAACAAAAATATACAGAGAACACAAAGTATGGGGAAAATAAGGCTTCCAGCCCACCTAAAAACAGTTCTTTAAAATTAACTGTCGAACTCACTTAAGTTTAGTTAAAATTACAACTAGAATAATCTTAATTCATCTATTTTACAAATTTGTGTGAATTCGCAGATGACTACTCGAAGAAATACTGTTACAGGTGAGCAACCTGTCCTTCTTACTTACATGTTGTATTTGCAGCCAAGGCACCGAACCTGTAGGAAGCAGCTGTATATAGATTTCCTAAAAGTGCCAGATTCATTTTTGACATGCAAAGTTAAAATTTCAAATAAACATCTTGATTAGTTTATTTCTTCATCAAATCAGCACTTTTCAAAGGCAGCACACAAATAAAAATGTGACAAATATTTAATTACATATATAGTTATGATTATCTCCTAAATTCATTGGTTTAAAAGCCAGCAGCAAAAATACATCATATATTTAAGAAAAATACAATTTTCTAGCACCTTACAGAAAGTTTTAGTCCAATATGACAAAGGCGACAATTCAGCAAAGCATAACAGTGTCACATATGGACTTAAGCTGCCCTCAACTTACCCTGCAACCTCCGAATCCCTTCTTCACCCACATGGCCATTCCATGTTTCATAGGAAGTGGGTAGCATGAGAGAAGCATCCGGCTATGTCCTCATAGTCAGATGTAAAATGATTTACATCAGTGCTGAGATCTGCTGTCCTCTGGAGGTCTCAGGACTGCTGTAAGATTTTCACCTCTGAATGTGAGGACGTAGCCGAAAGCTTCCCCAATACTGTTGACTTGGGTAGGGTAAGCAAGATGGGCTTTGGTGCCACAGAGAGGAAACAAATACCAACCTCTACAGCACCCAAAACCCAACATACACAGTATAAGGAAATTGTAAATTTGTAATTTCCTTACACAGCGTTAGGAAAATGTGCATATAAGATCAAGAAACCCATCCCACGTCACCCTACAGCAGGCAAGGAGAAGGACTCATATATGTGAAATGTATTATTTCACATTCCACTGTGCCTGTAGTGCAACATGAGGAGTCCTGTCCATGTATTGCTAGCATCGCCACACAAACCAAAACCATTACAGAAAACCCCATATCATATATTCAATTACACACAATGTAACATTTCTGAAAAATAAACACAATCATATGTCAGGAGTGTATGGTGACAAAATAGGATTTCCACCCCGAGGACTACAGCTGTATTATATACAAAAGCAACAACAACCTGCCATCATATTAATTTCATTAAAAGTACTTAGAGGCATTTTTGACAAGTTCATTAAACACTATGTTACTATACTTTAAATTCATTATGAATTTCAATAGGAATTATACTTTGCTTTAAGAACGTTCTGGTTATTTCTACATGTGCAGTGACAACAATTGAATGCTCCTTTAATAAACCCATTTATAGGTTAAGATTCAACTGAGAAGTAAATTGTAATATCAGCATTTTAAAAGCATCTGGTTGCCCAGGTGTTGAATCTGATGGCAGAAGCCATGAATTTTCCTGTAGACTTCGATACTAACAGCACAAATGTCTGTTTCATGATCATTCACAAGTACAGCTCTTGCAAGTCTCCCCAGCTTGATCCGACTTTCACTTTTACTGAGAGCTTCACAGAAAGTTTCACAGCATTTTCCATTTCGTGCTTAACAATCTGTGCTACCTACAGACAATACAAACATGGAAAAATCAGTGTCAGAATAGAGCCACAAGGGCCTCCCAGTTTTGTTTAGCTGATCAAAGATGAAGAATTTCTATTGGCTACACATTTCAAGTCACTGAAATTGGCCAGAATGCCCCTAAACCAAGAGGATAATACTAGTCCTAAGGGAATGCAGAGAAGAACTACACAGAGGAATCAAAACTTTCAGCAAAGTCTCCTTCACATAACTATTTTGTAATTGTACTTGAACAACTGACTTCAACAAAACTTGTACTCACTGTCTTGGCAACTTATGACCAGCAGTGTATAGAAGTAAACTGCATCTTTCAAGTTCAGTTTTAAAAAGGTGCCACTTCACATGGTTACTTCTGTGAGTCTAATTCTGGTATAAAGTGAGAATGGGAGAACTACATCTAAACACAATGGGATACTGTAGATTCAAGTGCCACAACATATCTAAGCAGCGGATATCTTCCCCTTCATACAGGCAACACTGGAAAGCCAAAACACTACCCATAATTTAAATTATTTCAGAAGAACTGCATCATACCTGAATCATGCTGTCTTCTGCAACCTCATAAAGAAGTTCATCATGCAGCTGGAGTATGAAGAATCCTCCATGTCTAGGATAGGTCATCTGCCTCTTTTCTGCTCTTACTGATTTTCCTAGAGGAAATAAAGCCTAAGCAGTGCATCTTTGAAACAATCACAACAGAGTCCAATAATGCCCAGAGAAGAGCTTTCCAAGTGTTTCCAAGCCATCCAAGGGTTTAAAAACAATTATTATTATTGCATAATCTAGACATTGAAAGGAAACTTATCTGAACAGCCCTTAGCAATCTGAGCATCTCAAACCCAAGCTAAATTCCCACTAGAACTTCTTCTCCCAGGTCTTGCCTTAATACTATCTATCTATCTATTGCAGTAACCTATACCTCAGACTATTTAGAGTTTTAAATGTCACAAAACAGTAACAAGGTGTTTTTGAGTCATCTTCAAAGATAGTCCAGATAAAGTACCTTATAGTAGCCCAGCTTGGATGTAACTAAGTTACGCATAGATACTATGAAACTTAAGAAAAATACAGGACTAAAATAGGATTTAATGCTAGAGTAGGTCTACTGAATTCATTAGAGTTATCTATATGTTGACTAATCATTCACCATTAGAGTCAATGGATCTACTCTAGTTGGAACTAACCAACAGAATACCAGCCATTGCCTCTTAGATACCTGGACTGGAGAGAGTATCAGATGGAATATAATATGCAAAAAAAGCTTGACTTTATCATTTGAATTTGTTCTGCTATTGTAGCTTTGTTTCTTCATTATCTCAATACTTGTGTACCACTCCATTCTATTTTTGGGGACATTGGCACATCAGAATTGCTGGAGGACATAGAACAGAAAATGCAGGACTGGATTCTGATTTAATTCTTATTAGTCACTTTGTTTTGTTAATAAAATTATTATTTTTGTTAGGTTCCATCCCCTGATATCAGAATCGTATTTAGTCTAATTCAATTTTACTTCTCTAATAGCTTTGTATTGAGCACTGTACTTTAAAGAAATTGTTTAATTTCTTTCATTACAATTTTGACTGTTTCCCACCCAGCCCATTGGTTCAGCTTTATCTACTGGGGTGTAATTTTAAATCCAGACTTATACTGGTATGTTGGCTGGGAATCAAACCTGGGCCAGCTGTTTGGAAGTCAAATACATTCACTACTGTCCCATCCAGATTTACACTGATGAGGCACTCTGTCTTTTTGTCTCTGGAGTGACATGGAGCCATTTCTCATACAAAAAGAAGCCCTTGTTCCCCCTATCTATATATCTTACAGTGGCAACCCTTTGGGTGAGATGGAGGTGCTAAAAGGGAAGCTGCCGACTGGACAAGAATGGTAGACAAATACAGCTTTAATCCACATATGAGCAGCCTCTGCTTCTTGCCCATCTTCCCATCCCCAGCTGAGACCAGCATCTCTAATGGCTGATCCTACTCTGAGTATGATGGGAGAGACAGCACAGGAAGGACTCATACCAGGTGCCCTTTTCTAGTACCAAAACAAATGGACTCCCCACAGCTAAATAATTCTTTGAAAATGTGAGTAGGAGCCAAATTTACAAGGGGAGGATGACAGAAGGAGAGTTATCCTGTTGAGCAGTCTTCCCCCCCCCTTACACTGCTTTCAGTTCTAATGGAATCGGCATGTCTTTTGGATGACGAGCAAAGGTTTGGACAGGTTGCTTGTCTGTAATGGTATTTCTTTAAGTGATCATCTGTGAATTCACAAAAATGGGTTATTCTGCACCTGCGCAGCAAACTTTGAACCCAGAGTTATTAGAAGTGTTTTGGAGGTAGCCCCGTTCATTCTCCAACTGCCTTATTGGTCAGTTTCCCACCTAAACCCTATGGACGCCAACGCAGCAGCCCAGGATCGAAGGAGAGGCAGGGCACCACTCTGAGGGGAGGATGGGTGGGATTTGTGTGAATTCGCAGATGACCACTCCAAGAAATGCTGTTACAGGTAAGCAACCTGTCCTCCTCCTTCGTGGTCTCTGCGAATCACACAAATGGGTTAATCAGACTGACAAGCTTCGGTCAGTGGAGGAGGGAGTGCCATGCCACATGAGACGGCACATTGCCTCAAACAAAATCACCCTTTGAGAGTCTGAGCCCCAGGCATGTAAATATAGGGGCAAACAGTCCCACTAATATGACTCTACATGACTCAGGCTGAAATTCCAATACCAGGACATAGCGGAAACAGTCACCAATGCAGGTAAAAACATGCCCAGTGGCAGAAAAATAGGCTTGCCAGCTAACCCCTACGTTGCACAGTCTGTTGATAGACCTTGATGGTCTGTGATAACAAGGCAAATGTATGGCTAAGGTCAAGGGAGAATCTCTGACCTAGACAGCATAGGCTTGTTAGCATGGAAATTATGTCAAAGCTATCCAGTAGGTAGCGAAAGATGTTCACTACTGCAAGTGGACAAGGAATAGTAGACAAATACTGCAACAAGAAGGAAGGAATGGCAGGGGGTTGGACTGGATGGCCCTTGTGGTCTCTTCCAACTCTGTGATTCTATGATTCTATGAATACAGACTCTGTCTGATCCAGGAGATGAATGGAAACCAATGGGAAGGGCAACAGACTTGCAACAATGTGAGACTGCCCAGGTCGTGACATTGGCAATCAGAAAAAAGGGGGGTTACCAAACCCTCAAATTTAAAGATGTATCAAACGGAATCTTTCAAATGAAAAAAGGGGCAGTGGCCTGATAAGCCCCTAAGCCATTGTTTGAAGATTATGGCATCGACAGACAATGCCTAGAACGCTAAACAATCTAGGGCTAAGTGTTCACATAGAATGTGAAATAGACCATCTGTACTCAGCAGTGAGATGGTTGGGCATCACCAGCAAAAGCAACAGAAACAAGTGCCTGTACCACAAATGGACAATAGGACGTCTGGGTAGTTCACTCGTACAGAGACAGTCTAATCAACGAATTGGAGAAGGTCCAGTAATAATTTCTGGAATAGTGGTGGACATCAGAGAAGAGGAATAGTACCTCATCTAGTCATAACAAAGCCACTGAAAACAGGGACAGTGAGAAAATCACAATATCCAATTGTTGTGACCCACAAGACGCGCTGTGTTTGAATGTAATGTTTCAGGCTATCAGCATGAAACATGCAGTTCTTGGTGAAAATTCCAGAGAAAATAATAGTGGCTGGTGTGATAACTAGAAGACTAGTCATAGCATTATAAAAGTAAAGGGGTTTCACACTGTAAGTAGAAAGAGATCCCTGTGGGAATGCTATCCCATCCCGTGCTGTCCTGCAGAGGTTGTATCAAGGATAACATGACTTGGCAGGAATGGTGTCGACTTGTCATGAATGGGTCATGAGAGAAGAATTTTAGAACAGGGGAGCTAGAATAGACCTTAAGAGCCACCACTCCAGCTCCTAGCCAGGAGTGAAATCCTTTATCGAAGGGGTAGGCAACCTAAGGCCGGATGCGGCCCCCCGAGGCCTTTGGACCAGCCCCAGGCTGGTCCTGCTGCCGCTGCCACCGCCACTCCCATGATTATTATTGTTGTTATTACTTGTTCTTGGGGTTTTCTTGGCAAAATCTCCACAGGGGTTTTGCCATGGCTTTTCTGGGGCTGAGAGAGTGTGCATGCATATTTATTTTATTTATTTTAATTTTTAAAATAGGCTTGCCAGCTAACCCATACGTTGCACAGTCTGTTGATAGA
>CM034703.1:140126362-140144204 GCA_020142125.1 Phrynosoma platyrhinos | reverse complement strand
GGATAGGCCCATGTTTGTCATGGTATCCATGAACTCCCGAGCCGCACAATTAAGCAAAACACAACTCAGCACAAATAAACAAGCAAACACTACATCTGCAACTTGTGCATCATTCAAGTACAGTAATCCTTCCCAATTCACAGGGGATCTGTTCCAGTCCACCACCCGTGCAAAAATGGCGATTCGCAGATATTCGAGTCCCATAGGAAATAATGGCGCACGCACCTATGGTGCACACACAGCCATCTTGTTTATAGCCACTTGTCCCTCCCACAAAGAGACCACGGATTCCAAGTCTGTGAAAAAGGAGGGACAAGTGTATTTCAAAAATAAATCCAATTTCTGTGGAATATAGGGACATGCAATAGAAACATTTGTCCATTCGAAAGGAAGGAACCTGGTCAGTTAAGGGGAAGAGGCTATGATCAGTAATATTATCTTGCTTTAGGTTCAACAAGTTAAAAAAAACAACAGAAGAACACACAAAAATGCCGGTGGAATCCCTACCTACATGGAATATTGTGCAAATGTTCCTATGCACCATGGATGGGCCTTCATACCTTGCTGACTAGAAGGATATTTCAAAGTAAATCCAACTTTCCATTCTTAGGGAGTGGAGCAGACAGAAGAGGAACCCCTGAACTGGTGGGCCAACCAGATCTCTACAACTCTTGCTGCAGGGACCTTCATCTGAAACAAAACTCATCTTAAAACAAAGAGCAAAGGATGCCTCATCTGAGGCAAATGCATCCCCTGTTCTCTGTCCTGAGTGTGATTGAGACTGGGCAATGTGTCAAGCAACATTAGGCAGAAAATCTAGTGCAAAATCTTTTTGGTAACAAGCTTAGGAAGCAGTCTGCAAAATCCCCACTACATCTCTATCCTAATGATTGCAAGAGGTTGCTATATTTTTATCAAGAGAACAACCAATCAAACAAATGTAACATTCTCCCAACATAAATCTAGAGAAATCCCTTTGGGAAAGATTACAAATATTTCAGAAACTAGCACAAAAGTTATATACTGATGGGATGATTATTGGAAGGAAAGAGAGACCGTATGTTACCTATCTGTTAAAGTTTTAATAACTTATGATATATACTTGCAAAGATTTTTGTTTCTAAGTGCAAAAACTTGAAGGTTTCCTCAACCAATAATCACCTAGCTATTAAACAATGATTTATGATATACTGGTATATTTCAGGTTTTAAAAGCCTCTGACAAAGAAGCTTCTTTTTACAAGTATTTTTTACAGCTAACTAGCCTGACAGGGAAAAGGGGGGACTTTGCTAATTGTTCTTCATCTAGTTGGATGTTTTTAGCACCATCAGAATGGGGGGATGGAGACAGAGGGATGTAGAAACACAGACTTTTGTCACTGGGTTGCAATAGTGTGTCTGTAGTGAACAACAAAATAAAACTTGAGCCCAGAAAGAATGGAATTCTACTCCAGGCAATCCTACTGTAGCTGTCTGTGCTTGCCTACGACTGGCAAGGTAAACAACAGCTGTCTCCAGAATCCCTTGTTGAACATGTGTGAACAGAAAACAGACAGAAAGGAGTACAGTAGATAAGCCGGCCTCACCATCAACCCTGAGCAGTTAAAAAAAATAGATCTATAACTACCACATAGGAAAAAAATCATAAGAAAAGTAAAGCCTTCTGAATTTTTTAAAAAATCATCCTTTGATCAATTTTGAAAAACGTTTTCAAATCATCAACATTTTTTTTAATCTATGCAAAGCATGAGAGCCAATGTGGTGTAGTGCTTTAAATGTTGGACTACGATTCTTGAGATCAGGCTTCGACTCTCAGACATGAAAATCCACTGGGAGACCATGGGTGGGTCACACATTCCCAGCTGTCAGAAAATTCTGTGATAAGTTTGCCTTAGTGTCACCATAAGTTGGAAATGATATGAAGGCAAGCAACAACAACATTCAAGGCATACCTTGCCTGGTTTTATATATATATATATATATATATATATATATATATATATATATATATACATATTTTGAGTTTAAAGTTTGATGAAACTGGTGTTCTCCTTTTGTAGTGTAGGAACCTATCTCAAATCTTTGGATATTATTTCTGCCTCTGGTACCAAATTTTCTGTTAAAGATGTAATGTCCAAGAACATTACTTTGTTAGTCAAGGTATACCTATATCTAATCTTGAAGTTCTGAAAACATTTTCTAATAACTCTACACATTTGCTCAGTCATGATGAAATTGGTTTCCAATCTTCCACTACCCCATTCAGAAGACTAAACATATCAAATCAAAACAGCACAGTCTGTATGATTTAATTTTAACTTAAGATAAGAGACAAAGAAAAAGAGACCTTTAAATTCTCACCACTCCTAAATAATTTGTCCGCAAAATTTTGATTTAAATTTTGACTGTTTTAAACACATACCCAAAGGATTGTAAAGATACATATAGGCTATTAACAAACTGACATATGAATAATAGTTAAACCACCAAATTGTGAAAAAAAAGCCATGACCATCAATATTAGTAATTTTTACCTGGATATCTTGATTTGAAAGATTCAATGTAGTGGGAAGCATCTGTTTCCTCAACACCCATCTGTTCTCCTAAGGATTTAGCTCCTATTCCATAAATCATTCCATAGCAAATCTAGCAAAAGAATTGTTGTTGTTGTTGTTGTTGTTGTTATATTCAATGAGATTCAAGCATACAAAAGAGAGCTTGCATAGCTATAACTGATGTTTTTATTTTAAAAAAATACTGGCAATTCTTCTTGGTTGTGCTGCATGGTCATCCAAATCATCACACATAATGTAGAAGTAGATAGATCTAAGTTTCAAATGTTTTGAGTGTTTTAACAGAGAACTGGTATTTAACTGAGTGTGTGTGTGTGTTGTGTGCCTTCAAGTTACTGATGACCCTAAGACCTTAGAACCTATCCTGGGGTTTTCTTGGCAAGATTTGTTCAGATGAGATTTGCCATTGCCTTCCTATGAGGCTCAGAAAGTGTGACTTGCCCAAGATCACCCAGTGGATTTCATGGCTAAGTGGGGAACGTAAACCTGGTCTCCAGAATGGTAGTTGTAGTTCAAAACTCAAACCACTACGCCATACTGGCTTTTGTGTTTAACTTTGCACCACACTAAAAGCAGACTGTATGTACATATGATGGAAGAAAACAGTGCAAGTGCCTTGTAGTTCAGTTGCTTCTTGACAGCCTCCTATAACTACCTCTAGAGAAAGGAGGACACAGAGAATCAGAGAATCGCAGAGCTGGAAGGGATCACACCCCTTGCCAGAGATACACAACTAAAGTACTCCTGAAAGATGCTCATCTGTTTAAAGATCTCCAAAGATGGAGAATCCACCGCCCTCCGAGACAATCTATTTCGCTGTTTGAACAGCTCTTACATTTAAAAAAGTTCTTCCTAATGTTTAGGCAGAATCTCTTTTCTCGTAATTTGTGTTCTAATTTCTGGAATGGCTGAAAACAAGCTTGCTTCATCCTGTATATGGCTTCCCTTTAAAAATTTAGGTATAGCTATCATGTCACCTCTCAGTCTTCTATTTGCCAACCTAAACATACCCAGCTCCTTTACTTGTTCCTCATAAGCTAGGTTTCCAGATTCTTGATTATCTTGGTTGAACTTCTTTGGACACATTCTGGCTTTCTGATATCCTTCTTGAACTGTGATGCTCAGAACTGAACAGTTTGACTAGAATGATCAGGGGTGTACCTACACTGCAGAATTAAAGCAGTTTGATACCTCTTTAACTGCCACGAATCTAGCCTACAGAATCTTGGGATTTGTACTTTGGTGAGGCACCTAGGTTCTCTGACAGAACAGGCTCACCAAAGGACAAATCCCAGGATTCTGTAGGACAGAGTCATTGGAGTTAAAGTGATGCCAAACTGCTTTAATTTCACAGTGTGGATACAATTTAGGTGATTCCTGACTATCTTCCTTATCAATTCCTTATCAATTTTGATTTGCAATCTGGATACCTTACCAAGGTCTCTGCTGATGCATGGATGCACACAGTTCTCTTTTGAAGTAGGACAACTAATGCAAATTAGATGTTGAGCAGTTTTGCCTTTTAGTTGTGATCTGTTACCATTTTACTATCCTGACTGAGCAGCAGCCCCGCCACCTCCTTGATCATTTTCTTGCTTCAAATATATCTGAACTATCACTTTTTGTTGCTCCTTGCCTTGCCTTGCCAGTTTTAGCTCATTCTGAGCTTTAACTTTTCTTATACTATCCCTGCAAGCTTGACCTACACATCTTTACTCTTCTCTGGTGATTCATCCTTCCATTCCTCATACATGCTCTATTTTATTTTCACTTCCCCCTTGAGTTTGCTCTACAGTCACACTGAATTTTCCATTTTTCTTCTTCCATGGAATTGTTTGTGATTATACTTTTTGCAACTCTTTCTTCATGAACTCCCACCCTTTCTGGGTTTTTTTTTCCTTCAGCATTTCTATCCATGGGATTCTAGCTAGTACTTCCCTGAACTTGCTAAAATCAGCTTTCCTGAAATCCAGTGCCTGTGTTTGATTGGAGCATGTCCAAAAGAGGGTGACTAAAATGGTGAAGCGTCTAGAAACCATGCCCTATGAGAAACAACTCAGGGAACTGGGTCTGTTTAACCTGGAGAAGAGACGGTTAAGAGGTGATATGATAGCCCTGTTTAAGTATTTGAAGGGATGTCATGTTGTTGTCATATTGAGGAGGGAGCAAGCTTGCTTTCTGCTGCTTCAGAAAACATGACCCGGAATAATGGATGCAGGCTACAGGAAAAGAGATCCCACCTAAACATGTTTGATGTTGAATGGTAAAAAACTTGGAGTTCTCCTCCCTTTAAATTCAAATCAGCTTCCCTTAAAGAATGCTTCTTGAAACTGATACACAAATGGCACCTTACTACAATTAAGTTAGCGAGAATTACAGGTAACACAGGTTGTGATTGTACAGGTACGTTTACACATATGTGGTTACCTTGTGATAAGATCTATCAATTTTGTACACTCATTTATCTCAAGTATCACAAACCAAAGCCTTGTTCCTTGCCCTGCGTTATTACTTTTGTCTGCATTTAAAGGTAGTAATAATAAGAACATAAAATATAAACATATAATTTGTTTCATTCTTGCTATTACTCGATTGGAGGTAGCACAGAACTGGAAGGCTGCGTGCTCATGGAGAACTGGTGGCAAAGGGTCTGGAACACCTTATTAATGGAAAAGTTATTGGACAGGATCAAAAGCCCCACTTTGTGTCACACTTCTTTTGAGAAGAAACTATTAACCTTTTACACTTTTGTTCATTCTTTAGAACACCCTCCTCTGCTACTATCCTAACATTTGAATGTATAGATTTATGTTGTTTTCTGATTTGACCCATTTGGTCCACTATATTGTATTCATGAATTTTTAACTTTTCTCAATGGATTATGATTTTAATAAATTATTTTTTAAAAAGGCAGCTCACATCGTACAATATTGAAAACATGAGCCTAAATCCAACTACTGGTTCCAATTAGAACAGGGCCATTGAATCAGTATGAATTAGAAAATGTTGATTAAAGTTCAAAACAGATGGGCAAACAGGGGTGGCTTGTGGTTGCTCCAGGGGCATGGCGTTTACATGATGCAAACCACCGGAGAACCCAGAAGCAGCCCCAGGGCTACCTAAGGCGGCCCAAAACTGGCCCCAGAAGGAGAGGGATCTTTTCTGCTCCTTTTGGGACCACAACAGGAGGCACCCTTGGGGCCAAGCCATGTGTTCGCCACCCCACCCCACCTCACCCCATCCCCTGAGGTGATCAGACTGCCCGTCTGCTTTGCCCCTAAGTCACTTTAGTTGGGTCTAGAAAATAGATTTACACCCTGATATAAATCAGCCAGTGTGATGCAGTGTCTGAGCATCACACTAAGAGAGAAAGGCAGGGTTTGAATCCCCACTCAACCATGAAAACCTACTGGTTGACCTTGGGCAAGTCTCACTCGCTCAACCTTTGGGAAAAGCAATGAAACACTTTCTCTTTGAATATATCTAGTCTATTCTCTGAATGGATCTTGCCAAGAAAACTCTAAGATAGGATTGCCATAAATCGGATTCAACTTAAAGGTACAATTAAAAAATCAAAGAAAAAGGTGAAGCAAACCACTGCATCCAAACAGTGGAGTAGTACTACAGTCTATAGACACAAATTAAGAAAGATAATAAGAGCAGGCAAACTGTCTTTGTCAGTTTGCAAAAAGAAATATACATGTGGAAATCAAAATTACTTTGAACAGGAAAATGCATTGCAAATTTATTTTCCAAGGAGGATAGTGAGATCACACTCACTTTTCTATCAAAACTTCAACTTTGTTAAATATTTCTGAAGGCCCCATCTTTTCAAGATTACCTGCTTGGCTTGTTGCCTTAAATCATCTCCAACTGCTTCAGGGTCAATCATCTTCCACTCAGCTGCAATTCTTCTGAATACATCGGCACCATCATTCAAGGCCTGTAGAAGCCGCCGGTCACAACACAAATGAGCAAGGATCCGCAATTCAAGTTGGGAGTAATCCGCTGCCAAGATCAAACCACCTACAGCCAATAATACAGATTAATTCCTAAAGTATACATACACAGTAACTCACATGCTTTGTTTCTTTCAATAATGGCTCATCCAGGTGACTCACAAACATTCCTATATGTCAGTATGGGTGACTGCATACAATTTAAACATACTGAGCAGTGAAGGAGCCCAAGACCCCTTTTTGCTATAAAATGCTAGTTCATCTGAATGGGCAAAGCCATGGCTTGTCTGAGATTCTAGTTCTGTGGAAATTCAAACTACAGTTGCCTATATAGAAGTAGATTAGGATATGTTACATGCAAGGACTAGAAGCTATAGAGACAAGGAGAATAGAGGATAGCATTTCATGAAGCTAGGACTCCTAGGGTTTACTCATTTAATTCCAAATCCTAGGTTTAGCCTTGAGTCTAAATGAAACAATTGTGTTGGCACAGTATACTGGCATAATTCAGTACAGTCCACCGTCCCCTTTTAGTTCTGAAATAACTTTGATGCAATTACGGTTTTGTTTTGTTTTCCATACAAACTGCCCAGGGTGATACAAGTTGTCATCTTCCAACTAGATTTTCCCCAACCACATTTCTAAGGAAGTGATAGTAATAAAACAATTCTTGTAATAAAACAATGTTAACCTGGAAATGGTACAAAGGCATGCCTCATGCTAACAGCAAATGGAATTCTTTTTCCACTGGATAACATTTCAGTCAGACTCTTAGGCTCACATGGTAGTACAGAATGCTTTCTACCTCTGTAAAATAAAATGGAAAATTAGGCATTCAGTTTACTTTTACATCAATTGAACAAGATAGAATAATAAAATACAATATCTGTAATGATTAAATATAAAAGTTCCTGTTCATTATTAATTATCACTGCAGTTTAGATACACCTAGGATTAAAGTGGTGTTTTGCCTCTAACTGGTGTCTGCTCTCTACCTATCTTCCTTATGCCTGAACCATGCTCCTGGAAGCACTAACCAATTTTGTTGTGGAACAAGGTTCTCCAAGAATGTGTGCCTTGTTCTACAGCTAAATAGCCCCTTTAAATGTAAAGTACTGCATTTTGTGTTGCTGAATTTTGGTGGCAGAATCAGTGGCGGTCCCAGTAACATGGTACAGTTGTCCACAGATAACTGGGGTGGAGGAGATGGACCTCAGAATCACAGAAGTTGGCCAAGTACAATCAAGAGATCTCATGTGCCCCACCTTAAATTATATGATAGGGAGAAAAAGTAGGATATAAATGCACTAGATACATACAGGCAGAGTTTCAAATATCATGACATATGAAATATTTGACATACTTGTGTCTTTTGTGAAATGTGACCAGCAGATTGAAGAGCAGAACTTAAAAACTAAGGGGGGATGCAGACTGGCCTAAAGGGCTGGCCTGGGGGTGGAGTTGGGGTGGGACAACGGTATGCCGGCTGGCCGGCTGGCCTGACTCTGCCCCAACACCACACCCCCGTCGACACAGCACAAGGCATCAGAGCACCCTCTTGGCACAGAGCCGCCACCATGGCTCAAAGAGCGGCCTTTTGCCATCCCCAAAAGGAATGATATTTGCCTGCTTTGGGCGGGTGGGCAAAAACGAGGATCAGGGCCGCAGTGCGTGATTGTTGCGGCCCTAAGATTAGAACAAAAAAAATCAATATTTTTTACCTGTTTCTTGGAACACTGAACATATTATGTGGTTTCTGGGAAGGTGGGCTTTCTTCAACCAGGCATGGCATTTCAATTTCAAAATCTTTAGGCACATTTTGTATATTTGGTTCTCTGAAGCTTATGCGACCTAAAAACAAGCATGGCATATGGCTAAAGGCAGTACACACACAGCATACATCTGAATGAAGATTAAAAGCAAATTAAACCACAAAATGTTTTTAAAGTTAAAAATAAAGTTGACTTGACAAAAAGCTTTGTTGCTCTTGAAATATAATATTTCTGAGAGAATTAAAATGAAGTAAAACTGTTGAAATTTTAAAATAATAATCTTATCTAAATGGAAAAAAATTAAATCTGTGCATGTTACAAAATTACGCTTTCTGCATAGCATATTCATTCCCAATGGTAATTCCTTTCAAGAGGAGGTAGTAACAGGAAAATATTATAGAAGAGTCTTATCTCTTATTTTAGCCTGTCTTTTGATACCATCAAGTGTTTATATTCCCAGGTGGCATGAGATGGTTTTCACAGTTTATTGACTCTCCTACTCCCACCACGGTAATAATGAGATTGGAACTAATCATTCATGGTCATTCCTGAATTACTGAAGACAAAATCCACACACATGGATTCATCAGCTAGAATGAAGTCTAAAGTTCTTTTGAGTTGTAAATGTTGACTCCTCTCTTTGCATTGGTTTTATTACACAGCCTTCCTCAACATTAAAGTTGTTGTTGTTGTTGTGTGCCTTCAATTCTGACTTACAGCAACCCAAAGGCCATGAAGGGGTTTTCCTAGCAAGATCTGTTCAGAAGAGCTTGTCTTCCTCTGAGGCTGAGAGTGTATGACTTGTCCAAGGTCACCCAGTGGGTTTCCATGGCTGAGCGGGGATTCAAACTCTGGTCTCTAGTGCCGTAGTCGAATGCTCAAGCCATACACCACACCAGTAACAAAATGGTACATTGGAATTTACCATAAAATGTATTCTGGGATGGTGCAATGGATGTTTTTAAAGATAACAATTGTTGACATTGTTAGAATTCATTTTATTTTTATTCATGTAACCATAAGGTGGAGGTGGATTGCTTCTCCAGTTATCCGAGAATGACCATTCATGGCAAGTTCCAACCTCTCATTCTCTGGATCACTGAATGAGCAATCTCCACACATATAGGATATGTCAAAGCCCTGCTTTGTGTAAGGGTGGGAATGGATGCCATTAACCCTTGGCCCTTCCTGTAGGACTGTACAGCAAAAGCCTACCTGAAAAGACTTTATCTATCTTGTAATGCCTACTCAAAGGCTCCTTCCACTCCCCACAGCCTTAGATACTTCCTCTAATGATGCCATTACTTGGAAGGCTGTTGATATTGCCATCAATGTTTAATAAGCCCATACATTTCAAGGTCTGGGTGCATGGAAAACATATGCATAATCATAACATAGATGGTTACATGCCTTCAGCCATCTTAAAAGCATTAACTTTGTTGCTATGTGTCCCAGTGTTCTGGGATGAAATGAAACAAAAAGTGCTTCCATATGCTGGAACAGCTTGGTTCTGGTTAATCTGCATCACTCTTTTCACATCTAAGGAGTGCCACTTCCTTTCAAATGGATGTGATGGATCTGGGCAGAAGGGTGGTAGCTTGGACCTCTTGATTCATAACTTTGAATGACAAACACTTCAACATAAATAAAGGGTCTATTATTAACACCAATTTATTGTCTGCACAAATTAGTATTTACTAACAGAAATGCTAACTTGGACACTCTGTGTGGATGTAATAACTACTAGGAATAGCCATTTAAAGGACAGTAACCATAATGATGCTTCCCTTATGGGCTCAAATGGAACCTTTGATAATGCATTCAAGACTAACTTGAAATCCTGACTTGGGAAACTATGTTTCTTTGAATGGTCATCTGTGCCCTCACACAAATGGGTTTTGAGCCTGCACAAAGACTCCATTTGGAAAGTTCTACAGCTGAGTAGCTTGCCGGGAATACCCTTCCTGCCTACTGCACATGTCCCAGCCCACCATGCTATCTTCTTCTCAGTTTCAAAATCCTCCATATAAACATAGAGACCTGGAAAAGGAGAGGAAGAGCAAGTTTTTCTGAAGGCACATATGACCACTCAAAGAACCACAGTTACAGGTAAGCAACCTGTTCTTCTTCATGGTCTCTATGTGCCTCATACAAATGCAAAGCTTACCCACGGTTGGTAGGCCAGGCTACTGAAGAACAGATGAAAGTACAACACAGCCTAAGCTAGCATTCACTCTGAATCTGCAGTAGAGCATGTAAAGATGAATAAATGTGGACAGTTGCAATAAGATAGCCACCTTGCAAAGTTCAGGTAGAGGGATCCCATGAAATAAGGCTGTAGACAAGCCCACTGCTCTGGACAAGTGCACACATAAACTTTTGGGTGTCAGAAGCTACACCAATTCACATGACATTCTGATAACCTGGACAATCAATTTTGCAAATAGTTTAGATGAAACCTGCTGACTCTTCCGTGGACCTCCATAAGATATAAACTGTCTATTGGAAGAGCGAAAGACAGCAGTAGAATGAGAGAACCCTCCAAACTTCAAAGTAATGGAGAAAATTTTCCAATTCAATTGTAGGCTGCAGATAAAATGTCAGCAAAACTATGTCTTGATTGATGTGGAACTGCAGTACCACTTTTGGTAAGGAGGAGATCTCCGAATGTAGAATAGCCTTATCTCAATGAAAAACAAGAAGAGGGCTGTCCAAATGCAGAGCCACAAGTTCACTCATTCTCCTTGCCAAGGTAATTGTGACAAGAAAGGCTTTCTAGGTAAGTTCATCAGCTGTAGTCAAAGTTTCACATGGCTTATGAATCCGTTGTAAAGCAGTGAGGCAACCAAGAAGTAGTAGCCACTGTCACTGGAGAGTACAGATGAGCAAAGACCCTTAAAGTACTTCTTGAGAACCAGATGTGAAAATAAAGTATTAGATGAACCAGACAAGGTCAGCTGGTAAACTATTGTGGCTGTCAAATACACCTTGAAAGAAGAGCAAGCCAGTCTTTGTTGATGAAGATGTAAAAAGAAATGCATGATAGTGGATAAATCTGCAGGGGAAGCAGGTTCCATCCTGGAGGTAGTAAAGGAACAGAATCACTTCTATTTATAGTCTTAGGAGTATTTAATGGTGTCCTTCCTTGCAACATTCAGAACCAAACACAATTTTTGCAAGCTTATGGTATTTTTTGCCAGGCTGAAAGATGGAGCATATGTAGATCTAGGTGGAGAATCTGATCTTGAGAGTGAGATAGCAGGTCTTGTTGGTGAGACAGAAACTCAATTCAGCCCTTGGAGAGATGCAGCAGAGGAACAATCAGTAAACCGATGATTGGGAGGTCAGAACCAATGCGGATGGTTGTATGGAAATAGGTGCTGATAGTGAGGTAGTCATCAATACTGATATAGGCTTTTTGATTTAGCAATGACAATTGACACAGAAAATAATTACTTATTCTGTGCAGCCAACTCTGACACATGGAATGACTTCTCCCAGAAGTTGAGGTGAAATCTTCAGGCATGATTCATGAGAGCATGGAATGTAAAGCCTTGACAGATGTGGCACTTTTACACAATGTGTTCCTTCCTCAGATGAAAAAGGCACAATTAATTTCCATTAAAAATGGAAACTTTTCTGCCACAACTAGGCCAGATCTTAAACAAAACAGTAGAGGCCATATTGTTTCTGATGCCAGATCAGAACAGAAGCTCAACAGCAAGTGATTGGCTATACTTCTGTCAGTATCTCACTCTGTGACCTGCTGGCTTCCAGTCAGAGGAGCTGTTTGGAGTTCATCTACTCATCTACTTGCCTTTTCTTATTATTAGAAGGCATTTGTCATTCGTCATTCATTTTCCTCAATTTCATAATTTTTCTTTAAAGGTCTATTTGTTAATTGTGAACAGAGGTTATAAAGGGACACAGCAGGGGTAGGCAACCTTTCCCCTTTAAGGGCCAAGGGACTTCAGCTCCCAGAAGCCTCAGCCATGTTGGCCAATAATCCCATGTTGGCCAATAGCTCCTGGGATTCTGGGAGTTGAAGTCCCTTGGCCCTTAAAGGGGACAGGTTGCCTACTCCTGGGACACAGGAAGAGAGAAAGTGGAACTTTAATCTGATGGCAAAGCAGGAATACTTATGAGGACAAAAGAGAAGTGAGTGTTGAAAACTGAAAATAACTTTAGATTTCTGTCTTAAGTTGCTGGCACATGGAATAAACCCATAAGAGTGAGGACTGCTATGAAAACTGAGCACATGAACTATTTGTTTCTTCTTTCTTAATTGTTTGCTGGCCTTTCCTCCAGCTTCAAACTCTGTTCTTAGGCAGAGTCTGAAGGTTTTCACCTCTGGAATACATGAAATCAGTTGGACTGAGAGTTATCTCTTTTTCTTCCTGTTCTCTTGCCTTGCTGATTAAAATCTGTCGTTGCCTAATCCATTAAAACCACAGAACTAGTACGAAAGAAACCAAACATTAACTAAATTCATCTTGAAGACTTGAAATAAAGTGTGAATCGAAAAAAATCTTCTGGAGAAATGGGGAAATCTTATTTTTATACATGAATATAAGTCCTCAAATCTAGCTGAAAGATAATTATATGAAAACCAAATAATCAGAATGAAACTTTTTCTACAGCAGTGCAGTCAGCAGCAACTACAAAAATGTGTATGCCCAACCTACTTAGTTCCTTTTTAATCAAAATTTTAATAAACTAGCAGCAATACCTTTTTGCATTAAAAAAAAAACCCTACTACCTGTAGCACTGTAAGTCTGAGAAACAGGATAGATCCTCTCCATTCCAAGTACAGGGTTCAAAAGTTTCTCTCTCTGCAGTGGAAATACCACCTTGGTTATTGCATTAGTGATCTTTCTCCATTCTAAAATCAGGCCTGGTAATGGATGCAACACCTTCAGTTTCTCTAGAACATCCTGTAGGAATTACCAAGAGAAAAAACAAATTGGCTGTTTTTGTTCACATTGTTCCTATGTAGATTTTTCACTGCCATACCCTGGGGTCAACCCATGAATAATATCCTGGAGGGTTAGCCAGACTAGCATAGTGTCAAGAATCCTGTGATATATGTATGTAGAGCCAAAATGTGCTATTTTATGAAAGTAAAAAAAAACACCTGTTAATTCTATTTAAAAAGCCCACAGTTTTTCTTAACTGTGAGCTTTTTAAATACAGTCTTTTTAATTTTTGTAAAATAAGATTTTAGCTCAATTTTGTTTGAAATTATTGTACAAATTATTTTGGGTCCTGTGCTGGGAAAAAGAGAGGGTTTAAATACAATAAACAGATATAAACAAACAAATAAATAAATAAAATATGTTCATCCTGACATGCTGCTTTGATTAGGGTCCAGACTGGGCAGGAGAGGCAACACAACTGTTGTTGTGGATGGGGAAAAAACAACTCCAGTCCTTCCCTGAAACACAGGGAGGTGATGTTGGAGATGTGCTGAGCACGTTAGTCACTGATTATTCTCTCATTGTTCTCTTACTTTTTTGGAGGGAATAATTTGAAAAGTTTATCCTTTTGTAATTTGGGGAAATTACAAAAAATAGCAAACTGTATTGTATTTTATGTTTAATTTTGCATGAAAGATGCCATGAAAACTTCTAGTCCTGAAAGGCAATATAATAATATTGGTAATAAAGTGCATTTTCTCTCCCTGGACCCTTGTTCTATAGGCTCACAGCCTTATGTAAGCCTGTGTTTGTGTTTAAAGTTAGAAACTAAGCAGGAAGGCATGTTGAACGTGTTGAAACTATGCTAAATTTACAACCCTCTCTCCCTCCTGAAGTGACATATTTGAAAGAGAGAGAAGCCACAGAACTAAATATTCAAGTGCTAAATCACTTGATGCCTTTCAGGATGGAACTGATAACACTGAATCAAGTAAGTCATCACAACTATAATCCACCAAAATTCAAGAAAGCAGTGGTATTTTTCATGCAATTCAGGTGTTCAAAATTGAGATGTATAAACCAAAATTTCAGCACTGTTATTTTGTACATGTCTTCCTTTGCAAAGTTCTGGCAGATGTTAAAAAACTCATACTAGGTGCAATCACTGAAAGGCTTTTCTGACTGAAAGCATACAGATGAAAAAATACCTTGGTATTTTTGTACCTTGGTTGTACTGAACTGCTTGCTCAATCTGACCCTGTTTCCATTTGTTGCTGCTCTTCCAGTATAGCCTAAAGTTTTCTTGCCTCTTTGCATTTTTGGTTCTACATCTGATGGAAGCTTTTGCTCCAAAAATAAGACCTGAAAGAGGTTATAACTTCAGTTAGTTGCAGGTTATTTTATTGTACAACAAAGAATTAACCTGTCAGACTCTTCTCTTCCCCAACCCCTCATCCAAAGATGAAGTGTTGTTGTGTGCCTTCAAGTTGTTTCTGATATATGGTGACCCTAAGGGGTTTTCTGAGGCTGAGAAAGTGTGACTCACGCAAGGTCACCCAGTGGGTTTCCATAGATAAGCAGGGAATCAAACCCTGATCTCCAGACTCATAGTCCAATGCTCAAACCACTACACCATGCTGGCTCTCAAGATGAAGTGTAGGGCCATCTTAATTCCAATTCAACTGTGATTTAGCAGGCAGCTTTTTCTGTCTTATGTAAAGGACAACTTATATCACATTTTTGATATAGGTTATTAATACTATTTTTATTATTATTATTATTATTATTATTATTATTATTATTATTATTATTATTATTAACATATTAATAATTGAAAAAATAAAAAGTGAATTAACAAGATGTACTAGTATTACATTAAGTAACAACTAGCAGTTAAACAGAGCTTGTCCTTTAATTCTGAACCTACAGAAAACACTACAATCTGCTTTAATTACTGTGATATAGATATTATGACTAATAATTTTACTATGTCAAGAAAGAGAGAAAGCGTTTTCAAAATATGGTTAACAAGAAAAGTGCAAAACTCTGTTCCACTCAAAAAGAGAAAGAATATCAGTGGACTTGACAGCCAAGCATAACTATGAATTAGGGATGGAATGGAAATTTGTCAATTTCCTGACTGGGGTCAGGAAACTTACACAGGAAGAACTTGAGAAACTTAAACAGGAAGAAAAATGGCATGTTAAAAATTCTTGTAAACTGCTCCCAACATGATATAAACTGCACACTTTTTGAGAGCTGAGCAAGAATTTGAGAAACTGCACACTTCTGCAGTAAAAACCTACACTCACAGTTCTTTAAAACTACACATAGAAAACTTCAGGTTCCTAAGGAAAAAACTTGCCCTTCCATTGGTTTTTGCTATGCTCTTGGGAAAAGTACACAAAATGCAAACTAAATTTCACGGCATACCTCTATACAAACACTGCTTGACATTGTGGCTGGAGACTTGCTAGTCTGAAAGTTGTGCAATTGAAATATTATGCATCATGAATAGAAGCTAAGATCAACTGGAGCTGCGGCTACATATGGTTTCTTTGCGAAATGCTGTCACACAATTTTTGACATGTGACAAAAAGATTGGGGGCAGGAGAAAGAGTGGAAGACCACACACCAAATGGCTAGACTCAATTGGGGAAGTCACAAACATGAATCTACAAGATTTAAGCAGAGCAGGGGAGAATAAGGGAGGTTGGAGATGTCCCATCCATAAAGTCAGGAACAACCCATAGAATCACAGAGTTGGAAGAGACCTCAAGAGTCAAGTCCAGCCCCCTGCCATGACTCAAGGGCAGTTAACAACAACAACTGGTCTAGATGACAGAAGTAGACATAATGGATTTAACTTACAGTCAGGTATATTTTGACTGAATTTCAGGAGAAACATCTGTATATATCAAGTAATTCATCAATAAAAACAGTTATCTAGGGAATGGTAGGCTTTCCCTTTGCAGAAATCTTCAAATCTTGGGAATGTCCTAAGTCTTGACTTCCTTGCATCAAGGTAGATGCTTTGCAAGACCCTCTCTGGCTCTGTAATTTTGCCATGATTCTCTGAATTGTGGAAGCTCTGTTTGAAGCATCAACCAAACATGATTACTCACTGCAAAATACAGTAAACTAAATGTGTGGTTTTTTCCCCTCCAGCCAAATTATATTTAAGTTTGAAGTTTTTTCCACTTCTCTACCTATTGCCCACAAACATTAAGAGTTGAAGCTACATATATTCAAAAACAACTTTTCACATCTAGAGGTCTAATCTAATGTTCAACATCTCAGATATAACCCTATGTTTAAAAGTCTTTCATCAGAAAAATTATCCTTGGCAACTGAAAAGGGACAAATACTATATCCCAATCAGTTTTGTGAATAATTTCTATATGGAAACTTCTAGTTCCAATTTTCTATAGCAATCACAATAAACTGATAGGATTTGCTCTATTGAAAGGAGCTGCAATTGCAATACCTGAGCAATATCATCAGGACAGGTCAAAGAGAAACTGTGGCCCGCCAGCTGGTATATTCGATTTTCAATCTCACTCAGTTTTGCTTCCATAACATGTTTCTGGGTCTCACACTCTGCAGTACTAAAACCTATACCATTGAGTTCCAACAAGGCCAAACAATATTGATTTGGCATCTCTAATTTATGAAAAACATCTGCAATAAATGGAGAATAATAAAACAAAACTCAGTATTAGTTCAATGTCACAAAACACAGAATATAAATAAAAAATTAAGTTACTTGATTAAAAGAAAGCAAAAAAGATGTTGCTTAGTCCCATCCACACATATCCCATCTGCACTCCACCCTGGAATTCTTCATTACCTCCTAATAATATAATACACATGGAGTGTATGAAAAGTGCTGAGTGATGAACAGATGTTATGGTCAAAAGAATGGAAAGTAATACAAATATAACTATATTTTAATCAGAAAGGATTTTAAAAGCAAGTAAGTACTTCAAAACTCAAAAAGTTAGTACTACTATCATAGCACAACTGAATGCAAGAAGAGGCATGCTGATTGAAACAAACAGACTTAACAGGAAAATCTCTGCTTTGTTGCAGCAACTTGTTTGGAAATCACTTCAACTACCAAACATAATTAATTACTGTAAAATACAGAGTTTTAAAGAATAACAGGCAACATTTCCATACATAGAATCATAGAGTTGGAAGAGACCACAAGGGCCATCCTGTCCAACCCCCTGCCATGCAGAAACTCAAAATCAAAGCGTCCCTGACAGATGGCTATCCAGCCTCTGTTTAAAGACCTGCAAAGAAGGAGACTCCATTAGACTCCGAGGGAGTGTCTTCCACTGTCGAACAGCTCTGTCAGGACATTCCTCTTATGTTGAGGTGGAATCTCTTTTCCTGCAGCTTGCATCCATTGTTCCGAGTCCTATTCTCTGGAGCACCAGAAAACAAGCTAGCTCCCTCCTCAATATGACATCCCTTCAAATATTTAAAGAGGGTTATGATATCACCTCTTAACCATCTCTTCTCCAAGCTAAACATACCCAGTTCCCTAAATCATTCCTCATAGGGCATGTTTCCAGACCCTTCACCATTTCAGTCGCCCTCCTCTGGACACGCTCC
>CM034703.1:140056254-140072125 GCA_020142125.1 Phrynosoma platyrhinos | reverse complement strand
TCAAAGAGGGCTGTCATGTCACTTCTTGCATGTATCAGCACTAAAAATCCACAAAACAGTGATACCTTTGTTGTTGTTGTTGTTGTTAACTGCCCTCAAGTTGCTCTTGACTCATGGCGACCCTATGGATGAGACATCTCCAGACCCTCTGTCCTCCACTGCTCTGCTTAATTCCTGCAACCCCTTAATACCTGTGACCTCCTTAATAAAAGTCCCTCTATCTAACATGTGGCCTTTCTCTCTTCCTACTTCCTTCCACCTTTCCCAGCATTACTGTTTTTTCCAAAGAGTCCCCTCTTCTCATGATGTGTCCAAAGTACGACAGTCTCAGTTTGGTTATCTTGGCTTCCAGGGAGGTTTCTGGTTTGATCTGCTCTAGGACCCATTTGTTTGTCCTTTTTGTTGTCCATGGGATCATTCCACTGGCAGTGAGGCTTCGAAAGCTTGCAACATGTATATTTTGCATTTTGGTTGGTCCAATAAAGGTATTACTGTTTTGTGCATTTTTGATGTTATTGGATTTCCTATATGGTTAACACAACTACTACTGGATGTTTTATGTATCAGCGCTGACAGTATGCATCCTAAATATCCATTTCTAGCAAGTACAAACAGCACTTGGAGGAAATTTAAAGGGGCAGAGTATATTCAAGGGACAGAGTATATAGTTGGCCCTCCTTATTCACAGATTCTTTATCCACAGATTCAACCAGCTGTGGATTGAGTGTGTATGTGTGTGTTTATTCCAAAAAGCAAGTCTTGATTTTGCCATTTTATATAAGGGACACAGTTTTACTATGCCATTGCATTGAATGGGACTTGAGCATTTGTGGATTTTGGTATCACAGGGGTTCCCCAGCAGACACCAAGGGCCCACTGTACTTGGGTTTGGGGAAGATTTGAGTAGCTCTGACAATTGTCCAGGAACATCAGCATTCATGTTCAATTCATGAGTGAACCAATTGTCCATAGTGATGATAATTTGCAATCCCAGTTTGCCCATACTTACATTACTATCAGAGAGCAGTGTGCTAGCACAGGCATCCCGTGTGCATGTGCCTGGTTGTTACAGTCAACCCTCCACATTTGAGACTTTGACTTTTGTGGATTTGATTATTTGCAGTTTTGATTAATATGTTCTCTCTAGGAATCTCTAGCCCTGTGTTGGCGAACCAAAGGCACTCGTGCCAGAGATGGCACACAAAGCCATTTCCCTGGCATGTGGAGTGGAGAAGAGGAGGAAAAAGCACACACCTTTTCCTCCTCCTCCCAGCCATCCCAGGCCTTCAGCTGCCTCCGAAAGATGTCTCACCCCAGATGTCCTGCCCACATAGGGTGGAAGTCCCACACCAGAAGTACCGCTCCTCCCGGAGGTCCCACCTCCGGCATGGAGGCCATTTAGTTTGGGCACTTGGTGCCCAAAGGTTTGCCATGACTGCTCTAGATCCTCACTTACATTGACCATAGAGTTGTGCTGGAGAACCTAGAAGTTCCTAGAGAAAACACTTCTCTAGGCATTTGTAGGTCCTCCAGCATGATTCTGTGATCAGCATCTGGGAGATGTTGACCATAGAGTAGCAGTGGAGGACTTTGAGATTTCTAGAGAGGCGTTCTCTTAGGTAAAAAGAATAGATTTTTTTTATTTGCATTTTTTCCACATTCACAGGGTGGTGGTGGTCCTTCACCCGTAACCCCAGGGAATGTGGAGGGACCACAAGTACTCCTTTTAAATAAGTGAAACTGTGTCTTCAAAAACATTTTACTGATTTCTACAGGGATATTGTTTTATAGAATTTTTTGTCCAATTCTGTCCCCCCCTTTTATTTTTCCATGTAAAAAAAAAAAATGAGGACAGGATGGTTGAGAGATTGCTTCCTGTTCTTCATACTTCATCCCAGGCCTTCCTATCTCTAGGTCAGGGGTGGGCAACTATACAAGACTAGTGGGGGGGGGGGCAAATTAGCCTTTCAGGAGACTTTGGAGGGCTTCGCTTCCATTGCATCTGTCCTTGCAAAGAGAAATCAACACTTTTTTTGCCCTCAAATGCCTTATAGAGGTCATGGAGGTCTTCCTGGCTCCCTAGAGGGCATTTGGGGCAAACAGATGTTTCTGAATTTTTCCCCCAAATGTTCATTTTGACCCAAATGATTGAAACAATAAGACTGAAAAGCCAAAAAAAGCAAAAGGTAATATAAATAATCTTTATTTATTTCTGTTGAAAAATAATAAACAAGATATATAATCAAAGTATTTAGAACAGATACAGACAAGAGATACAAAATGAACAAGAGCAAGAATAGCAAGCAAAATAATACAAAATAGCAAATATGCCAAACAATCTAAATTACATTGAAGCAGAGGAAGACAAAATACAGTCAGCCCTCCATATTCACAGATTCAAGCATTCACGGTTTGAAAATACTGAAAAAATGTATACATTCCAAACAGCAAACCTTGATTTTGCCATTTTATATAAGGGGCACCATTTTATTACACCATTTTTAATGGGACTTCAGCCTCCATGGATTTTGTTATCCACGGGGGGTCCTGGAATCAAACCCCAGCAGATACCAAGGGCCCACTGTATAATGCAAAAGGAAAAAAAGGCTAATTGAGAGGGGCATCCCAAAGGAAAGGAAGCCTTAGGAAGGCTGAGCAGCCGATGAAGATAATACATACAGCTGAAAGTCATTTCTATCTTGGCAGCTCAACATGAACCCTCCAATGGCCAAAGTTCTAGATCTTGTCCATATTCCAACACAAATATGGCGGAAATACACTCCGCACTGTCTAGGGTTGTTTTTTTTTTGTTTTTTGTTTTTTTTTTTGGTATTTCAGAGCAAAAACATTTTGCAAAACAGAAATGTCTGACCCTTGGGGGCTACAAAAATGGTCTTTGGAGTTTGCATGCAGCCCATGGCCCACACCTGGCCCACCTTTAGACTAGATGGTGTTCTTTCTGAAAGGGAAAGGTGCCATGGCATCCCTAGGGTTGGTGTCAAAGGGTGCGATAACTCATGGCATCACCCCCTGCTACTGACCTCCTCCTTTACCACACCATACAGTACCCTTAGTAATGGTTTTTGTACTAATGTTACTCATAAGTCATAATTCCCTTATATCACTGGATGTAATGGCAATAGCTGTGACATAAACAACTAGCAAAAATTACAATTATACCTTTAAATTACAAAATGTATTTACATGTGCAGTCAGCCTTCCATATCCACGGAATTTTTTTATCCACGGATTCAAGCATCCAGAGCTTGAAAATATTCTAAAAATATATAAGCTCCAAAAAGCAAACCTCAATTTTGCCATTTTATACCAAGGGCACCATTTTACTGTGCCATTGTATTTAATGGGACTTGAGCATACGCAAATTATGGTATCCATGGTGGGGTCCAGGAACCAAACCCTAGCAGACTCCAAGGGCCCACTGTACATAATTTCATGTGGTTAAAGTGAAAATTTGATGAGGTGTGATGTTTTGAAAGAAAAGTTTAAAATAATTTTTAAAAATTAAATTTAAGTTTTAAAAAACACTGAGGCTTCTCCTTTCTCCTCCCACTGAGTCTCACTCCATCTCTTCCACTGAGCTCCAGAGATTTAAATGGATGCAGGCGGACACTACAGCCCATTTCTGCCCAAAGGCAGATGTTCAGGGAGCAGTGGAGTCACACACACCCCTTCAGAGTGTCATGTAGTGTGGCCCACACACCCCTCCATTGACATTTCTGAAGAAGGAGAAGTTAGCCCTATGCAGTTAGCCCTATGCATTGCTTTTCTGGCTTATGGATGCCCCCCCCCTCAATCTTATTGTTGTTTTGTGCCTTCAAGTCATTTCCCACGTATGGCGATCCTAAGGCTATCCTATCATGGGGTTTCCTTGGCAAGATTTGTTCAGAGGAGATTTGCCATTGCCTTCCCCTGAGGCTGAGAGCATATGACTTGACAGGGTTAACCAGTGGGTTTCATGGCTGAGCAGGGAATCGAATCCTGGTCTCCAGGTGACAGTCCAGCACTGCAAACGTGTACACCATACTGGCTCTCACAGTGGATATTGGAATGCATTAAAGAATTTCAGAAGAAAATCATCCTGTACTTTAGGAAGAAAAGGAAGAAACACTAGGGATCATATTGCAAACATACCATACATTGGATAGTGGCATGCATTAAAGAATTTCAGAAGAAAATCAGCCTGTACTTTATAGATTATAGCAATAGATGTGATTGTGTAACTCATGAAAAACTATAGATTGCTCTTAAAGAAATGGGTGTACCAAACTTTTTCATTGTCCTGGTGCAGAGCTTACACTAATTTTTTGATTGTCTTGATGTGTACCCCCTACTCAGGACAAGAGGCCACAGTCACATCGGAAAACAGAAAAACAGAGTAGCTTGCCCTTCTCAAGGGGGTTAGGCAAAGTGGTATTGTTTTTATCCTATATAATTTATATGTGAAGCATACCACCCAGAAAGCTGGATTAAGCTTGGAGATAGGACATATGAAAATTCATAGAATCCTACACAGTTGACCCTCCACCTTTGCAGCTTCGATTTTTGCAGATTTGATTATTTGCAGATTTGATTGGAATCTCTCAGTCCTCCAGTTTGACTCTATGGCTAACTTTTGCCAGAGGTTGAGCTGGAAGACCTAGAAAGTCCTAGAGAGAACATTTCCCTAGGCATTTGTTGGTCCTCCAACACAATTATGTAACCAAGTGACAGCAGGTGTTGACCATAGGGTTGTGCTGGAAGATCTAGAGATTCCTAGAGAGGTGTTCTCTCAGGTTAAAAAATAGAGGGGTTTTTATTTGCATTTTTTCCCACTTTCATGGGGGTCCTGTGCCCTAACTCCAGTGAATGTGGAGAGCACACTGTAATCGTAGAGTTGGAACAGACCTCAAGGATGATCCAGTCTAACCTCATTCTGCCTAGAGTTGGAAGAGACCCTAAGAGCCATCCATTCCAACCCCATTCTGCCCAGGTGGCAGAATGTCAACCCCAATGGGTTTCATGGCCAAGCTGGGAATTGAAACTGGGTCTCCAGAGTCATAGTCCAATTCTCAAAACTACCCCAGAGGAAACGGGCTGAGGTCTCAATGGGCCTGGGTGTCTTGGCTGATGGCAGAGTCCAAAATGTGCTTCTCTTCTGCTGTCCAGCAACTCACAGCTCTGAACAATACCTTTTGTGCATTGGCTCACACAGGCAAAATGCAAGTTCCAAGAAGAATGCTAAATTTCCTTACCTATAAACTGTTAGTTAGAAACAGGAAAAGCTGTCAGCTTTGTTCTTATTGTGTTTCACAATAGGTTCTGCTTTTTTTTTTTATTCAATTTATAGACTGCCTTTCTCCCATGAATTCCCACAAGGCAGCTTACATTAAAGTAATACAAATACATTACAAACATAATACAAGATATACAAACATAAAAGATTTAAAGCACAATTTAAAAAAAAACACTAATAATCTTGCTGGTCAATGACCGAATAAAATTCTACTACTACTACCACTAATAAAAGACGGATACAGCACCCCTCCAGTTCAAACCCCCCTCCACTGCAACAGAATAGGGATGCATCCACCCTGCAGAAATAATCTGGTTTGATACCACTTTAACTGCTATGGCTCAAAGCTATGGAATTCTGGGAATTGTCATTTGCTAGGGTTGCACCAGAGCTCCCCCTCCCAGCAACTTGTATGTATTTTTGTGTTCATTGTTTAAACATGCATTTTTAAGCACTTGTTTTGGCTTTAACTTAAATCTTGTTTATGTTCATTTTGAAAATGTATACATTTTAGTCAGCTGCATTTTTGAAACACACACATGGATTGTGTCCTTTCCTCGCCTTCATAATGCATTGCAAGCTTCACAAATTTGTTCATTTTTGAGGCTAAATATATTCTGCTTCATTGGCAGTCTGGAGAGGTGCAAACTGAATGTTTCCGTATGGAAATGTGAATCCAACAAATGTCTTTCCCTACTGTTAGCCAAGTGAGGACCATGGATTAACACAAATGAATTTAGTCCCTATGTTGCCTTGAGTATACAACACCTCAGGGCCAATGGGTACAGAGGATATTATCGTTCATATGCTTCTTTGTATGTATTGTGAATGTCCAAAAATAGTCTATTTGCCTACTTTTGGACATAGAGCAGAAAATGTAGACAATTAAATTTAGATTGCAATTTCAATTGCTAACATTCACTAATGTATTACACATATTTTTAAATTTCCCTAAGAGCACTTTTATGATATATGGGGAATTATACATGTAAAAATTATTAAATAAAAATATTCTTGGGGTACGTGGCATTCTGGCTTTGCTCTTTCCCAACACACCAGAGAAAGAATTTAGGGTTTATTGTTCTATGGATTCTTCCTTTGGCTTGTGAAAAGAGTGGGATGAACAACCTAGACAGCCAGCTCTTGTCAGGATCAGACAACATTATAAAAGAAGGATGGAGCAACATCTCTCCAGTCTGTAGCAGAGGAAAAATGAATGTTGAAGAAAGGCTGGAAAATGTGACAGGTTCTTTCCATAAGCAAGTGAGGTTCTTCCTGAACAACTGAGTCTGAATCAATGTCTGGGATAGTGTGAACAAAAGCTCCTTTGAGTAGTCAATGCCTTTCTCTAGGAATAAGAAAAAGATCTGTAACTGGATTCCACGGAGTCTCATGCAAGAGGCACAGGGCTCCAATAAATGGCATTTTATTGTTTTTCATTATGTTATACTGATTAATGTAATGAAACTAATGTAAGTTGTGTCCCTACAGTCAGACATGACTTGATAACCTTGTCAAAGGGTTAACAACCTTTACTTTTACCTATATATTGATTAAATAGAAGGAAACCAAGGCTTCAGGAGTCTTTTTGAGACATGTTTGGTCTGACTTATTTCCTACTGCACTTTTGCTTAAACATACTTCTGGTGTTGCACTGCAGGGTTTAAGTAGTTCCCAGACAGATACAACTTTTGTCTTAAAGGACTGTTCACTGCCTCAGGTTGCAGTTGAGCCCAATCTGTCAAAATCTGCCTGTATAATCTATCCCAGTGGTCTCCAAACTTTTTCAGGTTCAATCACAGAAGTGATGTCCTGCACCCAAGCCTCACAAGAGTTTCCCAACCGCCAACACCACTACTCGCAAAAGATGTGGATTCATGCAGGCAGGCAAAGAACAGGAGAAACCATCACACGAAGTGATCAGTGAGGCTACACAATGGTTTTAAGGGACCTGAAAAGAAGTTTCATGCAACCCTCATCCCCACTGGTTCCCCTTGTATTTCTTGTGCACGAATACTTTGACCAAAGGCTCCCCGCAGCCCTCTTTTCCCCTTCACCACCCCACTGGATCTTTCCACACCCCACTTTGGGAATCATTGATCTATCCTAAGCACTAGTAGTAAGAATTAGCTTTAATCTCCCTGTTTCCTAGAGCCAGTGATAGTAAATTTACACAAAGAGGAGGGTTTTCTATCTAATGATGAAAGACACAATGACAATGACAAAACATGTATCAAAGACAAGCCAGATAACAAGGGATCCCCAATTGTTCAGTGAAGTGGGGCCTCCAATGCCTTTCACAGTCACATGACAAATGGTGGTTCCCCATGGTGGGTACGGTCTTCACCAGTTGCAGAACTCTCTGCCACAGAGCTTGCAAAGGTGCCTGAACCTATCTGGAATGTGTAGGTGGCAATCGTCATTGATGCCAGTCACTGTGTAGGCCTTCCTTATAGCTTGAGCAGGACTGGCTTGGACAGCAAAGGGCAGCACAGTGAGAACAACAAGAAACAGTCACCAGCTGCAAGTCATGGGGGTCTTTGACCCTAGATGGGCCATGGGTGTCCAAGAGGAAGAGGGAACAGGGTCACAGGGGTGCTCTTCAAGGGCACATGCCTCCAACTGTTGACCAAGACTGTACATGCCCCCTTCCCCTTGAGATGGAAGGAGAGGCTATTATGTGTGCTGTGGTTGTTCTGGTCTGATCTTGAAGAGCTCAGCCTTGCTGATGGTGGGAGTCTCATCAACTCCTGAAACATTTGTTTTGCTTGCATTAGCTATGTGAAATAATTTCATACAGCAATAGCAAGTACATTTCTATACCACTTATCAGTGCACTTAAGCATTCCTTAACCAGTTTACAATGTGTAAGCTAATAGCCTCCAACAAGCTGGATACTCATTTTAGCAACCTCGGAAGGATGCCAGGCTGAGTTGACCCTGAGCCCCTGGCTGGGATTGAACTCACAACATTGTGGTTTGTGAGTGAGTGGCTGCAATGCGGGCATTTAACCACTGCACCATGAGGGCTCTTAATTTCAAGTAGTGAAACATGTTGTTGTGTGCCTTCAAGTTGTTTCTGACTTATGGCAACTGTAAGGTGAACCTATCAAGAGATTTTCTTGGCAAGAATTCTTCAGAAGAGATTTGCTATTGCCATCTCTTGAGGTTGAGACCATGTTACTTGCCCAAGGTCACCCATTGGGTTTACATGCCTAGGCCAGGTCTCCAGAGTCATAGTCCAACGCTCAAACCATTATGCTACATTGGCTTTTGAAAGTAAATTTAAGAGAAAGTATAGACATATAATTGAGAGTAGATCTATCAGTGGTTATTGACTATGTCATCTAAATTAAGTCTGAAGTTATTAGATTGTTACAACAGAAGATTGTTATCACCAAAATGGGTAATTCTCTTTAAGAACACATGAAGACTATGTGCTGAACTGCCTGGGTACTTGGTCTGATCCAGCATTACAGATTTCATATTTGGCCTGTGATAGCCTACAGTCTACACAATGGACAATGACAAGTTCTTGTATTGTTTCACTGTGAAGTGACTTTTTACGAAAGGAGTTTCATGTGAATGAGGTAAAGCGTTCTGTATGTGTTCAGAGGCAACTGGTTCTCAGGTCAGTTTTTGAAAAGATAATTTAATTATTTTCTTAGAGGAATGGCAGAGTGGAGAGGCATTTGTTTTGATCTGGGTCTTGATCAGGTCCATTGCACCAAAGAAGATCCTAGAAGGGTCAAGATGAGACAAAACTATTAGTACAAAGTAGGATGTAATGCTTTTTCATGGAGCCTGTTCTACTATGGTGGACTCATAATGCCACAAAAGGAATGCCCTTGGAAGTCATCAGGTTGTATGTGATTTTGAGATGAGTTCAAAGAAGGCTGTTTCCAAAAGTTAAACTAGGGAGTTTATCACACAGAGGAACACAGAGGGAAATCCCATGAAGTAACGGGATTTAAAATCCACTAAACACTGGCAAATGTGGGTTGTTTTTCAGACGTGTTGGCAGAAAGCTAAATAACACAAAAATTACCTGAACAGAAAGTTGACAAAACCCACTCCTTTCTACTTTTGGAATTTCCCGAAAGTAAAAAAGAAGGATGTTTTGTTGGCTTTCCATTTGGGCTATTTTCGCGTTATTTCTCTTTCATGCAAACCTCGTCTGAAAAGCAACCTGCATTTGCATTTTTTTCTACTTTCTGTTTGAGTTAAATCTAGTTTCTGCATGGGATTTGTCCCATGTGATAAACTCCAAAGAAATATTTATTGTGCAGAAGCCATTTCCTTCTCTTGAAGCCAAACAGCAATAGTGAAACTTTCCTCTCACTACTTCTCACAGCAGGGCCAGAGAATGAGGGCTTATCTTATATATTGGAATGCCATGCAGAGGTGAATAGTTCAGTGCTGTCCAACACCAGTGTTATCATCTAAGCATAAATAATTGTTTCATGACTGTTTTGGATTGTGGCATAGTAATCTGTACTGCATGTCAATGACATGTCAATGACAAGTTCCCCTGGTAACAAGTGCTGTGCTCACTAACTGCAGCATTTTTTCTCATTCTATTAAAATTCCATTTTAAGTGTTTCTGAGCATGCAAAGAACTTTTCCCTACATTAGCTCCACAAACGTTACAGAAACCAAAACCCAGATTAAAGTCAGTATGATTGTTCCCACTTTGCAGAGTTGATATGGGCATGGAGCTGTGCATTGATGGAATTTGGTTATTTTAGAGCAGGGATGGATAACTTGGGGGGGGCACATTAGTCCCCCAGGAGACATTGGAGGGCTATACTCACCACACACTCACTCCTGCAAGAAATGGAGGAGGGGGAGGATTTATTTTGACCTAGAGGACTTTTGAACTTGTTAATCCCAGCATTATTGAGTCATGCCTTGTGACCAAAGTACAACAGCCTCAGTTATATCATCTTGACCTCCAGGTTGAGTTCAGGAACTTCTAGGTTCTCCAGCACAACCCTATGGTCAACTTCTGGCAGAGCTGCAATGGAGGACTTAGAGATTCCTGGAGAGAACATATTAATCAAATCTACAAATAATCAAATCCGCAAAAGTCAGAGTCATCAGTACTCTGTGCTTGTGTGCACACTGTATTCACACAGGTTCAGATGTTACTGAGAATCTCTGGACTTGGGGCAATTCTTCAGTTTACCCTTTGAAATTCATAGTACAGTCAGCCCTCTGTATCCACTGATTTTTTTATCCATGAATTTAAGGATACATGGCTTGAAAATACTGAAAAACATATATAAATTCCAAAAAAGCAAATTTTCGGGGATTGCAGACTGCCAGAAATAGTGCAAATTGAGTCCACTTTTAGGGTTAGGGTTAGTGCTAGGGAATCATGGGAATTGTTTTTTTTTCTGGGACATTAAGCCTTCTCTGTCAGAGAGCTCTGGTGCCACAATAAACTACAGTCCCCATGATTCCCTAACTCTAACCCTAAAAGTGGACTCAATTTACACTATTTCTGGCAGTCTGCAACCCCCCTTTGCCATCTTATATAAGGCACACCAATTTGCTATGCCATTATAGTTAATGAGACTTGAGCATCCACTGATTTTTTGATACTCACAGGGGGTCCTGGACCCAAACGCCAGAGGATACCAAGAGCCCACTGTACAGCTTTATCTGGATAAAATGAAGATATGTATGTCCATGTGAATTAATTAAAACTTTATGTTAGCTGTTACATAATAGACTTCTAGAGCTTGCAGGGAGCACAGTGTTTTATTGTTTCTAAGGTGCTGCAGCAGGAAATTCTGAGAAGGATATTTTAGGAGTGTGCCTAAACAAATCTTGCCAAGAAAACCCAATGAGAGGGTTGCCATAAGTCGGAAACAACTTGAAGGCACACAGTAACAATAAAAATGGGAAAGTGGAAGGTGTGAGGAAAGAGACTGAGGAGAGCACATAAGAGTTGCCAGATTAAGAATAGAGAGGTATCCTGTCCCTTTCATGGTTATCTAGAAGAGAGGTTTTCAGCGGTGTTGCTTCTCATACAACCAGGCAACAAACAACTCCTGCCGAAATTCCTTCTTCTACACATCCATTAGACTGAGGGACAGGATACCTCTCCAGTTCTTACTCTGGCAGCCCAAGAAAGCACAGGGAGAATAAAAAGCATCAACTAGAGAAATATGTAGAGGGTCATAGCACTGTAGCAAAGCACAGAGGCCAGACAGTGGCAGGATGAGGCCAAAGCAGTGTTTCAGACCCAAGACATTGGTGAATATCTTATTCATTGGAGTGCAACTTGTTCTCCTTCTTTGGAGGTTTATAAACAAGGGCTGGATGTCTGTCGATCGGGGATGCTTATATTGTGTGTTCCTGCATGGCAGGGGGTTGGATTGGATGGCCCTTGGGGTCTCTTCCAACCCTGGGATTCAATTTTTTATTTTGTTTTGAGACTTCAATTTGTAATTAATGAACTGATCATATTGCTTTCTTACCCCGTTCTTAATAAGTAGATGGATAGATAAATATCAGCAAATATTACTGACGTTCATTAGCATTTTTATTTCGCCTTAAGAAAAAATAATAACACTAATTGTGGTTGATAAATGGTACGACTCTGCACAATCGAACTACCTCTGTTTGTAATTGTTTAGACAGAAATAGTAAGTTTCCCATAACATAATCCTATGCATGAATATTCTATTCTATTCCATGTTTTTGTTTCTGGAACTGGGTCACTGCATGCGCCAAGATGTTCATGTAATGTTAATGAGAAATACCACATACTTGTACAGAAAGTCAACATATCTGATCTCATCTGTAACAAGCCTTAACTTCTCTCAAACAAAAGTTGGGTTTTTGTCTTAGACATATGTATGTGTGGGTAGGTAGTATCTATGTCAGGGGTGGGCAAAGTGCAACTTGCAGTTCGTATGCAGCACCTGGGATCAAAAATATTTTTTGCGTTTTTTTTCTTTAGAATGCTCTCCCCAAAAATAAATGCTCCAAAGCTCCTGTAGGGTATGTGGAGGCATTTCCACCATGTTTGGAGTCTCACTTGGACACACCCCCCCGGGGTGAAAAGTAATTTTTACAAAGTTTTTCTCCAAAATATTTTTTTGGCTCCCAAATACTCCCAAATGTCAATTGAGGCCTTTTTTTGGAAACCTCAAACGTGGTGAAATGCCCCTATACCCCCTCCAGGTGTTTGAGATCATTTTTTCCCTTTTTTCTTTCTTTTTTTCTTTTTGCAGGAGCAAGTATAGTTCTCCCTTGGTAATGTAAATGTGTATCTGTGCTGGAAGATGTTCTACCTCTGCAGCTTCTTGCTATCTTTTTCTTTCTCAGGATTGCAAAGTACTTTTGTCAGGCAGTCTGTAGTATATCCCTCGTAACAACTTAGAATTTGGAACTAGAATTTTCTTTGTATTTTTAAAATGTTGTTACTACCACAAAAATACATAGAATGAGACCAGTGCAGGTTAGGCAAATAAAGTAAGATTGATATTCAAGATTAAAAAGTAACAATTCTTGATGTTGGTCAAATGCTGCTCTAATAATGGAGATTGTGTCTTTGATGGTCTTCCCAGACTCTCCACATTCATTAATATATTGAATAAAAGGCTACAAAGTTTCCCATGACACATCCTAGTCTTCTGTTCCTTGTATGACTCTGGATGTATTCATTACTTTTTCCATTAAGGCTATGTGCCACACCTTACTCTAACAGCTCATAATTTTTAGGTTTTTAAATTTTCCATTTACCAGCAACATCTTAGTGAGCTGCAGCAATAACAAGTAAAATTAAAATTTTATGCAGTATTAGTTTCCCACCCTTGAATTGTGCAAGCATGATTTTATTATTTAGTCTAGGCCCTGTTTTGGATGATTTGTAAGTTTATACTATAGAGTATTGGTAGATGCAAAAGGAACTGGCTCTGGATGGGATGGAAATAGTTGCAAAAGCTGTTGAAACAGGAGTAACTGCTAATATTCCATTTTATATTATCTCATCAATATTGCCTCCAGATTTGCAGTTTTGTCTCTTTAAAGGCATTCCAGTCCAATTACAAAATCTGAGAACAATGTTTCTTTCTTTGCAGTCAGGTCCATAGGGAGATTCTTGTACTTTGGAAATCATGGGCTCACCCATTGTGAGCTTGTAGTTTTGGATTCACTGCTTGCCCAGCCTCTTGGAGACTTGAGATCAGATTAAACATGCATGGCCTCTTTCCTTACCAGAAGTCTATTTTGCAGCTGTTTTGCTGAAGAACATCTAAGGAGGGTGGAGTTTTGCATTTGAGTGGTCTTCAAAACTAGAACAGGGTGGAGAGAAAAGTTGTGACATGCAGGAAAAATGTTGTCAGCATTGGGCTTTTAATACAAATGCTTAAGCAAACTGGCTCAAAGTCATTCTTTGCTATTCATTCAAACTGTTATATGGGAGGGTTATACATTACTACCAGTCATCTTCCTAGCATGAACAGGGGAAGAGTAGACAGCTCACGGCACGTGAATGAATGTACAGTGGTCCCTCCACATTCACCAAGGTTAAGAGTGAAGGAACCTGTGAATGTGGAAAAACCACAAATAAAAAACCAGTATGCTTTTAACCTGAGAGAACACCTCTAGGAATCGCCTTGTCCTCCAATGCAACCCTATGGTCAACATCTGCCAGAAGATGATCATAGAATCATTTTGGAGGACCTACAAATGCCTAGAGAAGTGTTTTCTCTAGATACTTCTAGGTTCCCCAGCACAACTCTATGGTCAACTTCCAGCAGAATTGCACTGAAGGATTTAGAGATTCCTAAAGAGAGCATATTAAACCGCAAATACAGTTGTCCTTCCCTGTTTGCGGACTTGGAGCCTGTGGTCTCGCTCTTTGTGAGGAGGGACAAGAGCCATATTTCAAATGGCCACGTGTGCCATAGGTGTGTGCTATTACTTTACATGGGGCTCGAATATTTGCAAGATGCCATTTTCATTGGAGGGGGGCAGAATGAATCCCCCACAAATTGGGAGGACAACTGTAATCAAATCCACAAAAGTCAAATCTGCAAATGTGGAGGGCCAACTGTATAGACATGTTCATAGCAGCACAGACCTGATTCTTCATGGCTATTGCCCCTACCTTCCTCTACAAACAGCATTTCTAGTATCTAGAAAGGGGGATGATGATAATAATAATAATAATAATTTCTTTCCCACCTCTCCTCAAGGTGATGTACAGCATGTTAAAATACAAGACACAATTAAAACACATAAACCCACAGTTAAAATACAGTATTATAAAATCATTAAAGTACCCTCATAAGAATTCATATATAGATTAAAAGTCATGATTTAAAATCTACCGGGTAGGCCTGTTGGAAGAGAGATGTCTTTAGTACTGTTTTAAAAGCAGTAAGTGTTTTCAGAGGCATCTCTTCTGGCAGATCATTCCACAGATTGAGGGCAGCAGACAAAAAAATCCTTTGGGAAACCAGTTGCCACTCTAGTTGCCGGTTAACATTTCCCAGAGGACCTGAGTGTACGGGGAGGATTGTATCTGGACCCAGACCATGTAGGGCTTTAAAGGTAACAACCAACACTTTGTACTTTGCCCGGAAACCAGTAAACAGGAAGTGGCGTAATTTTAAGATTGGAGTAATATGGTCATTCCTGGATGTACCTGTAATCAGTCTGGCTGCCATTTTCTGAAGCAGTTGTAGTTTCCAGACTTGGTACAAAGGTAGACCAATGTATAGTGCATTGCAGAAGTCTTGGGGTTACCATCACAAGCACTACCAACTGTTGTTGTTGTTGTTGTTGTTGTTGTTAACCATCCTTGAATCAATCTCAACCCATGGTAACCTTGTGGATGAGACATCTCCAAGCTTCTTTGTCCTCCACTGCTCTGCTCAGGTCCTGTAAACACATACTTTTGGCCTCCTTAATATAATCCATCATCTAACATGTGGTCTTCCTCTCTTTCTACTTACCTCCACCTTTCCGAGCGTTCTTCTTTTTTCCAGTGAGTCCTCCCTTCTAATGATGTGGCCAAAGTACAACAGCCTCAGTTTTGTCACCTTGACATCCATGGAGATTTCTGGCTTGATCTGTGCTAGGACCCATTTGTTTGTCTTTTTGACCATCCATGATATCCTCAATGCTCTTCTCCAGTATTGCATCTTGAATGAATTAATTTTCTTCCTATCTTCTTTCTTAACTGTCCAGTTCTCACATCCATATATGGTAATAGGGAATACAGTGGCTTGTATGATTCTATCTTTTGTTCTGACTTGTATATCTTTTTATTTAGGATCTTCTCTGTTTCTTTCATAGCTGCCCTTCCCATTCTTAGGGGCTATGCAGACGGGCAAAAAGGGGTGCTTTGAGGATGACTTGTAGGTGTGGCCTTTAGATGATGCATGCCTAAAAGTGTCCAGGAAAGTGCCTTCTAGCCCTTGTATGCCGAGAAAAGCCGCTCCAAAAAGGAGCCACTTTTCCCCACTCTTTTGGTGAAGATGTGCACATTCACATGTGTGTATGTATTCAGCGACACTGATGCACCAGAAAATGGCTGTATAAATGCACTGTCACA
>CM034703.1:140000297-140024375 GCA_020142125.1 Phrynosoma platyrhinos | reverse complement strand
TCCTCCTCCTTCTGGCCCTGTGGCTACAGGGAAATTCCTAAAGTCCAGGAAATTTAAAATCCATCTGCAATTCAGCAGGGACCCCTCTTTGGCAATCCAATATATCTCCATTACAGTGAGGTCACAGGCCTCTTTGTGACAGAGAACAATGGATTCCTCAATTGAAGATAGTAGACTAAGAGGAAGACCTCATTAAATTCTCAATCAAGGAAGCCACAACAAGATCTTAATAGGGCAGTTAATAATAGGGTGTGCTGTAGGTTTTCCACAGTATCACCGTAAGTCGAAGCCAATGGACAGCAATTTATAACATTTTGTTGAAGTATAAACACTAACAGTGTGGATAGTATTGCTTTCTATGAGAGTGCCATTTTGCCATAAGCAAGCTACCAATCAATGATTCCACTTTCTAAATAAAGTTAGTAGTGTCGTAGAGATGACATTTTCATCAGACCAGTTACTGCCACAATTCTGCATTTCACATTTATGTAGTGGACTGGAAAAGTACCGTATGTTGGTGGGTAGTAAAAGAGGATAAGGCAAGGAACCATCTCTCAGTTAACACAATCCTAGGTAAGACTTGCCTGTAATTCTGGAAAGTATTTGATAGTCAAAGGAGATAACACTGTCTAGAGAAGTATGGCAAGTACATAAGGCAACTTCATATAACCATTTCATAGGTCTCATTTCCTCCCATGAGCACAAAGATGGTTTGAGAACAGACTACTAGACAATAGTAGCAGAAATGTGGGCTCACCAAACCATCACCAGATCAGCAATATTTCAGCTTGGAAACACAGCCAATTATTTGTTTTTTTCCCCCCCACATGCTCGGACTGACCTACAAATCAAGGCCTTTTGTTTTGTAGAAAACGTGCCTTAGATTCTCCACTGTTACCAGTATCAAGAGCTATTGAATCAACTGAATTAATCATTAATTTAAAGTGTGCTGCTCCTTTGCTTTTTATATTATTACATTTCAGTCAACAGGAACACTGATTCCATGTCTTCCTCTATGGCACCTTTACTGCAGAGTTTCTAACATATCCTGGATATCAGCCTTTCAGAAGTAAAAAAACAATTATGTTTAGGATTTTTAAATTATTATTTCAGTAGTTTTTGGTGTACTTGCACTCTGTGGTTTCTACTAATGCCTTTATTTTTATTTTTATTACAAGGGGGAAGAACTAGACAATGGGGCACCAAAACCAAAACAAATACTCCTTAATTGCTGAGTTTCACAAAATCAAAGCAGAATTAGCTTTATGGCTTCTGAACCTCCCATTTGCTGCTTTTCCCTGTGCAATGAAGAAAGATGCTAAGAGAATCAAAAAATAATAAAATCAAGTATGTGACCAAGGAGTTTATCACATGGGGGAAATCCCGTGCGAAAACGGGGTTTTAAATTAGAAATAAATCACAAAAGCGGTCATGATTTCACACGACGTCGCCGTTAAATTGATGTTAAAAGGAGGTTAATCCGAATAAAACCCCCTCATTTGTGCTTCTTTTTACTTTCGGAAAAACCCGAAAGTAAAAATGAGGGGTTTTCATTCGGATTAACCTCCCTGTTAACAGCGCTTTTACTTTTCACACAGGGCAGAATGGGAGAAATCCTGTTCATTAAAAGCTTCCACTTTTGCGGCTTTTTTTCATTTTAAAGAGCGATTTTGCACTGGGCTCCCATGTGATAAACTCCAAAAAGTACTTTCAGTTGCATTTCCCATACAAGGAGAAGAGTTATATTGATAATAACTCCTCTCTCTCTGCACAATATTACCTTCCCAATAAAGCACTCTCTGGCTGTTCTTGATGAGATTTTCTGCACACATATCTCAATCCTGATGGGCAGCAAGAAAGCTTGGGAAGGGGAATTCACACCCCATTCATATTACAGAAATAACCTGGTGTGAAACTGGGTTATTTTCGCAACATTCCCAGTGGCCCGAAATGCACCCGGCACTGTTTGCTAGGGAAGGGGTATGGAAAAACCTGCTTAACCCAGTGTAGTCAACACTGGGTCCTTAAACATGTATTTTTTAAATGTCCAGAATGATCCAGATCTTCAGTAGTGTGAGTCAGCTACCAAATCAATCTGGATTGGGGGGATCATTCCCAGACATGGAGGCGCCTCTGTGTTGAAGTACAGCAGCGCATGGGTGAATGCTGCAGAGGATTTAGATGCCACTGAGAAATTCGGTCACGTTAAACATAGTGGGGACATCGATCTTGTATTGCATTAGCATGGAGATCCGGATCTCCGTGGCACAAAAATGTAAGTGTGAATGCCCCCCTTGTGGCTTAGTTGCACCTGAACAGAGCAACTATATTGGTGGTTTGAAAAGAAAAATTGGGTAATGCAGGGTGTGAAAGAGGGCAGGTGGGACTTGGGTGGTGGCAGAAAGAGGCCTCTGGGGTTAAAAAAGGAGGAAAAAAGAAAGATGGTGGGAAGAAACTAGGCTGATTTACTGATCGGGCTTTATAGGGTGCCCCATCCACAGCCCTCTCATGCCTTTCACATTCCCATGAAACTGGGGAGAAAAAGAAATACCTCCTGCTGTTCTCCCTCCTCAGGTACATACAGCAAGATAGCAGGGCCATGGATATGGCATATACTCCCCTGAGATATTTCTTCCTCCCCCCCCCCCGCCATTAAAACTGCAGGTAGAATTACTCTAAAACTAACTAAAGGGCAGCCCAATCCCATGTTTCCCAATCCTATGCTTACCCTTGTAGTGATGTAATTGTGCATGTGCAATCTCAGTAGGGTGTGTTGAAATTAACTACGGAGCCGAACATCTCCAAGACACGGACATCACCTTCTACTATTCCAGAAACAGGAAGAAAAAGTGCCACTCTATAGTTCCCATAGAAGAAGTCCTGTAGGGGAAAGCCACAGTAGTTTTCTGTTCCACTGCTCTGTAAGAGTGAGGTTTATGTTAAGAGACAAGCCACACTGGGACCCATGATAGGATCTTTGTTGTCAGTAAATATCCAAAATAGTGCATGGGGTTAAGATACTGAAGTGGGAAACAGAGTAAGGGAGATTCAGTTCCTATTCAGTGCAAATGTGGAACCAAGGCAAACATATATGTTGCATGCCTGTCCAGTAGCAGTCATAGCAGAAATAGAAAATGGGAGGAGGTAGTTGTCTAGGGCTGCATCCGCACTGCAGAAATAATCCATTTTGACACTACTTTAACTGCCACGGCTCAATGCTAAGAAATCTTGGAATTTGTAGTTTGTTGTGGCACCAGAACTCTCTAATCGGGGTATTTTGGGGGCTTAAACACTGATTATCCCTTGCAAAACGTGATACTGCAGTTAAGATTTAGACACGTCGCTATTAAACAGGCAATAAACAGCAACAAACCATTCATGGGAAAATCCCAAAATTGATTAGTTGCTGTTTATTGCTTGTTTAATAGCGATGTGTATGAAAATATTAAGTGTGATATCACATTTTGCACAGGATAATCGCTGTTTAAACCTCCGATTTTGCCCAATTTCCCCCGTATGATAAAGTTATCTCTGACAGATAAGGCTAAATGTCTCACAAAACTACAGTCCCCAGGATTCCCTAGCATTGAGCCAGGGCCATTAAAGCAGCCTCAAACTGGATCATTTCTGCAGTGTGTTTTGGATCTAAGTCCTATTAATATAGTCACAGCCTGTCAACAGTTATGCCTGGTCCGCTTCACCAGGTGGTTTATTCCAGGCAATACTCCCAACAAAGCCTGGCCTGTGAGGAGTGTGTTTTCTGGCCCTGACTAGCCATATTCCCACACAATACTCTTATATGCTGCTATTCCACTTTGACTGCTCTGACTGCCTCCTGTTGCATTCTGGGGTTTGTAGTTCAGTGAAGCCTAAGAGCTCTCTGGCTGAGAATTCTAAATTTGTTGTTGTTATCTGCCCTTGAGTTGATCTCAACTCATGGCAATCCTATAGATGAGACATCTCCAAGACCCTCTGTCCTCCACTGCTCTGCTTAAATCCTGCAACCCCTTAATACCCAAAGTGACCTCCTTAACAGAGTCCTTCCATTTGGCATGTGGCCTTCCTCTCTTCTGACTTCCTTCCACTTTTCCCAGCATTACTGTTTTTTCCAAAGAGTCCTCCTTTCTCATGATGTGTCCAAAGTACGACAGTCTCAGTTGGTGATCTTGACTTCCAGGGAGATTTAAGGCTTGATCTGCTCTAGAACCCACTTGTTTGTCCTTTTGGCGGTCCATGGGATCCTCAGCACTCTTCTCAGGAATCACGTTCTCTCAAATGTGTTGGCTTTCTTACTAGCATCTTTCTTAACTGTCCAGCTCTCACATCCATACATGGTAACAGGGAATACTATGGCTTGTATGATTCTGAGTTGTCTATCTTTGCATTTTAGGATCTTTTCTAGTTCTTTCATAACCACACTCCCCATTCTTAATCTTCTTCTGATTTCCTGACTGAAGTCCCCATTTCTATCAAGGTTTGATTCCAGCTATGGACATTCTTTTACTATTTCTATTTTCTCATTGTTTAGTTTGAATGTGTATAAGTTCTCTGCGGTCATTATTTTTATTTTCTTCATGTTCAACAGTAAGCCTGCCTTTGCATTTTCTTCTTTGATCTTCCTTAGTAGGATTTCCAGGTCTGTGAGGTTCTCTGCTAGTATTATGGTGTCATCTTCATATTTTAGATTGTTGCTATTCCTTCCTCCTATTTTCACTCCTTCTTCTTCTGTGTCCAAGCCTGTTTTTCTTACATGTTCTGCATATAAGTTGAACAGATAGGGTGAAAGGATGCAGCCTTGTCTGACTCCTTTGCCAATTGGGAACCATTCTGTTTCTCCATCTTCTGTTCTGACATTAGGCTCTTCTCCTGAGTACAGATTCCTCATCAGGATTATCAAATGTGTTGGCACTCCATTCATGTCTTTAAAGACTTTTCATAGCCTTTCATGATCTATGCAGTCAAAGGCTTTGCTATAGTCTATAAAGCACATGCTGATTTTCTTTTGGAAGTCCCTGGCACACTCCATTAGCCATTATATGTTTGCAATGTGATCCTTGGTGCCTCTTCCTTTCTTGAACCCTGCTTGGACCTTTGCAATTTTTCTCTCCTTGTGTGGTTGGAGTCTATGTTGCAGAATTTTGAGCATGATTTTGCTTGCTTGGGAAATCAGTGCTATGGCCCTATACTAGTTTCTGCAGTCTCTTGTATCTCCCTTTTTGTGAATTCTAAATGCCCCTCCTTAAACTACAAAACCCAGAATGCAACAGGAGGCAACAGCCAGAGCAGTCAAAGTAGAATAGCAGTGCTATAAGAGTGTAGTGGGGGGGGGGGGGGGGGGGGGGATCTAGTAGTAGGCCTCACTCTAAGGCGGCGGGCCTCTGGACTTCACGCTGCCTTCGGGGGTTGCTCCGTGGGTTAACATTTTGCGCGGAGGCGGATTATTTTCCTCAAATTTAGTCCAGGCTTCCATGGAAAGCCGGGGGAAGGCGGGGAGGGGGGCTCCAGCTTCCTCACGGAGGCCTTGGGCCTGTAGGCCCCGGGCCAAGGGCGCTGCCTTTCGGGCTCCCCCCGCCAACCGCAGTGGTTCGGTCCGAGGCTTCCCTCAGAACTAGGCCGCGCGCCTCAGCGCTCCTGAGGGAAGAAGGAGAGGAGGCCGATGGCGGCGGAGGAGGCCGGGCCTGGGCTTGAGCCGGAGCCTGAGCCGGAGCAGGCCGAGGGAGGCGGGCAGCCGTTCCCCGTGCGGCCCTCGTCTCGCCGGCTGGTGGTTCCCGCGTCGTGGCTGTCCCCCTCGGGGTCTCTCCCTCCGGAGCTGGGCGCCTGGTTCCCGCGGCTGGAGGAGCTGGACGTGAGCGGGGCCGGCCTCTCGGCGCTGGGCCCGGAGCTGCTGGGCCTGGGGCGCCTCCACACGCTGCTGGCCAAGAACAACCGCCTGGGCGGCGCGGGCTCCCTCCCGAAGGGCCTGGCCGGCTCCCCGTTGGGCCTGGCCCTCCGCACCCTCAACCTCAGCGGCAACCGCTTCGCCCAGCTCCCCGAGCCCCTCCTCGGCCTCCGCGGCCTCCGCAGCCTCAGCCTCGGCAGCAACCGCCTCCAGAGCATCCCCGCCGCCATCCAGGGGCTCAGCAGGTCCGGACGGGAGGGGAGGCAATAACACGAGACTACTACTAATCATCATCATCATCATCGTAGTTTTTAATAATTATTATAGTAATCCTGGGGGCGGGGGAAAGAAGGGGGGTTGCAGACTGCCAGAAATAGTGCAAATTGAGTCCCCTTTTAGGGTTAGGGTTAGGGAATCATGGGAACTGTATTTTATTGTGGCACCAGAGCTCTCTGACAGAGAAGGCTCAATGTCTCAGAAAGAAAAAAAACCAATTCCCATGATTCCCTAGCACTAACCCTAAAAGTGGACTCAATTCGCACTATTTTTGGCAGTCTGCAACCTCCCAAGGACGGAGTCCTGATGGCGCAGTGGTTAAATGCCGATATTTCAGTCACTCAGGGCCTATGGAGACTGCCAGAAATAATGCAGCTTGAGACCACTTTAACTGCTAGTTCTCAGTGCTAGGGAATCATGGGAACTGTAGTTTATTGTGGCACCAGAGCTCCCTGACAGAGAAGTCTGTGTCTCAAACTACAATTCCCATAATTCCCTACCATTGAGCCAGGACTGTTAAAGTGGTCTGGAGCTGGATTATTTCTGGCAGTCTGTTCAGGTCCTCACTCACTCACAGCCACAAGGTTGTGAGTTCGGTTCCAGCCAGAGGCTCCAGGGTTGACTCATCCTGGCATCCTTCTGAGGTCACTAAAATGAGTCCCCAGTTTGTTGAGGGCAATTAGTTTAGATCAGGGGTAGGCAACCTTTTTGAGCCGGGGGCCGGGTTGCTGTCCCTCAGACAATTGACGGGCCGAAGCACCAAAAATAAATAAATAAATAAATAAATAAATAAATATTTAAAAAGAATTAAAAATTTTAAAAAAATGCATGCACACTCTCTCAGCCCCAGAAAAGCCATGGCAAAACCCCTGTGAAGAAAACCCCAAGAACAAGTAATAACAACAATAATCAATATCATGGGGGGGCGGCGGCGGCAGGACCAGTTTGGGGCCGGTCCAAAGGCCTTGCTGGGCCGCATCCGGCCCCCGGGCCTTAGGTTGCCTACCCCGGTTTAGATATTGTAAACCCCTTAGAGACTGATCAGTAAGAAAAGGTAAAGGTAATCCCTATTGACAAGGTTATCATTGTGTCCAGTGTTCATCTCCATTACTAAGCCAAAGAGCCAGCGTTGTCAGAGACTACTCTGTGATCCTATGGCCAACATGATTGCACAGAACGCTGTTTACCTTCCCACTGAGAAGTGGTATCTATTTATCTACTTGCATTTGCGTGCTTTTGAACTGCTAGGTTGGCAGAAGCTGGGGCTAGGGACAAGAGCTCACTCCATCATTCAACACTCGGGCCTCAAACTGCCAACCCTCTGATCCGATCGTCAGAATTGGTGTCTTAATCACTACGCCACGTAAGGAAGAAGAAAGATGAAAGAAAGTGCAAAGGCAGGCTTAATGCTGAACATAAAGAAAACAAAAATAATGACATAGGGAATTCTGGGAACTGTAGTTTTGTGAGAAGACATTTAGCCTATATCAGAGAGCTCTGGAGCCACAATAAACTACAGTTCCCAGGGTTTCCTAACACTGAGCCAGGGATTATTTCTGCAGTGTGTTTTGGACCATAGCTGTGTTAGTCTGGAAAATTATTCTGCAAAAGGATCTTGTAGTGCCTTTAAGACAAGCTGAAAGAGAGATGAGCTTTCATAGACTTCAGCCTACTTCCTCAAATGCATGCTCAACGTGTATCTGAGGAAGTAGATTCAAGTCTACAAAAGCTCATGTTGCCAACTTCTTTCTTTCAGTTAGTCTCAAAGGTGCTACAAGATCCCTTTGGATACTACTAATGCATTGCAGTCCTTCAGGAAGAAGACCTTTTGAGTGTACGCACTGAGTAAATATAAAAACAATAACAATGATTGCATGGCACATTAGAACACCAAGTCAACCCTAAATAGGTCATTTTCCTGCGCAAACAGTGTGGTAGTGAAGTCTGTTGAAAATGTAAATGTCATGATGAGGTTACCGGCAGTTTACAATTTTATTTTGTCATGCAAAGGAAAGAAAGCCAGTGGCCATTTAATCCAAACCCCTGCCTATGCAGGAATCCACAGCTGAAGAGGTGGTGATCCAACCTATGTTTAAAACTTCCAACAAAGTAGAATCCTTCCCATTTGAAAGCATTCTGATTCCGCTGTTGAGCAGCTCTTACTGTCAGGAAGAGAGCCAGAATCCCCTTAATTATAATTTGAATCCATTAGAATCAGGTTCTGTCTTCTAAAGGAGCAGAAAATAAGCTTGCCCCATCTTCCTCACATTTCAAGATGGTTCTCCATTCCTCCATTATGCATATTCCATTCCTCCTAGAAATTGTTTTCCAGACCCTTTACCGTCCTTGTTCTAGTCATGTTCCAACTTAATAATATTCTTAAATGGTGGTGCCCCAAACTGGATATAGCATCTCAGGTGTGGTCTGATCAGAATTTTTGTTGTTTTTAACCACCCTTGAGTCGAGATCCTGTGAATGAGACTTCTCCAAGACCACCTATTCTCCACTACTCTTCCCAGTTTCTGCAGATCATACCAGTGATCTCCTTGATTGAGTCCATCCATCTAATGTGGTCTTCCTCTCTTCCTAGTTCCTTCCACTTTTCCCAATATTATTGTCTTTTCTAATGAGTTATGTCTTCTCATGATGTGACCAAAGTACGACAGCCTCAGTTTAGTCATCTTTGCCTCCAGGGAAATTTCAGGCTTGATCTCCCCTTGGCCTCACCTATTTGTTCTTTTTACTGTCCATGGTTTCCTCAGCACTCTTCTTCATACTTTACATGAATATTAGTGCTGTTGATGCAACCTAAAACTGCACTGGCTTTTTTGCTGCTGTATGACACTGGCTGCCTGTGCACTGCAGACATAGAGCATTTTGACACTGCTTTAACTGCCATAGCTGAATGCTATGGAATCCTGGGATTTGTAGTTTTGTGGGATATTTAGCTTCTTGCAGAGAGCTCTGGTGCAACAAGAAACTACAAACTCCAGGATTCCACAGCATTGAGCCATGGCAGTTAAAGTGGTGTCAGACTGCATTATTTCTGCACTGGAAACTGTTGACTGTTGATGCCTGTTTAATTCGTGGTCTGCTAAGACTCCATTTTTATAGCTAGTGCTGTCAAGATGGTTCTTATATCAACCATCTTATATTTGTGCATTTGTTTTTCCCCTATCTAAGTATAATACTATAATTCATTAGATTTAGCCTTGTTGAAATTATTTTTGTTACACTGGCCCAGTTTTCCAATCTGTTCTGGTCATTTTGAATCCTAATTCTGCATTCTGACATATTAGTTGCCCCTTCCAGTTTGGTGTCATCTGGAGATCTGATGAGCATCCCTCTCTGTTCCTTCTTCATTCATCATTTATAAATATATTGAACAAAACTGGGACCAGCACAGAATCCAGAAGCACCCACTTGATGCCTCTCTCCAGCCTATGTTTTACCAGTTTGTTTGCAAGGACATCATGGGGGACCTTGTTAAAATGTTTTTCTGAAACATTGCATCCCCCTGATCTACCAAGCTAATAATTCTATCAGAAAAAGAGATAACATTAGTCTGTCTTGTTTTTCAGACGCCTATGCTGGCTTTTAGTAACTGCAGTACTTTCGACTCTCATCCCACTTGTGTTCATTGATTGCCTATAAAATCATATTTGTCTTCCTCTGTTAAGATTTCAAGTTTAACTGATTTATTTCCCATGCTCTGTGTATTTGTGTAGAGACAGAGATAGCTAAAATCATGGGCTGTTTCCTCAAACAGCTTTCTCACTGAATTTTCCTGTCTGTTGGTGAGTTTACACACCACCACCTCTACCACCAGTTTCCCTTTCATCAGATATGCAGTCTTGGTGTTCCATTGATTCCTAAAAAAAAGTTGTCTTCTTCCCTTGTAGGAATCAGTTTAGATCCTTGGGTTTGTGAGACCCCCAACAAACACATTCTTACCATTTGCCATGTAGTGCAGCTCATGGAGATTATCGCATCAGGATTAAAAGCGGTTTACCTGAGCTGGCCTAAAATTAGAAGCGGGCAGCATCCTGATAGTATCACACACATTTAGCAGCTGAAATCGCTGCCCGGCTGCAGCCCAGCTCCAAGGGGCACTCCTCACGCCTCTTTTTAAAGCCGGGAGTTTTCCGGCTTGAAAAAATGGCGCCAGAGCGCCCCTTGGAGCCGAGCTGTAGCCGGACAGCAATTTTGGCTGCTAAATGTATCTGATACTATCAGGATGCCGCCCACTTCTAATTTTAAGCCGGCTCAGGTAAAACACTTTTAATCCTGGTGCGACAATCTCCCATCTCTTGTCAGAGATCCTTCATAGAACAGAGAATGATCTAAAAAGCCAAAGCTTTCCCAGTGACATCATCAGTGCAACCAGTTGTTCATTTGCAATATTCTTCTGTCTTTCTGTGCCATGACATTCAACAGGAAGAAATTGGGAGATCTAGGGTCTTTCAGGTTCCTATCCAGAGGCTCACAGTCACTTGCAGTATATTAAGACTGTGTCTGCCAGTATCATATGTTCCCAGTGAATCAGAAAGAAAAGGTTGTGTTTGGTGGGCTTCGTGAAGTTTGGCAGCTTTTCTATCATATATTGGATCCTTGCACCAGGAAGATAGCACACCAGTTGAAGTATCCTGTCAAGTCTGTGTGCTGCTGGCTCTAGTCCTCAATACTGAGTCACCTCCACCTACCACATATCTCTTCCTCCCTTAGGAACTGTTTGAAGTCCTTGCATCCACATATTTGCTCTCTGTGACAGCTGTTCCTGCAATCCAAGAGGAGGACCTAGAATTGGCTATGTAGGTCCAAAAACACAGCCTGGTTTCTGATCATTTTTGCTTCTGTGTGTCACATTTCCCCCTCCCCCCAATGCTTGTTTATTGGATTGGTAGTCTTCCTCATCCCTCCTGTTACTCTTCCATGAAAATCTGAATTGTACTATTCAATTCCCCAATGAGTTGAAATGTAATTAGGTGGGCCTCAAGCTGTTGCACTCTCTATTCCAGCAGGGCAGTCAGTTTGTACTTGGTGCAACTGCTGTATAACCTATTGTACATCTTCAAGCAGAGAAACAAACATTGCACAGATGTTGCAGTCACTATAGTAACTCTGTCATCATCTATGTCTCTTTTTATCCTGTGTAGGAAGTGACACAACACTGGACCTTTTCTTCAAACTCCCCCACTAAACTCCCATGCTGGCTGCCCTGTTTACTCACAAGCTCCTGTTCCTGAGTATACTTAGAGGTGGTGGCTGCTGCCAGCCAAGCAATTCCTTTCAGCAGTAACCCTTCCCCTCTTTGAACATGTGATCCAACGGAGCTCACAGGCCAAAGTCCACAAGCAAGCCTCCAAACAACTTGGCATGATACATTATATGCCAAATCAGTATACCTTGTTTAATTTTTCTCAAGATGCTGTCAATCACAACTACAGGCTCATAAGTAAAAAAAAGAAACTAAATGTTGGGGGCAGCTGTACTTTATTTTTCAGTCATTTTCAGATTGTGTTCCTTTTGCTTCCTTAGTCAATTCAGAAAATAAATCTGCATTGTGTTTTTCATACTGTTTTCTCTTGCAAAATTATATCTGTTGAGAGAATAGTCTGATCTGAGCTACATTACCTTTACAATCTTTGTATATTAATTTACTTTTGTTTTTCAGCTTAGAATTCTTGTATCTTGGAGGAAATTTTATTACTTCAGTTCCACCAGAGTTAGCAAACCTACCATCGCTAAGTTATCTTGTCTTGTGTGACAACAAGATACAGAGTATTCCCCCTCAGTTAGCACAGTGAGTATTTTTATCCTTTTTACTACTTTTGAAAGTCTCTCTCACTCTGATCTTCTAAATTAAAGTAGTTGTGAATTTGGTATTTGCTTCAGAAAGCGCATGTGTATTGGAAGAAGGGTGGAAGCTATGTATTGGTGCTCACAGCTGAGCCTAGTTGGTTGTGTAGCCTAGACAAATATAAAAACATTTCAGAAACTTTGGAAACATGGGACCCCCCTGCCATTTTTTTCAAGGAAGAAATTTGAAATTTTTGGAAACATTTAAAAACTGCAATGTTACACCGTCTTACAGATTGAAAGTCGTTTTGTTAAGTTAGAAACATAAAAGCCATTGTATTTCACTTCGGCATGAAATGTTAAAAGTACAGAACATAATTACAAGTTGAACTTAACTATATTAAAAATATATTTTTTTAAAAAACAAATGTTGTTACAGGTTCTTGAAATAGAAGGAGCCTCCTTGGTTTTTCCTGTTTAAGGCAGGCAAAAACTCTCCAGTAAAAACAAGATAAAGCATACATTTGTAAAGGAGAGAAAATTATTTTGTCTTCACTAGTACTCCATAGTTTCAGTGGATATAATGCACCCATATCCATGGAATGAAATTTGAAAAGGAAATCAAGACCACTATGATCTGCTAATGTACATAGTCTTCCATGAACCTCGTCCTCTTACAAAGTTTTAGGAATAACTCCTACTGATTCAGAGTGGGAATTAAACATTTGGCACAGCCTGAACTCAGGTTTTCATCTCTCTGTTTTCCAGGTTGCATTCCTTGCGCTCCCTTAGCTTGCACAATAACCTGCTGACGTATCTTCCCCGGGAGATCCTCAATCTTGTGCATCTTGAAGAACTGAGTTTGCGAGGGAATCCTTTGGTTGTGCGATTTGTCCGTGACTTGACCTACAATCCTCCAAGTCTCCAGGAGCTGGCTGGACGCACAATCAAAACCCGCAATGTTCCCTATGTTCCTAACGATCTCCCTGGGAACCTGCTCCGGTACTTGAGTTTGGCCAGCAACTGCCCCAATCCCAAATGCGGAGGTATGCTCTGTTCCCTGCCCCCATAGCAGTCCCTTTCTCCTGCCTTTCAGTGCATTATCCATGCTGCACTGGCCCTTCTTGGGGCCCAAGTTGTTAGCTGTAATTGATTACTGAGGGCCTTTGCAGACTGCCAAAAATCGTGCAAATTCAGTCCACTTTTAAGGGTTAGGGTTAGTGCTAGGGAATCATGGGAATTGTATTTTTTTCTGAGACATTGAGCCTTCTCTGTCAGAGAGCTCTGGTGCCACAATAAAATACACTTCTCATGATTCCCTAACCGTAACCCTTAAAGTGGACTCAATTTGCACTATTTCTGGCAGTCTGCAAAGGCCCTAAGTCTGATTGAATACAGTTGAAGAGCAGGATTTACATTTTAGATTGTTTATTATAATTAGATTTATGCCTTACTTTTCCCCTGTACATAGCAAGTTCCTCAAAGTGGATTGCAGCGTGTGTGTATATGTGTTGCATGCCTTCAAGTCATCTCCAACTTATGGGACCCATGGGTTTTTCTTGGCATGATTTGTTCAGAGGTTTGCCATTACCTTCCCCTGAGGCTGAGAGCATGTGACTTGGCAAAGTTACCCAGTGGGTTTCATGGCCAAGGTAGAAATCAAATCCTAGTGTCCAGAGTTGCTAGCTAGTCCAATATTCAAACCACTATGAGTTGCTGGCTCTCCCCTCAGATACTGAAACCTTAAAAAAACAAACAAAAAAACCCTCTAAGCAAAACTTAGGACAGCAAAATCAAAACAAATCCTAACAGAAATGAGAGTCAGAGTGAAATTCCTAAATAAAACAAAGTTTTTTTTTATTTGATATGGATGAAAAAAGTGATGACTGTTCTAACCTCATAGGATAGAGAGTAAGTTCTACATATGTGGCATTGCCACCAAGGTAGAACTCTCCCATATTTTCACCTGCAAGAGGGATGCAGAAGCTGATATAGGAGATGGTCCTTTAAGTCACTTGGTATCAAACCATTTAGAGTTTGGAAAGGGGTACTGCTAGCCCCTTGGATTAAATTTCGAAACAATGTGCACATGAATGGAATTACTCAGATCACTTTTATTTTATTTTTTTAATGTTGAGGCATTACAATAACCATTGGACAACAAACTGTTTCCGTGGTGGAATAGGATTCAACAACACTCTTCTATAAACCAGCCCATCAAGACAACATTGCATTTATTTATTATTTTTAAAAGGTTTACCTTGTTTGTCAGCCAGAAAGGTTCCTGGAGTGTCTACAGATTATTATTTTTAAAGAAAGAAACTGTCCTCATGCTTATAATCATGAAAGATACAGCACAACAGAAAAAAGTGAAGAGGGAAAAATAACATAATCTCCAGCCTTTAAAGTTAGAAAATTCATCTAATAACCAGCTGGGATGGAAATTATTCATAGAGAGTAGGGGTGAGACACACACCCCTACTAAAACACACACCCCATATAAAACTACCCTGTAATGATTATTATGTTAAAAAGCCTGCGTAAATAATCTCTTTACCACCTTCACAATAGGAGTGGCTTTGCTGGATCAAAGTGTTGTGTATTAATAGCTGGCAACCAGTAATCTGTTTACATTAAAAAAACACACACCCAAACCCTGCAGGTTGAGAGAGTTGCCAGTGGTTTGTACTAGGATAGGACGGCCAATAGTCAACTTCTGAATACCAGGATATGCCTTCTGCTGTTTTAGGTACATATTAATACCTTATGCAGAAAGAAAGCCCTGGGAATGTTATCTATGCAAACAAGGCTTGTTTTCAATAGCAGTTTGAAGCATTCATTGTCTTAGAAACTTGCTCTCTCTCTTCCTCTCTTTTGTCTATAGGAGTCTATTTTGACAGCTGTGTCCGGCAAATCAAATTTGTTGACTTCTGTGGGAAGTACCGCGTTCCACTGATGCATTACCTTTGTTCCCCGGAGTGCTCCTCCCCTTGCAGTTCTGCATCTCAGAGTTCCAATTCCCAGAGTGAGTCAGATTCAGAAGACGAAGCCATTGTTGCTGCACGGAGGATGCAAAAGGTTCTTTTGGGCTAGGAAGAGGAAGGGAAAAGACTAGGAGCAAATTGCTTTCAAAAAGGAGTTGTGGAAGCACGGTGTCTGATGCACTGTGTAGGGGGAATCTTCCAAATCTGAGCTTGACCTTCCTGCATCTTGTTGCTTGTGGAAAGTGGATCTGGACAAACATAGACTTGCTTGGAACTATGCTTTCTGGGAAGCTCTAGGCCCTGCATGCCTTGAGGGAGGAAGCCGGCAAAGGGACGTTTGTGAAGAATGCTTCCGAAGAGGTCATTCAGAGATTGGTTGCCTGCTAAAAGGGTGCTTGGACCCTTGCACTACTGAGACTGGATATGAAGTGAACTATTCACAATTAATAATGGAGGAGGGTGCAGGGTGGAGTTCCCCAGTATTATTATCTGCATCTGTCATACTTGAACATTGCTGTCTTTCTTTGCTTCAGATGCTTGATTCCTGTCTATTTATTTTAACACATTCCTCGAAAGTACAAAAATCTCATCGATTTTGATACTTTCTTCCTTGTCTGGTTTCAGTGCCTGTTACCAGTGTTCTGTTGCAGAAACAGAACTCAGCCTTTCTTTATGCTATATTGCTTTGAAATGCATAATTAGTGCCTTCCTTGCCTTTGTTCCATTATGACATTTTATACATGAACTTTGCTAGTTTTTCACTACGTATTCCTAGAAAACTTTCCTCTGGAGTGATAGTGTAATTAACTAGTAAAATATAAATTTGTTTGTTTATGGCTCGGTTGTTATAAACTCAGGGGCCATATTTGTCCCTTTTTATACTGTGGGCAATATTTCTCCAACCAGCATATCTGTCATATACTGAAACGCTTCACATAATATGGCTTTGCATTGTGTAAGTGAAAAGTCAGAGTGGGAACATTTATCAATGCCTCTAGTATCTCTCTCAATACCTGCATCACACATTTACACTATAGTCTTAATCTTCTCTTCTTGTCTTGCTTGGTTTTATTCCCCCCCCCCCCAAATATATATCTTACCCTTCTAAAATTGTCCTGCCCAAATGATTTCTTTGCTTCTCTGTCAATGCTAAGGATACTGTCATATACAATAGGGAGGCAGCTTGCTTCTGCAGGAGATAAAAATAAAACTATCACAAAATCATAAAGAGATGGGAGATTTTGGCTCTCACTACAGATGTTAGGCTGGGCTGTGACAGTTGTGCATCCATATTCCATCCACAGCACTTGCTGTCTTAATGGGTGCATTAATCCAGTGAGAACGTATCTCTTTTTAAGTAACAATTGTATGATTTTCTCACACACTTTTCTGTTAGTTGTCTTTGTAGGGGGATCCACAACTATCTTCGGCTAAGCATCTCACTCCAGTTGGATTGTATTTTTCCAAAAACATAACCCCATATTGTGGGTTGACTACTAGGAAAGAGCGATACCTGTGTAGTGGAAACACTGTTTTGAGATATGATATTTTGATCTCCTACAACCATGTGGGTTGCAGAATGGTGGAGACCTATAAAAAGGCCCTTTTGCATAAAGCAGTTGATGTGAACTGAGTGCCACCATTCTCCTAATGGGTTTGTTTTGATAAACAGTTAACCCAATACATCTGCGATAGTTGTGATCCACAGGTACTTCTGTTAATATTTCTGTTACTAGTAAAATCTTTCTCTGTTGAATTTCCATTGTAGCAGAATGCGTCCATAAAATCAGCAGAGTGGATGATATGTAATCTTGGTTCTTTACTATACTTCCCTAGCAGTCTGATCTATGTTTAGGTCAAGTGTAGGGAGTCAGATCTTGTTGGACTCCAACTGTATATGAGCTTGGTCAGCATAGTAGTCAGTGAAAATATGAGTTGTCATCCAATGTGGTTTGCTTACGCTGTAATGCAAATATTTCTGCTGAACATCAGCAGTGAATCTGACCTTTTCTCAACCTCCATTTTCCTTTCTTCATATAACCCTTGCTTTTAACACAGCAACACTCAATGCACTGTGGCAGGAGAGCTTAAGTGTTACTTTTTAATCATTATCAATTTTTTTAAGTTCAGGTATTAGTTGATGTCTGTTCCTTTGCTAAAACTAAAGCTATATGTAGTAATACACATACTACATATTTTTTAAAAAAGAAGTCAACACTTTTTGTATCACAGAATCCTAGGACTAATCTGATACTGCAGCAATAAGAGAAGATTAATTCAGTCTGCTGTCTCCATCTTGAGAGTGAATCTAAGTGCAGACCATTCAATTACAACCTCTAACTTAACAAAACTTTTATTTTGCCTGTTTCCCCTGGCTATTGGAGTATTTGGGGAATGGCGTCGTGTTATTGTGCTTTTGTTACTATCTAGCATGATGCAGAAGTCTAGAGAACTCAAAAGCTTACAAATAATCTGTGACAGTTTTTCCTAATATTGCTCAATTGTAGATTTTGTTATTTTCCCCCCACTTTAAAGCTAATGCTTTTGCTCTTTCCAATGGCCATGTTTCTTTATTAGTGCTTTTAGTATAGGATTATTTAATGAATGCTGTCAGCCCCAATCACATCCAGTTCCCATTCAGTGCTGCCTTTTATGGGTTCTTTGACAATAAGTAACCATGGGGGCTTTTGGTCTGTTGCAACAAAAGCGGAGCAGGGGAATCTGGTGGCATCTTAATGGCTGCATGCTTATTTTGTATTTGCTCTCATGGACAGTAGCCTATTCCATTTAGATGGCTAGGGTAATTGACAATTTGATTACAATTGGTAATATGTACTTTCATTTCTGATTATAAATTTGAGATTATTCTGGTCTAGCATTCAAAACTGTTGTCTGTAATCCTTCACTACTTAACAGGCATTTAATAAGCCTTCTTTAAAACAATTCTCAAGTGCTTTGAATCTTAAGATACTGTTCATTTTTTATCTCTTTATAGCATGAAAGTGCAGAAAGTGATAAACCTGGGTGTGAATAAATTAGACTGTCTTTTCTGCTATTTCCTCTTTTTTTTCTGCCATCTCTTTAGCCAAGAAAAGCAGATGAAACCCTTGTAAATGCAAGTTTGGTGCTTCAAGATCAGTTAGGAAACGTTCTAAGAACAAAATATCTGCTTGACTGGAAACAAATTCATACAGTTCCCGAACCAGATGCTTTTCTCTAGTTAGAGTTGGGTTGTTTTTTTGAATCTTTTCCCACTCTGCCCTGCTCATTTGAATGGCCTCCCTGGTCTTTTTTTGAAAGCTTGTTTGGACTGTTTGGCAAGAGGGGAAGCTTGATCCCTTTTAATTTATATTCTAGTTACTAGCAATGAATGTGAAGGATTTAATTCATGGGAAGTAATGAAACTTAATCCTTACAGTACTGCTTTGCTACTTACTTCAAAAAGTTATTGTAATGCATCTTAATTGTGCCAGGGAGATGTGGTTTTCTTTGCTTGAATGCTCTTAAGACACTTCTCAGAGATGTCTCTGGAGTGTAAAATTGGGGGGGGGGGGATAACTTCCATCCTTAAAACCTCCATCAGATGGATTGCTTGCTTGTTTAGCACACTTGATTGCACAATGAACTTTGATAATGTTGTTTGACTGAATTTTATTATTTAATGTAATCATGTGCCTTATATTTACTTTACAAAGGTGCCTTGTAAAACCTTCTACTAGATATGTAGAATATTCCTCTAAGTAAGGAGGTTTTGAAAACTATAAAGCATAAAATAATTCAAAATTTCTGTATCTGCCTGTTATATATCATAGAATCATTGCTTCTGAATGGGTCTGGGTGTGTGTATGTTGCAAACTTCCCCCTCCTGGTGTGTAACATATGTATAATTTTAAAGTATGTATTTTCTCTTTTCTTGGAGCAGATGTTGACCTGGTGTTCCAAGGTTCACTGTCGTTAATAATTGCAGTTTGAGAAGAGAGCATTTGCCTTGTTTTAAGAGGATCTCATTGCCCTTCTCTGACCTTGCTTTGAGTTTGAACTAAATTAAATTAAAGGGCGCACACAGCATGTCGTGTTCAAGATGTCCACTTGGTCTTAGGTTTGTTCACTTCATTGATAATTAATGTGTTTTATACTGGTTTCTTTCAAGTCCTTAATTGACGATCCTATATATATTTATAAAGGTTGAATTCAGTGAGGCTTACTCTCAAGCAAGGAATGCAGCCTGTGCCTTATCTTTGTGAAGAATAATCTCAGAGTTCTTAATAAACTCAAATATGAAATTGCTGGTTTTATAGCAAAAAATATGTAACAAGATTACCCTCTGTCAAAGGACTGGAAATTGGCCAGTTTAACACCTGTTTTTAAAAAGAAGTTCAGGAAATGTTAGCTTAATAATTATTCCACATAAATTGGGAAACGCACTATTAAAGTTAATATGACTAAGCATTTTAAAAGTTTACTGTTTAATCCTGTCACCTATGAAACAAATGTGTTAAATTTTGTAAAAAGTATTTCCTACATCTATTGCCAGTCAGTTCAGTTCATCCTTATTATTGTCATCGACCAGCACAGGAAAAAAGGAATGCAGAATAAAAGAATGTAAAAACACTGAAACAAGTCCTACGGAAGAAGAACCAGCCTGGCTTCCATGAAGCCTTGTCTGACCTGACTGTCTTCTTGTAACTGAACAGTCTTGGAATAGGAGAGGTCCTCTTTTTGGACTAGTATTTTCAAGGACAGAAAGCACAAGAGTAGGGAGAAAAACAATCAGTTCCTGCAACAGAATCCCTTCCTAGGGATCTGCACTGGGACCAGTGATTTTTTCAACCTTGTCCATAAATGACTTTGAACAGGTTGAATTGTGAGGCACCCAGGTTTGCTGACAACACAAAATTATTTAGGGTGGTTAAAACTAAAAGGGTCAGTGAAGACATCTTAAGTGCTATCTAAATTGATGACGGCATTAAAATGTCATTCAAAGTAAGCAAGTGATGGACAAAAATATCCTAATTTCATCTATATACTGATGAATTGGTGGTGACAAGAGGAATGAAATATTCAGAATGCCCTCATGGCACAGTGGTTAAATGCTGGTACAGCAGCCACAGCGTTGTGAGTTTGATCCCAGGAAGAACTTCAGGGTCCACTCAACCTTCCATCCTTTCGTAGATCAGTAAAATTGAGTACCCAGCTTGCTGGGGACAATTGGTTTACAGATTGTAAACTGGTAAGAGAGTGATGAATTCACTATTAAGCAGTATAGAAATGTAAATACTATTGCTATTGATTCATATATTATGTCCTGTATGAGAAGAGTATCCCTCATAATATCACTGGCTGGACTATATAAGGAAGAAAATGTTTAATAAAATTCCTTCTTGCAAGGTTCTCAAGGCTATCTGGCTGACTGCTGTGAAAACAGGAATTTTATTGAACAACATCTTCTTTATATATTCCAACCAGTACCATTAGGAGAGATACTAAATACAGTTTTATCCAATGCACCTCATTTTTTATATATAGTTGTGTAATTTGGTATTTTCTCCCATTTTCCATGCATTCATTGGTTTATTTTGCAAGTGTAGAAGTCAGCGGGTGTAGCCTATAGTGTTCTTTTAAATGTTACACAGAATAGTGGTAGAGTTTGCTGTTGTTTTTTTAAGGGGCTTGGAATAAGCTTCATGAAGCCGAAACCAAAGTGCTTGCTGCTAAATTATTTTCTTACTACGTTTATTTTCAAACTGTCCTTTATCCTTTGAAACTCCAGCGTAGTGTAAAATAAATAAGACTATGGTCTGTTACTGTTAAGTAAAATAAAAGTGATATGACACAGCCAGCAAAACCACTTAATGGCAACAAGGTAGAAGAAGACAAAATAAATAAAATGTTCACACACACAAACCTTTAACCTGTTGCCAAAAGGAATGCAACATTAGCAGAAAAGGGAAGATATTCTAAGAAAATAAGATTCCTGTTTGATTAGACTAAAGGCTTGTCTAATCCAGTATTCTGTTCACACAACGGCCAACCAGTTGCCTATGGGAAGCCCATAAGCACAACATGAGTACAACCATTCCCTCCATCTTGTGTTCCCAGCAGCTGATGAAGAAGCATACTGTCAAGTCAACTGCTGAAGCACCACAAAAAGGATTATTCCACTTATTGTCATTTAACTTGTTGATATGACGGTCTACCTCTCTTATAGGTTTTTCAATGCAGAGAACCCAAGGTTTGGATACAGCAAAAACACGGTGGCACAGACATAGCCAGTGGGATGCTGCTTGTGTGCGTTGCAGTCCAGTAAGGACAGGCAAGGCTGTATTGGCGTGCTATTTTCATAGCAAAGAAAGGTAATCTAGTGAACTAAACCATTTTTCAAAACAAACTTTTCCATAGAAGTGGTAAGACTAGGAATACTAGGCCTCAACACTACTTTAGTATCAGGCCTTGACAGTGGTTTTGTACTAAAGATACTCCCTTGACTTTGATCTTCAAGCAAAAGTACTAGGCATCCAAAGAGCAACATATTTTAATGATCCCAAACAAGCAAACAGAAAACAAGCAAAAAGAAAAACATTCGGTTTCAAAGAGATAAGTGGATTCAAACAGTTGATCGCGGATGATAAAAAGTGCATGTACATTGTAGAAATAATATAGTTTGATGTCATTTTAATGCACAAATAATCCAGTTTGATGCCACTTTCTATTTTGTTAACCAAGAACAAAAGAATCTGTATTTTTTTTCTTTTTAAAAATTAAGGTATTTGGAGCCATGGCTTCATCGTACAGAATCTTGGGATTTGTAGTTTTATGAGGCATCAGCACTCTGGCGGAAAAGGCTAAAGATCTTGCAAAACTACAAATCCCAGGATGCTATAGGATGGAGCTACAACACAGTCTGCACTGGCAAGATAAAGTGGCTTCAAACTGACATGAATCCCACTTGTTCAGATGACATACAACACAAAACTGGGTGGAAACTAACACAAAGCTGCACTCCAGTGCTAAAAGACAAAATGAAAGGGAGCCCTGATACTCCACCTCAACATGAAAAATGTGCATCATCACACCAGTGTATAAACAGTAAAGCATGAATGCACAAAAGCCCAGGCAGCGTACGGAAGGACTGAGAAAACAGGGAAGTTGAATAAATTACTTGCATCACTCTTCCTGTTTTAACTGACTGTTTTCCAAAAGAAGTAAGTGGATAGAGATGGTAAAAGTGAGTAGGAAAACAGAATAAATGTTCCTGTTGCTTGCTCCATGTGCTGCTACAGTTCTCAAGGAAGGGGTGTCTGTGTGTGTTAAACAATCACACTATTTTGTAAGTGTTGCTGAACATCCAGAGGCAATTCCCAGCACAAACAGCAATGCTTTATCTTAACCTACAGGCTGGTTTTTTAATATTTGAAGATACATTACCCCTCTCTCCCCCCGAAAAAAAAACACCATTTGAAAATGCAGGAGGCCCTCCACATTCACTGGGTTTAGGGGCACAGGACTCCCATGAAAGTGGAAAAATTGCAAATAAGAAAGCATTTTTTTTAATCTGAGAGAACACCTCTAGAAATATCTAGGTCCTCCAGAGCAACTCTATGGTCAACATCTGTTTGGGAGTTGACCACAGAATTGCAGTAGAGGAGCTACAATGCCTAGAGAAATGTTCTCTCTAGGAATCTTTAGGTTCCCCAGCCCAACATTTGGTGGAAGTTGACCCCAAAGTCCCACTGGAGGACCTAGAGATTCCTAGGGGGAGCATATTAATCAAATCCATGAATAATCACATCCGTAAAAGTCAAAGCCACAAATATGGAGGGCAAATTGTGCAAGGGCATTCTTCCTCCTTGATGGATGGGGAAGGGAGCACAGGGCCTTTAAAAAAGAAAACATGTCCATCCAGGTATCTTGAACCAACAGTGAGCAAGACACGGAAGAGATCTGTGATCAGCCAGTTTTCTATAGCATATGCATTAATGTGTGACTGGGAGCAAGCATGAGTAACTGTGTGTGAACTAGTTAATAAATACTACGTCCAGATGACATCCACCCAAAGGGCCAACAAATTATAAATATGGAACTGTTGGTCTTTTAAAAAATCTTGCAGTTTGTCATTGGAATCTGTCTCTGTACCAAAAAGTAAAATAGTTATAACAGTTATAAGAAATGAAGGAATTGGATAGCCTGATGCCTTTGACATATTCAGAAGTAACTGATCAATAGTGCTCTTGAAGAATGTCTACAGCCGAGTGAGCAAGCAACAAGTGGCAAAGGAAGTTAAATTAGGAAATATACATAACTTCAAAGAGGTGTTATATTCAGGGGTAGCCGTATTGGCCCTTTAGCAAAGTATGGTATCATCCAAAACCCACCAAACAGGGATGCTTTTATTGGGCCAGCAAAAATGTACATTATACATGTTGCAAGCTTTCAAAGCTGCCCTGGATTCTTCATCAGGCAAAGGTGTTAAAAATCATACAGGAGAAAGGAAGAAAAAAGGTGATGATGTTAGTCCTGGGCCTCCATTTGGTCGAGATGTTGTAGTTGCTATGCATAGTTCAGATAGTATGGATGGGTATTAATGCAGGTGGGTCCCTCTGCTTTTTGGCCATGTGGATACTGGGAGATTCAGTCCAGGAAATAAACTTTTAATTCCATTAGCAAGACTAAAAACTACTGCCTTTGAGATCCAGTTCAAAGAGGTAAGTATAACTAGTGTAGGATCAATGTCAGACCAGAGTGATTGTGAGGATAAATTGTGGGAGGGAAGACCTATATTCATTGGGTCCTTGTGGGTATCTGCTGGGGCTTGGTTCCAGGACACCCCCGTGGATACCAAAATCCATGGCTGCTCAAGTCTCCTTAAATATAATGGGATAGTAAAATAGTTCCCCCTATCTAAAATGGCAAAATCAAGGTTTGCTCTTTTGAATTTATATATTTTTCAAATACTTTCAAGCTGTAGATGCTTGAATCCGTGGATAAAATAATCTGTAGATATGGAGGACTGACTGTACATTGCATGATTATCTTGAAGAGGTAGATTTTAAACCTAGTAAGTAATATATAGTAACATATAGTAACATATATATATAGTAAGTAAAATGTAGTAAAGTGGTACCTCTACTTACGAAATTAATC
>CM034703.1:139986936-139996941 GCA_020142125.1 Phrynosoma platyrhinos | reverse complement strand
AAAAAAAATAAAGATGATGTTAGTCCCTGCATTTGGTCAAGATGTTTTCTTGGTGTTCTCAGTTCAGGTGCTGTTGGAGGGACATCCGCCTAACCTGGTGGTTAGGCTGGACCCTCTTCCTCCTCTTGGCCATATTGGGACTCCAGAAAAAAGATGTTAAGGTTCATTTGCAAGGCAAAAAAGAGATGCTTCTCTTGAGATCCAAGCTGCCTCTGTCCTAACCTTGGAGATGTTGCCTGGTGGTTAGGCTGGCCTTCCAACCAAGCCACCCTGAGGTGGGTCAGGCAAGGGATCAGCCTCCCTTTGGGGAGACCCTCCAGCCTCAACAGGGCTGCTCCATTTCAGAGTCCCAGATATTCCCCAGCCAGCTTGAAGAGTATAGGGCAAGCACAACGCCAGAGCCACACAGCTCTGTTGCTGTCATTGACATGGCTGTTGTCACCATTGTCATCCTCATCTATTAAGTCGTCTTCTTTTATATACCGTATGGTATATATATGTGTGTATATATATATATATATATATATATAAAATTTGTTAAGCACTTGAAAACATTCCAGATCATAAATGAATACGCAAACAGACATGTTGCACATTATCTCACTTCATGGTAGAATTCAAAGATACAGCCGTGTTCATCTGTAGGAATCAGTATGTAGAGAGATTTTGGAGCACCTTCGAGACGATGGACTTTATCACACAGGGGCCAGTGTCATCTTTAAAAGAGAATAAAGCGCAAATAAACCATCCTGAAAATAAAGTGAAAATAGAGCTTGATCACGCAAATGAATTTCACACGTAGTTAGAATAAATGCGAAATAACGCAAATAGCGATAAAAAGGCGTTTTTACATTTCATACAGAAGTGAAAGAAATCCGTAAATGTACTAGAAATTGTATACTTGCACATGCGCAGGAAGAGAAAGCGGAGAGGCTCATGTCTGCCTGGCAAGTTTATCGCCCAAAGAGTAAATGCCCAATTACAGTAATATCGAAAATCCATTTTCACTAAAATCCCAAAAGTAAAAAGATCTGGGAAAACACCACTTTCTGACCACTTTAATAGCAGTTTTTGTGTGACGTCGTGTGAAATTGTTGCGCGTAATCATGCAGGTTTTTTGGAATTTGTATGGGATAAACTATAGATTTCCCATGTGTGATAAAGTCCTATCTGAAAGGAGCTTATTGCACAGATAATAAAAGCGGCTTACCTGAACCAGCTTAAAATTTAAAATAGGTGGCATCCTGATGTTATCAGAAGGATTTAGCCACCGAAATTGCCGCCTGGGTCCATCCCAGGTCCATCTCCGCTTGCAGGGGCGCTCAGCGTGCCTCTTTTCAAGCCTGGAGTTTTCTGGCTTAAGGAGATGACCGACAGAGCGGCCCTGGGAGCAGGGATGGACCCGGGATGGACCCAGGCAGCAAATTCAGCAGCTATGTCCTTCCGATAACATCAGGATGCCGCCCGTTTTAAATTTTAAGCTGCCTCCGGTAAGCCGGTTTTATTATCTGTGCAATAAAGTCCAAAGAAAGAAGTTGGCAGTATGAGCTTTTGTAGACTTAAATCTCCAAAAGCATCTGAGGAAGTAGACTTTAGTCTACGAAAGTTCATGCTGCCAACTTCTTTCTTTCGTTAGTCTCAAAGGTGCTACAAGATCTCTCTATTATATCACTTCCACATTAAATACCAACACTAACATGTCCTCCATTTCAATTTCTTTCCTCATTCGACTTCCACCCATACCTATTTCTTATACCTTCTATTTCTATTTCCAACTTCTTTTTCCCCTTTATTATTATTTTTGCTAATTTTGATTAATAAAGTTGGCTGTCCACATTTGTGGCTTTGACTTTTTGCGGATTTGAATATTTACAGGGGGGTTTAAAAATATTTTTTATTATTATCCCGAAACAATGGCATGTGTGAATAGCAATTGGGTTACAATGACTCGAAAAGATTCACGAACCCAAAACGAAATGAGAACAACAAATCTGATATGCATCAGCATGGTGAGCCACATCTCCTCGGGAGAAAAAAATGAGTGTGAATGCCTATGTATTGGAATACATAGGCATACTATGCCAAACATCACCAAGGCAGCATCCCCTCTGCGGCAATAGTCCAGTTTGACACCACATGAACTGCCATAGCTCAATGCTTTGGAATTCTGGGAACTGTAGTCTGTTATGGCACCAGAGCTCTCTGACAGAGAAGGCTAAATGTGTTGCAAAATTACAGTTCCCAAAAAGCAGGTTGAAAGTTGCAGTTGCCGCAGAATGACAGTCATAGGAGTTTATCATACGGGAGGCTAAGTGGCTAAATCCTGTGCAGAAATGGGATTTAAATCCCAGAAAAATCTCACAAAAGCAGGATCGTTTTCAGACTCATCGGGGCATTGAGCATTAACATGAAAATAACCCGCACAGAAAGTGGACAAAATCGGCCACTTTTAACTTTCGGGAGAATCCCAAAAGTAAAAAGAGGCCAATTTTGTCCAATTTCTGTGCGGGTTATTTTCATGTTAATGCTCAATGTCCCTGATGTCATGAGAAAATGATCCCGCTTTTGTGGGTTTTGTCCACGTTCTGTGCTTGTTAATGCCTGGCGTCGTGTGAAAATGATCCCACTTTTGTGGGATTTTCCCATTTTAAATATTTCTGCACAGGATAAACCCCGTGTGATAAATTCCACAGTCATCCTCCTTTATCTGCATGGGTTTCAGTGAGGTATCTCATAAACCACTGGCAAATCACAGCTAGCCAAAGTTTACAGGCTGATAGTAACATTTCCAAACTCTGCACGTAACATCTATTTTGATGGAGTTGATGGTAAAAACCATTGATCCTCTGCCTCTAGCACTTGTCTTCATAATTTCCAGTGGGCTGTGATCAGCTATAAATCTATGGAGACTAATTCCCAAGCAATGGTATGATGTTCCACCAAGTCTCCACATCCTGCGTTGAGGTCCCTCACTCCCCTTTTCCCGGTTGCCTTTAAAGATGGAAGGCAGGGCAACCTTTCCTTGTAAAGGCAGTGTCTTTAATAACAGTGACAGGCAGCCAGGTAGCATATAGTTTGGGTTTTATATAATCCCCCCCTCGCTAAGTAGAAAGATCTTGTAGCACCTTCATGATTAATTGAAAGAAAGAAGTTGGCCTCCTCAAGTTAATGAAGTCTCCATTTTGAATAATGGAGTAAACCCTAAAATGCAAATGTTGCTCTTGCACAAATCTCATTGCACCCATCAGTCTGAAATGTCATCAGACCATATAACTCAGCGGTCCCCAAACTATGGCCCGCGGGCCGAACCCGGCCTGTTGAGGCCTTTGTACTGGCCCACGGCTGGTCCCACCGCCGCTGCGCATGCACAACGCGGGGTGCCATTTTGAGTTCCAAAATGGTGCCCGGAGTCATGCACATGAGCGTGCGATTCCGGGCGCATGTGCACGACTCTGGGCGCCATTTTGGAACTCAAAATGGCATCCGAGTAGTGCGCATGTGCGCCTCCACACCCCCCCCCAAAGATCTGGGGGCCAGTGAACCGGCCCCCGGATCAAAAAGTGTGGGGACCCCTGATATAACTGCTTGGAATCTGAGCTCAGAGGCCTTTATTTGGGTCTCCCCACCAAAAGAAGGGAGGCAGGAAGATACCCATGGCAGACTTTTCAGCAGTATCACTGCCCTAGTTGTGGAATATCTTCCCCAAGAGGCTTGCCTGGCACCTACACTGTGGCCTTTTGGACAACAGGTAAAGAAGACCTTCTTATTCCTCCTAGGTTTTAGCTCTGTCTATTTTAAAAGATGGTGATTGTGATTTCAGGATGGTTGCAGTGCTATTGTCCTCTGCGATTGCTTTATTTTACAACTCTTTTAAGTCTATTAAGTTTTTTTTTAAATGTTTTATTCCATTGTTATATATGGTTTTAATCTCTCTTTTGTAAACCAGCCACAGAGATTCAGCTAGTGCGTGGAATACAGATGTGTTAAAATGTGTTATTAAAAGGTTATACACCACCTTGGATTCCATGATGGGAGAAAGATGGGATATAAATAAAATAAATACTGTACCTTCATTTATTTACATTATTTGTCTCTCCCATCACCATGTTGGCTGAAGCTCTTTTATTACTCCTAACTAGAGTAAACCCACTGAATCAATTGGATTTATCTACATGTTGACTCCCGATTCAACAACTGATTCAATGGGTCTATTCTTTTCAGGACCAACCAACAAGATTTTGGTGTGATATTTATATCATTGCTACCACCATGTTTCTGTAACTGCTTTTTTATGATATCCATCTATCCACTTCAGGACACATCAATATAACAAATTTGTTTCAAATGAGACCTGCCATCGTTGGATATATCATAGCCAGAGCTGCTTGGAAAAACCTTCCCTCTACAAAAGCATAACTAAAGACCATAAGACCATGTGGTTGAATAGAGACTTACACTGTGCACTAGAGACTGGGTTCAACTACTCCAGCCGGTTTAATTTCAAGAGCCAGGAAGAGCAGCAGAAGAACCTGCAGGAACTCTGTGCAATAACAACTGTGGGTAAATATGAGGATTTAAAGGGCTATAGCTTTGCATTTAAGGCCCCTTATATGTTATTTTTATTGCTGCAGTTTACAAAGAGCAGTATTAATCTGCTTCAGCATAAAACAGAGAGGGGGAATGAAGGAATTCTGCAGCATTTGTGGATATCAGTCCACTTGAGCTCATGCTGAAAGATGTTACTAGATTCCTTTAATGGCATTCCTTCATTCCTGTTTCCATTTTTTTACATTACTTGCAGCAATGAAATTTTCCTCTGGATCCTTATGTATGTTAATTTAGAGGGTCTGACAGTCTGAAAGTAAGGAGAGAGTGTCTTCTATGTTGGCTGCCATTACTTGTGATGCAGATACCACTAACCAAATTCATCTGCAAATCCAATAACACCAAAAATCCACCAAATAGTGATACCGTACTTTTATTGGGCCAGCCAATAAAGCTATTACTGTTTGGTGGATTTTTTATTTTATTGGCTTTGCTATATGGCCAACACGGCTACCCCCTGGATGTTTTCTCAATTCTTCTGTAGTTGTATATCCATCTGCTTTTTTTTCTCTTTAGGTTTGCCACATTCTCAAGATAATGGATTGTGTGCTGCATTTGGTGTGCTGTTTTTTACCAGAATGCAAGCCAGTGCAAAAATTGAATTGTTGGGCCAATGTGTATTGTGTAAATCAGTGCTTCTTAAGTCCTCTGATGTGGAGGACTGGCATTTTGTTTCCCCAGTGTGCCAGGGACTGGCATCATATTTGTACCCATTGGGTACAATTGTTTCTTTCCTCCCTGGAGCTAATGGCTGGTGAAATGGCACCGGTTCATAGACCACCACTTTGAGTAACCATTCTGTGTAAAAATGTGGCTGGATAACATTAAGAATACAGAAAATATTAGCCAGAGTGAAATATGGAAAGGGAAGTTATGTTATTAATAAACACCCAGCCTTGTTTCAAGAACAGAGTTTGGAATGTTAAGTTTCAAAATTTATTAACCATTAGAAACCATTGTTTTTCAACACTGGGAGGCAGGTTTTACTTTGTTGCAGTACTTGCTAATTTTTGTGAACTGAATCATTAGTTTTTGTGGATTTTTCGAGCTGTGTGGCCATGTTCTAGAAGAGTTTCTTTCTGACGTTTCGCCAGCATCTGTGGCTGGCATCTTCTCTGAAGATGCCAGCCACAGATGCTGACGAAACGTCAGAAAGAAACTCTTCTAGAACATGGCCACACTGCCCGAAAAACCCACAAAAATGATGCCGGCCATGAAAGCCTTCAACTTCACAAACTGAATCATTGTTTTTAAACAATGGGATGGATAGCAGGATGGCATGTGGGGTTACCCAGTAGCATATTTTGTCATTGATTGCTTCAAAAGAAGTATATTTATAGTTTATAAACTGCCTTTTTGGACTACATGCCAAGGGCATTCTCAAATTTGAAGATGACACCAAATTAGGAGGAACAGCTAATACCCCAGAGGACAGGATGAAAATTCAAAATGACCTTAATAGATTAGAAAGCTGGGTCAAAGCTAACAAAATGAATTTCAACACAGAGAAATGTAAAGTACTGCACTTAGGGCGGAAAAACGAAAAGTACAGATATACGATGGGGGACACCTGGCTGAATGAGACTATGTGTGAAAGGGATCTAGGAGTCCTAGTAGACCACAAGTTGAACATGAGTCAACAGTGTGATGCGGCAGCTAAAAAGGCCAATGCAATTTTAGGCTGCATTAGTAGAAGTATAGTATCTAGATCAAGGGAAGTAATAGTGCCACTATATTCTGCTTTGGTCAGACCCACCTGGAATACTGTGTCCAGTCTTGGGCACCACAATTCAAAAAGGATGTTGAAAAACTGGAGTATGTCCAGAGGAGGGTGACTAAAATGGTGAAGGGTCTGGAAACCATGCCCTACGAGGAATGACTTAGGGAATTGGGTATGTTTAGCCTAGAGAAGAGACGACTAAGAGGGGATATGATAGCCCTGTTTAAATATATGAATGGATGTTATATTGAGGAGGGCGCTAGCTTGTTTTCTGCTGCCCCAGAGAATAGGACCAAGAACAATGGATACAAGCTGCAGGAAAAGTGATTTCACCCAAATATTAGGAGGAACGTCCTGACAGTGAGAGCTGTTCGACGGTGGAACACACTCCCTCAGAAAGTGGTGGAGTCTTTAAACAGAGGCTGGATGGCCATCTGTTGGGGATGCTTTGATCGGGAGTTCCTGCATGGCAGGGGGGTTGGACTGGATGGCCCTTGTGGTCTCTTCCAACTCTATGATACTATGATTCTATGATTCTACACATCCCACAATCAGATTGACAGCTGGCGATGGTGGTAACTGTACAAGAAACACATCTGAAGACTGCCAGGATGGGGAAGGCTATCCTAAAGCATGGGACCTAACCATGGCCAAGATCCTGCACTGGGAGACATAATTATGGAGATAGTGCTATAGAGATGGAGCTACATCTCCCAATTCTAAATTCATTATATTTTCAGCAATGCAGCCTCCCCAACTTGGACATTTCTGTGTTGTCAGAGAGCAGGGGGATGAGCTGAGGTGCATCCAGTTCTCTTCTTGTAGCTGGTGCTTTGTGACAGGTTTCTGCAGGACCATCCTGCAGATAGATTTTGGGAGGACCTTTGGTCATTGCTTGTGCAACAGTCATAAAAGTGAATTGTAATGGCATAAGGCAGACTTACAATATCATAATGACTGAACATGATGACAGCCAGCGTGTTCTGTTATGTTTGGTCACTGATCTGCATCTCTCTTTGCACCCCCACGAATATATATACTGTGAAGTCAAAGGCTTTCATGGCCAGCGTCCATAGTTTTCTATAAGTTTTCTGGGCTATGTGACTGCGTTCTAGAAGAATTTATTCCTGACGCTTCACCTGCATCTCTACAGGTAAATAAGGAACATTGTCATTGTTTCAACTAATGGATACTTAGCTCTTGCAATCACACTGATATATAGAAGTGGCTACAAAAATCAGTTGATGAATCAAGTGTGGAAAATATTTTGAGTGCCTCTGAACATATGCCTATTTTTCTGCCGGTGAATAAAAATGTCATCTTCTTCCCCTGCCCCATTTAGAATTAAGATACGTGGTTTGCAATGTCTTTTTGAGTCAATTTTTGGACTAAAGTTTCTAGACTTATACATGGGTATAAACAGTAACCGCCAAGAAAATAGGAAAGGCCGAGGGACAGAAAGAAGCATTCAGATTTATAGCATGCAAGTATTGATAGGCCAATTTGTAGACCAAAGCAAATCAGAGCCAAACCAGATTTAAAATCTGTTCCCCAGCTGTTATTAACCTTACAATGGGCCTTTGGTGTATCTACTGGGGTTTAGTTCCAGGACAACCTGTGGATAACAAAATCCATGGATACTCATGTCCACTTTAATTGTTATGGCTCAATGATAGGGAATCCTGGGATTTGAGAGAAGAGCAAATCTCTGGTGCTGCAACAAACTACGGTTCCCAGGATTCCCTACCATTGAGCCATGGAAGTTGAAGTGGTGTCAAACAGGATTATTTCTGCAGTGCGGATGCAGGCCATAATGGTAAAGAAACAAGGAAACTACTGTGCTGTTTTCATGGGCATAAGGCTTTTCTTACCAAGCCTTTCTTGGAGAGAAAAGTCTCCATATGGTTCTCATTGCTTTTGTCTTCCCTCAGCCATTTTCAAGGAGCAGCAGTTGTGAAAATTCGTCCGCTTTTTCAGCCATCCTTTTGGGAACTGCATCCATCTTTCTTACCTGTGGGCTCCTGCTGAGTTTCTTCTTTCTCATATTCACAATTCACTTCAGAAATAATAGGTAAGATCAGAAGCCCATTCTATTGATACTTTGACTCAAGAGGAAAATTGTGACAAGGTGTTGCTCTGCTCTCGCTAAAAATAAAGAATTCTCTTGTTGTCTTATTCAATATACGAAGGTATTCTACAAGAAATGTAAACATAAGGTAGAAAAAAAAAGATTGGATACTGTATATGCCTATATTTAAATTTTTCCCACTTGTTATCCAGCGTTTGTATTCCAAACTGTTTTTTTTTAATGTTCCCAAGATTGTCAAAATAATAAAACTATACAAGGAAGTTTGGCATCAATTTAATATAAAACAGCCTGACACCAACATGGAGCAAACAAATTTTAAATATATTTTTCAGGGTTTTAAAAATATTTTTAAAAAATATTTTTAATTCAGTTAGCTCCCATTATTCAGATCAAGGATTCATACCATATAGTACTTGGAGTCGTAGGTAACTCTGGGAAAACACATAACCTGATATCCAAAATCTGGATCAATATAGGAAAATGAAGAGCAAATATTGCAGTTTATACACAGGACGGTGGGGTCTCCACCCAACCCTGGATAGTATGTAATAGCTTTCATACATACTATCAGGAGCTCTTCTAATAATCCCAAGCAGGCTGGATGGCCGTCTGTTAGGAGTGCTTTGATTGTGTATTCCTGCATGGCAGAAGGGGGTTGAACTGGATGGCCCTTGAGGTTTCTCCCAACTCTAGGTTTCTATAAGTTTTAAAATAGGTCATGAAGTCTATACATTCACAGATTATGGAAATCTGTGAATGTATAGACTTCATGACCTAGATTTCCATAATCTAGATTAATGCCATTTATCTGAATTCATAAACAATGGATGACTGTAAAATGAATAAGTGGAGAAACGGTAGGAATGACAATATTTCTAAAGTGTAACTTTGTTTTTAAGATAAATATTAAATATATTTCATATCAGTAATGATTGGAATATTAAACCTTCCATTAATTTGTCTAAGTTTTAAAAAAATCTAAAAAATCTGGGATGGAGTCTCTGCATACAGTATAAACAGAAGCTATTCCATTCATATGGATATATGTTGTCACACAACCCATCTATTTATTTGTCAGTTTTCTCAAGAGTGCCATTATATACACCCAAAGTGTCCATCTGTGTATGAAAGTTGTAGGAAAGCTTCCCAGTGCACAGGCAACATATAAAAGTGGTATGAACCCTATCATTGTGAAATCCTGCATTTTGATTTCTCTCTCTTGTATGACTCCTGCCTTCATTTCCAAAGGAGAAAGATAGATGTAACTACAGATACTACAATGTATTTGCTTTGAAGTCTGAAAAAATTGGGGGAAGCGAGGCCTCCAGGGTGCTTCTTCAGAGAGTGCAATTGACATTAGAGAAAGGGCATGGGATGAATGGTTTAAATATCCAGTCCCTGAGCATTGCATTCAAAGCAGACCAGGAGGCACCTGACCTGATGATTGGGTCTTTCTTTAGAAGTGGATTGAATGACGACATTGAGCACAGCAGATAAGCATCATCTGATGATATGGACAGGAAAAATGTAGCATTGCCTTCTCTTACAGTGGTACCTCGAGATACGAGTGCCCTAACATACGAGTGTTTTG
>CM034703.1:139928240-139940896 GCA_020142125.1 Phrynosoma platyrhinos | reverse complement strand
ATGTTAAAATGGAATCAGTAGTCCCTCATGGGAAACATAAAAAGAAAAAGGCAAAGGACAAGACTCGACAAACCCATATATTGCACAAATACCTTATTTTCTTGCGTATAAGACTACTTTTTTACCTGCAAAATCTGTGGCTATGAGGGGGGGTCGTCTTATACGCCGGAAAATACGGTATTTGTGCCGATGGCAAGTTGGAACCCTTGGTTCCATCCCAGCAGCATGATCCTTCGACCCTGTCTTCTGGCTTTGCCACCTGAGGAAGAGGCAGCTGAGCACTTCCTCAGCCAGATTGTTAGCTTCGGGAATTTCTTTAGTTTTTGTGGAGGTGGTGTCCTTTCATACAAAGCATTCTCATCAATCTACTCTGAGGCACAATTTCTAATGGTAAAATCATTGCACATTCTTTGATGGTTTGAGCGTCAGTAACTCCTCCACAAACTCAACCTGTTAATCCTCAGGCACGGACTAATAGACAGCTTCCTCCTGTTCCATTGTCACCATGTTGTAGGCACCAACAATCATGGTCAGATTCATCCTTGAGCTCACCTAGGTCCAGAAGGAAACATTGGTACCCAGAAGACTCACTGGCAGATGGGAGAGACAGCATCAGTACTGACACTGTTGCTTGAGGTGCTGTGACTCTCTGTCCAGGCAACATAGGGCCTTTATAGATTGCCAGAAATAAAGCAGCTTGAGGCCACTTTAACTGTCCTGGCTCAGTGCTAAGGAATCATGGGAACTGTAGTTTATTGTGTTACAATTCCTATGATTCTCTAGCACTGAGCCAGGACAGTTAAAGTGGCCTCAAGCTGCATTAAATCTGGCAGTCTGTAAAAGTCCATAGATGGTCTCCTTCTGTCACTTCCAGGAAGTATGAGTACACCCGCTGAACGAGGAGTGTTGGAGGAAGATTTAAGAAAGCATGAAGCAGAGCTTGAGAAATTGAGGAGTACTATACATAAGGTCCTCAACACAGGATCAGACTACTCAAATAGTTCCTGTGATACAAACAGACCATTTTACCCCAGTTAGATCTCAGTCACCAGCCAGTGCTTTGGATGATACCACCACTGACACCAGTTCTTGTCTCTGTTCTGGCCCAGAAGTCTTTATCATCTCTCCTGACTGAGACAGATCCCACTTTTTCAAGTGATGATATAAGTTCCTTTATGGATCAGACCATTAGGATGGCAAAAATCACTTGACATACACATCAACCAAATGAACAACTATAGTGAGGACCCTGTCCTCTGTAATGTGCAGACTCAGGCCCCTGTACCAGCTACTCTGGTGATGTTACTGCATCTTCTACAGGTGATGCAAAAATCCTGGTCCATCAAGGATACCTTCGGTGTCAAAGAAAATAGAATTTATTGAGTGGCAGATACTGGAGCAGACTAGCTTGGACAACACTCAGATCCTAACTCAATTGTTGTGGGTGCAGCCCATAAGATCCACTTTACATTGATGGATAATAAGAAGGGGAAGAAACTGGACACAATGGGGAAATTCTGTTCCTCAACTGCCCATGTCTGCAAGATGGATAACTATGCCATTTGCATGGGGGCCTACCAGCTGCTCCTGTGGGAGAAAATGACACCCTTTCTCAATAAGGGTATCGGCCACTACCAGATCATGACAAAAAAGTAGTGTCCCTTTTACAATCCAAGACACATAAATTGTCAGCCCTACAGATTACTTCATCCTGACACATAGCTGACTTCATTGGGAAGGCTATTTTGGGGTTATCCTTTGACGACTTGCATGGTCACACTTCTTGGGCTTGACCTTTCAGCCTTGTTTCAACATTGAGGATCTGCCTTTTGACAAAGAAGGCCTTTTTAACATGTCCACAAAGTCAGCTTTTGAGCACACACACAAGATATGTTCAACAACTGTTTTGAGTTCCAGAAGTCCTCTCAAGCCACAGCCATACTGAGGACTTCATGGAATAGATTCAGAACTGGATAGCAAAGATCTTACAATCTAGCCCAACCTAGTCACAAGGAATACTCTTACTTTTCTCTCTTCTTCCTTGTCTAAGAAAGGAATTTCAATATCAAAATTTCACCATCAGCCAAAGAAACTTACTCAGCAGTCATCAGAGTGTTGATTTTAACTTCTCTTTGGACAAGATCTTTGCTACCAGCCCTTTCTTGGATGCTGTTTACCACTTTCATGAACAGGCTCAAGAACTTTCATCATACTTCGGTCTCTATCACCTCAGACTCTTGGGTCCTTGAGATCATCAACGGGGGGTGTGCCATAGAATTTGAAGAGACTCTGCCTGAAGGGATATTCAGGGCTACCTCTTTGTCCCCAGAGTTGAAGCAGGAGGTGGAGACTCCCTTCTTAAAAAGGGGCCATTAAACCTATCCCTCTCCCATCTGAATCGGGGATACTTCTCCCCCTATTTCTTTGTGACCCCGAAGAATGGTGGATTGTGTAACTCCTATATCTGACCAAAACATTTCAGGAAGAACATACTCAATGCTCTCCTCCGATGTTGTTATGGGCCTCCAAATCTTTTCTGACTTAACAGGTGAACCTATCAAAGGATTTTCTTGTCATATTTCTACAGAGGGTATTTGCCATTGCCATCCTCTGAGGCTGAGAGTGTGTGGCTGACCCAAGGTGACCCAGTGGGTTTTTATGCTCTAGTGGGGAATTCAACCCTGAATCTTCAGAGTCATAGTCCAGCATTCAAACCATGCACCACACTGGCTCTCTCCTTCTCCTGTTACAGGAGAGAAAATTGTTCACCATACTATACTTGAAAGATGCCTACTTCCACATTACAATCACACAGACCACCAGCTTCCTTTGCTTCACAGTGGGAAAGCAGGTGTATTGATTTTGAGTGCTCCCATTTGGTCTGAACACTGCCCCATGAGTATCCACCAAAGTCATGACAGTGATAGCAGTTTGGCTTTGACAGCAAGGTGTCATCCTGTTCCCTTATATAAATGATTGGCTCATTGTCACTGAGTCCAGACATCAACATCTGGATGATACACATCTCATTCTTGAGCTTCTGGATGCCCTCAGACCAATGGTGAATTGAGAGAAATCTTGCTTGATTCCCTCTCAGGTGGTAAGGTTAATCAGAGACAGTTGACTTTTGGGCCCAAGCTTCCTTTCTGCCAGAGGTCAGAAACAAGTTCTTTTGAAAGTTCTTTTATTTCGTTGCATATGGAACTGATGAGTCGAGGCCAGAGACATCCAGGTCCTCCTAGGCTACATGACATCAACAACATCTCTGATGTTGCATGCCGGACTGAGAATTTAGATTCTGTAGGCCTGGTTTTTGTTGCTTTTTTGATCCTTGGGAGGACTCTCTGGGAAAGTGGCTCACAATACCAAGAGCTGTTCAGTGCTCACTAAGATGGTATATGAAACTGAAGAAAGTACAGAGCGCCATGCCCTATTTTCCACAATAGCCTCAGTGTGTAGTCATGACAAATGGGCCTATGGGGCTTGGGGGCCCACCTCAATGGTCTCTCTCGATCAAGGGAAAGTTTTCATCCAAAGAAAAGATTCTCTAAAGCGGTGTGTTAGAGCTCTTCTGGGTGGGGAAGACATTTTGTTCATTCAAGACATTGTTACAAGATTGGGTAGTACTGATGGAGCCTGACAATATGACCATGAGGTCATGTACTACAGCAACAAAGAAGGCAGCACGAAACTGATCACTCTACTGTGACAAACTGCATCTGCTCAGTTGGTGCATCCAATGAAACATCTCCATCTCAGTGATCTACCTTCTTGGAGAGGAGAATGTCCTGGCAGATGCCTTGATCATCACTTTGGAGTCCTGCCACTATTGGACACTCCATCTTGATGTAGAACTTCCCTTCTTTCATTAGTGGGCCATGCTAACGGTAGATCTCTTTGCATCTCCGAAAACATAATGACAGACATTCTGTTCCAGGATTCATCAGGGAAGTCAGGAGGCACTGCCCTCCTATATTGGTGGGATGGTCCAGATGTCTGTGCCTTTCCACCCTTTCTTCTGATCATCAGGGTCATCTCAAGGCTCAAATGGAGCAAATTGTATTCTGATTACTCAGTGGTGGCCCAGGCAGTCCTGATTCGCTGTGTTGCTCCAGTTGTCCTGGTCTGTATGCCTCAGACTTCTAACCTGGTTAGCCTGGCCACTATTTACGACGAAACAGTGATGCATCCAGACCTCCACATCCTGAATCTCACAGCATGGAGACTACAACACTTAGGCACTTAGGACCATAATTGGAGCTGCTAATAGACCATAGACACAGCGTTTCTACCAGTATAAGTGGAAAGCATTCCTATCCTTCCTAGAACTGAGAGGCATCTCTCAGGATTGGGAATGGGTTAGTCACATTCTTGAGTTTCTTCTCTTGCTTTCAAAATGAGGGCTCTCCTTCTCTTATATTCGCTGTTACTTGGCTGCAGTATCGACCAACTTCCTGGTAAGCCTTCCAGGACTTATTGGTGAAAAGATTCCTGAAGGGTTATAGGAATCACCATTCTGCCAGTCTCAGGACCAGCACCACTGTGGAACCTGAAATTGGTATTACCTTTGTTGACCAAAAAACTGAGGCGCTGTACAGACCGGCATAAAGAGCAGAGGGGGTGTGTGGCAATCACATGCTGGCCGCCTTGACTTCGCTCCCAGGTTGGTGTCACACTGCCAAGCAACTGCACAGCCGGCAGCAAAAGGGCATGTCTTCAGTGCAGCATTCAGACGCACTGCACAGGAGAGTTGCGGTGGCAGCAGCTAGGGTGCCCCTTCCGTGGTGCAAAAAGAACCTGCTTTTTGCAGCTTTTTTGTGCCGCAGAAAGGCCAGATTAGGGCTATGGTGTGGGGTTGCCGTGGCCCCGATCCGATGAGAAAAGGAGCGGCTTGCCACCGCCCCTTTGGGGCGGTCTATACAGCCCCTGAGAATGTCATGGCATCCTGTGTCATGAGATTAGTTTCCTGGGAGATGGCTTTCCTGGTGGCCATTACATCAGGGCAGGTAAACCATGCACTTTGAGTGGACCCTCCATATATTTGATTCCATCGCGACAAGGTCACTCAGACCAGACATTACCTCTCTTCTTAAAGTAGTCTCTGCATGCCATGTCAATCAGGACATTGTGTTGCCTGCATTGTTGCCGAACCTGACTTCAGATCTGGAATGGATGTTATACTGCCTCAGTGTTAGTTGAGCCCTTGCCTTCTAGGTTGACAGGACTGTAAGTATCAGGACTTAACAGAGATCTGTGTTGTACTCCTGCCTTACCTGATGATTTAACTGATGTTTTCGGGAGTGATATACATACTTATCTGTGGCATGACATTTCCTGCCTTCTAGCTTACTTGCCTCCTGTTTGTGTGAATCACAGAGACCATGAAGAAGAAGGAAAGGTAACCTGTAACTAGTTCTTCGAGTGGTCATGTGTGGAGTCTCACAACCCTGCCTTTCCTCCCTTTGTTATGTCCTGCCTATCCTTAGTTCTTTGAATTTTGCCTTTTTGGCCTCCATGGAACTGAGGTAAAAGGTCAGGAGTAGTGCCATAGTCTGCTGAGGCTGGGCAGGTCATTGCCAAATTTCTTATGTAACTGTTCTGAAAGATTCTGAACAGTGCACTGCGCAGGTGTAGAACAACTCATGTGTGTGAATTCACAGATGATTGTTCTAATGTCCGGTGTGCATTCCTTGCAAAAGCATAGTGTGAAAGAGAGAAACCAAGCCATTCTTCTCCCCAAGTTCTCGGGAGAGGAAAAGAAGGGTGTTTTTCTTCCTCTGGCTCTGGCAAAGGTGGCAGAAGGTGGAATTATGTTCTGATTGCTGTTACCCCTGGAGATGTGAAGGACTGGGCAGAGGGAGTTGAAAAATCTAAAAAAAAACTTTTGCTGAAAGAAAAAGGGGGAGGGAAAACTGATTTATGTGATATTTTCTTTATTTAGTGCTATTATTTTGTACATGTGTTATGGCGACCCCTAAGTCAAACTTACCGAGGGTTTTCTTGGCAAGTTTCTTCAGAGGCAGTTTGGCATTGTCATCCTCTGAGGCTGAGAGAGTGACTTGCCCAAGGTCACCCAGTAGGTTTTTGTGGCCAAGCAGAGATTCGAACCCTGGTCTACTGACTCTTTGTTCAACACTCAAACTACTGTATGCTTTACCAGTAAAAAAAAAAAAAATCAATAAAACTGTTCCCTGTTCTCAGGTTTACAGTTTAATTAAGGCAAAAGGAAAATAATGAATAAAATATTTCAGACATAGTATTCATATATTTATTCTCCCACATTATTTCTAAAAGTTGAGAGGAAGACTTTTAGGCAAAATTACAGTATCTGACATCATTGCAATTCCTGGTTGTTGTTTTTTTCTCATTCTTTTTATGGGGATGAGTCCTTTATATCTTCCGGGCATTGTGAAGGACTGAAAGAGAAAAAAAAAAAAATCTTCATTTTTACTAATGTTCAAGGTTTCTTATTTTTCTATTTATTTATTTTACCAGCTCACATAAACTGTCAAAATAAAAGAAGATCATTATATTTCAGGTGTTCCTTACATTTCAGGACTTTGTAGCTCCATAAGAAAAATAAAGTTCAGAAAAGAAAACTGAATTTGGAATTATGTTTCAGTATATCAAACATAATTTCATACCAGACCAAATTATACATGCTTCTATGATTCTATAATGCATTTTATATTTCTAAAGTAGCAAAGTGACTTTTAATTTGTAAAATGTTGCTGCTATTTTATTTTTTTCATTTTAATAAAATTCCATTTTTTCCCTCAGAGGATAACCTCTCCTTCCCAGTTTTCCCTAAATTGCTTTGAAAATTACAGAATTTTTATCGTTCTAGTTACCCTGCTTTTGCGTTTGCTTTTGTATGTTTCCTGTGAGTGTCTTTCTATCTTTCACTGGTTCTCCTTTTCTGATGTCAGCTACTCCTGGGCAAATTATACTTTCTGCAAAGTAAAGTGGAACCTTTGCCAGGAAGGTGTGAGGCAGCAATGCTGTGAATCCCAGTTTCACTTCAGACAGATCGGTAGATTTGCAGAAGATAAGCAACATCTGGGTGGATTGTTTTCAGGGTTGCTGGATAGGTTTTGCACTTTCATTGTTTCCACACCACAAGTAGAGCAGTTCTAATCTCCCTCCTCCTTGACCCTGTATTTATATGCCTGGAGGGAAGAAAACAGAAGCAGTGTGGGCATTCAGATTGCCTCCATAGGAAGCAAATTGAGTGGTTACTTTGGTTTGCCTTTGTACATCTACAGTTGTCTCCATTCGCAGACTTGGAGTCTGCAGTCTTGCTCTTCGCGGGGAAGGACAAGGGCTATATTTTTCATGGCTGTGCGCGCACCATTACTTTAAATGGGGCTCAAATATTTGCAAGCCACCATTTTCAAGGGGGAGTCCGAACAGATCCCCCACGAATTGGGAGGGGCAACTGTTGGAAATGATGCTGGACTCTGTTGAATTTTCCTACTCACTTCAGCTGTGGTTTTAGAAAGAGAAACCGTCTTTCAAGACACTCTTTCTGCATAGCTTTGGGCTCTCTCACCCTTCCTTATTGGACATTTGGGCACAAAGCACCTGGACAGTTGTTGTGTGACAGACTTCTCCCATTCTGTTCAGTTGTTGTGTGACTTCAAGTTGTTTCAACTTATTGTGACTCTTAGGCCCTATTCACACTATGGAAATAAACTGGTGTGGAACCGCTTTATTTCCGTGAAGTACACAGTTGCCCTGGCTGCACTCAGTGCAGTTTGTAAGGGTGTGTGTGTGACCGAAAAGCCCACTTAAACCGGTGCATTTGGCACATGTCCCCTTAGCGGTTCTTTTTTAAAGAGCTTCGACAATCTGCATCTTGGTAGCGTGACCACACTATTGCGCTAGTGTGACCACACTACCAAATCGATTTGGATCACGCTGCATCATTCCCGGAAATGGAGGTGCCTCCATTTTAAATTGATAAGGTGGCAAATATGAACGGCAACAGGGTTAAAATGGCACTGAGAGAGTTGATCATGGTAAATGTAGTGGGAACACCAAACTGATTCTGAATCGGTGCGGAGATGCGAATCTCTTCGTTCAAAAAAGATAAGTGTGAATGACCCTTAAGGTGAACCTTTCATGGGGTTTTCTTGGAAAGATTTGTTCAGAGTGGATTTGTCATTGTCTTCCCCTGAGGCTGAGAGGCTTGCCAGTGAAGTCTCCATGGCCAAGCAAGGATTTGATCCCTGGTCTCCACAGAGTTGTAATCCAATGCTCAAACCCACTACACCACTCTGGCTTTCTCTTTTTAGTTGTTGGGAGTAAATCAACTGTAGTATGTAAGGCTTAAATCTGAATAAAAATGCATAGAATCATGCTGTGAATTGTAAATGTTCACCGGTTCAGGTTTGGTTGAGTTTAGATAGTAAGGAAAGGAAGAGAGGAATGCAGAGTCATTGGCTGTGCATTTAGAAGGTCCCAGGTTCAGCTGTTTGTCAGCTCCATTTAAAATTATATGATAGTAGCTGATGGGCAAGACCTCTGCATACCATCATTGAGAGGCACAGCAAATAAAAACAATGCTGGGTTTGATAGATCAGTATGTAAGGGAGCCTCACATATTCATAGAAGAGGAGAAAGATAATAGCTTTCTCGATCATAAAGTGATCATAGTTACAAGGAAATTATTGAATGAGATTAATCTGGGGAAACATTTAATCAATGAATCAGCCTAATTATGGTGAGGTGCAGAGGTTTTGAGTTGCACCTTTATGTTAAGACTATGCTGAGGATATTTTCATCATTGCAGAGTTATCGGGGTAGGCAGCCCAATCTGTTTACAGCCCTCTGTCCACATTTTCTCTGTTTGTCAGCACAGAATTGCTTTTGTTCATATTCACTACTTGTTGCCACTTTTAGAGAGATAAGGGAAGTTTCCCTTTATTTGCTTAGTTTTCTTTAAAAATTGCTACATACACTCCTGCAACATTAATAATTTCAGCATAACTGGAGTACAGATTGCTTGGGACCAGAAATATTTTGGATTTTTTTTTTTTGATTTTGGAATACCTGTATTTGTATATACATATACATTATAGATACATAATTTAATACCTTGAAGATGGGATCCAGGTCTAAACACAAAATTCATTTATGTTCCATATACAATTTATACATATAGTCTGAAGGTAGTTTTATACAATATTTTAAAATAATTTTGTGCGTGGAACAAATTTAGTGTACACTGAACCATTAGAAAGCAAAGGTGTCACTATCTCAGCCACTGATGAAAAAAGTTTTGGTTTTTGGAATATTTTGGCTTTCAGAATTCTGGATAAAGGAGGCTCAACCTACAGTTCTCAAAACCTTTCAAAGGGCCTTTACAGACTGCCAGAAATAATGCAGCTTGAGGCCACTTTAACTGTCCTGGCTCAGTGCTAGAGAATCATGGGAATTGTATTTTTTTTCTGGGACATTGAGCCTTCTCTGTCGAGAGCTCTGGTACCACAATAAACTACAGTTCCCATGATTCCCTAGCACTGAGCCAGGACAGTTAAAGTGGCCTCAAGCTGCATTATTTCAGGCAGTCTGTAAAGGTCCAAAATTTCCTGTTAGTTTTATTAGAGCATTAGTTAATTGAAATGAACTCTGTTAGAATTGAGGGTTTAGCCTAAAAATCTGTGATTCCTGTAGGATTGCCCTAGTGAGTCAGAGGGAGTGCTTGAGGGAGGAGCAAGCAGCAACTAGCTCTATATAGTGGCAGCCTCAGTTCCTGGAGCTTGGTGAACATGCGACACCAACAGAGGTGTTTTTCGTGTGTGCTTAGCAGGGTAGTTTTGAAGATGAGACCCTGAGCTCTGTTTCAGTGCCTACTTAAGACTACTGAATATGGGTGGTGTGAGAACTGTTACAGTCACCTGCAACAGCTGTGATATATTTGTGTTCTTCCTGGAGGATGTGGATAGCTACACCTGCAGCAAGTGCAAGTTGGTTGCTGTCTTGGAAGAGAAGGTCCAGCAACTTGAAGCCCATTCATCCACTCTTCTTCATATTAGGAAACATGGGGTTTTCTTGGACAGAGTGGAGCAGACTGTCCTGGTTGAGGAATACACCCTCTCTGAGGAGGCAGACAGTTCCCATACACAGGAGGTAGACAGTTGGAGGAATGTGACGCAAAGAAGTAGGAGGACCAGGGAGCATCCTGTGAGATTGGAGCTGGAGAATCAATTTGAAGCTCTTTCTTTTATCTGTGATAATGAGCGGGAGCAAGAAGAGCAGCAATATCACTCCTCAGAGAATGTGCTTGAGACCTTGGAAGGTTCAGTACACAGAATGGCTTCTGCCAAATCTTGGAGGAGGTGTCTGGTGGTGGTGGTGGTGGTGGTAGTAGGGGACTCCCTCTGAGTGGTGCAGAATCAATAGTTTGTGGGCCAGACAAGATGTTTTGAGGGGTATGATGTCTTCCTGAAAGAAAAATCTGCATTGTAAAAGGCTGACAAGGCTCATCAAGCCCTCTGACAGTTAACCCCTTCTTTTTGGTTCATGTGGGAACCAATGACACTGCAAGACATTGCCTTCAGAATATTATAAGGGATTATGAGGCTTTTCTCCCAATGACAGGGTATAGCCAAGGAAGGGAGAGAAAAATAGCGGAGGTGAACAACTGGCTCAGCAGATGGTGTGGCCAGGAACAATTTGGCTTCTTCAGACCATGGTAACAGCTATATCAATGACTTAGATCAGGGGTAGGCAACCTTTCCCCTTTAAGGACCGAGGGATTTCAGCTCCCAGAAGCCTCAGCCAAGTTGGCCAATAGTTCCATGTTGGCCAGTTGCTCCTGGGATTCTGGGAGTTGAAGTCCCTCAGCCCTTAAAGGCTGGTAGGAAGGCCTCAATGGGCCAGGTCCGGCCCGTGGGCCGTAGTTTGGGGAACCCTGGGCTAGAGAACATGTTTATCAGGTCTGCAATTTACACCAGATTAGGAGGGATAGAGATCAGGATCAGAATTCAAAATGACTTTGCCAGATTAGAGTTGAGCAAAAACTAAGAAGATTAATTTCAACAGGGAGAAATGTAAGGTTTTGCATTTATGGAGAAAAGTAAAATGCTTAAATATAGGATGGGTGAAACCTGGCTTGACAACCATGTGTGTGAAAGAGATCTAGGACCACATTAGTATACCACAAGCTGAACTTAAGTCAACAGTGTGATGCAGCAGCTAAAAAAGCCAATATGACCCTAGGCTACATCAATAGGAGTATAGTGTCTAGACCAGGGGTAGGCAACCTTTCCCCTTTAAGGGCCGAGGGACTTCAGCTTCCAGAAGCCACAGCCATGTTGGCCAATAGTCCCATGTTGGCCAATAGCTCCTGGGATTCTGGGAGCTGAAGTCCCTCGGCCCTTAAAGGGGAAAGGTTGCCTACCCCTGGTCTAGACCGAGGGAAGTAATAGTATTGCTCTATACTGCATTGGTCAGATGTCACCTAGAATACCGTGCCCAGTTCTAGACACTGCAATTACCTTGCCCTATGAAAAGCAGTTTAGGGAACTGGATATGTTTAGCCTGGAGAAGAGAAGATCAAGAAGTAGCCATAGCCATTTTAAAATATTTGAAAGGATAGCATATTAAGGATGGAGGAAACTTGTTTTCTACTACTCCAGAGATAAGGGCACTGCGCAATTGATTCAAACTCTTGGATGATGGAGTCTCCTTCTTTGGAGGTTTTTAAACAGAGGCTGGATGGCCAACTGTCGGGGCTGCTTTGATTGTGAGTACCTGCATGGTAGGGGGTTGGACTGGATGGCCCTTGGGGTCTCTTCTAATTCTGTGATTCAGTCCTATCATTCACTTCTTTTGAGATGAATATCTGGGTTAGTTCCCCTTTGCAGAAAGGAAGTAGGAGATTGGAGGAGTTGTGGAGCAGGAACACTTCCCAGTTCTCAGTGGGAGGGGTGCTTGCTGGATTAAGTAGAATGTGTGCCTTTTGTGCTTAGAACTTAAATCATTGCCAAAGATTTCTGCTGTGCTGTGTCCAGGTGTCTGTTCTCAGGGGAATGTGATTCTTTCCCAGAGCCTCTTGAAAACCCATTCAGGTTAGCCGTGTTGGCCATACAGCAAAATAAAAGACCAAATCCATAAAAGACTAATGCTTTTACTGGGCAACCAAAATGCACAAAACAGTAAAATTAAAACTCCCTTAATAGCAGCAGAATAACTCCTCTTGGGATCTAGGGTGTGCTTTTCTTTTGTGAAGCCAAAGGCAGAGAACTTTTTTCTTTTTAGGTAGAGAACATTGAATTTCTCAAGAAGTCTCTGTATTGCTACATCTGGAAAAACCTTTAGATGTTGTACAAGTAAAATCTAGCCAATTATAGTAAAAAAAAAAAAAGTTTTACCTTTGTTGAAGGTAAAAACCTTGAAGAGTTAAGTCCCAGTCCTTATTTGTCTCTTTTTACGATTTCACTGTTATGGCTAAATTCAATATCTTCAAATCCAGGAAACATATTCAGGGGTAGCCGTGTTGGCCATAGAGCAAAATAAAGTAAAATATAAAATCCACAGAAGGGTGATACCTTTCTTGGCCAACCAAAATGCACAAAAGACACCGTGCAAGTATTCAAAGTTCCAGTGGGCTCTTGCGGCACTCTTTCATTAGAATCATAGAATCATAG
>CM034703.1:139901614-139928140 GCA_020142125.1 Phrynosoma platyrhinos | reverse complement strand
CTATATTTCTCCTTTCTGTGTGGTCATCTGTTCTAGAAAGGCTTCATCTTAAGGGATTACTTAAGGGAGGCATGCTGAAGGACTAGAGCAGCAACTGGTTCATGCTGTTTCTTGTTCAGTCAGAGCAGAAAGGTCATGTAATACAAATATGTGCCTGTACATCTGTGTGTAAGAACTGTGCAAAAGTAAGCTCTGTTTTTGGAGATGGACCCATAGGTTGGAATGGAAGAAGGAGCTTACAATTTTATTTTATCTTTGTTGTTTCTGGTTGGAAATGTGGAGAATGCTGTATAGCTCTCAATCTGCTATTTAGGAGTTGAAACAACCAAGAAAAGCTCTACTTCCCATACAGTTGCTAAACCCTTCCTTTCTACTTAAGGTAACAGCCAGTGCCCTCTTGCATCCTATAAATCTGTTTTTGAGGACATTCTTCATCTGCCTTTAAAACTGTGGGAAGTCTGATAAAGAAAAGGGAGGGGCAAGAACTATATCAGAAGTGACTTTCTTTGCCATTAAAGTTTTACATAGTCTTGTACATATCTACTCTGAAGTAAGTTCCTGTGAGTGATACTTACTCTGCAATAAGTGTGCATAATATCTCTCTTAAAATCTTTATTGAAGAGTTTATTTAGAATGTTGTTCAACATTGACACTCATCTGAATTGTGCAGTTCATTTAACAAAACAGTTTTCTAAGCTTTTAATCTCATGAGATGGGGTATCAGTAAGCTATATAGAATATCAGTTTTATGATGTCATCCATGGAATATTGATGAGGGGCTTTATTATCTATTTTGATTATATATGTGGTCATTTATCATATATAGAAACTTTGATTGATCAACAGTTGCATATGGAGTAAACAGAAGTGATTGGTTCCTCCATACTGAGGGCCTATTGTTAGTACATCTTCTCACTCGATATGGGGGGCGTGGATTAGTATCTTAGTCCCTCCATACTGAGGGTTGATTGTTGGTACCATTTTCTCACCCCATACAAGGTGGTACACAAGGTCAGTCTCTCTGTACTGATAATTGGTATCATCTTCTTGCTCCATACAAAGGATACTTCTCTCACTAAAAATTGTTAGTACAATCTCCTCCATATGGAGGACACAGAGATATTGGTACCTCCATACTGAAGTCCAGTCATTGATAACATCTTCTCACTCCATACAGAACAATCATAATGGTTTGGTCCCTCCATACTGGTTGCTTATCATAGGTGCCGTCTTCTAATCGCTTATGGAAGAAACAGAACAAGAGATTTAACCTTCCACACCTCTGTATCATAGCCATTACTGTCTTCTACTCACTATGGACAAAATATAACGAGAAGTGAATCTCTTAGTACCAAGAGCCAGGTGTTGGTACCATTCTTTAGTTCCATACAGACCACCTTCTGATGTGTCGATAACGTCCGTTAGAGCGATACAGGAGTCTCCTGAGAGTTTCCCTTTCTCTGTGTCATTATTTCAGGGTTGCAGCTGTGCTTCTGTTGATTGCTACCCTAATCTCCAGCTTTGGTTTGTGAGCCTTCTGTTTGAGACTATGAGCTCCACCATACCATCTAACTCTAATCAAGTAGTAATTCAGACACTGCTAACTCTTTTGGGTTCTGTTAGTTTGTTTTCAATACTGGCTCTAGTGACAGGCACCTATCAGTGCTATCCAGGTGTAGAAAAAAATTGAATTGATATAAAGTCATGGGTCCGGGAAGTGGATGGATATTACAGCATCTGAAACCCAATTTAGTTATTGTGGATGCTGCCCAATCCAAGACCTCTCAAGAGGATTTACTCTGCTTCTGTTAACCACAAGGATAGGCAGATGGTTATCGTGTTGCTGACTGCAGTGAATGTATGGGCGTTTATCAGAACTCTGTATGGGAGAAAGTTTTCTCCAATAAGCTGTCTGTGTTTCCATCCCCAAAGAGGAGCCTTGTGCTCTTGCAAGCCACCAAATCCTGACACCAAAGTTGCTCAGGGATGACTATTGCTAGTGCTATTGTGACCTAAAGAACATCCATTCTTTAGAGTGATACTGTTGAGCCTATGCCATGCTCTTGAGTCTGCCTCACTCTCTTGTTTGCATCGAGTGTTTTGTTTCCACTACTTCATGATGTTTAAGAAGCATGGATGTTGAGTCTCATCCTGGATCTTTGAGATGTTAAATTTACATCCAACCCAGGCACTGCAGGGTAGTCACTCTATGTTCCATCCTCTGTCTGATGCAGAATTGCGATTGGTTTGCTACTTTGGACCTGAAGGAAGAGTATTTTTGCATTGCAATGTAGCTGTCCCACAGGAGTCTCCTTTGTTCCATGGTAGAAAGACACCTATCACTTCTGTGTCCTGTCCTTCAATGTATGCACTTTCTCTTGTGTCTGTTTCAGGTGCATTACCATGGTGGTTGCATGGCTTTGCCAGCCATGAATTCTCTTCTTTCCATACACAGACAACTGGCCATTCATGCTTATCACGTGCAAACAACTATTCTCAGTTGTTTACTATGTATGGCTATTCCAAAAGTTTTGGGGGTTAAGCATGTATCACAAGGGATCCCACCTCTGTTCTTTTCAATCATAATGTTCATTGGGACTAACGTTGGCTCTATCCACACATTCTACATCCAGGGATTCAGCCATCTATGGCTTGAAAATACTAAAAACACAAACAAATAAATATCCAAAAAGCAATCCAAAAAGGAAACCTTGGTTTTGCCATTATATAGAAGGGACCTGATTTTACGACCTCATTGTAGGTAAGGGGACTTAAGCGTACACAGATTTTGGTATCCATGGATTTTTGTTTCTTTTGCTGGAACCAAACCCCAGTGGATACCAAGAGTCCACTGTATAGTAGGTTCTTGTGATCAGACTGTTTTTTTCCTACTGGATAACATGTACTGAGCTTTTTGAAGGGCCATTTTTAGCTGTACATGCATCAGGAGATTCTTAGGGATATTCAGTTGGCACTGGGCTTTACAACCTCTATCGTGTCATTCACACCCTTTGCCAGGTTTCGGAGGTGGCCCCTTCAGGCCTCCTTCTTATCTTGTTTTGATCCTCTGGGTGATTCTAATTGTAAATGTCTCCAAATACCTCTTATTGTGGTTGTTGGGGATGCCATTGCCTCTTCCCCAACTCAGGAGTGACAGTCATTACTGACTGCCACTAGGTGATAGGGTGTGAATTTTGTTGGTCTTCCAGTCAGAGGTCATTGACATCTCTGCACATCAGTGTTCTTGAGTTTTGGCAGTTGCAAAATCCTTTCAGTTTTTTGAATGACTTTTACAAATAGTTGCAGACATTTTCACCACAATCTTTTACCTGAGTCAATGGATGGGTGCACGATAAACACCTGTCTCTATCTCTTGAAATAGGCCGATGTATCCATAAGGTGTCCTTTGTCTTCCATCTGCCTACTTGAAGTAGAATACACTCTTGCAGATGCCTGGAACAGAGCACCTGTTGTGTCATGTGCAACAATTGCTCATGGGCATTCTTCAGATCATTTTCCAGAAATAAGATGGACCAACCATGTGCTTTTTAATGTCACAGCAGGACAGGAAATGCACATTTTTCTGTTCAGGAGCCCCAGAATGATGGGCTATCTTAGAATCATAGAATCATAGAGTTGGAAGAGACCACAAGGGCCATCCAGTCCAACCCCCTGCCATGCAGGAACATGATCACTCCCGCCTAAGGATCCAACCACTTGCACCCCATTAACTAGGTCTTCCCTGTTAGTTAGGATCAGATCCAAAATAGCTGACTCCCTCGTTGCCTCTTCTACCTTTTGAACAATGAAATTGTCTTCGAGGCAAGTGAGGAATTTGCTAGACCTTGAGGATTTTGCTGAGTTTGACTTCCGGCAAATATCCGGATAGTTGAAGTCTTGGCAGTATGTGCCCTGTTTTGCCAGAGAAGTTACATAGTGTACATCTGCTATTTCCCTCTTACCACCAAGGTATTGATGACAATTCAACAGAACAAGACCGGTGATTGTGATTATCTCTCTCCTGCATAATTCCAGGAGTCAGTACTGGAGCATTCCACCAAATCCAAACCTGTTAACACTCTCCATTGACAGCAATCTAGAGCTCTGTTCAGTCAAGCCCACAGCGTGGAAGCTCTATCTGTGATTTCTTTTGCTGGTATCCTTTAGCAGAATTATTGCTGAGCTCAAAGGCTGTTCACTCAGTGCTCTTTTGCCTATGGTGAATCAAGTTCTCTGAATGCTTTCTGCTTCAGAAGATCTCTCCAAAAGATTATAGAGTCATGTGTTAGTTAGTCTTTCTGGTGTCCTTATCCAATTGTGCCTGTCTTAGATTAAGTCTTACTGTGCAACCCTGTCATGGCACTTCCGACAGCTTGGTAAATATTTTTGTTTATCATATCTACTGGTTAGGGAGTTCTTGAACAGTTACAGGACTTTATACCCTCCTAGAGCAGGGCCTTATTTTAATGGTCCAAGAACCACTTAGAGCTGATGGTTTAGGATTATAAATGTGGTGGATAGCTTTTCTGATAGTGATCGCTGTGGCTAGAAAAGCTTTGTGAAGGGATCAACACAACCTTAAGTAGGTTAAACATTTCCTTTTTACCAGCAGTCCTGTCTCTTATCCATCTCAATTAGGACATATTTTTTTACCATAACTGCCAAGATAGTCATGGGGCGCTACCTTCAGAGTTATTTCCTCCATTATTTGTCTGTGAAGAAGAGATGGTCTGTGTTTATACAGCTTCTTTATAAGTGGATTGCAGCAGCTGTCTGCATTGTATATGAAGTAGTAGACACGCTGCCTCATAACCAAGTGAAAAGTCATTCAACTAGAGTGATTGCAGCATCGACTACATCCTTCACTAGGATTTCTCTGCATAACATCGGCAAAGCTGCCCCATTGTCCAGACTGCTCACTTTTGTATCTCTCTATCTTCTGGTCACAGGTGGAGGCTGCCTTTGAGAAGCCTGTGCTTTTCTCTTGTGTGGCATGACACTCCCTCATGTTATGGTTAGTAGCTTGCTAGTCTCCCATTTGTGCGATTCACAGAGGCCACAAAGAAGAACAGGTTGATTACCTGTAACTGTTGTTCTTCAAGTGTAATCTGTGAAATCACATGACCCTATCCATCCTTCCCTCGTTATGTCCTGCCTTCGCTGCTTGCTTTGACTTCCACACAAGTGAGGGCTTAGGTGGGAAGCAAGCCAGCACGTTGCTCAGAAAGTGAGGGGGGACTACAGCCAAAAGAGCTAAAACAAATGCATCCTGCACAGGTGCAGGAAGACCTATTTGTGTGATTTCACAGATGACCACTTGAAGTAGAACAGTTACAGATAACCTGTCCTGTGGCAACGTTGTAGAATAGTTGAGAATGTATGTACTTGGCCCTGCATTTGATTCATTTTGTTTTAAAATGAGCAATATTGAGCAGATTAATTGTGCGCAGCTGAGATTATAAATTAACAAGGCCATGGCTGCAGAGCCCATGGTTTTTCTAATAGTGTAATGTGTATTGTGAATTTTCCCTCTCTCAAAATGTTCTAGTCTAAGATTAGCTAATAGTGTAATATTGGTTTTGATGATGTTACACTTGTCTCTCCACATTTGCAGTTTTGACTTTTGTGGATTTGCTTATTCACACATTTTATTAATATGTTCTCTCTAGAAATGTCTAGGCCCTCCATGGTCAACTTTAACCAAACGTTGCACTAAAGAGCCTAGAGATTCCTAGAGAGAACCCTCCTCTAGGCATTTGTAGCTCCTCCAGCACAATTCTGTGGCCAATGTCTGGCAGATGTTGAGCACAGAGTTGCCTAGAGATTCCTAGAGTGGTGTTCTCTCAGGTAAAAACAGTGTTTTTGTTATTTGTGGTTTTCCCACATTCATGGGGGTCCTGTGCCCCTAACCCCAGCAAATGTGGAGGGACAAGTGTATTGTGGAAGAAAAAGTTATTAAAATAATAGCTATGTATGTGTGCCATTTGGTAGACCTCTACAACTTTACGGATACCTTGGTAGGCCAAAATAAATTATTGAGTGTTCTACAGCAAAAAGTAAAAAAAGCAAAGAAAAAAATTATTTAGAGCTGTTGGTTTATCAATAAAGCAGGGGTAAAGCTGACTGTAATCAGGCATTACAAATCTACTACATCTGTATATGGAATGGTGACAAGTAAAGTTTTATCCAAGGAGCTCAGAAAATTATCTCTAAGCTCTTATTTCCATGACAGTAAGGGATGTCAAGGGGCTTTGTATGCTCTTACCATTGTAAACCATTTTGGGGGCAAGAATCTTGCATCTAGTAATAGAAAGAGGCAGAGTTAATTTGGTTGGGTTTTCTGCATGAATGGCTTAAAAACTGTTAGCGACATGTTGGATAAAGGAGCGGATAGAATATAATACTCATGGGTTTAAAAACCCAAGAAGTCCTATCAAATTGAAGCCATCTCAGACTGCTTGGTAAGAATTAGGTATATGACTGACAGGTGTCAAGGTCACTATTCAGTAATAGCCTGTGATACTCTTGTAGTTTTTACTTGGGCATTGACAATGATGTTTGAGTTTTATTAGCTATTGAAGTTTGCCTTTCTTATGTTCTGCTCAGGAATGGCAAAATACATCTCTCAATTTTGTATTTGAGCCCTGAGAAGTTAGCTAGCTAGCTAGCTAGCTTTCTTTCTTTCTAGGGTTTTGCCTCATATAAAGAGATTCTCTTCAAAACTGTCAGTTTTCATGTGATGACAATGTAATGGAGGGATGAAGCTAGGAGCTTGCCTTCTTATGTGCTAACCTTTTCACACTGGATAAGGGCTGTGGTATCTCTAATTGCACACGTGAGTTATGCTTTTACACCTACACAGAGCTACAGCCAGAACTTTCTAGCCATTCACTAGTGTTGGCAGAAATTCTGCCCTCCTCCCAGTGTGCATACTCAAGAAGCTCTGGATTCTACCTTCCTGTTAGTCTTGCTCTAATTAACATGGCATCAGCTTTATCTGGAATAGTTTTTTTGCTCTCTTATCTTAAAGTGTGAGATAGACTATATTTTGTATTTTTCTTGTTTCCTTTCCCTTTTCTTCTTCTTCTGACATTTCCTCCTCAGTCCTTTAGTTTGTATTTTCATTTTCCTATGGTTCTTTTTTACCATAAGGCACCCGATTGCCCCTGTAGTGCTGAAAACTCCAAATTGCAAATGTTGGGTTTGTGACATCTATATCTTCATTTGGATGAAGACTTGCTGGTGATCTATGCCCACATTATAAGGAAACCATCAAGCAGGCTTGTTAATGTGGAAAAATTCTTCCTTGTACCAATTTGCAAGCTCTGAATTGTTGATACCCTCACCACCTCCATAGATGGCTTTGTTTATCTTTCTCCTGGAAGGGTGCAGACTCTTGCTGGATTAGATACTGGATTAGTTGGTACTAATCCTACTGTGTCCACAATTCATGGAGCCTACTAGGGCTGTTACTGTTTTGTATGCCTTCCAGTATTGGAATCTTCTGGTAATAGGTGAAGACATGCTCACTCCATTTGTATGCGTTCAGTGTTCAGATCAGTGACCTACAGAGCTAAGAACATTTCTGTTCTTAATAGTTGCAGTAGCCTTGACATATCTCAGATGGGGGCGAGGAGGCACACTGTATAGGACTGCTGATCAACACTGGGCTGTGCAATTGTGAGTGCACATCACTATACTTGAACTCTTATTGCTGATCAAAGCTCTTAGGTTTTTTGAGTTCTCCATTCAAAGCTCTTAGGTTTTTGAGTTCTCCATTCAAAGCTCTTAGGTTTTTGAGTTCTCCATTCAAGAATGAATGCTTCGGGTGTCCAGGAACAACAGCTTGGAGTTGAGGAACCTGTGGCCATCCATATATTGGACTACAACTCTTGAGGCTTAAACATTGTTTGTGTTACTCAGGATGTCATGACATCTGATGAAGTTTGGAAGCCATCTATGAAGAGCCCCACAGCATCTGTTTTCTGTAGAAGCATAGCTGCTATCATGTGTAGCAACTTACAAAGTTGCTTGATATCATAACAAGGTATAATGTTCAAACAAAAATCCACCAGTGTTGCCTTTGTTGGCCAACCAAAATGCACAATATATTTGTTGGCAAGCTTTCGAAGCTCCATGGGCTTCTTCATCAAGCAAGATGTTGCAAACCAAACGAGAAAAACAATTGGAGATGCTAGCCAGATGCCTACATGTTGTTTTAGTCTTCTGTTAAGATGGTATATGGTGGGGAGGATATCTTTTGTAGGCAGGCTCCTCCTCCTTCTGGCCCTGTGGCTATAGGGAGATTTGCAAAGTACAGGAAATTTAAAATCCATTTGTATCTCAACAGGGACCCCTTTTTTGCAATCCAATATGTCTCCATAAGGTATAATATTGTGCCACACTACAGCTATGGAACTAATGTGTACTCAGGTGCATTACTCCAGTAGCAGTGTGCCTTGTAAGAAATCACTTTGCAATGTTAGAGCTCCTCAGCTGCATCATGACTTGTTTGCATGAGTGACTGTCTGACTTAGTGATGATACATGCTCTCATCTTTTTTTGGTCACACTAACTCTGGAATGTTTGTGATCTTCCACAACAAGGGAAGCTGCCTGTTCTATTCCATCAGAGTGGGAATGGACAGGAGGTCTCCAGGGAATACCTGGAGTGCTTCTTCTACATTGGGAAAAGCAACCTGTAGTCCACCCAATGTTGGACTCCAGTTTGCATGTGCCCTAGCCAGCATGGCCATTAGGGAAGTTGAGTTGTTGTACAGCAACATGTGGAGAGCCACAAGTTGCCTATCCAGCTTCATGTTTCTATTCATTATTACAAATATAGTGGCCAGGATACAAAAGGAAGGGAGTTAGGCTTCAGGATATCACTGTATGGCAGGTTTCTGGAGGCACTAGGCCTGCTTCTTTGGGAGACTTTTCCAGTTTGATGTCTCTGACCTCTGGCTGGTGACCTGGTGCATTCACCCCCGTTAACCTTCTAGAGGACGTAGAATGATACTTAAAGCAATATAGAAACCATCCATGTTGGATTTTCCAGTTGAGTCCTGTACCTCTAACTAGGGAAGAAGTGGCGATATTGCTGGATGCCTGATTGTTTTCTAAGACTTAATATAGACTCAAGCCGGCCTCTATTTTTCCCAACCCCTCTTCACTTGTATTGCCAGGTTATTAGCATATATCAGGCTTCAAAGAAGGGGCAATCCTTCTTTGACTACTGTGAACTATATTTAATGCTATGATTTACAGCTGTGGAAGCTTCTTCCATAGAAGCAGGGAGAGGATGCCCTTTCCTGTTTTCAACTCCCTATCCTGACATCCCAGGAAACCAAGTTGAAATACCCCTTGAGCATGTTTTAGCTCCTTCAGAGTGAGGGCCAAAAACACTTGCAGGTGTCGTGTTGGATTTAGGTTGATGTCTGGGTGCTTAAGGTGGAACAGTAACTCCAGGATGTTCCTGTGTATATTGTGAAGAGAGTGTGCATTATAACAAGAGAAAGGCCTCTGGATCAAAACCTTCTCTTGCTTTTATGTCTCTGATGTTCACAATTCAAAAACAACAGAATGCAGAGAAGTGCTTTCAAGGACATCACTGATTTTTCATTCATTTCTTTGGCACCCCACCAAAAAACACAGCAGCCCCAACATGAAGGCATCTGATGATGGCCCTATATAGCTGTATACCAGTATACCTTAGTACTTTTAACTGGAAAGAAGAAATATGTGGAGCTAGAGCAGTTGCCTAGCTATTGCCTTGCTGGTGAATTGCTGGTTACACGGATCCCAATGGAGTTTGCAAATACAGTTCTGGACCCTCCTCCGAAAACAGACTCGCCAATATTCAAGCCCCATAGGCTTGAGTGGGGTGTGCCTCTGCGGGCTCGTGCAGGCGTCCCCCATTGATTTTATTAAGGAAGGTCGTTCCTCCGTGATTATTCAAAACCACAGACTTCATGTCCGCGAGAACGGAGGGGTGACTATGACACAACTTTCAGCATGGAAAATCATTAACTGTTTGGTGGAAAGGGCTGAAGCATTGGGGCACAAAGAGACAGTGTGTCCCCACTCTGGCCCCAGTCTCTGGCTTTCCCTTTTAAAATGATATTAATAACTTTGTTTTAGACTGAAGAATGAAATGTTTGAGACATAGAGTTCATAAATTGCTGTTTGGCCTTTAATCTGCCAAAATGATTTTTAAATTGTATGAATTTAGGAAGTTTCTTATATGATACTATGTATATCACATAATTACAATTTCTATTCACCAAGGGCAAGCACTGCACTACTACTGCAAATGCAGGAAAAAGATGAAATTTTGCCTCTATGATCACTGTTTATAAGAGCTAGAAGTAGTCCATGGCTTAATTTGCTTCCGAGTTTCCTCTTTTTTAGACATAGTGGTTAGTGGATCTGTTTACTGGGGCAAAAACAACTGAGAGTGAATAATACTGGTGGCAGGATCCATTAATTCCTGTACAGGTTAGGTTAGAATAAAGAAATTCAGAAGCCTCAAGAGGGGAGAAATAAACATTGAGATTTCAAAATTAAAAGAAACTTGATTTCTTCTGTGTATATTACCTTCTGATAACTGTGCCTGCTTAACACAGTAGAAGAAATTTTCCTCAGAATACTAGGCACTTTTTGTTGCTCTAATATATGAATACCTTACATCCATTTTGGTGACTTTTAGGGTGGCCTAAGAAAGATATTAAGCTAATATTTATAATGGTAGATTTTGCCATTTTAAACATTTTGCCTGCTTCTAATAAACTGGAAAAACAAGAGATACTAAGGGCCTTTGCAGACTGCCAGAAATAGTGCAAATCGAGTCCACTTTAAGGGTTAGGGTTAGTGCTAGGGAATCATGGGAATTGTTTTTTTCCCCCCTGAGACATTGAGCCTTCTCTCTCAGAGAGCTCTGGTGCCACAATAAAATACAGTTCCCATGATTCCCTAACCCTAACCCTAACCCTTAAAGTGGATTCAATTTGCACTGTTTCTAGCAGTCTGCAAAGGTCCTAAGTTCCTCAGTTTAATTCCTCTAGCCCCATGTGTAACAAATAAATCTAAAAGTAAATTTGGTTAGTAAATTTGTCATTATTCTTTGTATGCTACTAAATGGAACATAGCAAATGAACTTTAATGGGCTAGCTAATATCTACATTTGGCACTCCTTTGGAGATATAAAGGGCACTAAAATTTGAAGTCATAGGCTTTCGTGGCCGGCATCCATAATTTTTTGTGGGTTTTTCGGGCTGTGTGGCCATATTCTAGAAGAGTTTCTTTCTGGTGAAACGTCAGAAAGAAACTCTTCTAGAATATGGCCAACAAAACCCACAAAAAACTATAGGCACTAAAATTTGTTTTCTAGTCTTAAATACAAAAAATTCTGTTGTTCTTGTTCCAAATATCTGAACAAATAACAACTGAAGTATTTTCTCTGGCTTCAAATCTCTGAAGTTTTACAAGTTAAGAACACTGTCAGATTGAAAGGTAAAGATGCTTGTCAGTAGGCAACACACTGTGCCAAGAAGGGATGAGAATTGCGGTCCCCTGAAAATGTTGTTGGACTGTAACTCCCCCCTTGACTGTCACTGGCTGTGCTGGCAAGGACTGCTGGCATTTGCAGTTCGACAACATCTGGAGGGCCCCATGATTCCAACTCCTAATAATAGAGATAATTATAACAGCTACAGGATTATTCCTGAAGCAGATGTGCTTTCACTTAAGCCATCTAAGATTCATTCATTTTAAAAAACATGCCAGACCAGGATCTGCACACTGCCTTAAAGTGTACTTAGAATAGCCATTTCCTTGCCTTATCAGAGTACTTCAATGCCAGTTGCACCTTCCTAGCCCAGTTTCTTTCAATTCTAGATAGAATTATTTTGGAGTTGAAGTACCTTTTACATTAATTCTAACAAAGTTCAAAAAGTTCCAAAGACCGTGTCTTCTAACCCCATCAGCTAGAACAGAAGCATCCATCCACTCAAAATCTACCACTACTCATGTTGAATTTGATATGACTGTAATTTATATTTTCTGTATTATTGAGAGCTTCCCTATAAGGCTACATTGTAAAAGACTGTTTCTAGATACAGTTGGCTGTCCACATTTACAGCTTTGACTTTTGCGGATCTGATTATTTGCCATTTTAATTATTGCGTTCTCTCTAGGAATCTCTAGGTACTTCAGTGCAACTCTGCCAGAAGTTGACCATAGAGTTGTGCTGGAGAACCTAGAACTTCCTAGATCAAGTGTCTGTTAAGTCTTCCAGCATGATTCTGTGATCAGTATCTGGCAGATGTTGACCATAGAGTTACACTGGAACACCTGGAGATTCCTGGAGAGGTGTTTTCTTAGGTAAAAGGAATATTTTTTTCATTTGCAGTTTTTCCACAATCACGGGGGTCCTTTACCTCTAACCCCAGTGAATATGAGGGGACCACTGTACTATTATAAATAAATAAGTAAATGTTTAAAATAAACCAAAATCCATGATTTTCCTACAACAGGGGTAGGCAACCTTTTTTTTGCTCTGGGCTGGTTCCCCGAAGTTACTCTTTCCACTGGGCCAGGGGGGGGGGTGGCGGCACGCGTACGTGCAACCCCCGCGCGCTGCCATCGCCGCTGCTGCACACGCGGCCGCCATTTTGATTTTCAAAATGGCGGCCGCAGTGCGGCCGGATGGAGGGGAAAACGCGCCGCAGCGCCAGCAGCAGGAATCTACTTGGGCCAGTAAGTCCGGCGACCTGGGCTGGAACCGGCCCGGGGGCCATAGGTTGCCGGCCCCTGTCCTACAAGGTCATGTTTAATGTGAAAATGGCAAAATTTGTCATTTGGGCCTCAGATAGTAGTGTGGTGTGGAATCTGTTTCTCCAGATTCTTCTGCTCTAGATACCTTAGGTATCTGCTGAGGTCTCATCTCCTTCTGATGAACCTTTGAATGTGATACTAATTATTTTTATTATCTATGGGTGTGAAGAATGTAACAAGTGGAAAAGATTTTTATTTAGCAACTTATGTGATGGTTTGCCCTTGCTTCTTAGATGACTGAGTAAAGATAACTGATAAGATATGTACTAAATGTCATCCAGGTTGCATGGCACATTACACCGATCAAGTGTAGAAATAAAAGCTTTAACAAATGTGAATTCATATTGTATGGTATGATTTCTTGAATGTGTAATTTAGTTTAGAGGCCAGTGTGGCAGAAATACATGTGTATAATGTAAAATACTTGGGAAGATCTCTTAGCGTAGAGAGCTAAGCATACAGCATACTGAAATAGATGAATGAAATGGAAAAAGAGCACATTTTACATTAGAGGATGGTTAATGTTTCATTTTAATGGGGTACTAATATTATAGATAATTCTAGAATAATTTGTCAATTAATCCCAAAACTAAGTTCAATCAGCCTTACTCTCAAGTAAGAGATGTAGGCTTTTGCTCTATTATGTCTTAGCTCAGCTTGTGTTAAGGGCTTTGTTTACATTCTGTTTAAAACAACTTTTATTGTATCCCATCTATTTGCCATTGGCATAAACATCCTAGTGTTTAATGTCTGATTTAGTTGAGCTATCCCTCATGTCTTGATGTTTTGCAATACAAACAAGAAATTTTGGAATTTCCTTCCTGACTTAACAAAGAAGTGCAGAAAATGTCGGCCCTCTGTTTTTGTTGGGGATCCCCCCATCCCCATGAAAATAGAGACTCAATGATATTCAAGGATCCCCCCATCCCCATAGGCTTGAATGAGGCACATGCCTGGCAGGGCACACACCTCATTGAAGTTAAAGGAGGTTGTCCCTCTCTAAATATTTAGGTCTGCGGATCTCAAGTCCGCGAAAATGGAGGGGCGACTATACTTTGCCTTTTGACTTAAAAGTCAGCAGGGGAACTGCTTTGCTTGACTGATGTTTAATATTTATTCAGATGGATGAAAAGGAAATTCATAGTATGAAAACATACTGGAAAAAGATTCACATTTCAATACAAGAAATGTTGAAAATTAAATATGAGTTGTGTCCAGAGTTATATTTACTTAGTATGACAGATAAACTAGGTCAGGTAATAGAGAAGAAATATTGGAGATTTTTTCTTTATATGATCACTGCAGCAAAGCTATTAATAGCTCAGAAATGGAAAAAAGAAGAAATACCTACTGTGGACGATTGGCTAATGAAACTAACGGAAATGAAGGAATTGGATAGATTAACAGTGTTAGTCAACTATAAAGACCTAGGTAGAGTGGACAAAGAATGAGCTCTGGTTGAGGAATATACAAAAGCAAGGTGGAGTTGAGATAGCAAAGGAACAGCTAATTTAAAGACAAATATTGACTTTGTCTTGCAAAATATAGGCACATAAAGAAACAATGGCTTAATTAGGTAAGAAGGATGAATTTAAAGGGTCAATTGAATTGATAACAAGAGCTAGGATATATATGTAAAAGACATAAAGATGTTTTAAGCTTGTTATATTGAATAGGTACTTACTGTCAAAGAACTTGGGAAGGAGTAGTTAGATTATCTTAGCTAGAATAGAACTTAATGTAATTGTATGAAACTAATTTGTATATTTGATTTTATTAATAAAAGTTAAAAAAATAGGATCTATTTTTCAATATCAGTTAGAAGACATTTCACTGGACAACTATGAACATATTTGGAACCCAACTGAAATCGTACAAAAATACAACGAAACATGGAAAGATCTACACAATTGATTGTCATGTCCATAGCAGGATACCAATTTCAGAAAATCAGGCTTCAGTAGTTAAAACCCAGTAGTTAAAAAAAATAGGATCTATGGTAAAATATTGGGAATTGTCTGTGATGGGTTATGGAGTAAAATTGGAATTGCTGGGTTGTGGTGATCTCATACTCAGGTGCTAAGATAATACTGAAAGGGAAGCAGGCAGGAGCCAAGCCTGGTTAAGGTTATTTTTGTGAAAGAATCCTGTTGTAACAACAAAGAAGAGGGGCCAGTATAGGATAGTGTGGAAAATTGTGTTTATTAATTATAAAAAATAAGAATTAAGCCTGCTTGAAGTCTGAAATTGTCTGTAGTTTAATTAGGCAGTTTTAATGTTTGCTGGTCAGTTCTGAGTGACACTGAGCATCACTGGACTGGATCTATAGTCTCTTAAATAAAGGCTTTCTGGGTTTTAACTACTGAAGCCTGATTTTCTGAAATTGGTATCCTGCTATGGACATGACAATCAATTGTGTAGATCTTTCCATGTTTCGTTGTATTTTTGTACGATTTCAGTTGGGTTCCAAATATGTTCATAGTTGTCCAGTGAAATGTCTTCTAACTGATATTGAAAAATAATACGCAAGGGTGCAATCCTAAATGTTTATTGTTTTCAGAGGTGATGAATTAAGACCCAGATACAGATGAATTTGAGAACGTGTTTTTTAAAAATCAAAACAAAACAACAAGCACAATGTGACACTTGCTCTTCATGTTGGGATTTTATCAGGAAATTGACAGTCAAGGACACCTCTTCTTTATGACGCTTTGCTTGCCTTGTGGTGCAGGTCAGATAGTAAGGATCTAGTTGAGTATTTCTAAATTAAACCAAATTAATAATGGTATCTACAAATTATTTCATTCACTTATGAACAGAAAAGTAGTTAGAATTGTTAGCTCCCTTTTATGTGGATCAGGTTACTAAAAAGCCATTCCACACAATATTATTTTTCATATGGACAGCATATTAAACTTTGTCATGAATATTCTTCTTTTCTGTCCTGCGTTTGCCCATGGTAACCAATTGGTTTTTGATATTTCAGGAGATAAAGATGGCAGCAAAGTGACCACAGTTGTAGCCACCCCTGGACAGGGGCCGGACAGGCCTCAAGAAGTTAGTTATACAGACACCAAAGTGATTGGGAATGGATCTTTTGGTGTTGTGTATCAAGCCAAACTCTGTGATTCGGGAGAGTTGGTTGCCATTAAGAAAGTTCTACAAGACAAGAGATTTAAGGTGAGCAAATCAAGACAGTTCTTGATATTGACTTCTTCTGGTTCAATTGTACTTTTATGTCAGATAGAGAGCAAAAAAGATAAAAGTTCTGACTTAAGCATGTAATGCTTTTTTTTGACCTTATACTTTGCCTGTTACGATAACTTATTAACTACCGGAAATAAAAACTTGATTGATTTCATGATTTCATTTTTTACATAAAAACTTGATATATTCAGATTTATTAATGATTTATGTAGGTATTTAAAAAGTAGATTGGTGTTCAGCCATGCTTCCAATTTTTACTTCAGAGATTTCCTAAACACTGCATAGTAATTGCTTGATATACAGTTGCTCCTCTGTTTTCACGGACTTGAAGTCCGCATCCTCACCTGTTCATGGGTGGCAAATGGAGGGGGGTAAAATGGGGCATGCGCCCATTCAAGCCTATGGGGCTAGAATATTTGCGGTTTTCCATCCCCCCCGGAACGGATCCCCCACGAAAATGGAGGGGCAACTGAAACTATTAAATCATGTTTATTCACGGATAATTGTGTCTATGTTCTATACTTCCAAGTGTAGATTCTTAGAAAGTTTACAGTTCCGTGTACTGCTGCTGATGTTTTTTTTCTTTTTTCTTAGGCAACATAACTCTCTTCTTATGCTGAGTACTTAAGACAGATAAGAGATTCTGTTAGTATAGTGTTTTACCCTCTGCCCATGATTCCTCTTTTCCGAACTGACAGAAATGGTCTTGTGTTTGTTTATTTTTAAAATCTTTTTATTAAACATAAACACAGTCACAAACATACTACTTTTTTATAAGTAAAACAAATATATTTAAACTTCTAGGTTAAAACAGATACTACTGACATCCCCTGCCTAACTCTAAATGATATATGCCACTATTAGCTATACTTCCATTGTATGATACATATTTGTCCTTCCACAACGTACCAATTCTGTTTATTTAACAAAACCTATGGTTGATTCATAGCACCAGTGTAACAGCAAATATGGAATAATTCCCAACCTTTCTTAAGTTTGTTCAAAGATTAATTTTTGATCAACATTGCAGATTTCAGCTAGTTCAGTCACCTTCAACAGCCAATCTTTTTGTGTGGAAATAGCAATAATCTTCCATCTTTGAACATATATCATACTTCCTGCTATTATATATAGTGATGACCATTCATGCTTATTGTCAATTTGATCCTCCAGCATTCCAAGCCCCCCCCCCCCCCAAAAAAAGTATCTGGCTTTAACTGTATTTTTACTTTAAAATTGTCTTCCAACATACAATGAATCTGTGTCCAATATCACATACCCACTGCATATTTTAAAAAGTCCCTATCTTCTGATTACATTTCCAACAGTTATTTCAGTTATTCCTATAAATTTTTGATAACCTGTCTGGTGTTGAATACCATCTGTGCATCATTTTATAAAAATTCTCCCCTAAATCATAACTCAGTGTAAATATAAAACTCTTTGTGAAGTCGTAGGCTTTCATGGCCGGCATCTATAGTTTTTTTGGGTTTTTCGGGCTGTGTGGCCATGTTTTTTTTTTTTTTCCTCTCTGAGGTTGCCAGCCACAGATGCTGGCGAAATGTCAGAAAGAAACTCTTCTAGAACATGGCCACACAGCCCGAAAAAACCCACAAAAACTATAAAACTCTTTGTCCACATCTTTGCTAGATTCTAACTTTAACAACCATTATATGAGACAACCATTATTGCAGATTAGGAATAGATATAAAGTCAAATTTCATTCAAGATTACCTCTTTGGTGCTCTCCTGTAGAAGTGTTTTTAAGAGTGAAATATGTATAAAAGAAAAATGGTTGACATATAAGGACTTGTTGATAATAGAGAATAACCAAAACAGATTGAAATCAAGAGGAGAGCTGGAATCTTAAGATCTAGTATTAAACCGTTTTTATAGACAATTAAGTGAACGACTCCATGGTTTTCTGAGCCACTCCCTATAAGGCGGTCTCAGCATCTCTGTTGAAGTCTTCCAACACTAGTTAGCTATGGAGACTCCAGCACCAACTCTAAGACCACCCCAGCTAGCTCAGGAAGGGAAGGGAGACTGTTGAGCAGGACGATGGGTGGCAGACCAACAGAAACCCTATTCTATCCTGGCTACCCACCTTTAGGTGTACACACTCAAACCAGTGGACTGTGGGAGAGGGTGTCTGGCCAGTGGGGATGGAATCACGATAGACCACTGCAACCCCACCTCCCCGCCCCTCAAGTCTCACCTGCTGCTTCACAAAGAATCCTGATGGGCAAAGCTGAGAGAGATTAGCCCCCACCCCAGTCTCATCCAACCAGGTCTCTGTAATACCTGCCAGGTCAGCATGTTCATCTAGGATCAAGTACTGAATGGCAGCTGTTTTAGCATTCCCCGACCTGACATTCAACAGTAGCATTTTCACCCCAGGGGGGTGGGGGCTGTCACCAAGGCTATCCACACTATTTGAGCTGAGACAGGGAACAAGAAGTGCCTTCTGCTACCCTCCTCCTTGATATTTTAGTTGTTTCATCCCTCCATATCTCCCTCTGCCCTGTACAGCTCCAATGACTGCTCCCTGGATCTGTCCATTCCCTCCCTCCCTCTGGAAAACAGACGCTTCCTGTATTAGGCCAACAGTACAATAGCTATTTAAAACAACCAGTACAATAAATAGAGAGGCAGATGGTCAAAGCAGGTAACAAACCCTTATCTTTGTCAATCAAAAGGACAGACCCTCACTGCTATGTACCCAGAGCAAGCTTGCTGAGTCGGGGTCTCAGTCCTGCAGGAAGCAGAGGTCGAAGGCAGCAGGAAAACCAGCAGCCTCTTCCTCCTTACAGCTTTCAGACAGTCTCTGTGGTCTTCTCTCTCTTTCTCTGCTTGTGTGTTACACTACTGTGTTGATTGGGAAACCCATTATGTTAAGTCACTAAAAGAAAAAGCCGATAAATTAATAATTCAGCCATGTCTTTATCTAGTTATTTTTGATCTCTGGTTTGAACACATGTTGCAGCACAAATGCAAGTTAAACATTATTGTACCATAGTAACCACCTTTTTGTCAACTGCTTAGCAATTCTGATAGATTCTCTGTCTCGATCATAAGGATGACTTGGCAAACTAAGGGAGAAACCCACTCTTCTAACTAATCTAATTATGTGCACAGCAGATTGGTTAGTTTGTGTACATGAAAAGTAATATGAATAAAATTCTTTAGAAGAGAGATTTTAAATTCTCAGCCAATGGAGAAGGAGCCATCTAGGAATGGGTTAATTCTAGACACCACCGAGGTTAGGCAAGGGATCTTAATTTGCATAATTCAATATCCTGATCCTTAGCTCTTCCTCTTCAGTTCTTTTCCTTGCCCTGCCTAGGGACAAGTTATAAGCAAGGCACCATCTTTCTTTGGCTACATTTTTCTCTTTTCTTTGTCTGAGTTCCACATCCCTCACTCCGCCCCCTTCTGCCTCCGCTTTGTTGCATCTCCAGCTGCTGTAGTGCTGATGAGCAAATCATAGAGGCAGTTGTTTTGGAGGAGGATGTTACTTTAATTTCTCATGACATGTCTCTTCAGCATTTAGAAAAGGCAGGTTCTCCTCCAGAACTGCACAAGGAGATACGAGACCGATGAAGCCTTTACAAATGGGAGCTATTTCCTAAGCAACAGCCTTTTAAACAGCAAGCATGTGCTTACCCATATGGTGGCCATTTTGAATCAACAATATCTATGCCCTTGTCAGTTGCTATGACTTTTATGGATCAGAGTGCATGGCTCAAACCATTTCCCTCCATGGTGGTTCAGGAAGGCAGTGGGCTGCACCAATGTCCCCTCCACACCCTTGATGGGCTGTACCGTAATCTCACACCTAAAAGGAACGCTACCTACTTCTCTGGACCCTTCTACCTCCACTGCTCAAGCACCTTTTGTTCCCCCCAGGAAGCAAGGAAAGACCAAAGACAATTACTTGTTAGACCACATAGGCCACTCCTGTAATGATGAGTCTGCTTCTTCTTTCCCAGGGAGACAGGCTCCTCTGAGAGATAGTTTCTCTCCATTCCACTTCTGTCAAAGATTTATCTGACTCGTACCCAAGTGACTGGTCAGACTCTGGAGAGCAGAGGATAATTCCACAGAGAGATATTCTAACTTAAACGAGTTTGTCCCCCTCCCCTCTAAGGTCATAGAAGCTATAGGCTGCCAAGAGCCCCAGTCTGACTCTCGCACCTGCTCTTGACCACTGAGCAGTGCAGCCATGTGGCAGCTATGTTCCCAAAGGCCAGGGGTAGGCAACCTTTCCCCTTTAAGGGCCGAGGGACTACAGTTCCCAGAAGCCTCAGCCATGTTGGCCAATAGTCCCATGTTGGCCAATAGCTCCTGGGATTCTGGGAGCTGAAGTCCCTCGGCCCTTAAAGGGGAAAGGTTGCCTACCCCTGCCAAAGGCCATAATCTCCTCATGAGTGGTTCTCTTTCCCTGTGATTTCAATGTTATAGTAAAATCAGAATGGTCCTTTCTTAACACAAGGCAAAAAAAGGACAAATGTGGCTCAAAATCTATACACCCTTCCATCAGAAACTAAGAACTTATTAAAGCCTGCTCTCATTGCTGGACCATTTCTGCTATTTTAACTCATGCTAAGGAAAGGGAATTGGCCATGCTTCTATACCCAAGAAAAAAAAAATTAAACACCAGGATAAACAGTCCCGGACTTTCCATCTTGCCCTGTCCTTTCTCTGATCTTGGGATTTTAGTTCATTCAAACCCAACTGATCTACATCCCGGTTTTCCTTTCATCCTCGAGGAAACTTAGGCATGGTCTGGAAACCTATTGAGGATAGAGCAAGCTTGTTTTCTGCTGGTCCAGAGAATAGGACCCAAAGTAATAGATTCTAACTACAGGGAAAGAGATTCCACCCCAACATTAGGAGGAACTTCCTGACAGTAAGAGCTGTTTGAGAGTGAAACACGCTCCCTTGGAGTGTGGTGGAGTCTCCTTCTTTTGAAGTTTTTAAACAGAGGCTGAATGGCCATCTGTCGCGGTGCTTTGATTGTGTGTTCTGCACCCTTGTACTCTCTTCCAATGATCCTGTGATTCCCCTGCTTGATCTCAGATGATTGGGCCTACTTCTCAAAGAGACACTCTCCTTTGAGTCTTACTCCACAGCCCCAGACGCAGAACATTTCTGAGGGTGAAATCCTGGAGTCTTCTCTGATTATGAGAGTTTTCATCACACTTGCTTCTCTTCAGCTGTCTACTTGGGAATGCTTCCTGCTAAGCCACTATCTGGTCTTCTCTCTCTACTACATTGACTGTTGCTTTGGTCTCAATCTAGATCTTGCTCTGCTTCTGCTGATTTGGATTCCTCAAACTTAGGGTATCAGTCTTGGAGATCTCATTAGTATTGACGCTCTCAGTATTATGGGTACTGGTCTCATATATACTATGACGTCATGAGTGGAGACGTTTGAGGTCCATTTTGATGGAATCTTTGTATTCCCATTAACAAAAGCTCTCTGCCTACTATTGTCACCACCATTGGGATTATGATTTGTGCCCTGGTGGCGCAGTGGTTAAATGCCTGTACTGCAACCACTCACTCATAGACCACAAGATTGCGAGTTCAATACTAGCCAGGGCTCAGGCTAGACTCAGGCCTTCATCCTTCCGAGGTTGCTAAAATGAGTACCCAATTGTTGGGGGGCAATGAGCTTACAGTTGTAAACTGCTTAGACATCCCATAGTGCAATATGAAGCGATATATAAATGAAGCTGCTTTGCTTTGCTTTGCTTTGTTCTTACTATCAGAATGAGCTTGCCCGCAGTATTGGTAGGATTGTAATCACTCTTGGTCTTTTTACTGAGAACATCCTTGTTCCAAACCCAGTTGGCCCAGCCTACAATTGAGCGCACTCTTGCCTTGCAGGAGATCTTATCGGTGATACATGAGGAGCCTGCCTTATCTGGAAACCAGCCTGTTCAGTCCATTCTGAAGCAACCATCTCAAACTGCTTCATTTTCTCAGATAGAGCTACTGGCTGAATCTCAGGCCCTTCAGCTTTTGTTCTTGACCACCTTGTCTTTGGAAATTGGGTTGGACGTGGACATCATTCTGATAATGGAAATCTCCACTGCTGTTGGGTGGAGTGGATCTTTCCTCTCTTGCAGATAACGTGAAGGCATTTATATATCAGATGAAAATGGTGAAATAACTTAGATTTGGATGTAACGTAGCCACAAATAGAAATTGGCAATCCAGCTTTCCTACTGTGTCTAGACTTAGGCTACTGTTATGGCTACTCTGCCATTACTTCCATGCCTTCTACATGTCATCTGAAAATCTTGGGCAACTCCTATTGTATCTTCTACATCCAAGAAGATTGAAGCCCTGGTTCAGGACTCTGACATATCTTGGTTTGATCAAAACACGAGGCCAAACTCAATAATTTTGAATGCACCACAGCCCCATGTGTCACACAAGGTGCATTCAACACCAGCTAACTAAGAACATAAAAATGTGTACCGAATGGGCAGAAAGTTTTACTCCTCTCTATCCTTATTTGTAAAATCTCGAACTATCTATGGGTGTGTGTCACTAGTTGCTCTGGGAAAGTCTGTCTCCCTTCCTCAACAAGTTGGGAAATCAAAGAGGAGCATTATTGTTCCAATCTGAACCCCAGAAATGAGTTGAGCAACCGTCTACCATGTACCCAATTGCAGTGGGCAAGGTTCTGGCTGGGCACTACCAAGGCATGCTTGACAAAATGCATGACAAAAGCATCATGGTCATAGGCTCTATCTTCTTGGAGAAGACAACATCCTGACAGACATGCTCAGTGGGATTCGTCACATTAATGGATGCTCTATCCTGAGGCTCTGGTACCAATCCTTTGTCACTGGGACGCTCTGGTACTGGACCTCTTAGCATTCAAGACGAACACTTAGTGCAAGAGTTTTGTTTCCTGAGTTGAAGTTGCATGGAGATACCTTCCTGTTTAATTGGAGACACGTATCCATGTATGCCTTTTTTTGTTTCCCTTTTCTCATGGGGGTAATAGCCAAACTCCACCAGGACTTGCATCCTGATCATGCCATGGTGACCTCAGCAGCTGTCATTCAACCCTCTTCCCCATCTAACTCAAGGGGTCTACATTTGACTTCCACGTCTATACTGTGGTGTGGAGGATTATTCACTAGCCTCCTTCCCTGTTGCTGTCAGGGACATTGCTGTTCCTGCTTATTGACCTTTCACCAGGTGCTTGTAAGAGGAGGAAGTTTCAAGAGTTCTTGAATCCCCTTCACATTCACTTTCTGAAGGAAATTTTCTTGCTTCCCTACTCCCATTTTCTTCCAAGGGCTTGTGTCTGTCATCAGTCCATCAAATTCGCTGAAGTTTCTGCGAACTTTCAGCTGCTTGGGAAGTCTTCCTGTTTTCTTGAACCTCTCGTGCAAAGGTTCTTAAAGGGATACAAGAACCACTATCCTCTGGTTTTGGGCCCGACACCAAGGTGGAGTTTGGAACTCTTCTTGGGCCAGCTTTGTGGGAAGCCCTCAAGCCCATGGCTGTTTGTGATCTCAAGTTGCTTTTTTGGAAGATAGCTTTCCTGATTGCGGTAGTGATTGCCAGGCAAACTCTGTGCTCTTCATGTGGACCATCTATTTGTGATCTCAAGTTGCTTTTTTGGAAGATGGCTTTCCTGATTGTGATAGTGATTGCAAAGCAAACTCTGTGCTCTCCCTGTGGACCGTCAGTACTTGAGCTTTTACCCCAATTGAGCCTTCTGGAAAGCTGACATTAGCCTTTTGCCTAAGGTAGTGTCTATTTTCCATGGCAACAATGACATTGTTATTTTGTGCAGAACTTCACTTCTGCATTCAAGAAGAAGCTGCACTGTCTCACATGTGGAGGGCTTTGGTCTATGGTCTTTATCAATAGGACTTTGGCTTTCTGAATTCACAAACATTTTTTGTGTGCAGCTCATAGCAAAGAAAGGACTGCTGGTTTCACTGCAGCGTTTCTTGAAGTGAAATCTGTTGAATATTTGCCTTGCTTGTGAGCTGGCTCAGAATGACCTTCCAAATCAAATTCAAACCCACTCCACACAGTCTGTTGTTGCATCTTCTGCTTTTTTGGCTGGCATACCTCTTAAGGGCATTTGTTCTCATGCTACTTGCTCATAGCCAATGATTCCTTGCAGAGCAGACTCGAGGTCTCAAACCGATACTGCCTTTGGGAGATCTGTACTGTATTCCTCCATATCTTGACTGAATTATTGATGTTTTGGGACAATTCTGTTTTCTGAAACTTGGTTTTCTACTTTGTGTTGATGTTTCAGCTTGTTTCTGTCTTCTGTGTCCTTTCATATTCCCTTATATGGGTTAGGGGATGTCTTGCATTGTCTGATCAATGAACGTCTGATTGGTTTGCAATAACACTCCCACCTCCTACTTTTGTCGCTTGCTAGTCTGTTTGTATGATTCACAGAGACCATGAAGAAGGATAGGTTGCATACCTATAACTGTAGAGTGGCCATCTGTGAACTCACAAAACCCTGGCCCCCGCCCTCCCCTCATTGTGTCCTGTCTGTCTTTTGGATTGCTATATCCAATGGAACTGGCGGTTTCAGTGGGAAAGCCTTTATATAAAGTTGCTGCAGGTGGGTTGGGCTACCACAAAAATGCTTATGTAACATTCTAGAACAGACCTGCATAATTTGACAGTAGGAATGGGCCAAAATTAAAATAGGCTAAACGTCTTTGGGCTGCAGATAGGTTTTAATTAAATATTAATTAATTAATTAATTATATTGTATTATATTATATTATTAATATTAGTTCTGACCTCCTCTTCCTCTGTCTAGCTCTTTCTTCAGGAGAAAGCTGGGTAGTGGAGGAGCCTTGCAGGTCAAGCATTTGCCTGCCCTCCTTTGCTGCTGCCTGGCCTCCTCCTCCTCATGAGAAAACTGGGCAGTAGAGGAGCCCTGAGGGGGGAGCATTTACCTGTCCCCATCCTCTTCCTTCATCTGGCCTTTCCTTGGGGGAAAGCCGAGCAGCAGAGGAGCATTGCAAGTGTTCACCCATCCTCATCCTCTACCAGGCCTTCTCAGGAGAAAGCCAAGTACCAGAGGAGACTCATAGGGCAAATATTTGCTTGTCCTCCTCCCCCTCCACTATCCAGCCTCCACCTCAGGAGAAAGCTGCGTGGTGGAGGAGCTTTGCTGGGCAAGCATTTGCCCATCCTCCACCTCCATTGCCAGGCCTTCTCCTTGGGAGGTGCCTTGCAGTGTCAGTGTTTGCCCTTCCTCCTCATTCTCCATATGGTCCTTACCTCAGGAGAAGCTTGAGTAGCAGAGGAGCCTTGAAATCATTCCACATCCGTGTGGACCTCCCAGAATCCTTTGTCGGGCCACATGCTGCCCCCGGGCCATATGTTGTGCAGACCTGTTCTAGAAGGTTCCAAATAATGGAACTGTGCAGGCACAGGATAACCTGTTTGTGAGCTCACAGATGACCACTCGAGCTATAGTTACAGGTAAGTAGGCTGTCCTTTTGTTGTATCATTTGTTGTTTCAGTAAAAGTCAAACCATGCTAGAAGTATGTTCACTAATAATTGCCTAAGAAACAATTGAGTCTTAATAATTGTTTAAGGAACTAACAAAATGAATTATTTCTAGTGTTTGAGCTCTCAGTCATAAAAGATCCTATATCCCTTGAAAAATGACCTTTCAAATACTCTTCTCTCTTTCAGAATCGAGAGCTTCAAATTATGAGGAAGCTTGACCACTGTAACATTGTCAGATTGCGCTATTTCTTTTACTCCAGTGGAGAGAAGGTGAGTTTGGAAAGGCATGCAGGACTTTGAGTCTGTGAGATTGTGTCAGATGAGCCGCCTCCTTATATTGCCACCAGTTAGTAAACAAGCAGTGGAAAGGAGAGAGAATAATTTGCAGGAGAAATTTACAAAAAAGAAGAAAGATTGAGGATTTGTAGAGCTTAGTTGGGTTGGTAGCGTTGGGGAAGGGCTGACCATTTGAATAGAAGCTAATGTGCCACATCTCCTTCATCTGGTAATCCTTGTGTTTCCAAAGAAATAAGAAGCAGAATAATGTCAAAGTATTTCTGCTATGGAGTAGTACCCTCCCCCCCAGCAAACTAAGAAGAAACATTTAAATGGAGTGTATATGCCTATAGAAATAGCATTTTAGCATTACAGTTAAATCTTGATGTGTACAGTATAATTGTAAATAGTAGTTGATTAAGACTTCATAACTTCCATGTATTCTTTGTTATTACTTACAATTTCTGATTAAATCATTGGTGTGTCACAGTATCTAATTTTTCTGTAAGCATTATGTCCCAACAAAGTTGTTCATACCTCTTTGCCTTTCTCTTTCTTGCAAGGGGTCACTCCCCCTTTAATTTAGTATTTTAGGAAACAGTGTAACTATATATTTTCAAACATGATGCTTTTAAAATAAAATAACACTTTTAATAATAATAATAATAATAATAATAA
>CM034703.1:139887533-139901514 GCA_020142125.1 Phrynosoma platyrhinos | reverse complement strand
CACTGGATGGAATGGAGGGAGGGCTCTTCTTACACTAGGCCCGAAGGTTTTGAATGATTTCAAAAGTTATAATATTCCAGTGTGATATAGTGGCTTGAACATTTGGAGACCAGGGTTTGAATCCCAGCTCAGCCATGTAAACCCATTGAGTGATTTTGGGCAAGTCATACTCTCTGAGCAGATGGCAATGGCAAACTCCCTCTGAAAAAGCTTGCCAAGAAAACCTTGTGATAAGGTCACCTTAGGGTCAGCATAAGTTGAAAATAGAAGGTACACAGCAACAACTACATAATAGTTGAAAATGATTATATTTTCTTGTCTGGCTTCTTTTCCGTTGAAATAAAATGTGTAGTATGGTATGGCACTTACAATCATCTGTTTGTGCCCTAGTACATTGATTTCTTGAAGGATAGACAAAGCTGTGTTAATTTTTTTTTCTTTATATATATTGTAATCTTTCTAAAAACTGTCAACCTAAATACTACACACAATTCTTTATTAATTTCTATCTCTTTCTTCTCTTCTTTTTCCAGAAAGATGAAGTATACCTTAATTTGGTTCTGGACTATGTTCCTGAAACAGTATACAGAGTTGCCAGGCATTATAGTCGGGCCAAGCAAACACTCCCCATGATATTTGTGAAGGTAGGTGAAATGAACTGAGATGTTTCACTTGATTGATTTGGTTGTTATTTCACTGGTAGGACAGGATGTGGGCACATAAGTTTTCTGTTTATGCACTACAGTAGGGGCATGGATATCTCTTTCACACACTTACTTCATTATGTTCTGGAGACCATGATGGCCTTTGAAGTGATAGTGTTGTGTTCCTGGAAGAGGGGAAAGTACTTCTATGAAAAATGCATATATGCACACTTTTTGTCCTGGAGAATAAAACTAAATGAGGACTCATTCATAAATTCATAAATATCTACATAGGCATTTATGGATATAGAGGGGAATATATTTGTGAAGGCTGTGAAATATAATGAAATATACATGTGAAAATTGTGTATGTTTTTGCAACATCCAGTGAGTTTTTCCTATATACAGCAATGGTTCTTGAAATAATTTGAAAGTACTGATTTAGAAACAAAACAAAACAAAAAACAATCAAACCTAGAGACAGTGTTGGCTGGTTTAAAGCAGGTTGGTTTAAACCAAATTAATGAAATGTACGTATTTAATGAATGAAAAAACCAAACCGTTCCTGTTTTTAAAAATTGATTATTAATATATATATTTCAAAGCTTGGCTGTTATTACTATTTTCTAACATCCTTGCTGGAAAAACATGTTAACTTTAACAGTTTATTGGCAATTGGTCATTGTTAGACCAGTATTCAATGTCAGTTGCTTATTTTTAATCATTATAGCATAGTGCAAGAAATGCCATTCAAGAATAAATCCTTCCATTAACATTATAAATCCTTCTATTAATATTCAACCAAAACAACTTACTTTAAAAGAGCACTTTTTAAAGAACAATTACTATTTAAGCTCGTGGCCATAACATCTGAATTGATTACATTTTGCTACTTAATTTTCTGATTTAACTATATTGGTGTAGTCCTACACATTAATGCAAAACAAAAAATGGTTTAAACAAACAAAATCTATGAGGTTTGGGTGGTTTTATTTTTAAACTGGCTTTCCTCCCAACCCTTCCTAGTTGGCTTCATACAGGCATAGCTCATGTCGCACACAATTCTCTTGATCAGCAGCGTGTTATTCTCTTGCAGGAAAAAGCCTCAGAAGTTATGGCAAGGCTTTTTATTAGTCTGTAATGTTCCTGAAAAAAGTATACAGAGTTGCTAGGCATTATAGACAGGTCAAGCAAACACTTCTCATGGCACTACCTTTCTGTGATGATAGGATTGTGTCCTCCTGTGAAGCAAGAGGCTATGCTGACGGGTGCAGTGATTGCTGGTATGGTCTCCCATGTCAGTCTTTTGCTGAGGAACCAAACAGCTACTGGGCAGCAGCAGTAGTGGAGGATGACACTGGTAGAAGGTCTTTCAAACACAAAGCAGGGGCACCATAGCCAACACTTGTTAATACTGTGCAGAAGGAGGCGTGGTAAATCCATTTTGAATGTATTTTACCACGAAAGCCCTATGATGAGACAATCCAAAATGAAATGAGATAATGCCAGAAGATGAAACTCCCAGAAAAACTTAGAAAACTACTGGGGTACAGTGGAGGACAGCTACAAGTAGGTTTGTGGCTAATGATGAAATTGGACTCAAGCTGAAACAATGTTCAGCTGTTGACATGCTCAGAGGTAAAGATAGTGTGAAATTGGACAACACACATTGTAGAAACATGGAATGTGAGAAGTATGAATCAGGAAAAGATAGACATACTAAAACAAGAAATGGAACATACTAATATTGCAATTTTGGGGATGAGCGACCTAAAGTGGACAGGAATGGGACATTTTTAATCAGATAATTACACAGTGATTTACTCATGCAATAAAAATTAAAAAAATGGGTGGCATTAATAGTAAAAAGATGTAGCAAAAGTAGTCAAAAGATAATGCAAAATCTGACTGAATAATATAACTAATACTTCAGGGTAAACCCATAAGTATAAGCATAATCCCAGTATATGCTCCAACTACAGAGGCAGCATCAGAATGAATGGAAAGATTTTATGTGGGAGTCCAGTAGAATCTTAACCACATGCCAAAACAGAACTTCTTCTTAATCATAGGTGATGGTGATTGGCATGCAGAATCAAAGCTTGTAGGAAAATTTGGCCTAGGATGAAGAAATGAAGCAGGAGAGAGACTGACTGAATTTTGTGAGGCCAACAGTTTGTTCATTGCAAAAACATTCTCCAAGCAATCAAAGAGGTGACTGTGTACATGGACATCACTTGATGGACAATATAGAAATCAAATAATGTGGGGCCTTGCCATCTGTGGATTTAAGCATCGGTGGATGGCAAGCCCTGTTGTCCCCAATGGTGGCCCATGCATTTGGCTGTACTAGCAAGTGCATATCTGTCACACTGCCATTAGGGACAATGGGACTTGAGGTCCTGTGTTTTTTGGTATCTGCAGGGTGTGTGTGTGTCTGGAATGGATCACCTGCGGATACCAAGGTCTGACTGTAATTACAGAAGCAGAACATGAACAAGTGCCATTCTCTCTGCAGAAAATGAGACTAGGAGCAGATTGTGGCATAGATCAAAAATTAGAGCAAAACTAAAGAACACTAAGCCAACCTTTGTGCCAAAATACAACCTGAAAAACATCGTCGTAAAATTTAAAGATTAGGTTAAAAATAAATTTATGCTTGATTGTTACTAACTATTCTTGAGTTGACCTTGACTCATGGTGACCCTGTGATGAGTCTCCATCTCCTTCACTTTTCTGCTCAAGTCCTACACTTACAGGCTCAGGCCTGTGGCCTCCCTGATCGAATCTAACCATCTGCCCTATATTTTTCCCAGTATCATTGTCTTTTTTAAAATATGGCACTCAATTTAGTCATCCTGGCTTCAGGCATGATATGTTCTGAGAGTATTCAGGCATGATATGTTCTGATACCCATCTGTTTGTCTTCTTGGGCCTCCTTGTCCTCAATGTATATTGAGTGTTTCTAATCTGTTGAAATTTTTGTTTTCCATATTGGTTGACAGGCTTTAGTTAAAGCTAGAGTAGATTTCTGATGATTTCTTTCTCCCATGAGCTCTTGAGTGCAGATTCCACTTCACTTTCTAATTTCACAGATTCATCTTCAAATGGTTCTTCCTTAAATGAATGTCATCCAATCATCTCTTCTATACTTTCCTCTGTGTATTACTTCCATCTTATTTTAAATTTGCCCTCATGACATAATGTGTTACTTTGTTAATATCCACACTCTTGGTTTAAATCTCTCTTTAGTTTCTCAGATCTTGTGGAAGAGGTCCTTTGTTCTTTCTCTTTGCTGGCATCTTTGCTTTCTCTGCATTGATTATTGTAGTAATTCTCTTTGTCCCTGCACGCAAATCTCTGAAAAATTGCATTCAGGGTTCTGACCCTGTTTCTGGCATCTTTTACTTTTTATTTCTTGTCTGTCCTTAAGTGCTTGAAGATTTTCTTCTGTCATCCATATAGGTTCTTTCTTTTTTGCTGCAAAGACCAACAAATTTCAGAAGAAAATCAGCCTATGCTTTATAGATTATAGCAAAGATTGTGTAGATCATGAAAAGCTATGGTAGCTCTTGAAACAAAAACTGCTGTGCTGCAACATTTGATTGTCTCTGTGTATAACCTGTACTTAGGACAAGAGGCTCCCACCAGGACAGAATATTGAGAAACTGAATGGTTTCCAGTTGGCAAGAGGGTCAGGCCAGGCTACATTTTATTAACCTTTCTGCTTCATTTGTATACTGAATGTGTCATACACAAAGCTGGATAAGACTCTGAGGAAGGAGGTGTGAAAACTGGAGGAAGGAACATCAACAGTTTAAAATATGCAGATGGCACCATGCTACTAGTAGAAATTAGCTTGATCTAAGATACATCATAGGATTGTTAGGATTGTCTATTCCATCGTATTTCCAGTTTCTCTGTATGGTTTTGAGAGCAGGACAGTGAAGAAAACTAATAAGAAGAAAATCTCTTATCTGAGATGTGATGCTAGAGAAGAGTTCTGAAGATACTGTGGACTGCTAAAAAGACAAATAAATAGGTACTAGAGCAAATAAACCTGAATTTGCCCTAGAAGCCAAGATAATTAAACTGAGAGTGTCCTATTTGGACATATCCTGAGAAGACATAACTCACGAGAAAAAAAACAATAATGCTTGGTAAGGCAGAAGGCAGTAGGAAAATATGGATGGATTCAAATTTTTCATTTTTACCCCCCTGCAGGCTTGGCTGTGGATTCTAGGGACTACCAGCAGATAGCCTTCCATTCCTCTAGGGTTGAGTTAGTTCCTTCAGACTCCGCACAGATATTAAATAGATCTTGTAAATTCCATCTGTCACCTTTTGGGAAATTCGTTCTTTTAATGTTGAGTTTGACTCTTTTTACAACATCTGTTTCTGTCTTCCATACCACCCATTATATGCAACAGAGTGGTCAGTCTGTCATGTTGGAGTGTTCTGAGAGTGGTAATTAGAGCACAGAATTAATTAATTAATTATTTTTTCACTCCCTCTTTTCTCTCCACATATGATTCAAGACAGCAAGAGAAAGATGTAAATTTACAGAGCTTTGTCAGGTTATAATGCTTCCTTGCCTGCTGCAGCCAGAGATCTGGTAGCTAACATCAATGAGAAAACAGAAATGTTGTTTTCTGTTACATATACCTCATGATCTCAAAAAGGGAGAGTGGTTTCATCATCCCAAGGATTTGAGACATGAATTACTTTCATCATCCCAAGGACGTTTAGGATAACTGCTTTGCTCAACATCATTCTGCTCATTGTAGTAATTGTTTCACTTTGTAACTTGTAGGACTTGACTTGAAGCTGATGGCATGTTGATTTATTAAATGATAACATGAAGTTGGAGTTGGAGCTTTACTTTGCCTTGAGTTGATCAGAGAGCAAAAGACATAAGGATCTGAAGAAAATGCAAAATCTTGATAGGAAAAGAAAAAAGAATGCTACAGATATTATGGGAATAAATCCTGCAAAATCAGAAACAGCTCCAAGAACATTGTTATTATGATTCTAATCTCATTAATAAAAGATCATAAGCCTTCTTGATTGTCTTATCCCAGTGGTTCCCAACCTTTGGGCCTCCATTTGTTTTGAACTTCAAATCTCAGAAGCCACAGCTAACTTGACCAACAGTCAGGAATTATGGGAGCTGACATCCAAGAACCATTGACTTAACCTTATAATTCCTGAATTAATGATCTGTATTGTCTTGGCTCAAATTGTCAATTTAAGAGATTTTTAAAAGCACATACAAAGGAAGAAATGGTTCACTTCAGGGAATAATTAATAAAGCTTGATAAATTTGGCATAATTGAGATTGTTCAGTAAAAGAGGTAATATCAAAATAACAATAGACTTGCTCCACTGGAGATGGAAGTAGAGGATTAACGAACAATAACACACAAGGTCAACTTAATGAGGAGTATAAGAATTCTATCTTGAAACATTGCTGAGGGGTATACAAGTTGGGACACAGTGACTTTAAGGGATAGTTACAGTTCTGTTGTATTGTTTTTCCTGACAACTTAGTTGTTGGAGCAGAGATTTCTTAATGTTCATGGTTTTAAAAATGTGGTAGTAGTTTGTATGTGGAACAGGTTTGGATCAGGCACAGGAAGGGAAGTACGTTTTCTCTCTACCAGAGTTTTCCAAGAAATACAGGGAAATAACCTTGAAAATTTAGTCAGTGTCATTTGCACACATTGTTTCAAGGTATGCCTGGCACTTCTAATGAATGTGCTCTGGACAATTTGATTTTTAATATATAGTTTTGTTAAGCAGATTTCCCATTTTTAAAGGTTATTTGTTTTAATGAGAGATTGTTGTTGTTGTTATTGTTGTTAACAGCCCTAAAATCAGCCCTGACCCATCCACCTCCACTGCTTTGCTTAAGTCTTGTAAATTCATGCCTGTGACCTCCCAAATTGAGTCTACCCATCTGGTGTGTGGTCTTCCTCTCTTTCTACTGCCCTCTACCTTTCCTAGCATTATTATCTTCATGAGGAAGTCATGCCTTCTCATGATGTGGCCAAAGTATGACAGCTTAAGTTTCATCATCTTAGCTTCCAGGGAGAATTCTGATTTGATCTGTTGGGTTGATTTTTTTCTTGACCACTTTTTTCACTGCCGAGATCTCACATCCTTACATGGTGATGGGGAATACTATGGCTTGGACGATTCTGACTTTAGTGCTGTTGTATGTCTTACCTATTTAGCTACGTCTTTCATAGCTGCCCTCCCCATTCCTAGTCTTATTATTTCTTGACTGTAGTCCCCATTCTGATCAATGTTTGATCCTACGTATGGGAACTCTTTATTTTGATTTCCTCATTGTCTAGGTTGAATTTATGTATTCCTTCTGTGGTCATTAAGCCTGCCTTTGCACTTTCATCTTTGACCTTAATAATTGTTTCAAGTCTGAAAGTTTTGTGCTAGTAATATTGTGTCATCTACATATCTCAGATTGTTGATATTTCTTCCTCTTATTTTAACTTGTCCTGAGTCTAAACCTGCTTTTCTTATGATGTTTTTACATACTAGTTGAACAAGTTGAACAAACAGGGTGACAGAATGCATCCTTGCCTGACCCCTTTGCCAGCTGGGAACCAGTCTGTTCCTCTGAATTCTGTTCCAACAGTAGCTACTTGTCCTAAGTATAGATTTCTCATCAGGACTATCAGATGTAGTGGCACTCCCATGACCTTTAGAGCCATTCATAGCTTTTTGTGATCTGTACAGTCAAATGCTTCGCTGTGGTCTATATAAAGCACATGGTGATTCATCAGATTGGTGAACAATTAATGCAGTTCTGGATAAAACCACTGTATATTCTCTGAAGGAGGGGATGTTTTGCTTGGACTATTACTGTATTATTTTCTTAAGAGAATATCAGTTAATTGATTTAATGGAATTCCTGTGTATTCTTTGTTGGGTAACTAATCTAGCACCTTGGTCCCTCTTCTTCATGTCTTTAGTTTATATAATAGAATGGAAAGTGTTCACATTCTCCTTCAACTTTAGCTGCATGTTCAGAACATGTATTCAACAGCAATTTCATGTTCTAGGATGAATGGAATGTAATTAGGGGATGCCTTCTAGGGTTTCTCATACATGAAATAGATAAATAATATTAATGTGAAGATGATATGTGGTATGGAAAATAAGTCCTGTGAGGAAATGGTTAGAGGAACTAAGTATGTTTATTCTGGAGAGATGTAGATTAAGGCTGATAGCCCTTCAGATATTTGAAAAGTGCTATCACAAAACAGAGTGCCTGAAAGCCTTGGCACAGAAGGCAGCTGAGTTCTGGTAGGTTTATGTTAACAGAAAAATAGATATTAATATTGTGAAAAGAGACCTTTTGTTAGTAAAAACAGGTTGACATTGGGAATTATTTACTGCCAGAACAGTGATGGTTTTTCCTTTGTTGAAAGAGCTTTGAGCAAAGCCTGATCAGTCATTTATTTGAGATACTCTTTTTCTGGATTGTCTTCATGGAGCAAGGCATTGGGCCAAATGGCCTACAGCAGTGGTTATCAGATGATTGGGTGCAATCCCAAGGGGTGCTTGAAAGTGGCTCAAGGGGAATACAAGACTTGGAGGCCCTGATCACCCATCATCTTCTCTGCTCTTCCTCTTCCCAAACTTTTTTTTAATTTGTAAAATTTACACAGGCATTGAGTTAAATATTGAATATACTTAAACTGTTTTAAGAACTATGTTACTTCTTTACAAAATGTTAAAATATAAATATATATGAATGTGTGAATAAAAATACATTAAATAAAATATTTTCATTCATATATTGTGTCAGGTGATGGGGGAGGACTTCCACATGTAGATGTAAAAGAGGGTCTCAAGGGTAAAAAAAAAATTGCATACCACTGGCCTACAAAGTCACTCAAACTCTGATAAATGAATTCATGAGCTGAAATTTATTGTTGACCTGAGTGCTTATTTCAGCATTGTAGACTTTTATTGGGTTTTTATATTGTTTTGCTTGTTTCTGTTCTGTTCTGTTAACTGCTTTAAACTTCATAGTTGAAGAGAAGTGTTTTGTTTTGTTTTTAAAATACATACTGGCTGAATTTCCCTTATCCAAAATGCATGGGACTAGAAGGGTTTGGGATTTTTTTAAATTTTGAAAGATGTTTACATATATTATTGTACATATATGTACATAATGAGTTATCTTGAGAGAAGAGACCCAAGTCTAAACACAAAATTCATTTTATATTTCATATATACCTTATACAAATAGTCTGAAAGTACTTTTATACAGTATTTTTAATACTTTTGTGCATTAAATGTTTTTGTACATTGAACTATCAGAAAGCAAAGATATCAGAAAGTAAAGAACTATCAGAAAGCAAAGACTATCTTAACCACCCATGTAGACAGTTTTGGAGTTTGGAATTCAAGATAAGGAAGTTTCAACCTATATCTTATGAAGAAATGTCACTGTTTTTAACCACATAGATGCATTTTATTATCTATTATAGAAAAATTAGTACTGCAAATCTGCCATTTGCCAGTTTTTGATGTGGAAAGTGTGCATTATCCAATGTCTTCTTGTCTTTCAGTTATACATGTATCAGCTGTTCCGAAGTTTAGCCTATATCCATTCCTTTGGAATATGCCATCGGGATATAAAACCACAGAATCTTTTACTGGACCCTGACACAGCTGTCTTAAAACTTTGTGATTTTGGAAGGTAAGCTTTGGGGAAAAGGATAGTAATATCCAAGTTTGGCACACAATTTTCTCAGTGATATTTGCACTGTACTTTCCTTTGAATGCTTTTGATTTTTCTGCAGGTTATTTTGAGTTGCTGGTTTTGTTGTGTACCTTTAAGTCATTTCTAACTTACGGTGATCCTATCATATGGTTTTCTTGGCAAGATATGTTCAGAGGAGGTTTGCAATTGCCTTCCCCTGAGGCTGAGAGCATGTGACTTGTCCAAGGTCACCCAGTAGGTTTCATGGCTTTGTTGGAAGTTGAACCCAATACTTAAACTACTGTGCCATACTGGCTCTCCTGCAGGATAAGACTACTTCCAGTTTCAAAGTACTATATTTGCATTTTTGAAGCTGACAACATTTGGAAAATTGTCCTTGTTGATTTTTGTCTTTGTTTGAATCCTGTCTGTTGCGAATAGTTGATGTGTATTTTGATGTTCATTTTATAGTAGTAGTAGTAAAGGCATATTTCACCACAGTCTTGTAAGTCTTGTTACAAATATGCCTAAGGAAGATACTGTGGGTATTTGTGTAATATTCCTATTGTCCCTGTCATTTAAATATGAGTAAGGTTTGATAGGCATGCGTACCAATTTTTAGTGCATATTATTTTGTTTTGCCCATGGCTCTTTTTAACTTATACCTCAGGAAGCATGAAAGTTTAAAAGATTTTTTGAAAGAAGAAAAGTTAGTTGAAGCATTCTCATTTTCGGTTCTATCCCTAAAAAGAGTTGGGCATGGTATGAGGGAAGAAACCGCTAGACTGGAGAGGAAGAGCAACTCTGGCCCTCCAGATGTCTTTTACCTACAACTCAACTCAACTGCAGGTCCCACTAGCATAAGCTAATGGTAAAGGATTATGGGAGCTTAAAACCAAAAACACTGGGAGAGGTACAGTTGCCCACCCATAATCCATTTGAATAAAATACCATAGTGAATTCTTGGACTGAGTACAGCAGATACACCAACAAACAATACTTTGTGACACAAAGGAGCTATCATGAACCTTGAACTGGTGAGCTCCCCCATTTCCCTCATGCATGGACAGTGGAGACAAAAAGCTTCACTTCATGGTCACTATCACAGTATAGTTGTTGTTCCTGGATAAGACAAATGATGATTATATCAAAATTAGCATTTGTTAACAAGCCAGAGTATCAAACCATGATCTTACAACCATTGCCTTCAGTTTATCTGTTTCTAACAACTGACTGCTATATTGGGAACCTTCATTAGCGATTTAGAGGCATTCCACATAGTTGAATAGCACATGCCTTCTGCAGTGTTTATAGAAATTATTTTGTGAATTTCAGGTTCAGAAACAACTGTGTCACTGATTAAAAACTACATTGCCAGATTTTTTCATTAACCCCAAATGTGAGCCAAGGCATTTAGAGTGATGCATAATTAAAATAACAAAATCTGCTATCCTCTGTTTTAGAAAACTGCACCAAATTGGGTGCCAGAAATAATGAGAATTACAGAGTGTGGGTGACAAAAAAGAAATACATTCTGGAGTAACAGAAATACATTCTTGTATAAAAATTGTGGGGTGAGAAGAGCCCTGCTGGTAAATTTTCTTAAGGTTGACAAGAATAGCTAAGAATAGTCCTGATGGAGTAGATCAAGGGCCTGTCTGCTCCAGCATTCTCTTCCTGTAGTGGCTTACAGTAGATGAGTATGGGAAATCCACATGCAGGACACGAGCATAATAGTATCCTCAAGAGAGCTCATTCATATTCTTTGGCAACTGATGTACAAACTGATGTCTGACATTGAAGGTAATATTTTAGTTATAATATTTGTAGCCACTGACATCCCCCTTTAGTCTAACAGGGGTTGCAGACTGCCAGAAATAGTGCAAATTGAGTCCACTTTTAGGGTTAGGGTTAGTGCTAGGGAATCATGGGAATTGTTTTTTTTTTTCCTGAGAGATTGAGCCTTCTCTGTCAGAGAGCTCTGGTGCCACAGTAAAATACAGTTCCCATGATTCCCTAACCCTAACCCTAACCCTAAAAGTGGACTTAATTTGCACTATTTCTGGCAGTCTGCAACCCACCTAAATCTCTGTCTAAATCTCTTTTAGTCCAAGATGGCAACCCTACATAATATGTCACGACAGAAATTCCATAGCTTGATTTCTGTACCTGGTTCAGGATGTGCTTCCCTTTGTATGTCCCAAGTCTCCCAACATTTAACTTCTTTCCTCTTTCTCCACACTTTGCACAATTTCATACACCTCTCTCATTTCCCCTCTTACTTACTTCCACTCCAGGCTCATGGTTTTGGCCTCTGGATCATACTGATAGATCCAGGATTCATCCATGGTTACCAGAAGACCAAAAATATTCTCTTCATCCTGTTCCAACAGCGTCAACATCTGTCTTGAAAGGTCACACTGTGTTTGTTTCTGGAAAAGGTGTTTTGTCCAAATGTGCCTCAGTTTGCACTTTGATACATTGAATTACATTTGCCGTTTCAGTGCTCATTCCCTCAGTTTGCAGATGCTCTTTAATATCTTTTCTCTATTGCTTATTCTTCTGATCTTGTAACTGTTGTGATATAATCCATTATGTACAGACTTGTATGTTAGCCCATTACTACTAGGTTTGTTCAAGAGGCTTTGTGAAAGTTCAGATGAACAATGCTTACCAGAGCTCCCTTTTCTATATGCTTTATGATACTCTTAAAAGACCTCAGATGGCAAGGGCTTACCTTTTCAGAAGTCATGTTGATTTTCCTTCTGCAAGACTTGGCATTTTATACTTTCTCCATTTTATCTTTAATAGTCCATTGATGCAGAAGAAACATAAAGCTAATTGGCCTTACATTTCTGGTACCTTTCAAAAATCATATTGTCTACATTTCTGTCCTCTGGCACTAAATTTAAGGATTTATACGAAAATTAGCGATTTCACATTTGTACACTTTAGGAACTTTCAGGTGATTTAGCCTTTTCTTCTTCTTCAGTTTGTCAGGGGGCCTTTAACTTTGACCTCTTTTCACCATTTTTATCTCAATTTCTCATGCCCCCTTTCTGAAAATGCCAGTTCAAACATCCCTGTGTATATTACATTCTCTACAATGAAGACAGACACAAAGATTTCATTCAGCTTTCCTCCATTCCTCATTGTTCTTTAACCTCCCTGATCATCCAACAGTCCAGCCAGCTCTTTGACAGGTTTCTTCCTTTTTTTTTAATGAATTAACAGATTTATTTTTGAAGTATTATTGGTTATTATACCCCTCAAAATGTATCTGCATACCTTATTGTTGGGATTGGTTTGGTAAGAGATTTTGTTCCCCTAGTTTATGGACTTCCATTTTACAAAGAAAACATAATTTTATCCAGGAATTTCCTTCAGAATGCTAGTTAACTATGCCAATGAACTCTTTCACTTGGTAGTACTTTTTCTGACATGCATCATAAATTCTAGGTGAATTTCTGTTACCTGTAGTTTTGAGTAACTACCATATATTTTGAAGAGATTCAGTCCTCTTCTTTCATTCCAAATTCTCTTTTAACAGTCCTCTCATTTTTAAGAGGTTTATTCTTTTCAAATGAAATGTGGCTGCATAGGAGTTCCTGAGCAATTTTCTTGTGTGTAAATTATATTTGATAGCTCTGTGGTTACTTATTTCCTGCCAGGTTTAACAAAACTTAACATCTCACTAAATCCTAACTGTCGCTTTGGATTAATTTAGGATTAACTCCAGCAGTCATTTCCTTTCTGATTGATTTCAGGCCAGGTGTACTAGTGCAGTTGCTAAATGTCTCTACAAATTTTGTTGTGACAGGTACATCCATCTAGCCAATCTTTGTGAGGGTAATTCACATTATCCATTATTTCTCTCCCTTGTCTGTCTCTGATTTTAGAAGGTTAATACTTCAGCCACTTCTGAAGAATGTATGCTTCCCAGTTTGGAGAACACTTCAGGTATTTGATGAAGTGCTCTGCAGTTCAAAAACATATTTGTAATAAAAATATAAAAATTAAAATATACCGTAGTTCTTCATGGATTCCGTGCCTCACGCAAATGGGCTATCTTGCACTTGCATGGTGCACCATTTGGAACCTTCCAGTATCTAGTAGAAATATTTTGGCAGTAGCCACATCCACCTCAAGCAACCCAAAGCCATGCTCGTCCTTGGAGCTATACATTCTCTCTGGCAATATTTAAAAAGTGCATCTTTTGCAGTGCCCAAATTCCCAAATGGGATGGACGCTTGGAAGTACCTAAGCTGTTTAGGTGAGGCTCATGTGGTAGCTGCTCGTGTCCACTGTACTGCCTTCACACCACAAGCAAGAAGTTACGGAGTAGTGGAAAAAAGCACTCTTTACAAGGCCCTTTGGCCTCCATCACCAAAATTGTGGTTATCCATCTCTAATAGGATAGGCGCTACAATTAAGTTTTCTTGACCATTAACATTTGTATTTGTCAGTATTGATTGCACAAAGAGATACTCAAAGTCCACTTCGGTCCCAGTGGCCAGTTATTCGCTTAGCATGAAGCAGAATGGTTGCTGACAGACTCCATCTCTGCCATTCCTAAAGGCAAATTCAGATACTCAGTGCA
>CM034703.1:139841560-139864709 GCA_020142125.1 Phrynosoma platyrhinos | reverse complement strand
GAGTAATGGATTCAAACTACAGGAAAAAAGATTCACTATTAGGAAGAACTTCCTGACAGTAAGAGCTGTTGGAGAGTTGAAGAGTGTGATGGAGTCTCCTTCTTTGGAGGTTTTTAAGTAGAGTCTGGGTGGCCATCTGTCGGAAATGCTTTTATACTGTGTTTCTGCATGGCAGAAGGGGTTGGACTGAATGGCCCTTGAGGTCTCTTCCAACTCTATGATTCTAGGACAGTTGGAGACTGCACTGCCAGCATCTACCACAAGCAAGCCAAGAACAAAGGAATGGTGACAGGATCAACTTCAGAGCTAGTCTTGAAGCAAGGCTGGGCACCACTTGACTTACTGTATTATTAAATTCTCTCTAAATAGCAAAATAATTTGTATTGATATTTTTGGAACAAGATTTGGATGGGTCTTGACAGAATTTAGCAGAAATTGGGAGTTTGCTTGTATGCATATCTCCATCTTCTGGGCAGAGAGTGGAACACTTGGCTGCCTTCCCTGAAGAAATTCTTACATGCTCGGCAGCACTGGATCTGTTTAAATTAGATAGTTAAATCATACTTAAATAGTGATATATTTGTGTTTAAATACTGGTTAAAATTTAAGGAAGACTATGTTTTTAATTTTTCCCGTTTGCTTATTTTTGTGAGTGTTTTTTTCTTTACTATTTAATCAAATAGTACATAATTAATTTTGACATTTAGCAAATTATATAGTTGAACTGATTTTACTGATGGATAATCAGGTTCAATTTAATATTCCATATTTGATATCATATAAATAATATGGAATGTTTTTAATTACTATAGCAGTCTCCACACATTCACTGGGGTTAGGAGTGAAGGGTCCCCATTAATGTGGAAAAACTGCAAATAAAAAAACAAACACCCACTATTATTTTTACCTCTCTAGGAATCTCCATCTCCTCCAGTGCAACTCTGTGGTCTACATCTGCCAGAAATTGATCCTAGAATCATGTTGGGAGGACCTACACATGCCTAGAGAAGTGTTTTCTCTAGGAACTTCTAGGTTCTTTAGCATAGCTCTATGGTCAACTTCTGGCAAAGTTGTGCTGGAGGACCTAGAGATTCATAGAGAGAACATACTTATCAAAACTGCAAATAATCAAATCCGCAAATGTGGAGGGCCAGCTGTATATGGTTAAGCATAATTTTTGTAGTCGTAATGATACTTGTGGACAGTATGGCAGAAGCTCTTTCTTCAGAAACTGTTCCATTGCTTTCTGGGTCTTAATATTTGGAACAGCTGGAAAGCAAGCAACATATTTTTCTGTTCTGGATTCCACTCCAGGTGGCCCTTCTACTGAAAGGTGAAAGTAAAGTAGGCATCTTCTTGTAAATGTCTTCATTTTCAGGATGAATCAGATATTTTCCCTTACTAAAAATAGCATGATAGCTTTTTATGTTGTCAAGAAGGGAAATTTTTGATAGGATTGAAAAGCAGGGCATGGTGGATTGAATTGAGTGCCTCTCACATTTTATGGGAATTTGAGAAAAAATAATGTTGGAGGTTACACAGATGATTAAATTCAGGCTTGTGTAACGTTTGTTTTAGAAATGTAACAATCTGATTTATGTAAGATAAAACTTAAGGGAAAATATTGAAAAAAAGTATGTAAGCATTGTGCACTGGTTGCCCTAATGCACACTCTCTTCTAACACACAAATACATATTTTATTATTGTTATTATTATTAGTATTATTATTTGTGAACATTTTTTTGTTCTTTTTGAGTGCTCAGAAAGTATTGCATTTTCAGTACAGAAGTATTCAAGAAAAAAAAAATAGCATTCCCTTTGTTATTATTGTTAATCGCCTTTGCATTGATCCTGACTCATGGTGACCCTGTGGCTGATACACCTCCAAGACCCCCTTTCTTCCACTGCTCAGCTCTTCTTGACCTCCTTAATAGAGTTCATCCATTTAGCATGCGGTCTTCCTCCCTTTCTATATCCCTCTACCTTTCCTAGCATTATTGTCTTTCCCAGTGAGTTGTGCCTTCTCATGATGTGGCTGAAGTACTACAGCCTCAGTTTTGTCGTCTTGGCTTCCAGGGAGATTTCCAGCTGGAACTGTTCTAGGATACATTTATTAGTCTTTTTGGCCATCCAAAATCCTCCATTACCAGATCTCAAATGAATTGATTTTCATCTTATCCCCCTTTCTTAACTCCTGCATCCATACATGATAATACAGAACACAGTGGCTTGGCTGATTCTAACTTTAGTGTTCACCTGTATATCTTTATTCTTTACGGTCTTGTCTAGTTCTGTTATACCTGTCCTTACTATTCCTAGCCTTCTTCTGATTTTTTTACTGCAGTACTCATCTCGATCAATGTTTGATCCAAGGTACAGGAACTCTTTGACTATTTTAATTTCCTCATTGTCTAGGTTGAATTTTAACTGAATAAAAAACTTAATAATTGCTGTTTCTAGTGGAATAGTATACATTTTATTCCAAAGTGGTTATGGATCATTTGTAGAGTGATTACTTTAAGTGTATTTTAAATTTACAAAATAGGAAAAATATAATGTGTTTATAATAACATCAGTTCATACGTAATTATCTTTATTTTTAATTGCATATCACTTAAATATCTATATTTAAAATATAGTAGGAAGAGTCCAGGGTTTTTCCTCATTCTTGTATGCTTAACATGAAATTGTTAAACAAGAAACTGAATAACTTATCTCTGGATGATCTTTAAAACCCAGTTTTAAAGTGAGTGTTGAGTAGATTCAGTTTCAGAAATTTGCTCTTCATTTCCTGAATTGTGAAGTTTTTAAAACTCTCACTAACAGTTCTCTATTTCTCTGAACAGTAAGTTACACAGGGACAATACCTGTTACCCAGATTAGATCATGGATGTGACAGAAAAGTGTAAACTCAAATCTTAAGTGGGCAATTATATTTGAGAAATGTAGTTTTTAGTAGATGCAATGGGTGTGTGTGAGAGACTAGATCAAGATTATTGCTGCCAGTTGTAGAACTCCCCCAACCTCCAGTTTCTCAGTGTCACCTGACGATTGTCTTCTAAGTGTTTCCCAGTTCACCCAAGCCAGTTTTTGGGGAAACACAGGAGGTTTGCCCTGGGTATCATTCCTTCCTAGTTATAGTGAAACCTACCATTCTACCAGTGGAATACTGCCATTGGATACTGCCTTGTTTCATTCCATATATAGTTGATCCTCCATATTTGCAGCTTTGATTTCTGTAGTTTTGATTAATATGTTCTCTCTGGGGATCTCTAGGTCCTCCAGAGATATTCTGCTGGGCATTGACTGTAGAGTTACACTGGAGGACCTAGAAATTACTAGAGAAAACTCATCTCTGGGCATTATAAAACTCTTCTCTCCAGCATGATTCTTTGGGCAACTTTTGGCAGATGTTGACCATACAGTTGCACTGGAGGATCTAGAGATTCCTAAAGAGGTGGTTTCTCAGAAAAAGTAGTGGGGGTTTTTACTTGTGGTTTTCCACTTTAATGGGGGCCCTGTGCCCCTAACGCTAGCAAATGTGGAGGGCCTATTGTTCTAATATAGTGTGTATACTTATTTAGCTTCTGACATGGTCTACAAATGAGAAAGGTAGCACATGTTTGAGAAAAACGCAAAGATTTTTAAAAGCAGAAAACCTGTTTAAATGGGGAAAATTGGGAATAGGGTGAGTCTTGCCAAACAGTCACAGTCTTGCATGTTCTGAGGCCACAGAATACTAGCTAACTGTTGGGGTGGAGAACCCCAAGGAGGGATGTAGTGGAGTATCCTAGAAAAGAACTTAGCTCGGTAGCAGGAATCCTAAAAAGAGGAGTTTTCTGCAACACAACATTTTGTTGCAGATCCCACATGTATCTGTGGATTTTCCGCTGTGACACCCAGTATCAAAATTATGCAACTAAACCAAGCAAGTCAACTGCAAATATATTATGTTCTATGATGGCGATAACATAATCTTGAACAAGTGAGGTAACCTTTCCAAATTCCTGTCAGTGTTCACATGTTCTGTTTTAGTTTTAGTTTTTCTGCTTGTGGCTTTCCTGTGCATTTACCTGGCCGTATTTAGTCTGCATACTAAAGGTTAGTCTGCCCAACTGCATTCTCTTTTGCGCTCTTTGCTTTTCCTTTCCTTTTCCAAGACTGTTCTAGATTGTAATAGATGTCAGTGTCATGGGCCGGCTTTTAGACCGAGTGCTAAATTTTAGTCCGCAGACTAAAAAATAATCCGCGGATTATTTACCCAATCAATTCCCTCACTGAAAACTACATTAAATACAGTAACTAATTTCCACAAAACATAATCGTGAGGGCAGTTCACAGCTAACGGTAAATCCTACCACCTGCCCTTTTGCACCTAGGCACAATAGAACGCTGAACCCGTCCCTGGCTTGTGATGCGCCCCATTGTGCTTAAGTGTTGGCAAGCTGAGTCATTCATTGCTTGATCTGTAACTGTGAAGTCCCTTGCTTTTAATGTTCGTTGTTTGTATGGTTTTGTGTAGTTCTTGGTGGGCGAATGAAGGTGCAGAACAGATTGCAGTAAAAAGAGTTCAGCAATGCAGTGTGTTTCTTTTGTTGTAAGAGCATTCCTTTAAAAGAAAAAGACACACCCCCTGTCCTTTCTAAATGGGCATGAGGGCATAAGGAAGAAAGCCACAATAACGAAAAAAAAGAGTTAAGACCTTTCCAGCACTCCTGCAGTGTCATGTCCAGTTCCTGAAGCATCCTAATGAAATGTCAGCTAAGATAATCAAACACTTAAAAATCCATTGGCGGGGAAGTCAATCCAATATGAAGAATAATCCGCGGCGGCCTGATATACATATAGCTTATAGAAATTTAAAGTGGTCTTCTTAGAAATGAAATTGAAAACTTTCTATTACATGGGTGGTTTCAAAAACACTTTTCACCTTGTAATTTTGGGACATAAACAGAGGAAAAAAATGAGTATTCTGTGTATGAGAACATGTCTCATCTTCTTTCCTATGTCTGTGGAAATCTGTATCCAAGACAGAGAGGAAAACCTCAATATTGAAAATTAAAAATAATTTTACTTTTACATAGATATTTGATTTCACCTTTTTGTTACTTCTTAGTAAAGTCACTGGCATTGGAACATGCATTTAAAGTAAAATGTTTCTATACTATGCCTCACCCTTGCAAAAACAAAATTTTGAAGTTGGACTTGCTGCTATCAAGACTGATGTTTAAAGGTTCTAATTGTATTAAACATTTAATATTTCCCCCATCACCATGGATTTCTTATAATATTGGATATATTTTTATTGCTGGACTATTCTTTTGGGTTGACTCCCCCTGTTTGGATTATTTCACTGCATTACCATCTTTAGGACTCGTCAGGAACAGGGCATTTCACCTCAGGAGTACGGGTATGTACATAAATATTTTTCATATCATCAGGTTTGTTGTTGGAGGAGGAGAGGCAAAAATGAGGATGCAAAATTGACACCAGACACCTGTACTTCAAAATGTCCATCAGCTAAATGTTTTCTTTCCATTTTTCAGTTAGATGCCTGAGGAACGGAGATAGCATTTTATGTTTCTGGCATTCTTGCTATAGGTGGTTCCATATCAAATTATTCAATCCAAACACTAATAGAGAAAGGTTAGCCTGATCTTTATAGGGGCTTGCAGTTAAGGCATTTGTTTGAATCTAAGCTTTGGTAGGTTGTGAGACTTATGTAAATAGGTTTTCCTTACCTTTGGAAGAGGTAAAGGACATGCTAATAATCCTGACCACTAGCAGTAGTCTTGTAATTAGCCTCCCACGGGTGCACCCCAACTAAAGATAGTAATGTAGAGAAAAAGAAGTATGAACAATGTTAATTTAAAGGTAACAAAATGGCTCCCAATATATTTCAAAGTAAAAGTAAAATCATAATTGTGTTTTCACCATATTTCATAGAAGGTAGGCTTCCATGGGATAATGCTTGCTGTTCCTCAGATTTGGGAATGTTAATTCCTGTTTCAAAGAAGCGTTTTTATTGGAAATACTGCACTTGAAATATTTTTTAAATTCAAACCACCAAAACTTAGGAAGTGGAAGAAAAATTTCATTTTAGTTTAGCAAGTAGGAGCCATAACCAGGTTGAACCCTAACCTTGGTGCAAGTACTAATCCAAACTGAAACTAAAGGGCCATCTGGTGTTGCATGAGAGGGCTGCTGCTCATGCAAAGAGAATTCCCCTTCTGCCCCATGTTCTTTTCTCCAAACCCCATCACAATCCTCTTAAAAAAGATTGGATTGAGGAGGAACTGCTGCAAAAGACAGAGTGAATCTCTTCTGTGCCAGAGGTGTCTGTTCTGTTGGCAATGAGATATAGTGCAATGCAGCCCATCACTTACTGACTTCAGAGCATTTCTATTGGCCTCTAGAATTCATGCTTAGAGATTTAACTAAATTCAGTGGTCATGCTCTGAATAACTGTAAGTCAGAATAATCATCTGGTTGAAAACTGACATTTCTTGAGATGGGATTTAATTACCCAGTGAAATTACAGTCACCCCTCTGTTCCAGACCCCCCTGCAAGTTAGGATATTTGCATATATTTAAGCCCATTGAGATGAATGGGGTGCCCCTCTGTGGATCATCAAGTCCGCAGATTTCTAGTCTGCAGACTTGGAGGGGTGACTTTAATAACCTGTTAGAATTCTAGGTTCAATCTTATACCCAAGTAGGGCCTTTCATTTCATAGCTGAAGTGCCAAAAAGCAACAATTGGGCTGCATCATCCTCAGTAGGAAACTCCCAGGTCTTTTATGTGCTTTTTAATTTTTCCATTGAGCGTAGCCTCACACCAGTGGGTTTTGGTAGAAACATCATTTTACTTTCCTCCAATGATTTTCGCAACTGTCCTTACCAGTAATGTGGAACAAATTTCTAATGTGTCTATTCTTCAGAAACCAATAAAACAGTTTAAAGAGAAGGAAGGAATATTTTGCTCCCACTTTGGCTTCAACAACAACAACAACAACAATATGCAATTAAATACATAGACCACTGTGCTATTGGTAATTGGGACCTTAAGGTACTTACCACCATTGTAAAACACAAACATCCAATAAGATGAGTAAGAACAAAAGTAATAAAATAGCAGTAGTATCAGATTATAAGAAGCAAATATAAGATTAATTCTACAAATCCTTTTTAGTTAAAATGAATACCTTGTCTGTATAGAACCTGCCTGTCATGGACTACAGGAATCAGGAAAGATACTGTTCCAGTCTCTGTTTGCAGGGATGTTTATAGGAAGAAATTGACAGGTGGGAATGACTGTTGTCTGTATGAGGGTATTCACATGTTTAGAAAATGTATTGAATCAACACTCAAAAAAGGAGAATGCACTAGTCCTTCCCCCTCTGTCCACAAGTAAGGCTAGCACACCCCCTTTTTAATCTGTTTATTCATCATGCTTTTCAGATAAGTGAATGGGGCTATTGGGGAAAACAGCAGAAATAATTACACATCCTCGTTCCCCTGTTGCTTGTTCTTGTGTACAAATGCACCCTCTGCTACATGCATGTCAGGTTTGGGACAAGATAGTTCTTCATCTTGTTCTCTGTGCTTCACATTTTTAGACTGCTGCTGTGCAGCTCTCTTGGAACATTCTTAAAAACTGAGCATTTGTGGTAGTTGCCCTACCCTCCTTCCCTTAATGGATGCTCAGTATAAGGTCCCTTCAGTTCTGCTATGTCCTGGAAGAGAGTCACAGCAACGAATCCTGCAATATCTACTTAGGATTTATAGCCCAGGTGAGAAGAAATAGAGTGGAATGATTACGGTTACACCATACTGTAGAAATAATGCACTTGATATCACTTGGGAGTGTTGTAGTTCCAGTCTGTGATTTGTAGTTGTACAAGGTCTTTAGTCTTCTATATCAAACAGTACTGGTGCCTCACAAAACTACAAATCCCAGAATTCTGTAGGATGGAGCCATGGTAGTTAAAGTGATGTCAGACCACCTTATTTCTACAGTGTAGATGCACCCTATGGAGCCCCGGTGGCACAGCAGTTAAATATCAGTATTGCAGCCACAAGGTTGTGAGTTGGATCTCAGGCAGGGCTCCAAGGTTGAGTCAGCCTTCTGTCCTTCTGTAGGTTGGTAAAATGAGTGCCCAGCTTGTTGGGGGCCATTAGCTTACAGACTGTAAACCACTTAGAGAGTGCTGAGTTCACTGATAAGTGGTATAGAAATGTGCATGCTATTGCTATTACTATAGCTACCCTACATCTTTTACTTAGGGAGCAGAAAATACAAGGAGTAGACATAGTGCTCAGTGTCAAACCCATGTCAAAAAAATCTTATTTGTAAATCATCAGGGATGATAAACATTTCCTGTCTGTTAATGTGGCAGTAAGGACTACTGCAACATAAGCTGAAGGACAGATTAAAAACACTGTCACGCACTCAGTATTGAAGCCAAGTAAAATTAAAGTGATTACAGCATTTATGGTATTCAAGGAAAGGAATGAACGAGGAAAGACTGATAAAGAAGAACAACAAAAGAAAGAGGAAACACAGACAACGCAACCAATACAAGATCATCAAGTACAGGAAATAACAAATAGTATCTACATCAGTACAAAGTATACCTCCATTGGAAACATTTGATCCAGAGCTTTCCCATTTTCATAGAGTCAGCTTTCCTTGACTCTGCAGTAGCAGTTGTGGCCTCAGCATCTGAGGACAGAATTAGAGATGTAAACGAGAATGCAAATCTACATAATATGCCCAGCCCAAAGTATGAGACCAGAAAGCTGCATTCATACCTTGTGTGCCTGTTAGCTTCTACACAAGGGGAAATGAAGAATGACAGATCTAGCTATTCTACATCAAGATCTAAATGTGGGTACTGGGAACAGTGCAGGGATTGTTCTCATTCTAGAAAGAATTATTTATGATCTCACTTGAGACCTAGGTACACTGAGTGACACTGTAGATCCTGCTTCAGAGATTTACAATCACTGTCTTACAGCTAGGGTGGGAACTGTTGGAGAGTGGATTATGGTATGGAAGTAAGGAGCTATTTGTATCATACTAGGGTAGCTATGACTGAAATCGAGATTGTGTCAGAAGTGCAATTTCTCCAAAGTCGTATGACTATAACCCAGGGCACACCAGAAGTGATTTATTCACAGGTACTAAGAGAACACCTATCAAATATCCACAATATCAAAACTGCCTGATGTCCAGACAAACAAATAGGTTCTTGAACAGACCAGACCAGGGCTCTCCTTGGAAGCTTAGATGATCAAGTTGAGACTGTCGTACTTTGGCCACATAATGAGAAGGCACGAATCACTAGAAAAAACAATAATGCTAGGAAAGGTAGAGGGTAGAAGAAAGAGGAAGACCACAGACCGGAGGGTTGGGATTGGCAGTGGAGGATAGGGGTTCTTGGAGATGTCTCATCCACGCGGTCATCATGAGTCGGAACCAACTAGAGGGCAGCTAAAAACAACAAGAAAACAAGGAAGGCAAGATATCAGATCATATGAGGAGAAAGGCTTATGCCTTATCAGCACTTAACTTGAAAATTGGAAATCACCAGGCACATATGGGTCACTTTCAGTTATTTCTTTGGAATAAGATAGTTATTATAATTAAGCATGCGCTGTCTGATTTTTAAAAAAAAAGGGGGGGGGGAGGAGCAGAAATTTTCTTTCCAAAATTGGGAAATTAACCCTTCAAACTTGTACCAGATTGTGCTTTCAAAGCCTTGGCAAGAGCTGTGGAATTTAGAACATGTTCATGGCTAATATCAACGTCACTAATTCATGACATAGTTAGAGACGGAAGATATGCCTATTGATGGTTTAGAACTATTAAATACAAAAATTAATGATAAATTAGATGTTGATCATAAACAATCAACAACTGAAAAAAAGGATGGGAGCAACATAACAGAATATATACAGCCAGCTGACCATGGAGGAACTACATAAATTCAACCTAGACAATGGGGAAATATCTCATACCTTGGGTCAAACATGGAACAGAATGGGAACTGTAGTCAAGAAATAAGGAGACTAGAAATGGGAAGGATGGCCATGAAAGAGCTGGAAAAGATCCTAAAGATATACAACTCAGCACTAAAGTTAGAATAGTCCAAGCCATAGTATTCCCCATCACTATGTATGGATATGAGAGCTGGACAGTGAAAAACGCAGATGAAAGAAAATCAACTCATTTGAGATGTGGTGTCGGAGAAGAGTGCTCAAGATACCATGGATAGCCATGAAGACAAAAACGGGTCCTTGAACAGATCAAGCCTGAAATACCCCTGGAAGCCAAAATGATCAAATTGAGACTGTTGCACTTTGGCCACATCATGAGAAGGCACAACTCATTACAAAAAACAATAATGCTGGAGAAGGTCGAGGGTTAGTAGAAAGAGAGGAAGACACACATTAGATGGCTAGACTCAGTTAGGGAGGTCACAAGTGTGAACATGCAAAACTTAAGTAGAACAGTGGAGGACAGGGAGTCTTGGAGATGTCTCATCCACAGAGTCTCCATGAGTCGGGGTTAGCTCAAGCGCAGTTAACAGCAACTTAAACTATTGTCTGGACACAGCTGCTACTGCAAGCTCTGCAGTTGACAATCATTGGAAAATCAAAATAATGTGAACAACTCAAGGAAAAGACCATGATCTACATCTTTACAACAGAAGCTTTATCCTAAGAAGTTTTCTAGTGCAAGAAAACAGCACTTTTGACTACAAAACCATCACAATTTAACAAATGTCAGGAACATGTCAGTTCACACCACCCATATGATATGGGCTTTGTTTTTACGAATTATGATCATCTTTAACAGCTGGCCAACAGGTTCATGGCATGGATACTGAATAGAATTTCATCCAATTCCACCACATGGGTGCTGAACCATGAAAACCATCCAGATGTCTATTGGAAGAGATAGACATTTTTCTCTCAAAGAGGTCATTAGAGAAAGTTTCCCACTTTGAGAGAGGCATAGAAATCTATTCCAGGTATTTCACTGCCTGAAAAAGGGATCAAGGGGAGAGACCAATCTTGGATCTATACCATATAATTTCAGATAATTACTGTAACCAATATTCTTTTTATTCAAGAAAGAGATTGTTTTGCAGCAACCGATTTAAAGGATCCATATTTTCATATTTCAATTCATGCAAGTTACAAAAAGTACCTTCAGTTTGTTATCAATGAAAAAGTATGCCAGTTTTCTGTATTTCCATTCAGGCTGTCTATAGTGCCAACAGTATTCACTGAGGTTATGGCAGTAATTGTGGCAAAATTAAGATTCTACCATACATCAACCATTGGTTGCAGGTATGCTGAATCAACATGACACTAGCACTCTCATTCAAACTAGGGATCTGTAAATCTAGCAAAGTCACTTTGGCAGTCAGCTCAGGATTTCATATTCATAAAAGTGAGGCTGCAGTTCCAGAAAGGTCAGGCAGTCTTTACTAATAGAGAAAGGTTGCCATATATTAGCAATGGCAAAGATAGCTGTTTACAAACAGAAAGTTCCTGCAAAAGCCATACTTCAGCTACTGGGTCTGATGCATCAACAGAAGAAGTATTACAGCTAGCACAACTGAATGGGACCATTGCAAAGATAGTTTCTCACACATCTCAGAGTAAACAAGGAAACAAGGAGTGTTAAGGGTGCCATGTTGAGTGCGTCACACAAAGTGGAATATTTGACAACAGGCGTGCCATTCGGTCCTTTACAACCACATCTAACAGTAATCTCAGAGGTATCCACAACAGGATGTGGTTGTCATTGCAAAGGTCTCTGAATAAGGGCTCAGTGATCTACCCAAGAGACAAGCCTACTCATCAGTACCTTGGTGCTTCTGGCAGTCAAGATGTTTCTGTTGTTGCTAAGGAGGAACTCAGTACAAGTGGCAATGAATGGCACAGCTGTTGTTTGGTATATAAACAAAGGGAACAAGGTCTGGAACAGTGATATAACTAACATTGGCATTGTAGGATTGGTGCATTTCCAAACAAATCAGTAGCAATTCACATAGTCAGCAGTGTGGTGAAGCAGCTAAAAAAGACAATGCACTTCTAGGCTACATCAATAGAAGTACAGTGTCTAGATCGAGGGAAGTAATATTACCACTCTATTCTGCTTTGGTCAGGCCTTACCTGGAATACTGTGTCCAGTTCTGGGCACCACAGTTCAAAAAGGACGTTGAGAAGTTGGAGCATGTCCAGAGGAGGCCAACCAAAATGGTGAAGGATTTGGAAACCATGTCTTATGAGGAGAGACTTAGGGAGCTGGGTATGTTTAGCCTGGAGAAGAGAAGGTTAAGGAGTGATATGATAACCTGTTTAAATATTTGAAGAGGTGTCATCTTGAGGATGGACTCCTTCCTTTATTTACCTTTCCCCTCAAATTCTACTGATACCAAAAGTGCTGGTCAAAATGAGAACAGATTATACAAATTGTATTGTGATAACATCTTGGTAACTAAAGCAATCTTGGTTCTCAGTACTGTTGAACCTGACTCAGAGAAGTTATTACATGTTCCTGTTATGGACATATGTGGTAATCAGGGACAGAGGTTAGGATCCCCATCAAGAGATAGACTGAGACTGACAATGAGGAAGATCAAATAGTGTCAAAATCAAATAGTATAGCATCTAAATCAAGGGAAGTAATAGTACCACTACTCTGCTTTGGTCAGGCCTCACCTGGAATACTGTGTCCAGTTCTGGTCATCACAATTCAAAAAGATGTTGACAGAGGAGGGTGACCAAATTGACGAAAGGTCTGAAAACCATGCCCTTCAAGGAGCAACCTAGGGAGCAGGGTATGTTTAGCCTGGAGAAGAGACAGTTAGGAGATGATATGATATCTCTGTTTAAATATTTGAAGGGTTGCCATATTGAGGATGGAACAAACTGATTTTCTGCAGCTCCAGAGAATAGGACCCAGAGCAATGGATTCAAACTACAGGAAATAAGATTACACCTCAACATTAGGAAGAACCTCCTGACTGGAAGAGCTGTTTTAACACTGGAAGATGATGCCTCCGGGTGTGGTGGAGTCTCCTTTGGAGGTGTTTAAACAGAGGCTGGATGGCCATCTGTTGAGGGTGCTTTGATTGTGTCTTTCTCCATGGCAGGGGGCTGGAGTGGATGGCCCTTGAGGTGTCTTCCAACTCTGAGTCTATTGTTCAAATGAGGGATATGCATACAGTACATCCTCTATATCCATAGATTCTGCAGCCACAGATTCAACCATCCACAGCTTGAAAATCCCCTTGCCCCCCAAATATATATATCTCAAAAATCAATCCTTGGTTTTACCATTTTATACAAGTGACATCACATAGCAATGTGTTTGCTATGTCTTTGACAGTCACTGTATACAATGGGACTTGAGCATTCATGAATTTTGGTATGGTGGTGTCTGGAATCAAACTCCAGCAGATTCTAAGAGCCCATTATGGAATTACACATGTTTTAATGAATACAAATAAACCATCCATTAGAAAGTCTTATAGTAGAATGAATTCTGTAAATATGCAGAAGAAGAGCTTCCTTAAGCTTGAAAGGAAATCAACATTTATTCTCAGCCACAGTAGGGCCCACTCCATCCTAAAGGCTTTTATTGTTACTTATACATCTAACAAAACCACACTTTAAGCCAATGTTGACAAAATGGTTGATCATCTATCTTTGGTAGTGGCATTTCTCATAGTGATCACAACAGCAAGATGAACTAGTGAACTTTGTACATTTAAGAGTAGACTCACCTTATATGAAGTGAGATGGAGACCAGTGGTTCTCAGGACAGATACAAAGTTCCTACCAAAAGTTATCTCAATTTCTCATAACAAACTGGGGGCAGGGGGCAGCAAAAATTTTTATATATATAAATTTTTTTTTTGTTACTCTGGGCCAAAGAAAGGAAAGCCTTTATAATCACAATCACTGACGAGATGGATGTCTTAAGACAATATCCTGTTATACCAGATGGCAAAAAAGCTGATAATTCAGGGAGTAAGAAGCCACTCTACAAGACCCATGGCTACTTCATCAGCATTCCTGAGAGGCATTCCCTTGTCAGATTTATGCAGAGCTATGACATAGTATTAGCCAACTACCTTCATAAAACCTTACAGTTTAGATATATGGGTGAGTGCTGATGTATCATTTGGGAGAGCAGCCTCTCTATTTTGTTGTGAGATCATGTGCCAGTTATCACCCATGAACGTGAAGCACAGAGACCATGATGAAGAAGAACAATTTGCTTACCTATGATGGGTATTCTTCAAGTGGTCATCTGTGTATACACACTACACACCATCCTCCCCCCTCAGGCACATGGGACTTTGTAATATAGAATTGCAGTGTCAGACTTGCAGAACTGAAGAGACATTATGCTGAGCATCTGTTAAGGGGAGGAAGGCAGGGCAATTGCCAATAATGCTCAGATTTCAAGAAGAGGTGCAATGCATTCATAGATGACCACTCAAAGAACACCAGTTACAGGTAGGAGTAAGAAAAATAGTGGCTTTGAAAGTCACTTGCTAAAAGTTTTCATGAGCTCAATAGAGCAGCACTGGGCTCTTTGCATCTGGAGCAAGAATGTGTTTCATTATTGCTTCTTTACCCAAGAAAGATGACCAGGACAGGGACTGACTTCCTGCCTGTTTTAGAGGCCCAAGGGATTTCTTTCAAACTAACAATAGTATTGCCTTTTATCATTTCAGCAACAGCTTGATTTCTTTTACTGGATCACCATAGCAAACTTTTGTTTATGATTTTTGTCATATCCTAACCTAATTCTTATTTTGATTCTTACTTGAGGACTTTGCTTTATACCTTAAACTAGCTAGTAAATTGTACAAAATGGTAGGGATGCACAGCAAGGCATGCACATCCAATCCTTTTCCACTGATTCAATAAATCTAGGAGCAGCTTTTGTTACATTTAAATGGCCCTAAAACCTATTCTGGCAGATTTTGGTTATGATATATGCTATCCTTTCTCTATTCTGTGAGTTAAATTCCCCAGCATTGATTTCACCATAATCTCAGGATTTAAAATTTATCACCATTAAGTATGTGCAGCATAGCTGAAAGAAACTGCTTTCTTTCAGCGAGAGAAACCGGTTGATTCATTACCACCCTTCAACTGTCTTCATGAATGCCAAAAATGTGAAATGTATCCTAATTAATTACTTTCTGTTTATTATAGAAAGATCACCCAAACTTTAATTTTTACTATCAGCCTGTCTGCCAGCATAAATCTGTGGCCAGGGTAAAATCAGCTTATTGTTTAAGTAGTGATTAGTTATCACTTTAGGCACTAAATATTGCTAAAGTTTTGTTAATCATCTTGAACTCCAGTGGGAATAGGTGGGATATAAATTGAACAAATTAATACATGGTCAGAATCCTAACCCACGCTTCCCTCAACCTGGTGCATCCCAGGTATTTTAAATCCACCTAGTCCACTCACCACAAATTAATGACTGGAAAAGATTAAAGTTGTTGTCCAGTATTTTTGGAGGGAGCCAGTTGGAGAAAGTTGTTTTAATCTTACTGTCTTCAGAAAATCTTAACTCGTTTGTTTTTTCTCCTCCAATCCATGTGCATGGGTGAATGTGTATATGTTACATTTTGAATGGCTTATTTCCTTCTCTTCCTATTTTTTTTCTCAGCTGTGCCCTATATATTTTTACTCATTGCCTTTGTCATTTCACTTTAATACAGCAAAATTCTTTGCAAATAACTCTTTCAATTTTAGTGACTTGGATAAGTTTCAGTATTTTAAAGATCTGATGTTGTTAGTCAAAAACAGCAAGGGTAACTCTTAATCTTGGAGATCTAACTGTACAGTGCCCTAGTATCCACCATCTACAGCAACATAGAAAGTACTTGACACCTTCCCTTATGTTCTGTCATAGGTCTTCCGGCCCCGCACTCCACCAGAAGCAATAGCGCTATGTAGCCGTCTGCTGGAATATACTCCCACTGCACGTCTGACTCCGCTGGAAGCTTGTGCACACTCTTTCTTTGATGAATTACGGGACCCAAACATCAAACTACCGAGTGGGCGAGAGAAACCTGCACTCTTTAACTTCACAACTCAAGGTAGCTTCAGAGTTACTGAGGGAAATTGTGTGCCAGAAGTTTTCTGTGAACATCTTAAACAAACGAGATCATAAAGAATGGGTAAAACTGTTGAACAGTTGGAAAGGAAAGCAGTTTTTTTTTTCAAAGTATGGACTGGGTCAGAGGGCATAATGTAGAAGAAAGGTCTAGAAATAGTGTGTATAGATGTATTTGTCCTGAGTCAAATCAGTCTTGATAGAGAAGAGACTGTTGAGATACACGCAGACACACACAACCTGCAATCCTAGAGAGCTGGTGTCTGTGTCATGACTCTTACAGAGAACTTGTTGGTCAGAAATGAAATAATGTCTTAAAAATGACAGCAGACCCTTCAGTTTCATGAATCACATTTTACCAAAAATAGCATTTAATAAGCAACATGAATTAATAATGTCACATTCTGTTCTCAAAGTGGGTGGTACTGCACCCCTGGGGGCAATGGAAAGATCCAGGGGGTGGTGAGGGGAAAGGGGCTGGCAGGAGGGCTTGCGGTTAAAGTATTGGCTCATGCGGCCTTTAGGACCATGGTGAAAATGAAAGGCGCATGAATTTTTTTTTTTTCCAGGATTTCTTAAAACCACCACGCAGCCTCATTGATCACTTTGTGTGGGATTGTTGCCTGCCCTTTGCCTGCCTGCACTTGCTCAGTCATGTGGTGCCATTTTGGGACAGACTGACTTAATGGAGCGGAGGGTGAGGGCATGTGGCAGCAGGGGGAAAGTGACAGCAGAAGAGAGCTTTCACATTTGGGAACCTGTTAAAGTTTTGTAAGCTTTGCTGAGACTTGGCTGGCGCTGCTGCTCCTGCTTTCTTTCATTGGAGAGGCTGAGAGAAGAGATAGGAGAAGGAACAATTGGGTTTGGTGAGGATGACTTGAAACTGTTTGGGGAAGGCAGGTCTCTGGGGAAGGAGAGGGAGATTCTTCATAAGAGTCCTTCTTCACCAGGGAGAAAAGTGGGAACCTGACTGTACCCCACTCTGCCCCAGTGAAGAAGGATTGAAAGTACTTCTTTGCAGCGGAGCTGCTTCTCCCTTTGTACCTGGTCACTTTGGGAGCAACACCCGAGCAGTGGTCAAGCAGTGACAGCAGCAGCTTAAGACTATACCCACCACTATATAAGCTCAGTTGCTGCTCCCTAGGTGATCAGTGCAAAGGGAAGAGCAACCGAGATTGATTGCTTTGAATTTGCAGACGAACAATAGAATAGGCATGGGGCGGGGGGTGCCAAGGTTGTTGCCCAAGTGGAAAAGGGGCAGTAGCCTGAAAAAAAATTGGGGACCACTGGTCTAAATGGAATGGATTATCGAAGTATATTATGTAAAACAGGGTTGGGCAACTGTGCACTAGCCCCCTAGGAAACCATGGGAGGCAAGCACACTTGGCTGCCAAAACAACAATAACGATTTTCTTGCCCACAAAATTCTCCCAGTGCCTTTAGGGGCTTGTGGGGGGCATTTTTCCCATTTTATTTCAAAACAGGAAGTGATCATAAGTCACTTACAATTTCCATCCGGTTTTAAAAAGGCCTTTTTGGGCTCTTAGATGCCCCAGGGGCTTCAAAATGACAGAAATACCTACATGCTCCCTAGAGGGTATTTTGGGGCATTTAATTTTTATATATTTATTTTTTTACAAAATAAAATTGACCCCATCTTGGGTGTGTGTTTGTGCATATAGCCCAAAGGCTGCATTTTACCCACTACTGATCAAAGAGTTGGATCCAGACATGCTATTCTGAATGGTGTGATTCACCCATTCAAGCACCCCATTTGCCCTCAGATCTGTTCCAGAAACTACTGAGTTTACTTGTATTGAGTAACATTTAGCTAGCACACAAATGCTGCTGCTGTTGAGGCTGCGGTTTCCTGCATAGGAAGCTGCATACTTTTGAGAATCTCGGTCCACTTGCTCAGCGTTGCCTATATGCTTGCTCCCTGGCATTGGCTTTTAAGTCTTTTAAGGCAGGAGTTTTTGAAAGGCCTATCTAGAAATGCCAGATGTTGAACCAGCTATGTATAAAGCCTGTGCTCTCCCCTGTGACACTGGCATTATAGCTATTTCCTCACAGTAGAATTTAGTTGTTGTTCATTTTTGGTGTGATCTACCACAAGACATAGCCAAATTTTGCTTTGCTAAAAGCTAAACTGATAGCTTTGCTATCAGTATAAGGCTTACAATTTATTTCATGTTGTTATTTGAGTCAGTTCAAATTGAAATACATATTTGGTGTATATTGGATTATTTGTGGCCTTTTTTGTGAATGTCTATGATAGTTCAGTCTGCATATTAATACAGAATCTATATATTTCAGGGGTAATTTATATTACTTCTTTAGTTGAGTACTTTATTTATTTATTGAAAGTATTTTGTGCCAGTCCTCAAGTAGTTCATTCCACCAACTTAAACATTAAAAGAAGCCAAGCAGAAATGCTAATGGAATATGTGAGAGAGTTCAGACTGAGGGAATGCCAGGGGAAAAGATATGTTTGCAATAAGCACATTAAAAGTACCATCATGGAAGTATAACATTGTACAGAGGGGATATCATTCCATAATGCTGACTGCCACTGCACTGAAACCCCATCTTCATGATCACATAAAATCTGTGTAGTGTGGATAGTACAGCCACCTTTGAAGATCATAGTGGGATATTAGCACAGGGAGAGAGGTTCCTTCAAATTATTTGGCCTTGAGTTGTATAGGGCTTCTAAGAAACAGACTGTCAGCCAATGTGTGTCATTATATGTATGGCAAGACACTGCATTCAGCAACCAAGTACCGGTAAGTGTATTCTTCACTAGCAGCAAGGGCAACCTCAGATAAAATGCATTATAATAATCCAGTCTGCAAATGGTCCAGTGCTTGGCACTCCATTGCAGCGAGGCTAATGAGCATAATTGATGTCTTAGCATTCATTTCTAGTCACAGAAATCATTTGAGCTTCCAATAGCAGAAATTAAATCAGGGGGACCCCCAGATTTTGTATTTCAAGAGAGTGCAACCTCATCCAGATCTGATAAATTCCCTTAATTCCTGATTGCAGTCACCTACGGTGTTTTCCTCTTACGAGGATTCAGTTTCAGCTTTTAGGCCTTACTCCCAACCCATCCTTATACAGATCTTGATCATGTGTGGCTTTTCCTGATTGAAACATAATAGAGAAATAGAGATGAGTGTCATTACCAATTTGATGGAGTCATGTTCCAAATTCCCTTAAGACTATACCCACCACTCTTATATAGTATTTATAGGAAAGAGAGAGAGAGTATCAAACAGCATAGGTGGCAAGGTAGTTCCTTGAGCTATCACACAGAAATGCTGTCACTGGGCTGACATAGAATCTACCCATACTGTTCTGTAATCTACAATTTGGATCGGAGTACAGCCACTACAATCTATCATAGAGCTACCCAATGTAAAATCAGTGGGTAACTAATCAATTTCATAAAGTCAGTTGAGGAAGATGCCATGTTGACATCATCCAGGATAAGTGTTTGGAGTTTTACAAAGTTGGGCTCCAGGCCACATTAGCCAACAATGTTCCTAGGCAGGAGCATAAGCAGTACAGCAACAGTAATCATAGTCTTTCTTTAGCCCAACCAGAACAGGCTTTCAAGGCCTCCCTGAAAGTGGAAAGGTTTCCTGGTGAGGAAAATGGTCTCTCTGTGGTTCACAGCAACCCGCACCCACCTTCTGGCCTATATCAATGCTGTATAAAGCACCCAGGTGGACACAGCTGTGTAGGTCAGTGTGACCCATCTCACCCACTAAAATTCCCTGTTCTATGAACTAGATTAGCTTTTTCAACCATTGCTAAATTGTTAAACAGATGATATCAATTTTATTACAGGTCTGCACCAATTGTACAGTAGCTGAGCAACCATACATGTGAGCAGTCCATCTGGAACAGTCCATCTTCCCTTTTTCTCTTAATGACAGAATTCCTTTATCATATCATATCTGCCTCCCTCCATAACCACTATTGTTTATGTTGGCACACATCTCTCGGTGCCTTTCTCCTCTGCTTTTCCCCTAGATGCACTGTATATTCAGTAGTCTCATACAAAGTCATGCTAAAATCATGCTTTAATCTGTTAAAGGCCACATGCTTTACAGACATGATGTTTTGGTATTGTGTCCTCAGTACTGCTGTACAAGTTGTTAGTTTCAGCTTCAGGACTCCCATAGAGTTGAATGGCTGCCAGGGATACAGCAGAGGACTTGTTACAGTTCATTGGAATGGACACACAAAAGTCTAGGCAAGTAAAGCTATGCAACTAAACCATTCTATTCCAAGTACCTCCTAAGGACCAAAACCTATAAAGTCCACACCTTGTTGCTTTTTTAATTTATATTACTACTATTACTGTTGCTAAGAGCGCCAGTGTGGTGAGTGTTGGACTATGACCCAGGATCAGCCATGTAAACCCACAGCCTTGTAAACACTCAGCCTCAGAGGATGGCAATGGCAAACACCCCCTGAAGAAACTTCCCAAGAAACCCTCATGATAGGGTCACCTTAGGGTTGAAATATACAGTGGTACCTCTACTTATGAAATTAATCCGTTCCACAGCCCATTTCTTAAGTAGAAAATTTCGTAAGTAGAAGCAAATTTAACATTGAAAATGCCTAATCCGTTCCAGGCCCCCAAGTTCAAGCTACAACTCAATACAAATGTATAATACACAGGGTTATTTCGTTAAGTACCTCTAATACAAACATGTTACATTACCCTTAAAGAACAAAAAAACATAAAAATGAGTTGCAGGACTAATCCAAAGAATAAAAAATAAAAATAAAAAAGTTTCATTTATCTTTTGGGTCAGCCGGCTGTGCAATGGCGGGAGGGAGGAGGGAGGAGGGAGGAGGAGGAGTCATCCGAACACACCCAATTGAAAAGAAATTGAAAAGAGGTTCCTCTCCTCTCACGCAAGCCCAGACAATGCTACCTAACTTAGTTTCACTAGGCAAACACTTCCTGGTTCTCTAGCCAATAGAGTGCTGCTTTGCCAGATTTCACTAACCAATAGCATGCCACGAAATTCAAAAAGCAGCTCCTTCCAGTCAATTTCGTAAGTAGAACAATTTCGTAAGTTGAAGCAAAAATTATCTGTAGGCGCATTTCGTAAGTTGAATTTTTCGTAAGATGAAGCATTCGTAAGTAGAGGTACCACTGTACTTATAAGTCGAAAATTACTTGAGTATACAACAACAAACTATTGTGGCTACTGTTGCTGCACTGGCAAAGGAAACACTAGATTTTCTTTTTGATTTAGCACAACAATTTCCCAAAAGACACTTTAAATAATTGCACTGGCTGATGAAGAAGCTCAATCCCAGAGAAATCTGTGAAGGAGGGAAAAAAAGAAGCCAATCCTAATACACTGCTGGGGGTTACTCATAAAATCGTAAACTCTTAAAAATAAGCCATTTCTTACACTTTCTATTTTAACATCAAGATGACCTATCCTATAGTGCCAAGTTTTATATCAGTTGTTGAGTCAGTCTTCCCAGAATTCACTCCCCTTTCTTTCAATTGCTGATTATAGCAGCCAGAGAAGATTGATTTGACCCAGCCTTAACATAGAGCTGCTCATGAGGCCAGATAATTCTTCAAAATTCATTCAAGTCAACCTTATATTACTGTTATCATATGTGGTAGCTTATTAAATAATTAAAATAACTGAATCTAAGACAGGTAGTGACCTAACAAAAGAGGTATCTTCTGAAATGAAAAAAAAAATCTACTACTTACTAATATGTATATGATATAATCTTATTGGCTGCATCTGCACTGCAGACATAATGTAGTTTGACACTGCTTTAACTGCAATGGCTCAATGTTATGGAATTCTGGGAATGGTAGTTTTTTGAGATATTTAGCCTTCTCTGTCAGAGAGCTCTGGTGCCACAACAAACTACAAATCCTAGGAATACATAGCATTGAGCCATTTAAAGTAGTGTCAGACTGCATTATATCTGCAGCATAGATTAGACTATTTAGAGGACCCATTGAATAAGTTAGTATCATACACAAATGAAGATAAATGTGAAGCACCTAGACTTAAATTTTGCAACAGGTCATACTGTATAACCTTTACAACATACATGAGTATTTACTTTTATAACCTTTATAACATACATGGGTTTTTACTTTTCAAAAGGTGTTTCCTCTTGAGCATAGAGCCAGAAATTGGATGGCCTGAGTATAACTTTGTTGGAATACTAGTAACCAGCGCAGTTAAATGAAAAGTAGGGGAGGTGTGGTACTTGTAAATACATTGTTAAACAGACTCCACAACTTTTACTATGAGATTAATATACACATAGGCTGGACAAGTGCATGTTGCTGAGATGGGTGACCAGCACATTCCTGCTGGGATGGCAGAGGGACATTTGGAGTGGCTGGGTCTTCATGGGCCCTTCATAGCTCCAGGCCATTTCTCTCTACTGCATCATGAAGGGTTATTTTAATAGTGAAATTAAACAGCCTCATCAGTCATTAACATGTTCGTAATTTTTTTCTTGCTTTATAAGTATCATAGTAATGCAGTACAACCCTTGTATTGGCAGGGGATACATTCCTAGACTTTATAGGGATATGCGAAACTGGATAGTAGCAAATGTCAGGCTGGGTGAGACAGCAAGGGAGGGAGGCAACAGTGCTGCCAGGCCTCCCTTCCAAGTTATTTACACACACCTCTCTTATCATTGCCGGTCACAGGACTATGGGATCTGCCCCCTCACTGCTTCACCCATCCCCAACTTTGCATAGCAATAGCAAGTACATTTCTATACCACTTATCAGTGAACTAACAATCCCCAAGTGGTTTACAATGTGTAAGCCAATTGCCCCCAACAAGCTGGGTACTCATTTTACCAGCCTACAGAAGGATGGAAGGCTGAGTCAATCTTGGAGCCCTGCCTGGGTTTGAATTCACAACCTTGTGGCTGCACTACTGACATTTTTTT
>CM034703.1:139816105-139841460 GCA_020142125.1 Phrynosoma platyrhinos | reverse complement strand
AATATTCCAGAAAGAAATCACTTAAAATTTACATAGTTAAAATAATTACAACAATTAAAAACAATGGTTATCTCACAGAAAAATCAGAAATTAAACAATAACCTAAAAAAACCTAAAAAACTATAGACAAAAAGTGCATTCAGAGATCACGAAAGACATCTTTCCAAAAAAAACTTGGCCAAGACTGGAGGGTGTCTGGAAACCAAATGTTGCTGGATGTATTCAACAAGTGGGTGCCAAATCTCATGGAAAGTCAATTCAGAGTGCAAGCCTTTCACTCTGCTGTTTCTGCCTGCTATTTTTCTCCTTTAACCACAAGTTCCAGAGTCTAGTCCACCATCCAGCAATATGATGGGAAAATTATTTTCAGGAGATTGCACTACTGGCATTTAACCACTGCACCACCAGGGCGGATGCCAGCAGCATCTCCCTCTGCTGTGCTCAGCTCACCATTGCCTCCGCCACTGCCTCCAGTTCATGCTTCTCAACTGAGAAAGATGTGCGGGGCCTGGCCTCACAAAGCTGTGCGCTTCCCTTGGTGGTGGGCACTGCAGTCTCACATAGGGGAATAAAAGGAAGAAAGGCTGGCTGGCTGGCCAGCCACTCGGTCACTGCTCCCTTTGGGGAACACCTTCTAGACAAGTGTGGCCAGCTGGGTGCTACAGAAAGCTTGGGGCAGTGGCAGCGAGCAGCAGCCTCCCATCGTCCCACAACTAGCGATGATGGAGGGAAGGCTGTTGTTCCCTTTACATCCAATCACTCTGGGAGCATTGGCTGGCCTGCCTTCATTTTGTTCTTGCATGCAAGAGTGCAACACCTGCTACCAGGAGAGGTGCATGCTGTTGTGCAGCTGGGACACACACACACAACCTCTCTTGGTGGAGGAATGTCTCTTTCCTTGGTTGAGAACCACTAACTGGAGACAGCTGGCTGCTGTGCAAAGTAAGGCACAGCATGGTGCTGTTGTCCTCATCCCATTGTGAGTAGGGATGGAGAGGGACGCTGGGCAGTGGCACTTCTTCCCTCCCTTCCTTGCACTAGGAAAAGATGAGAAGGGACTGTGGCCTGTGGTGGTAACAGCCATGAATCACAAGTAAGTGAAACCATGGGTGCCTGTTGTGTAGATATGGAGGTTGTACTGTAGAGTGAAGTCATGAACCATAATAATAAACAGTATTTGCTAACCATTTTTGTAATAAGAGAGTTCCTGTTCTCCTGTTTTTTAACAAAGCAATTTATATTGCTATGAAACTGCTAAGTAATCAGTTTTAATTTTTTTTCTGCTAGAATTTTTTTTGCACAAAAGTTCTAATTTATGTTTTATGCAATTACATAACTGAAAACTGAGCTAGACATAATCCCCACAACAATGTACATCACCACTGGGCCTAGGATAAGAAGAAGAGCCCTCCCTCCATTCCATCCGATGTCATCTGGGAGAGAGACACTAGGCCCAGCACAATCGGGCCTAGACTATCTTTTAAAACTTACCTTTTAAGGGGCAGGTGGGTTGTACAGTTAATACAATCTGTTTACATTGTATTAACATATCTTTATGTAAATTTAATGTTGTAAGCTGCCCCGATTGCTCTGCAGAGGGGCGGGATATAAATAATAATAATAATAATAATAATAATAATAATAATAATAATAATAATAATAATAATAATAATAATAATATAATAAGCCATTTTAGGATAGAAATGGTTAAATGGAGTTACTGTAAGTTTTCTCAGGTTAATACTACCAGGTTAAGGGTTCAGACATGAGAAGTCATTAAGACCTTAAAATGTTTTTTTTGAAGGTCACATTCTCAGAGCCAGTCTGCACCAGTTGACTTTTTTACTATTGCTGAGAACAACACAAATATTGCTTCAGCTGTTTTATTTTAACTGGTAGGAGAGTAGGATGGTCTTGTATAATTCTTCAGTCCTGTGGACATGTCTTCTAGTATTTCTCCCTTTTACCCCAAAAAAATTTGATGTATGTTTTGGTGTAATTGTGCATTTTTTATTAAGTCACAATTCCATGAACCAGAATGTCAGTATACATTTGAGATATGTTGGTATATAACGGCACACTTTAAACCTGTTTGAAAATTGATAACAAGGGATAATTAAATGAAATTAAAAGAAAAGTGTTCTGAGCCCTATCTTTTGATATAGCACAGAAAAAATGCTTTTCAGTTAAAAATGGTAAAGCCTGAGGGCAGGAAACTCTCTTGTTGTTCTTTTACTTATAAAGTGCCATATACAGTGATGGTACCATATAAATAAATGATAATAATAAAAAAGAAAAGTACAAAGGAACAGGATAGAGTTGGATGAGCCAAAATGTTTCCAACTGTGATGATAGTTCTTTTTCTCTGAATCACACTTCTCTGTATAGATTTTAAATTTAAACTACCAGTGCATAAGAAAGTACTGATCATGACCTTTGCAGAGGCCTTCCTTTCATTCATGGCTGCACTTCAGGAACCTGCTGGCAAAGTCTCCTCATGGGCTGGTTATAATAACTGTCTCCGACTTCCTCCTAGAACTATCAAGTAATCCATCTCTGGCTTCAACCCTCATACCTGCTCATGCTCGAAATCAAGCAGCTGCTTCAACCCCTACAAATACTCCAGCAGCCTCAGGTGAGACCATATTCATACCTGACATACTTTTCTTGAGATAGGTTTCTTTCCCTGAAAGTCTTCATGACACAAATACTGGCTTTCACTGACCACCTTAGAGTGACTGCAGACTCTTCAGTCTTACTAATACATTTGTTTTTCATCTTGGTTAGTTCTCAAAAGTAGTGGAACATTAAAAAATAGGTTGGGATCATATTTCTCATGTTACAGATTTGAATTAGTTTCTTGCAGACATGTTAAGAATTAAAATATTTCCATTCCTGGTGCCTGTTTTTAAACGCCTGGCTCTGGTCTTACATTTATTGCACAAATAATCGTAGGTGTTCTTCATGGTCTCTGTGATTCAGGCATATGTTTTTGCTCTGCATCTGTACAGAGCAAGTCAGAAACTTCTAGATTGAGCTGTGAAGCTCTGGCGCCCTGATTGCATCAGCTTCCTGGCCTTGAGATCCGCATACCATCCAGGTATCCAACATTGCCATGTGTATAGTGAAAGAGGAAACATAATTAATACAAATACTGCAAAAATCCTGTTTTCCTTTATGTTTGTGTATAGAGTCTTCTTTGAGAAAATACAAACAAGATTGCATTCAGACATAGACAACTGTATGGAGTAAAGGCTGGGGACCTAAAGATATAGTAAAGGAGGAAAAAGAAGTCACAGAAGGCCATGGAATGGGAAGAGAAAACCTTTTATTGATAGATAATTGTTTAAAGAAAAAGTAGCAGAGAGTTGGAATTAATAGTCAGTTCTTTCAGGGAAAGGATGCGAACAGTACAGCCCCCAAAGGAGCTGCATTTAGTGCTTTATTATTTGTTCATAAATGATGTGTAGATGGGAGGGAGCAGTAAAGTGACCAGATTTGTTAAAAACAGCATATTCATAGAATCATAGAGTTGGAAGGGCCATGGAAGTCCAATCCCCTGCCATATTATTCAGAACAGTAAATGCCTGGAGGTGTCCTGGAGGACATGAAGTCCTGTCCCTCTGCTAACAGGGCAGTATCAGTGCATGGCTACTGAAGTTCCCCAGCACAGTTGAAACATCTTGTACCATCCAGTTAGCTTAGGAAGGGAGACTGTTGAACAGCAAGGGGGGCAGCACACAAATATAATCCCTGCTCTCATTTGAATAACAGAATAACAGAATCATATCTCGTGGCTACTCTTTATAAACCTGCACTCAAAGCCAGCAGATTGTGGAACAAGGCAGTACATGAGAGGGGTGAAGTCATGATTGCGTTTTGTAGTTCTTCCCACCAGGTCTCTTCTGCTGCTTCACAGAGCAACCTGGTGGGCAAAGGCTCCCAAGGATAGAAAAATACACTGGAGGCCACTCAGGCTGCTTGAGTCTCCTGCAGCAAAGTCCAGTTAAGGCCAGCCTTGATAACCAAACCTGGTTGATGGGTTGGAAAGAAGTGTTGTCTCTGCTGTCCCAGGATGCAAACCATACAACTTCTTTGTGGTATCCCATGTATAAGTACTACATTTGTACAAAGCTAGGTTGGGGAATATTTAGGGAAATAGTAATATTGGAGATGAGCACCACCCCCCACAGTTGGACACAACTGGACAAACTTGTCAAAGAAGAAACCTTTACCTTTAATTGTATCACACTTGAGTGGATTTTTTTTTATTTTTTTTTGTGACTGCATGCTGTGCAAAAGGATTTATACCCATTCAGGGAATTCTTGCCATTTTTTTCTCTGACATTGAGCTTTAGCATATTGTCTGTTTTTTGGCTTGATTATGTGCAGTATCTGTTTACTGCTAAATCTTTGTATTTTTTTCCTACTGAGTTTTCCCAACATGCCTCAGTTTTTTCCCCCAATCTTTATTGTCAAAGGTTTTGTCCATGTGCTAGTTATTCCTATATCAGCATGCTACAGATAAAGTATTGCCAAAACAGTGAAGGTGGAGAGCAGATCACAAGAATGCACATTCTCTCATTTCATTTGCATGAACTTATCCCAATAGCACCAGCCTGGATTCAGCATCATGTGTAACAGCGGTACATTACACTGAATCTAAGGTAGAGAGAAACTCATGCTTATACAAGAAAGGAAATTGGCCAATTCCTAATATGCAGTCTTCCCCTTGATTATATTATGTCTTCTCTATTTGTGGGATTTAAGTACTGTCATCTCTCACCATCCTGTTTGTTAGAATAAAGGCCAGTTTAATGTCTGCTCATCAGGAAGTGCAATAATTGTCAGAATAATTTTTTTGTTTTAAAAAATTGTTTTTCTGATACCTAAATCTTAAATAACGTAAAATACAAGATAGATTTAATTTTCCTTTATAGACGAAAATGCTTCAGATACAGCCAGACATCATTACTTGTAACCTCCTTCCCATTTTTCCATGCAGCCTAGAATCTCCTGGTTTATCAGGATACATAGATTGCTAACTGTACTCATACACATTGGGACATAGATTGCTCCTGGTGTTTTACTAGACTGCTGTCTGGCCAAGGCACTGCATGATGTATAAAACCTGTGCTTGCCATGCACAAAGTGTGTGCAACAGATCCAAGCGTGTTTGAAAAACATAGCCTAAAGCAGCAGTTCCCAACCTTCTTACTGGGCTGCGATGACAGGCGCATGCGCACAACTCTGGGTGCCATTTTGGAAGACAAAATGGTGCCCGGAGTTGTGTGCCTGTGCATGTGCGCGCCTCTGGCCCCCGGATATCTGGGGGCCAGCAAACCGGCCCCCAGATCAAAAAGTTTGGGGACCCCTGCTTTAGGTGTACGCATGCACTTCCCAGGTGCTCTGTAGCCACTCGCGGAAAATGAAAGAAATAAACATTGAATGAAATTAAACAATAAGAAACAAAAAGTAACACTACTCATAAACACAATTAGCTTGTAAGACATAGCGTAGGCCTCTTAGGGGCTCCGCCATAGAAATTGATTCGAAAAGGCCCCCGTGAGTCAGAGGTTGGGAATCCCTGGTTTAAAGTGTGTTTTTTGACCCCAAGAGCCCTATTTCTCAGAAGTACACAATTTTAATCTGACCTTTTACCAGACTCTGCTAGGTGTGTCAAAGGGGCAGACCAGGCACCTGTCTACAAAACTGTACGTTGTTGGTGTGTTAACCCTGTGTCTTTGTTTTCTCTTGTAATGTTTGCAGATACTAATGCAGGAGATCGAGTTCAGACCAATAATGTAGCCTCAGCATCAGCCTCCAACTCCACCTGAACTGGTCACAAGCAGCAGCCTGTACAGAAACAATCGCCAGTAATTTTGAGTCTCGCTCAGCAACACTGGTCACGTTTGGAAAGAAAATGTAAAAAAAAAAGGGGGGGGGACTGTTCATTATAGTGTTCAATTTTTTTATTATTGTTGTTCTTATTTAACCTTGTAAAATATAAATACAAACCAGTTTCATTGTTTGCTCACTCTGCGGGCTCTTTGGGCAGGGGACTTAGGTGGGGTGGGAAGAGGGGAAGTGGAGCAATAGGACGCATTCATGTCTCTTCCCATGACAATCTTCAAATTTCAAAAAAACTGCTGTTAGATACTTCAGAATCAGGTATCTTGTCTCATGCCCTTGCAAAACAAAAAGAAGGGAAACCCTAATTCTGCTGAAGCTCCTTTTTAAGCCTTGTATTTTTAAGTGAAGTTTCAACTTTTGTGTAGTACATAACTTGAATTTGGTCAGGAGCTTAGCAGGAGTTGCTTGCCTTGAAATCATATGCTTGGAGATTTTTAATGTCTTTTGTGTTTTTAGGTGGAGAGGAAGAACATGGTGAGGTGCTAAAATATGCTGGATTGCCAAAGGGGAATGTGGGAGATGTGTGAGTAAATCTTGGAAGAGTAGGGGGCAGATGTTGATCTTGAATTCCGTTCTAACATTGGAAAATTCTGTAAATATGTATGTTACATATACACACACAGACGGTTGGCTTGAATAAAAGATCCTCATTTAGCTCCCCTAAATTTGTTGGAGCTGAAGATTGAAAGATCTGTAAAGCACAAAAAAGACCATGTCTTCAGCAGGTAGAAGGGGGTACACAGACCCGCGGATGCAGAACGTGGATTGAACGCAGGACAAATACACTTCTGCACCTTCCCCTTCACTCGCACTCTGAACTGGCTTCTTGCTTGAAGAAGATGGGAGAAAAGAATGCCTAGGGTTATAATGTGAATGGACATAATATTTTCATGGGGATTAGAGATATCAAATTGGTGTATTGTTTTTGTGGTAATTTTGAACCCAGATCTAGAATTTTTGAATGTCACCATTTTTCAGCCTCTTCCTTTTTTTAATCTTTATTTATTGATTTTCAGCAGTTGCTGTTGTCACAATGGTAGAATCTTTAATAAAGTAAACCAATCAGTTTACTTACTCCTGCTGGCATATAAAAAGCTAAGTGTGTGTGTATATATGCACATATACATATATAAATATATATATATAAATATAAATATATACATAGATACAGTGCTGCTTTTTATTTTTATTTTTTACTCTTAACTGGTCTGACTAAAGCAGAAATGCCTGTTTCTGGTGTTTTGTGTTCTGGGTTATTTTATAGTGATTAAAAAGTCTCTCGTTTATGAAGTGAAAGCAATACTCCATGGAAGGGTTCCAGTGAAGTGGTAAGAAGGAACGCCATTGCCACCGCTTCAAACAGGTTCTCGTGACTGGCTTCCTCTTATATTTGAGAGATGTGCCTATCTAGCCTTATATTCATTCAAATGAATCTTAGTCATCTTGGTGCTCATGGAAGTTTGTCTCATTGGCCGATGATCTTTCGAAACGTGATTTGACCCAAGGAGGGCTGGCAGTGTGCCAATAGGGCCACTTGTGGAGACAACTGGACTTGGGACTTCATCCTAATTCTTTTTCCTTTCCTAGATTGTGTAGATTTTGGGGGAGGCAAGCAAGTCCTGTTCGAGTCCTGTCCGATTAAAGGTGTTGGCCCAGGAGGGGAGTTGTTGCTTGCCTAAAATGCCAGATGATTACAAGGAGAGTTCACACACAGTGTTTCTAAAACAGTTTCAAGGGTGGAAACCACCTTTGGTCCAGTGTTCCTGTTTACTGTAAAAGACTCCCTGGTGAATGAAAAGCCTAGAAGGGGATCTGACTGCCTGAAATGAGCCCATAGGTGTCCTCCATGTTCAGGATGTGGCCTTCTTGTCCAGAGCTCAGGGGACACTTGGACAGGCAGGGCAAAGGCATAGCGGTCAGTCGGTTTTGCAGTCACTATAGTGGGATGGTCTGAACTCAGAAAAGAGAAGGCGTCGTAGGATTTGCATAACTTTTTGTTAGCTTAGAGCTAGCACAGGAGAAGAATTAAAAGCTTTAATTCTTTTTAAGACAATATTTGTGTGTGTGTGTGTGTGCGCATGTGTGTAAAAACTGGGATCCTGTTGGTTTTATTTTCTCAAGGATCATGGCGGACTGCAAACAAAATTTTATACAAATCTTGATCCAGGTGTTTCAGTACCATATTTTTTTGTGTGTGTGTAAATAAACTGACAAAAGCTCCTCACCAAATTCAAGTTTGTACATTCGTTCTTAAAATTTTTGAGTTTTATTGCTTTGTATGTAAATATGTGGACACAGGAACTGCTATTAATGAGCAAAAAGTTACCATTCAGGGCAGTTAATTTTGTTTTAATAATCAAACAAAATGTAGACGAGCTTTTTAAAGCCATATAGTTCTAACTCTGTACAGTAGATAACCGGCCTGTATTATTGTAACAATAACTCTAGCGATGTATAGTATATCTATATAGTTTGGAGTGCCTTTGCTTCCATGATTTTTTTTTAATTTTATTTTTGTTCTTCCTTTTTGTAACAAATATCTCACACGTGGAATATCTTTGCTTCCCTTCTTTCAATGATTTCATGGTCAGTAGCAAAATAAAAAATAAAAATGCATCCATAACTATTTTTATTTCAAACCATGGCTTTGTTGTAGAGGTTTATACACATCCCTCCGTTCCCACAAAAGCAGAGACCGGTTTCATTTTATATTTGCCATCTTGCCATCTTAAGTGGCAGGTTTACATTTTGCTCGTCTTTTCCTAGTGCTTTTGTCAAGAGTTCTTGTAAACAACTTCTCGAAGCTTTGGTTTAGTCTCTTTGTTCCTGCAAAAGGCAGAATTGGGCTTTGTAAAGAAGAAACTGTAATGGAAGGGGGCAGGAAGGAATTGGGATCAATCAGCCAGTCTCTCTCTGTCACACACACACAGACACACAGAGTTTCTGTATTTTAAGGCTATAGATACCTTGCAAAAGTTTTTGGCTCGAGATTAATTTGTAGTATCAAGAGTCTGCAGTTGTAGATTATCACTTGCCCTCCTCCTCCTCCCATCCTACCCCCAAGTTTTTTGTTTTTTGACGAAAGACATTTTGAATTTGACCTTAATTTCTTTTGCCCAGTACAAAAGCCTGGCTTTTTAAAATGTTGCGCCTTGTGTTCGACCTTGTTAGTATTCCATGTGAGCTTTCTTCAATGGCAAAATGTTGAACTTTTTATCAAACCAAAGGTTGCTGTTTTCTTCTGTTTTAATCCTTTTTTGTAACCATCTTGTGTTCATTCCAGTAAGGCAGAGGCTGCACTTTTTCTGGTGACACAAAGGTCAGTGGTAGCATTTTATTTCTGACAGTCCAGTCAGGATTTTTTATTTTTGTGGTTTGTTTTTAAATGAAGTACCGTATGGTCTCTTGATCTCTATCCTTTGTCCGCATTGCAACTGTGCATGTATGTCCCTGATACGGCAGTGATATATTATTACCTGTGCCCTTGACTGAAAGTCCGTCAAGACACTAGTTACCTTAATTTCAAAGTACCTTCATTTTTTAACAAAGAAAAAAGAGCAAAACAAAATGGTTTTTACATCATAGTTTGTTCTCTAACATTGTCTAGCCAATACTTGAACATACTTCATTTTAGTAATAGGCCAAGTAATGATGGATGTCTGTAATTAGTGATGATTTGAAATGTTCCCCGACGATTAATGCTTCTGAAGAAATATTACCAACAAGCTTTTATCCATTAGAAATCTCAGCCACTTGGGTCAAAGCCAGTGATGAAAAGCACAGTTCAGATTCTCACCCAGGACCGCTGTGTTCCAGGTATTTGCGCGTCACAGCACCTTTTGAAATCCCACTATTTCTGCAGGGGCTAATTTCTTACTCCATTTTGCCACAAGGCAATAAAAGCAAAATGAAGAAGGATGTTTAAATTAGTACCTAAAGAGTTAGTTTGAGATACGCATCTTCCTTCATTGTGTTGTCCTTCATTTTTTTGGGAAAACAGTTTATATATATAAATAGCAATTTATATATATAAATAATATGCTTGCCTGTAAAATTTGCGTTTCTTACTATGTTGCTGGGGAAAAAAATCACTCGGGCTTATACACACAATTAGCGTGTTCACTTCCATCTTATGAGCAGAAATCTAAAAATATATATATAATGGACTGTGGGTTGTATACAAACTCTATTGCATACACATGCAAAGCTGTCTTGATTCAAAGAAAAAAAAGCAAAATATGTATACCATTATTACTACTTGAATGCCTCTGTGACTGATTACGTTTTCATTTTAAATATAAACTTTTTGTGGAAAGTATGCTTAATGTTTTATTATTTTACCTCCTCCCTTCTGCTCCTTTGTAAATACATTTTGTTCTGTGTGACTTGGTTCAGAAATAGTTAACTGGTACTGTAATTTGCATTGAATAAAAATAGGTTAGCCTGGACATGAGATTTAAAATTAAAAAGTGTGTGCTCTTTATTTCAAAAGCTTTTATTATGTACACCACCTTCTTTAACTCTCTTCAACTAAGCTTGTTCCACATTTTTCTCGAGCTATCCCCTTATCCCACCCAATAGGTGGGTTTCAATCTTTATAATAATAATAATAATAATAATAAAAATAAGAATACAAAGAAAACCTACATATTTTCTTTCATGGTCTGTACGAATGCTACTTTTGCAAGAGATAGCAGCTTCTGTCTTCCATCCAACCATTTAATTTGACAGAAAAAGGGCCCTTTCATCATGATCATAATAGATGCCCCTACTTTACTGCCCACCTGCAGGATGTGCTAAACATTTTATAAAGCACTTTCTTAGTTGAGCCCCTGAGTAAATGATTCTTGGTGACGGTGTGAAGAGTTTTTCCTAACTATGTCTTTTGGGGCTGTTCCTCGACAAATTGGCACATTGCTGTCTCCTAAGATGGGTTTCAGTCCTGGATAATGTATTAAATGTGATGTCTGTTTGCGCAAAAGAAAATTTCCTTTTTCAGGCCAGATGACTGCTCAAATCTATTCTGTTACTGTCCTAAAATGCTAGATGCAAGGCCATGTGACTACTGCTTCAATAAAAAAGAAAATAATCATATATTGCAAAGGTGACTCCTCTTCATTTTTTTCTAATTCTTTTAAGCATGTGTCAGGCTTGGATAGGGCAGAGCAGAGAAAAAGGTACAGTTATAGTCTCTAAAGGCACACAGGTCTGTAATATCACCCAAACTGATAAAAATCCAATAGGAAAGTGAAAATCTATAAAAGAAATAGACTTGATAGATGCCTATGGTGTCATAGATACGAGTAAAATATGGAGCAAAAACAGTCACCACAGGTTCATACTTAGTTAAAATGCTGAATACACAGACTAATGGCAAACCATTTTTCTTTCTTTCTATAAGACCTTTGGATGTTGAAATAATAAGAAATTTAAATTTCCTTTTTTTTTTTCTATACCTGCCAGACTGACAGTTACATGAAGGCTGTCTTGTTAGCTTCTGCTACAAACAAACTAGAAAACTGGAGCCTGATGGATATGTCCTGTATTTGGTCAGTATATTGTTTGATGTTATAAAATTGTGTTGAGGAAAGTGTGACCCAAACCCTACTTTTCGTCATCCCTAAACTCATATTTTTTTCCTTAAAACTAAATGTTATTATCTCTTATAAGAAAGTAATAACAGGAACACTGAGCAAAAAAGAAAGTTTAGCAAGAACAATGCTGACTTTTTTTTAAAAAGCCAGTTCATAATTGTTTCCAAATTCACTAGATAGTATACTAGCTCAAGGTGGATTATAGAAGGATAATATTTTACTGTTAGAGTATGTAATAAAAGACCACCAAGTTTCATTAAAGGAATCATTTGTTTGGTTATTTCTATTCTTTTCAACTGAATGCAGCCAACTTTTCCAAAAGGTGCCATAGATTACACCATTCACATGTAGGGAAAAGTCCATTGCTCCCTTCCAGTTTTGTTTTTTTGGTAATTAACAATTTTGCTTCAGTGCAAAAGAAACCTAGTATTTCTTTATTGTTAAGGTTTATATTATCTCCCTGGAATATGCATAATAATCCCAGATCAGGCAATGCAGAGAGAGAGACTGACCAGAATTTTTATAAATTTCTTCAAAAACTAAAGACCTTAGAGCAGGGGTAGGCAACCTAAGGCCCGGGGGCCGGATGCGGCCCAGCAAGGCCTTTGGACCGGCCCCAAACCGGTCCTGCCGCCGCCGCCCCCCCCACCGCTGCCGCCCCCCCATGATGATATTGATTACTGTTGTTATTACTTGTTCTTGGGGTTTTCTTGGCAAAATCTTCATAGGGGTTTTGCCATGGCTTTTCTGGGACTGAGAGAGTGTGCATGCATTTTTTTTAAATTAATTCTTTTTTAATTTTAATTTTTATTTATTTATTTATTTATTTACTTTTGGTGCTTCGGCCCGTCAATTGTCTGAGGGACAGCAACCCGGCCCCCGACTTAAAAAGGTTGCCTACCCCTGCCTTAGAGCAAGACTCCCACATATGGAGAAATGATCCATATCTCCAACTTTGCATCTCCCAACAAAAAAGGGCTCATATTTGTCAAGATGCACCTTAAGTGGTAGTTGATATCACCGGTTAACCATTTTAATCATCTGCTCCTTTATGGATGATCATATCAAGCATATAGGGCCCCAGGACCATATTTTATTCCATTTTGTTTTCCTGCAGTGTGGAGTGGCATCTTTGGTGTGGGTCTTGCTCCTCTCATGCACTCCAGAGCCAGGGTTTTTTGAATTCAAGGTCCTTCACTCGAAGTGGGAAAGCAAAACCCTCCCCTCGTTCCATTTTGCCTCACAGAGTAGGAACAAGGCTATAGCTCTGCTCCAGCTTGGAGAACATTTTTGGAGAGAGTTTCCTTCCAGCTTTACTCCACCCCTAATGGGAACGGATTTGCTTGCGGGGAAAGACATGGACAGAACTGGCAGTTCAGAGGTCTCCTTGGATGAAGGGACCAGGATGGTGTCTGTAGGGCATGCAGACATGACTGGTCAATCTACTATGCTGAGGGGGATCTGGTGCAACTTTCAACCAGGCCACTGAAATAGCAGAGGCTTTGCAGTAATACTTCCTGGCAGGGACTGAGGATGCAAGCAAGTTGGAGAATGCAGTTGCTGCCGCGTGGGTGAGTGAGACTGTTTTCTCTGCTTTTCCCCTGACCCTTACAATTGAAAGCCAGGCCCTACATCCCAACTTTTTTGTTGATTGGTGCCCAGGAGTTGGGGGACAGAAGTGGCAGAGGCAGCTGTGGCAGGAAAGGTTTCAGCAATGGCCTAGCATGAGAGGCTGGATGTATTGGAATCATAAGAGTTGGAAGATCCCACAAGGGCCATCCAGTCCGACCCCAGTTCACAATCAAAGCACCCTCCACAGATGGCCATCTAGCCTCTGTGTAAAAACCTCCAAAGAAGGAGACTCCACCACTCTCCGAGGCAGCAGCATATTCCACTGTCAAACAGTCCTTACTGTCAGGAAGTTCCTCCTAATGTTGAGTTGGAGTGTCTTTTCTTGTAGCTTGCATCCATTGCTCAGGAGCAGCAGAGAAGAAGCTTGCTCCCTCCTCAGTATGACATCCCTTCAAATACTTAAAACAGGGCTATCATATCACCCCTTAACCGTCTTTTCTCTAGGGTAAACAGACCCCGCTCTTAAGTCACTCTTCACAGGGCTTTGTGGCTTCCAGACCCTTCACTATTTTGGTCACCCTCCTCTGCTTCTCATATTGGGTTTTTTAGCTGTTGCAAGACACCGTTGACTCATGTTCAACTTGTGGTCTACTAGGACTCCTAGATCCCTTTCACATGTAATCTTAAGCCAGGTGTCCCCCATCCTATATCTACACATTTTGTTTCATTTCAGTGTAGCACTTTACATTTCTCCTTGTTGAAATTAATTTTGTCAATTTTGGCCCAGCTTTCTAAACCAGGGGTAGGCAACTTTTCCCCTTTAAGGGCCGAGGGACTTCAGCTCCCAGAATACCAGGAGCTATTGGCCAACATGGGACTATTGGCCAACATGGCTGAGGCTTCTGGGAGCTGAAGTCCCTCGGCCCTTAAAGGGGAAAGGTTGACTACCCCTGCTCTGGAGTGTTAGCAACTCCTCCTCAGCCTCCCCATTCCTTTCTTATTCTTTACCAGCTGCAACAATGGAGAAATTTAAAATCCCTCTTAATCCCCTAGTGGTAAGCCTTGTTTTGGGGGCCTTTTATCTCTAGGATACAGATGACACCCCCCAAAATGGAGAGAATAAGAACTTAAGACACTTTTTTGCACAAGACTCATGAGAGTAATGCCTTGGTTGTGTGAACATTTTCATTGACATCTCTGTTTGGCAGGGATGCAGTTAGGTAATTAATAATAATAATAATAATAATAATAATAAAATTTATTTTTATCCTGCTCCTCTGCAGCGCAGGCAAAGGATTTACTTTCCCAGATATTAGTAGAGGAGACTCAAAACTATCAATGCACTACCAAACTTGCCAAGGTATCTGCCTTTATTATTTTATTTATTTATTTATTTCAAGGATTTATATCCCACCTTTCTCCCACAGTGGGATTCAAGATGAGTTATAATAATGAAAAACAACAACAAATAAAACACTGATTAACAAAGTTAAAAGATAAATAGATATTAACCACATTAAAACAAGTTAAATACAGCACAGCTAAAACAAATTAAAAAAAAACACCATTAAAACACCACACACACCCCCCCCCAAATGCCTGTGTGAATAAAAATGCCTTCAGCTTTATGGTAGATGCCAGTCTGGATACAGTACAGCTTGCATCTCATGCAAACTGGCATCTGGAGTAACAGCTAGAAGACAGCTTTGGTTAAAGAACTAATTTGGCTATCTGTCCATGTTCAGTGTTGTTTGGGGATGCTGTAGATAAATTTTTAGTTCAGACAAAGAACAAGAAAAAATAATTGCCTTCCTTGCCTAAAAAAAGGAGAGAAGAAAGTGAGATTTTGCTCAGTCCTTTCAGCCTTATACAGCAAATTTCAAAGAGCAAGACTTGAAGCCCTTTAGATCTAACATGTTGTTCACTGCGGGGAGCAACTTGTTTGCATGGATGAACAGAATAGTGGTCCACCATAGATTTTCCTTTGCATTCCTTCAAATTGTTTTGTTCAGTGCCATGTGTTGGCCAGTGCCTAGCGTCATCAGCACATGATTCAAGCCATTGCTCATCTGGTGCAAATAGGGCATACTATTTTTAGTGCCAAAGGAAAACAATAATTGGCATGTTATTCTATGAGTCAGGACAATTGTTTCGTCAAAATGAGGAAATTTCATATGAAAACTTGGCATACAATCTTGGAGAGTATTCTCTGACATTTCTCCAATTCCAGGAGGTGCCTTTGCCCATTCCAATACATCCCAGCCATGGGAAATATCTCAGATTTTCTTACCTGGGTACTCAACTATTGGTGCTGAGCTCTTCCGTTTGGCCTGTCTGCCTCTTCTTGGGTGTTCACCAAAGTTTTGGTTGCATTAGTCACACATCTGAGAGAGCGCAGAGTGCAAGTGTTCACGTACCTGGATGAACTTTGATTCTCTCTTACCTTTCCCTCCTCAAGGCAAGAAGGATGTGTGGACCATCATGGAAAGTTTGGAATTCTGATTTTGTGGTCAACAGAGAAAAGAATCTGATTCTACTCTCAGTTGACAGATTACAACATCTGGAGGTCATCACAGATGCCAGGGATTACACAGTATATCTTCCACAAGAGGAGGGCGGTGCAATCTGTAGTCAGAGTGACAGTTTATCACCCATTAATGAACTTGATGCAATTAGTCAGGTTGTTGAGACTCATGATAGTGTGTAATGGTTATGTTTTGTGGGCTAGGTTTCAGCTGACATCTTCAGTGATGCCTGCTACCTTACCAGGACAGGATAGCAGAGAAGCAGCAGTGGTCCTGCTTCCCTGAAAGGTCAGGATATCCTTGAGATGTTGGGTCTCCTCAGGTTGGGCATATCCATTCAGGACTCAAGAGAGCTGTACATATCAGCCTCAGGGGTTGGAGGGGAGGAAATCTTACTGTGAGGGGCAGTTGGCTCATGGTCTTTAGTCAGTGACAGAGATGGACCACAGTATCAACTAATTAGAGCTATGGACAGTCCATCTGACACAGTTGAGCTTTGCTCTGAGGTTAGAGGGCAGACAAGTATCTCAGGATGGATATGTCTGTAAAAGCCCACATAAACTGACAAGGAGGGACTCAGTCTTGATCCCTGATGGGAGAGGCAACACTACTATCACATAGAAGAGAGTCTCATCTCAGTTTACTGAAGTCAAAGCATCCACAGGGTCAACTGAACTGTCAAGAGAGAGTGTGGATCTGGGAAAATGGAGTTTCAGTCCTCTTATTTTTCACAGAGTGGTCTGCCATCACTTGGGTGGACCTGTTTGCATCACCAGAGAACAAGGGGAGCCCTGATCTGCGATGCTCTGATTATAGCGTGGCTGAGGGTTTTGTGTTATGCCTTTCCACCAATATCCTTGCTTGCAAGGGTACTGAGGAAAGTTTGTGTGGGAAGGATGGAAGTAATTCTTATAGCACCTTGGTGGCCACGCAGAGCATGGTTTTCAGACCTGGTCACCTTGCTGGTAATGGGAAAGTGGCCAGTCCCTCTGTGCCAGATCTGTGAAGATAAAAAGGGCTACTTCATCCAAATCCAGGCTACTTACAGTTACATGCTTGGAGGTTAAGTGGGAAAATTTGTTAGGTGAAGGGTATCAGAAAAATGTCATCTAGACCATTTTATCAGGCACCTACAAAGAGTTTATATGAAACTATTTGCCATGCTTTTTGTAGATGGAATAAAATGTACAGGTGTGTGTCCAGAGTCTGCCTCAGTGGGGTCAGTACTGGCATTTTTACAGGCAGGTTTTACAGGCATGTGTCTGCTTTTGAGTCTAATTTGAAAAGAAAGAGGGAAGGTATCCAATCTGTCCACAGGAATAACTGTTATTTTAAATGGTTTTTTTTAGTTTTGATAAAGTTCATTTTAAATATGTTTGCATGTCTCTCTCTCTCTCTAATATATTTGGATGGTCTTCCCACCATTTCCTTTCTCCTAATCAACTTAGTCTAAAGCAAGAATGGACCAAATATGAAATGTTCTCTGCTTTTCTTTTGCCAGTAGGCAAAAACTTTTCTTTTCCACCAGACTTTTAATACACAATTGCACCCAGGAAGGCTTCTTATTGAGGTGTTTGCTTGGTAGGTTTTTAATGGTTTGATGTTCTTAATTTAGAGGTTTTAAGGATTTGCATTTTTATTTGTTATATTGATGCAGTGTTTTAACTGTGTTTTAAAACTGTACTGTTTTATTATTGTTGTTTTTAAGCTTCTGTGAGCCGCATTGGCTCCAAATTGGAAGAAAGCTGGCATACAAATAAAATAATAAATAAAAACAACAACAAAAGCCTGGTGTTAGCTATCCCATACATCTTCATGCCTTATGGAAAACTGGATAAGTCTTGTCACTGTACCTTTGTCCAAGTCATATTTAGAAGAAAATATTGAATACTCCAAGGACTAGGACAGAGCAGCTTTCCAATCAAGAACTCCCAGTCCAGACTGACATGGCACCATTAAAGGACTTGATTTTTCACCCAGCTTTTGGTTCACTAAACAAAATTATTGTCAACTTTGCATTTTACCAACTTGTCGCTGAGGATCAGAATCCTGCTGGTACAGTACACTCACTGTTCCACTTTTTCCAAGATTGCACAGCAACGGCAAAGAAAGGCAGACAACTCTGCCAACTTTGGACAGCTTATTTCTCCTATTTCCTTCATGGCCACTATACCTGCCACTGCTGCCTACACTGGCACAGTTATTCCAGTGTAATACAACAGGATTCAGGTGTTGATTGCCGAAATGAAGGTCTCTTATGTTCACACTAGCACCATCATCTAGTAATGACTTCAACAAAGGCAATGAGGTGATCTGCTGGTCTAGCTCTTAACAACCAAATATTCACATAGTGATGCTAAATAGCCACAACAAAAACTTTGAATATCAAAGTGGAAAGGCTGTTGGGGCATTGCACAAGGGTAGAAATCATTGCACAAGTGACTGCACTTTCCCAAAGGTTGCACAAGTTCAGTCCTTCGTACAGCCTATCATTTCACAAGCAAAAAGTGGGAGGCTTGTGCTTCTCCAGACATTGTTGGACTATCTGCAACTCCCAGCATGCCTTACCATTGGCTAAGCTGACTAGTTACTTGAAGCTGAACTTCCAACTGTTGGGCCTTACAATCCCACTCTTGCACAAGCACACCACATATTCTTTCTCACACACATTTGATTTAGTGTTTATAGAGACTGGCAGAATAATCCATCTTGAGGCTACTTAAACTGCCTTGGCACAGTGCTAGGGAATCCTGGGAACTGTAGTTTATTGTGGCACCAGAGCTCTCTGACAGAAAAGGCTCAATGTCTCAGAAAAAACTACAGTTCTACTACAACTACAGTGGTCTCAAGCTGGATTATTTCGGGCAGTCTGTATAGGCCCATAGTGAGTAGCCAGTTCATTGGCCAGCTAAACCCAAGGCTGTAACAGCCGCTATCTAAGCAGTTGTGCAATGGTGGGATTCAGCAAACTACCCTGGCATATATTTAGGCTATACTAAAAATCTACAGGAGTCTGGCTATAGTAGTAGAATATGAAGAGATGTAAACATTAATTGATAGCAGAAATACCTGATGTTTGTGAAATTTATATACTGTAAGATTATTTGAGAAGCAGGATTTAAGAATTTCTTATCAAAGAAAGAACAGGATACAACTCTTCCTTTTCAAAAAAGGGTAAGTGCAGATTTCCTGGTACACTTCACCCTCTGCTATTTGGTCCATGGGTCAAAACATATAGTATTGTTTTCAGCTTTTTAAAAATCCCATGAGAGATCACATCACATTACATCTCTTTAAGTGAGAAAGGCAGCAATGACTAGTTTAATTATTGCTCTTAGAAGAATAATTTATTTACCCACTTGTTCATTCGTTCATTCACAGACAGACCGAAGTGGAGGAGACACCTAGCAATAGTGGCAGGTGCACCACACAAAGCAGACGAAATGTCATGCTGAGGCCACTGGCTTACTGGCAACACTGGCTCAAGGATCTCCTATGACATTATTTTCTCCTCAATGTCAACAACGACTCAGGAACCAACACCACAGGCTATTCTTCTTCTCAGATTCCAGGGTTTTAGAGAGTCTTACCTGATGGAGAAGAGTTCAGTCAATCTAAACTCAAATGAAGCTTCCTTTTTCCTGGCTATAATATGAAAGAAAGACTACATCTTAATGAAAGGAACCATTCTGCTCATGCAATGTTCACCACCTCTCTAACCATCCAAGGGGGCTGTGGAGGGGAGCTATACCTTGGTTCTACCTTTAAGTCAGGCACAGGCTGCGTGTAGCTCCCCAAGAGCAATCCCCAGCCCCCATTTCTTCCAGTTTTGAAAAAAAAAATCACTTTCCAACCTAAAACAAGTGGGAGCTGAGAAACATGCTTAGGTTGTGCTCCCACTAGGGAATATGAAGAACCTTTTAAAGTAAGCTGAGAAGGGGGAAAAGTTAAGGATAGAGTATCTGTAGCAGAAATAAATGAAGAAAGATTGAAGGGAGCAGATGTTTTCCTGGAAAAGGCAAGGAAACAAGAGTATGGCCAGTGGGAAAATCCTTTTCTTTTATTGACATCATGTGATTTTGCCTCTTCTGGGCAGCAAAGGAGGCATAAACTTGCTCTTTTGGATATTTCTTTGAGGACCGCCCAGAGAAGGTTGCTTCTGTTGCTGGTGGTGCTGACAACTTCCTTTGCCTGCAATTTATCCTTGCATGTTCTGTTAATATATGTCAAGGCCACTTCCCACAACAAAGCATGTCTGCGGGGAAAATGCTTATGGAGGTAGAGTGCATTATTACAGTAGTCCAAATGGGATGTATTCAAGGCATGTATCACTACAGCCAGATTCAATGTCTCAAGGAATTCAATGTCTCGAGATGGCTGTGCAAATGCAAGTGCACTCCTGGCCACTACTGAGACCTGGGCATCCAGATCCCTATGTGTTCTTTAGTGTCTACTGGAGACTTTAAAAAATCAACACGCTTTTAACATTGACTTGGACTTGTCTTTTTCTGATATATAACTGATATATTTGTATAGAGATTCCCTAGTGCCTGGTGAAAGGTAGTGTGTGTGGCTCTCATCTGCTGTTTCTGTTTGAGGGGGGAGAACATTTTTCCAAGCCTTGCTGAGCTTTGAATGAAAATGCTTTTGGTTACAAGGAAGTTTAATCCACCAGCCTTCAGTTGTAGGGAGAATTCTTTTCTGTTCTTATTGCTAGGGAATACACCTTTGGTTGTTCCCATTAGTGAAGTGCAATTTTAAAAACCGAAATGGACTCTGTGCTGAAATCATGGTGGAAAAGACAAAGCAGGGAAAAATGGCTTTACCATTAGATTGAGAGTGAAGCGATTTTGGAAATTTAGAAAAGCCAACAGACGGTTGATTATTTAACTTGTGAACTTGGGCAAGTTAATGTTTTGACTATAACTCCCATAACCCCCCATCACAAGAGATTGGGGAACAGCTTTTCCAAGTTCATTGCTAACATGAGCAGCTTTTGACCTGGGGTGCTGCTTTGTTTTGGCTTGACCCCAGGTTATTGTTGTTCTGTGGCTTCAAGTCATTTCTCACTTATGGCGACCCCAAGGCAAACTGCTCACTGAGTTTTCTTGGTAAGATTTGTTCAAGTAAGTTTGGCATTGCCTTTCCCTGAGGCTGAGAGAGTGTGATTTGCCCAAGGTCACCCAGTGGGTTTTATGGCCAACTGGGAATCAAACCCTGGTCTCCAAAGTCCCAGTCCAACACTCAAACCACTACTCCACTTTCTATGCCTCATGTAGGGGGGCATATAGAGTCCAATACCCCCTTTCCAATCCTGTTCTGATGCCTTTAATCATCTGCTTGAAATTCATGGACTTAGCAAAGAGACAGAGAAAGCTTCACATGTTGAATTTCTGTTGGTCAGGATGCTGGGAAAGACACAGGTGCAAGGACAGTTAAAAAGGGGGAGGAGGCAACCCTATTATTCAAAACATCCTCTACTTTGTCTCAGAGCAAAAGATGCTCAGAACAAAGAAATTAACTAAAAACCCAGGCCTGGCTAATGACCCGCTCTTGAGTAAAAATCAGTCCCATTTTCACATTTCCTTCCAGTGGCCACCAGTACATCCTCAGAGGGAGGATTAGAAACAAAGGGCCTCTGTTGAGTGGATCCAGAACAGGGCTTGCTCATAGCTAGCCCAGTGTGTATTTTCAGCTTCCTGTTTACACGCCATTTATCAGCTGCTAACAAGATGCTCAGAAAACAATTCACACGCATCCATCCTCCTGCAGCAGGGACTGGGACAGCTGTGATCCTCTAAATGTTTTTAGCCTATAAATCCCATCAGTCCTGGTCCTTATGGCCAATGGTGAGGGGTTATGGTAGCATAATGCCCACTCCTGCCATACATACAGAAGAAAAAAGGGCTGATTGAGCTACTCTACCTGCAATGCTTTGAAATACATTTCTAAGCATACCTTACTTTTCTTCTCCCTCCTCACTCTCTTGAGGCTTGGCACATTCTTGACTCCCTTCAACTGGCACTTCAGTCTGGGTGTCAGCATCTGAAAGCTTTATCTCGGGTAGCCCAGGAGTTTCTTGTTGTTCAGCCATTGCTGCTTGCAAGTATTCAGTTGGAAATCCTATCCGAGAAAACCCTCCACTTGTTTCTTCCTGGAATTCTGTGGAGAGGAATTGTCCTACTGCCACCTCTGTATTCTCATGGATGATCTGATGTGCAGCATGAATATGCTTTCTCTGTGACTGCTTCACTGTTCAGAACAGAAAAGAAGAGAGAGGGAGAAATTTGGAAACAACGAAAACAGAGGATTGTGCACCCTTTTATTCTCATCCCCTTCCATAGTTCCCTCACTCACAAGAAAGAGATGCACAAAAGAAGGTCCCAGATCAAAAGACCAACTACTCCTAATCATCTGAACCCCATTTAAGGATGATCATCTTCCTTTTAATTTTTTTTATTAATTTTCATTATTAAAGTTTAGAAATCAGATTACTGAATTACAAATGCATAATTGTATTTGACACAGTAGTTCCTTGGTATCCTCTGGGGTTTGGTTCCAGGACCCCCTATGGATACCAAAATCCATAGATGCTCAAGTCCATTATATGCAATGGCATAGAAATGGAGCCTCTTATATAAAATGACAAAACCAAGATTTGCTTTTTGGAATTTTTATATGTGTGTGTGTGTGTGTGTGTGTGTGTGTGTGTGTGTGTGTGTTTATATATAATATTTTCAAACCATGGATTCTTGAAACTGTGAATAAGGAATCTGTGGATATAGAAGGCTGACTGCACTTCCTTCCTTCAAAGATCTGGTGCCAGTTAAATAATTTTAAAAAGGTTGATTGTCTTCATCAAAGATGATCATCTTCCAACAGCTCCTTTTGTGATTTGGTAGCCACTGTGTCAGTTGCAAGGTTCAGTTGCCTCCAGAGGAAGCTACTCCAGCTTTGGTTAATTTCTGCTTTCTACCATTCTTAGGTAAACAAAATCAAACCTCATCTGCTTTCTTTTTTCACCTTCCCGCCCAAGAAAGTGGTTTTGCTTGACTGTAACTGTATTTCTTGGAGAGGCTATCAGTTCAGATATATATGTGGATTTTCTGGCTGCATATAGTCTGTCTATTCAGGAGCTACAGCTAAACATTATAGCTTTGCCCTTACTGGCTGATCACACACTCAAGGAGGTGTTGTTTCTGCCTTCCTGCTCAGCTGAAAATTTCTGCTGAGTATTTCAAAAAGCTATGTGCCTCAAAGCAAGCTCAAGGATCACACTAAACATTTATTGTGTATCAAATGTTTGTTGTGTGCTTTTTTTTTGCACTGTCTGTTCACCTTATCATTCAATTGCTTTTAAATTTCATTAATGGGCTATTTATTTGCAGTTGTAACATATAAATTTGAAATAACAGCAACTGTTTTAATTATAAACCTTTTGCTAGTATGAAGTTTACAGTTTATGGAAACAGATTGCCCATGGGTATACAAGTGGGAAAAGGTTGGAAACCACTAACCTAATTAATCTAAATTAGGTTAGTGGTTTCCAACCTTTTCCAACCTACCCCTTTGGTAGTCCATTTCTATAAATTAATCTGAACAAGTTCAAATCTTCAGGGCCAGGTGAATGAACTACACCCCAGAGTACTGAGTGAAGTTGCTGAGGTACTCTCTAAACCACTTGCCTTCATTTTTGAGAAATCTTGGAAAACAGGTGAGATGCCAAAGACAAACTGGAAATGGGCAAACATCTTCCCTTTCTTTAAAGAAAGCAAAAAAGAAGATCCAGGAAACTACAGACCAGTCAACCTTACTCAATACTGGGAAACAAATTAGAATGGATTATACAGGAGTCTCTTTACATGCATCTTGATAACAGAGCAGTGATTAGCAAGAGTCAGCATGGGTTTGTCAAGAATAAATCCACAGTTTGTCAAGAACAAGTCTTATATCTTTTTTAAAAAAACAAAACAAAACAGGTAACTGGATTTAAGCAAGGTTCTCCATAATGTTTTGATTAGCTAACTGATTAAATGTGAAATCGATGGGAACACTGTCAGATGGACCCATAACTGGTTGGGAAAACATGCTCAAAGAGTTGTCATCAATGGCTGCACTTCAAACTGGAAAGAGGTCTTGAGTGGAGTGCCTCAGGGTTCTCTATCCTAGGGCCATTACTCTTCAACATTTGTATCAATGATTTAGATGACAAGGTGGAGGGAATCCTTCTCAAATTTGAAGATGACATAAAACTGGGAGGGCTGGCTAACTCATTGGAAGATAGGAACAGAATCCAAAAGATAAACAAGAAAATTGGGCTGAAATTAATAAATTGAAATTCAATAGAAATAAATGCAAAATTCTACATCTAGCCCCAGTAATACCAAACGTATAGGATGGGAGATATATGGCTCCACCGTACAGCGTGTGAAAAGGACCTTGGGATTACTGTTGATAAGTTGAACATGAGCAAGCAGTGTGATGCTGCAAGAAAAGGATGAACGCTATTTTAGCCTGGATTAATAGAAGCTTAGGGCCTCAGCAGACTGCTAGAAATAGTGCAAATTGAGTCCACTTTAACTGCCCTGGCTCAGTGCTGGGGAATCATGGGAATTGTATTTTTTTCTGAGATACTGAGCCTTCTCTTTCAGAGAGCTCTGGTGCCACAATAAACTACAGCTCCCATGGTTCCCTAGCACTGAGCCAGGGCAGTTAAAGTAGACTCAATTTGCACTATTTCTGGCAGTCTGCAAAGGCCCTTAGTTTCTAAGTCAAGGGAAGGAGTAGTCCCATTATATTCATCTTCATTGGAGTACTGAGTTTAGTTTTGGCTGCCTCGTTTTAAGAAGGATATAGACAAGTTGGATCCAGTTTAGAGAAGGGCAATGGGGATGATAAAGGGAACAAAACATATGAGGAAAGATTGAAGGAGCTGGGCTTGTTGAGCTTGGTGAAGAGAAGGTGACATGATTGCACTCTTTAAATACTTGAAAGGCTGTCAAAAAGAGGAGGAGCCAGGCTTGTTCTCTGCTGCCCCAGAAGGTGGGACTAGGTCTAACAGTCAAGTTGAAGGAGGGTAGATTTCAACTGAACATTAGAAGAACCTATTTGACAGGAGAGCAGTTCGGCAATGGAACCAATTGCCTAGAGCAGGGGTAGGCAACCTAAGGCCCGGGGGCTGGATACGGCTCCCTGAGGCTTTTGGGCTGGTCCTGCCGCCGCCACCCGCCATGATGATATTGATGACTGTTGTTATTATTTGTTCTTGGGGTTTTCTTGGCAAAATCTCCACAGGGGTTTTACCATGGCTTTTCTGGGGCTGAGAGAGTGTGCATGCATATTTTTTTAATTTTTTAAAATTGTATTTATTTATTTATTTATTTATTTATTTATGGTGCTTCGACCCCCCAATTGTCTGAGGGACAGCAACCCGGCCCCCGGCTCAAAAAGGTTGCCTACCCCTGGCCTAGAGAGATGGTGGGATCTCCTTCTCTGAATATCTGGACAACTGCCTGCTGGGGATGCTCTTGCTTGAGATCCTGCATTCAGCAGGAGGGTGGACCTGGTGACCCATGAGACCTTCTTCCAATTCTATGACTCTATGACTCTATTGGAGAGCAACGTAGAGAAATATTTTTCAAACCTGAAAAAATATACTTAATATGCTATTTTAACATTACTGCCTTTGGGGAAAATAGGTCTGACCTTTGGCAGGAGAGCCTGGGCCATGACCAAATCCAGAACCTCTCCA
>CM034703.1:139784847-139807500 GCA_020142125.1 Phrynosoma platyrhinos | reverse complement strand
CAGTTAGCACTAAAGTTGCATCTGTCTGTAGGCACTGTAGTAGTTCAACTGGGATATCATCTATTCCCAGTGATTTATTTTTTCCCATTTCCTTTACTTCAGATTTCACTTCACTTCTTAGAATCTGGGGTTTGTCTTCATATGGCTCCTCATTCCAAATATAATTCATTCCACCCTCTCTTTTGTATAACTCTTCTGTGTATTGCCTGCAGTGTCTTTTTGTTCCTTCTTGTTCCTGTAGTATGTTCTTTTTTTCTCCATAGAGCATCCTTGCCCTTGGTTTGAACTTGGCTTTAATTTGTCGGAATTTTTGATAGAGGTCTCTCATTCTTCCCTTTTTGTTGTTGTCTTCTATTTCTCTGCATTGGTCATTGCAGTATTTCTCCTTATCTCTGTGTGTCAGACATTGGACAGTTGTGTTCATACTTTTGGCTTTGTTCCTATCTCCCTTTGCTTTTGCTTTTCTTCTTTCTTTGATTGCATGAAATATCCCATCTGTCATCCATTGTTTCTTATCTTTCTTTTTGGCCACTGTTAAGTATATCTCTTGCATTTGTCCTTAATTATGTCTTTGACTTCTGTCCACAGTTCTTCAGGTTCCCAGTCAATTATACTCAATAGTTCAAATCTGTTTCTTACATTGTCCTTGAGTTCACCTGAAATTTTATTCAGGTTATATTTTGGTATGATGATGGTTTTTGCTTTCTTCTTCAGCTTAACTCTCATTTTTGTTATGAGCAGTTCGTGGTCTGTGCCACAATCAGCTCCTGGTCTGGTTTTGTCCACAAGGATAGAGGGACAAAGAGGCAGGCTGGGGAGCCCAGGTATATCAGAGCCTCCCCTCCCCCATGAGACCAGAAGGGTGCTGCCATCCAGAGGGACAAAGAGGAAGGCTTGGGTGCTCAGGTACATCAAAGCCTCTCCTCCCCCATAAGAAGCTCCCATACAGGCCTGGTAATTAGCAATTCTAAATGATGAAGCTGAAATAGAACATAGATGGCTCATGGCATAAAACTTCCTCTCTTCTTTGTCTGCTGGGATGGAATGAAGTTTCCCCTCTTGTTTCCTTCAGAAGCCTCCAGGATAACAGAATTGGCTAAGGGATGCTTGCATAAGAATGCACACTTATCACTGTGACTCTGGTAAAGATTTTTAGTTTGTGCTATGTAAGAAAGAATCAATGATGATGTCTTCCAAGATTGTTGAGAAATGTTTAGAAGTACAGTAACATGGGCATGGCTGGGCTGTTCTGAAAGACAGTTCTAGAACTGTGAAGACATCACTTCCAATGTGAGAGATGAATGAACATCTTTTGTGGGAGACAAAGAATTCTGGTCACTCATCAGGATATCTGGAGATGCCAATTCCTCTAGGACAGATGAGGAGCACGCTGAGATGTAATCACTATCATCTATATCCAAGTTATCTGAAGATCCTTGTTAAGATACCACATTTGAAAACTGGGCTGGAAGCTTCAGATCCAATAGTGGCTGAGACAAATTAGGTTAGCAAGTTGTAGACTGGCTGGTGATTGGTTTCTTCCAGGCTGTGCTGATGACAAAGCAAAAGCAGCTTCATTTATATACCACTTCATATCGCACTATGGGATGTCTAAGCAGTTTACAAATGTAAGCTCATTGCCCCCCAACAGTTAGGTACTCATTTTAGCGACCTCGGAAGGATGCAGGCCTGAGTCTAGCCTGAGCCCTGGCTAGTATTGAACTTACAACCTTGTGGTTTATCAGTGAGTGGCTGTAGTACAGACATTTAACTACTGCGCCACCATAATGACAACTATTGTTCAGACCAAAGTGCTGATTCCTATATTGCAAGAGGTGTGGTAGACAGGTATGTTTGAATCATCAAGGTGGAGCCAATAATAGACTGCTGTGCCACACACAGCACCTCTTGATTTGCTTATGTCATAAAGTCCAACAGATGTACAACCACAGAATTGGAGAGGCTGTTGTCTGCTTCCATGATGCAGTGAGGCAGAGTGACTTGGTCAAACCTAATATGGATCCTAATCTCAGTATTGACAACACACTCATTGATCTATTGGAAGAGATGGTTATCTTGGTAAAAGTTAGAGAAAACATGTTAGAGAAAACAGGATCTCTAACATGTCTGTCCATAAAGATCTGGCCATGGATAATGGCATGGTTCTGCAGGGAAATACAAAGACACCATGGACACTACCAAGGCAGAGGACTGGTTTTAGTGATGGGATGAGCTCTTTTTCTTTGCCATTCTGTTTCTGTTGATAGAAGCTAGTGAGCCTATGAACTCTGAACTGATTTTGGTGTCAATGAATGGGGGTGGGGGGCAACTCCAGGATGTTATCTTCAGAACAAGGACCTACTGTCTGGATTGTAGAATCATAGTCAGAAGAGACCACACATAGTCAGAAGAGACCACAAGATCCATCCAGTCCAACCTCCTGCCAAGAATATTGGAGAAGTATAATTTAGCAATGGACAGCAGTAAGACACTTTGAACAATCTCCTAAACAGCATAAAAGTTAAGAGTCCAACGTCAATATAGGATCAACAAGATCCTATAACTATACATGGTTCTCTACAGGCCTACTGTGCTTTTCTTTCTCCAATTCCTCTGCCTTCCTTTTCCTCACTATAATCCAACTGTCTGATCTTTCTTTAGGAAGAGAGACAGAATGCTCAAACACAAAGAGAATCCCTCAGGTTCCAGAATTTGAAAGTCTCCAAAAGAATGATAACAAAGGACTAGGTGGTAAACAGAGAGACAAACATCTTGATGGGACCGCCAGGCATCAAGGTGTCTTCGATGTCCATTGTAACACCGACATGGTCCCTACAGTTGCAGTGGTTTCAAGATCAATATGATGAAACACTATAAAATGAGGAGGCTTTAAGCAAATTTCAACAAAAGCCTGCTAATTTGCATGTGATTCTCAGCAGGGACCACATCTTCTAATGCAAATGCCTTTAAACATGCCGCCCTATTGTGATGTGCCTAATGAGTTAAGTTTTAGGCAACGAATGCACTTCCCTGTGATGCTGCTCTCTCCCAAAGATGTCAAGCAGCAGGAGGCACCATGCAATAGTGGGTTATTACCCCTATAGTTCATGAATTTAAAAAAAATTACTCCAAGAGAGTGACAGGAAGATAAGAGGATGAGGACAACAAAGATGATAAGTTGATTTGAAAAGCGAAATCTACAAATGCTACAGGCAAATAAGTAATCCAGTGATAAAAATTTCTGGAGGCTCCCAAGCAAGCTGTAGTCACTATGGTGCATGGAAAGGAACTGAGGGGTTTAGGCAGGGATCTTGTTTGGGCATGCATGCTGGGGGGTGGGGGCAGTTTCCTACCAAACTAAGGATACCCTTCGTTTGAGAGGGGTTTGACCAGCTCTGTCCACGCAAGAGTCCATAATGAATAACTACAAACCAGTTATAATTGGGACAGGCCAAAAACAATGATTCAACCACAAAATTGTGAAATATGGCCTGTAACTCATGGAGAAACATTTCAGAAAATTTACCATACCGATCTTAATTCCTATATGATTCTCTATTTCTACAGTACTTAGCTACAGTTCCTATATTATTAATATGCAGACCCCTTTTTCTTTTTACCCAATTTCATTTAACAAGGTTCAAGGCTATTAGCTTCAGGACTATTCATAAAAAGCTAACGGGGAGAAAACCCTCCATATCTGAATGCTGCCCTGTTTCACACCCTCCCACCCCACATAATTTTTTCCTAAGTAGAATCAAACAGCTTATTTCAACCATGGGGGAAGCACAGAAGTATTAGTATTTGTCAATTCTAGCCAGTCCTAACTGTGATGTAAACTTTTGTAAATTAGACAAACCTCTGTGGTTAGATGCAACCATCAATGTGAGCTTAGCTGACGAAAGCTTATGGGACAGTAAAATGATTAGTCTAAAAGGTCCACTAGATTTTGCCCTCTGTTGCTGCTATGCTCCCTCTGAAGCCCATACCGTGATTCCATTTCATAAGCAATATTGTTAATTTCCATGGCCATTCTCTGAATCTCTTCTCTGGCTTGGTCATCAGCTGTAGTCTCCATGCTGTTCAAGATGACATCTTCTAAATAGGAGTCAACTGTACTCTGGTGTACCTTCACAACCTGAAAAAATACCCCAAACCCAGAATATGTTTTAGCTCCAGTTCACAAAATGAACCCTTTTTACAGCAGCAAATATCACCAGTCATTTATACCATAGGTGCTTCCTCACCAGCCCTTTTCTCCCAAATTGTTAAGACTGGGCTCACATATTTTTATGGCATGTCTGGATGACGCTATTTCCAAATAAAATCTTTCAGTGTTTTCCGCCCTTTGCAATTAAGCATTTTTTCAAATCTGATCTTGGATGATTTAAAAAAAAAATCAAAAAATTGCTACATTTTTCATAGCACCCATGCCTTTTAATAAAAGTAGGTTGCTTTTCTGTGTTTACTCCGTTTTACCTATTCATGTTGAATAGTGAATTATCTTCCCTTCAATAATGTCTGTGAAATTTGCCCATGTTACTTTATATCCTTGGGGGAAGGTGGGTAGGATTCTTTACTTATTAATTTATTCTGATTTCCCCCCTTTATATTTTAATAGTGAAATAGAACTATTTTTCTATTTTAAAACAGTGGAAAACAATAAAGACTTCCCTCTCCTTCCCTAACCAAAATCACAGGAGGGCAAACCAACATAGGGCAATGAATAGAGTCTATTCTAAGGGAAATTACTCACAAATCTCCCAGCCAAGATCAAAAGCAATAAAGTCAACTGAATGTTAAGCAATATACTTTTATATGCATATACAACATCCCTTTACTGACTAGAACTTGCTTTTGAATATGCATTATAATGAGAGTCAGCATGGTGTAGTGGTTTGAGTGTTGGACTCTGGAGATCACAGTTCAAATCCTGACTCGGCCATGTAAGCCCACTGGGTGACTTTGGGTAAGTCATACTCTTTCAGCCTCAGAAGGTGACAACCCCCTCTGAAGAAACTTGTCAAGAAAACCCAATGATAGGATGTAATAAGTCAGAAACGACTTGAAGGTACACAACAACAACAAAGACATTATAACAAGGATAGGCAAAGTGCAGCACTGGGTCCACACACATCCCTCATGGCTGTTTTTTTGCCTTTTTCCCTAGATTTTTTGGACTGCCTTCTTCCTAATTTCCAAAATACATGACCCCTCCCTCCTCAAATATAGCTCTCCCTACAGTATCTAACAGAAAAACAAAAGAAAGTGTTGGAATCAAACACTTTGGAATTGGAATTCTGATTACTCTCTCCCCTGCTTCCTCCCCCACCTCTTTTTCTTTTGCATTTTTGGCAGCCCCTATGCCCCTGGAGAGTCCTGGAGCAGACAATTGCCCATTGGATCTACTGCAGATGCCCACCACTGTGTTATAGCCTTGGAAAAGGGCACTGCTAGTTAAATGAATGCTGCATTAAATGCAACCCTGACTTCAATGCCACTTGGAATTAATTGTGGTAAAATGCCTCAGCAGCACTGATGGATTCCCATGTGGAAGGAATCCCCACAAATTCACATATGGTTGTATCAGATTAAGAACTCATTCTTGGGTTTACTTATATCCATTTTATGTGAGCTTAGTTCAACATGTGAGGAAGTACTTTTTTTAACAAAAGGGTCCACTGTCAGTGCATGCAATGGTTTCCCATTAACTGAATGTTCTTAGTCTACTGATAAGTATGAAAAGTGTTATCTGTACATGTGGATGCTAAAAGAAAAGCATCTACAAAAAAAAAAAAAAAAAGCGACTGAAAAGTGAACAGGTCTGATAAGATATTATTTTGATTGTAAGCCCTGCCTACCTCTATGGATCCCGACCTTCCTCCTCCCTCTCAGAAAAATGTCTTCCAATAGAAAAAGGCAGAACACAGAGAGGCAGGTCAGTCTACTATCAAGACCAAGGTAAACCCAACTGCCCAATGGCCAGGGCTGGCTCTCTTTAAGTTCAGGGACATGCCTGTTTAAAGATTTCATCCTCTTCCCGTCTGCGTCTCTCCTCCACCTGGCGCCTTCCACTCTCCTCTGCTTCCCTCATTCGACGTTGCCTTTCAGCTAACATTGCAAAAGCGTGGATCCTCCGCTCTTCCTGTAACCGAATTAACTCTTTGGACAGGAAATCAAACATGTTTGCAAGTGCTCTGCCCTCCACTCGAGCCAGATGCTTTTCCATGAGAGACATCTAAAAGCAACACAAAGAGTATTCCATTACTATACTTACGTGTTTTTGTTTTTTTAAATTCATTGTTTTCAGACCTTTCAGAGTCAGCTCTCCCAAAGCAGTTTGCACTATATAAAAACATATTGCAATGGCTTTACTGCACTCTTTTTTATATAGATACCAAATATTCCCAAACTCTCACCACTGGCTACTCTAAAGAGGATTGATGAATGCAAAACCTGGAAAGTTACTTTTAACTAGGTCCCAGAACTTCATCCTATCACTGCTGTGCTATGGGTGGCTTCAGCATAGTCATTCTTCTTGAAAATAATGTCCCAGACTCTGGATGAGCATTCCAGTCCAACATCAGGAGGGCCACAAATTCTCTATACCTGGTACAGTATTTTTTTAAAAAAAATGTTCATGAGGATGTTTGTTGGACTGGATGGCCCTGAAGAATTACATTTTGGAAATATAAAGCAGCTAGATAACCTTGGCTAATGTATTCTCTCTGTGTGGCTTAAACCATCCATCCTTTCCCACTATGACAGTTGCAATAATATTGTGAACAGAAACACAACAAAGAATGTAGGTTTGTTGCAAATATAAACTGCTAATGATGCTGGTACAGTATTGAGAAGGACCTGCCACATATTTGATTTCAACCAGCAAGTCTGAAAAGTCAGTTTCAGTCCTTCTTTGAGTCACCACATCTGCTGTACCTAGACACCAAGATAAGACACCAGGTCTTAACCTGTAAAAGGTGAGGCAGAATCTGAACTGAGACCATCTGCAATCCCAAATCACTTGAATGTCGTTTACAGATTTGGGGATTAGAACGAAGCATAAAAGACTATTTAAAAAATATTTTAGCTAGTTTATTCTATAAAAATGTCGGTCAACATGATTAATGGTGAATGGTTCTTTTCTCATGTTCTGAAGTAACATTCAGTTCTCTGGCCCAACAATATATTCTTTTAGTATTTTTCATCAGTGCTTCACTCTTTCCACCCCCATTATAACTTTTTGCAGTAGGCCATTAAAATTAAACTTCTAAAAACCAACTTTCCATGCCCTGACTGGAATCCACATTTCTAAGGTTTGAAGTCATCCTAGTGCATAACACTAAAACCAAAGCCTCCTTGTAAGCCACATCTTGAAGACTCCTCCTTTACTCTTCCTCCAAGTGGCAGGTTGAGAGGTATGGGGGGGGGGGGCAGGAGCCTTTATCACTTTTAGGTTCCATTGCACATATTTTTGTAGAAGACAGACTTTAAATGTACTGTGAACTCTCTCTGTTTTTCCCCACAAACCTTGTGCTCATGTAAATCCCGCTGTCGCTGCAATGCCAAAGTCACTTGCTTCTCAGCCTTCTTCAGCAGCTGCCCATCCTCCTGGAGTGCATGAGTTGTGCGAAGCTCCCGGATCAGTTCCAGTCGCTTCTCCTTCCCTTCAAACATCTGTTTTTAAAGTTAGGAGATAAAAGGAAATCAATGAATGAGAATTAAAACCATACTGAATATCCTGTTCCACCAATCTCTTTCTACCTCTTCATTAAAAATGTATGCTTATTTAGAATTTCAATATAAAAAAACAGAACAATGAAATATAAAGCAATTACATTTTAACAAGCAAAGCAACTTTTCTAGAAGCAGAATCTTGATTGATTTCATACTTTGGCAAAAATTAACATGGAAGTTTAGGAGACCTCTGTATTAGCCAGAGTTGCTAATGCAACAGGGAAAATGTGGCCCCAAGGCTGTTTTTGAAGCCTCTGGACAGCCTAATTGAAGCCTAATTATGAAAAATCTCCCCTAATTTATTTTGGGCCCAAATGCCTACCTGCACTACCTAAAGGGCTGAGAGGTAATTGGTCATATTTCAGGTCCTCTGGGCAAAGCACCACACAGGCACAGATAGGGCTTGCCATTAGGTTGTTGGACATTATGGACAAACAAACACACACACACAGAAACAAACAAACAAACATACAAATAGAGGAGTACCATGTTTTGGATAGCTCTGCCTCGAATTAATCTCTGTAGTGTAATCACAGCTAGTTCTCTTTCTTCATCTATCTGTGAAATATAATAAAATAATTTGTTATAATTTTTTCCTTATAGTTAGAACTTGGGGAAAGGCACCATCTGTATAAATACTGTCTAGATCTCCTAACAGTACAACTCACATTTTAGCACCTTGACTTTAACACCTATATACCACTCAAGCTAGTTTATGACACATCTTGTCAGGAAGCTATGGGTAAAGAAACAGAAAACCATTTAAGGAATACACCTTCCAATCAGGTTCCATAATGATGACATTTTTTTTAATACAGCAAAAATGAGTTTTGATGATCCATAAATTAAATACGTTGTTTTGTATTTTTTAAAAAACGACCTTCATTTAAATCAAATTTCCCCAAAATATAATACAACATCATCAATAAAGCAATGACAATAAAATAAAACAATATATAGACAAGATAATCTAATAGTAATTTCAGATAGCAATGGCAAAATATACAACAACAGCTTCTTCCTCTCTTGACCTTCAAATTAAAACAAAGTAAACTGTACCATTGGGAAGAAAAGCATTTCTGACTGGGATGGGCAATCTGTCTCCTTCTAGATACTGTTGGACAGGAATCCCTATCATCCACAACTATGCTGGTTCAGGCAGATGGGAACAGTTGGTATATAGGCCTATAAGCTGTCCACCCTTGCTCTACACAAGTCTCTCTGCAGATGTTTACGGACACTAGAGATATTTTCACAGGCCCAAAGTCCCTGCTGTTTCCAACAGGCTTAATGCCAGTAGAATAATTTCATCCAAAGGATACTATATTGATTCTCCAGTTTGTGTCTATTGTGCAAGACAAATAGGTTTGAAAGAGGCTTAGGGAAAGGTACAGATTTCCAACAAAAAATTCTTTATGTGATACAGAGAAAAGACATCGAAATGAAATAATACATTTCGATGTCTAATTACAAAAAATGGTAACAGAAGGCACAGCTAAGCCCCCTTGTAACGAAAACACATCAATAGTATAAAAGAATACATCTTGCAAACTTTTTCCTGGAGTGTATAAAAGGCAATTTGCTATCACATCACTTCTCATTCAAGTATTCCAGTTTTTAAAATCTATTGTCTCTATAAAGCAATGAGCAGGCAAAATTTTCAGCTTATTTTATAGAAAGTAGTCTCTACCAGATTGTTAGGCTAAAAATGGATATAAATCTATTCACCTGTGTAGAAGGAAAAGTAAACTAATTGCAGACAACATTAAATAATTAAATTAAATCAAGCATTTCTGTTTGAATGTTTTTAACTTAATTTTTGTCCCATTTTAACTTTACTATCTCTCATTTCAATCATCTTTCAACTTATCTTTCACCTAAACATGTCCAATACAAAGGACAAAAAGATTTCTAAGTTTGCAACTGAAAGCACAGCTAAGCCCCCTTTCAACAAAAACACATCAATGGCATAAAAGAACACATCTTGCCAACTTTAACAAAAATGGAAATATACAAGGCAAGGTTATTTAGACTTAATGATTCTTAATTCTGTTCTGTTTTTCTAATTACAAGTTAGATAATTTTACAAGCAACTGAAAGCTTATGGCAAGAAGAGAGCAGTGCACCCTGGAGTACTCAAAGTCACAGACTCCAGAAGCATGGTTCCAATGGTTTATTTCATGTGCCTTTCAGCTCTTTGGGTTCTCAGGAAGCCAGGCAGACTGGCCCTTTGAGGAAAGGTCCCCTCAAGAAAGTTAGCAGTTCTCTTCACGGATACTGTCAGTTGACTCTCCAAATGAACTGGAATACTCACACTCCTGGAACCAAGCCTACGTATCAGTCTGAGCAACTTCCCTCTGCTTACTCTGCTGCTTTCTACTCTTAGATGCTGTCATATTATGGCTTTGATCTTGCATTTGCTTCTGGCTCCTGCACCCCTTTACTGATATTCTGAAACTTGACCACACTTGACTGGCCTTTCAGGCATTGTCTGGTTGATATGGTCCTCTAGCCTATCTATGACCAAATCTATTGCCCTTCTGGGTCTCATTCACAGGACAACTGGACAAACAGCTGCTGCCCATTTTGGAAGTAGGCTAAGGCTTGACAAACAGTCAGAAATATTGTACCTACCAGTGAAGGTACTTCCACTACTGGAGTGGGAGGACGATCAAAGGATTTGGATATCTTCTCAAGGAAACGAAGTGGCTTGGGTGGCTCCTTGATTTGATTCTTCCTGTCCTGCAGAATCTGGAAAGGAAATTAGCAATAGTTAACTGGGATCTCATTACTATTTTCTATTCTTATTCCCTACCCAAATCTTCTACAACAAATTATTCATAAATATAGAAAAAGCTTTAAAACTTTAAAATTTGAGGAGCAGGGAGAACAAAATAATTTGTATTCCTTTGGATATTCTTTTGAAGTTGACAATGAAGTTGAAATGGCCCCCAAGAGGCAGAATACCTGGTAAACATGTGCCAGTTCCATATCAAATCTAGCAGACCGTTTAATAAACCCATCCTTAGTGGTGGTGCTCCTGGGCTTTGGAGCTTCAGTTCGAAGCTGGGTAACAGAGTCAGGAAAAGATGCCTCCAGTTCAAGTAATCCTAAGAAAGGCAGAATGGAAGTAGTGTGGGTGGAGAAGAGCATTAATTGTTATGTAAGAGAATTATGTGAAGATTGGAGGAAGTGTGAAGACTGGAGGAAGGAACATCAACAATCTAAGATACGGAGATTACACCATACTACCAGCAGAAAACATCTTAGATTTGGATCAATTATTAAAGAAAGTAAAGGAAGAAAATGCAAAGGCCACTTTAATGCTGAACATAAAGAAAACAAAAATAATGCGCACAGAGGAACTACATAAATTCAACTTAGATAATAAGGAAATCAAAATAGTTGACAGGAATGGAGACTGCAGTCAAGAAACCAGAAAACAACTACGAAAGGAAGAGCAGCTGTGAAAGAACTAGACAAGATCCTAAAGTGCAAAGATATTAAACTGAACACTAAAATTAGAATCATCCAATCCTTTGCATTCCCCATCACCATGTATGGATGTCAGAGCAGGACAGTGAAGAAAGCAGATAAGAGGAAAATTAACTCTTTTGGGATGTGGTGTTGGAGAAAAGTGCTGAGGATACTATGGACAGCCAAAAAGACAAACAAGTGGGTTCTTGAGCAGATAAAGCCAGAAATTTCCCTGGAAGCCAAGATGACCAAATTAAGGCTCTGTTAGTGAAGGTGAAGAGCAGTAGAAAGAGAGGGAGACCACACACCAGATGGATAGACTCAATCAGGGAGGGCATGGGCCTGAACTTACATGACTTAAACAGAGCAGGGAGTATAGGAGGGCTTGGGAGAGGTCTCATCCAAGGATCGCTATGAATCAGGGATGACTCAAGAACAGTTAACAACAAGAAGAGAATTAAGCACAATCAGACCTTGCCACGGAGAGGACATCCAATAGCACTCCTTCAATCATAACAGAATTTCCACAAATTTCAATGAAGCACATATATAAAAGAGATGTATGTATAATTGAAGACAATTCTCTGCATGGGTCCTGGGTAGTAAAGTGCTATACAGCATGACTTACCTTCATAGGTGTTAAGAAATGGGTTCTTCACTATGTAACGGTCTGCATGATTGTCTGGAAAATAACCAATTCTTGACAGAGGAGCATAAGGCTGTGAGTCATATTCTGTGTAGTCCTTTATGACATTTCTTCGCTCCAATTTTCCTTCCACGTTTTTTCCTTTAGCTATTATTCTTCTGATTGCTAAAATTGAATTTTAGACGATATGCATTTCATTTCTAAATAAAAGTTTACATCAAACTTTCAGGCATTTTACATAATGCCAAATTTTCAGATAAGTGGTTCCCCATTTGATGTAACCTAAAGATGCCTCTGTCCTGCACAGAAGAGTTCTGTGCCTTGACCAAAAATGTGACCACAGTTTGGGAAACAAGACACACACACACACATATATATTTTCCCACCATATTACCTTTTATATGTTCATGCTGAATCCTTTTCACTTTCTCTTCTTTTTCTCGCATGAGCTTAAACCATTGAGTATCTAAGCGACTCACATTTAGTTCACTGTGGTTCTCTTCCCGATTCTTCAGTAGTGCCTTTAGAAGTTCTAATCTAACTTCTTGCAGTCTTCAAGAAATCAAGAGCAAATACATAGAGAAGAATGTTGAGCAGATCCTCAAAACCACTGCCATTCTTCATCCCATGATAATTACTAACATTTCTGGAAATACTAAGAAACCAAAAATAGCAGGCTTGCAGATCAAACTGGGCCTAGGTTTCCTCACTGACTTTAATATTATTTATTATTCATATTTTATACCATTCTTCAATAACAATTCCCATGAGGTTTTATAAAAGAATAAATCTTACTTCCAAGGTAGTATAAGATTATAGTCCACAAAAGATAGTAGTATACTTCCAAGGTAGTATAAGATTATAGTCCATAAAACTTTCTTCTAAAGCCCGGTTCCCAATCTTTTCTATGACTTACTCCTGTAGGAAAAGTTTGGTTAATGTTCACACCCCTACAAAAGTAGTATCACATTTGAAGATAAGGAAGTTTAATTTTTATTTTTTAAACCACAAATTGAACCACATACAATATTGCAGGTGAACAAATTGAACTTAAAAAAAGAAGAAGCTTTAAACTCAGTACATAAAATGCCAATTGAAACTGAGCAAGTAGATTCTAATTTATTCAGGGGGAAAAATCTAAACTATTGTATATGCAAAATTCTTTCCTTTTGATTAAATAAAAAATGGGACTACTATCTATGCAACACAACCACCTAGTACTACTTTTCAAGGCGCACTAGTAGCTGGCTGAGTGATGACTCATGCCTTGTCACTCGTATGAACACAAACCACTCTTTGTTGCACCTCCTGAAATTCGATCTCACCCCCCTGGGGTTGTGGACACCAGGTTGGAAAGCCTTGTTCTAAAGTATCAGTATCAGAAATGGTTGATTAAAAGTAATTTCAAAGAAGATTGCTCCTTCTTACACAATTAGGAGGTAGTAATACAGCTATTCAAAAACATAAACATATATTTCCAAAGAAAATAAAAAATGAGCACGTACTCTTCTATTTCTACTTCCCGGAAGGCCCACTCTTTCCTCTCCATTTCCTCCATCATACGCCTCCTTTTTGCAATGTGTGCTGCATCATTCAGAGGTGGTAGGGTTGCCTCCCAGGCACGTTTCTCTCGAGCACGTTCAATCACCTCCACTTCTGCCTGAGTTGCTGGAAGACCCCGACCTACAAAGAACAGGAAACAATAAAAGTGCATATGATAGACAATCTGTTTTTTAGGAATATTACTATCAATTGCAGAGTGTAGAAACCTACCAAGGCTCAAGGGTTAATTTCTTGAAATAACTTCTGAAGTGGTTGAAAGTGTTTTATTTTGAAAATGTGACTAAAAACTGTAAATGTGATGACTCTCATTGGAGTAACTATGGGAAGACAGATTTGCTATTCAGAAAATAGCAAGTAAAAGACATTGGCTGGTTGGCTATTGTTTGTGTGTACCTGTAAACTTTTTAGTCCAGACTATACAGGTGGTTGAGGTGACTGAAGATGCAAGTACTGAAACTAAAATTAATGCCATTTCTTCCACTTTGAGGCAGTATGCTGGATTAGCCCAAATTAGGTATGTAGCAGATGGGAGAGGGTGAAGGAGTTGGCCTATCTCTCTCCAACATCCATCAACCTGCGGTCTATGAGAAAACCAGGTCCAGGGTGCCATCCAGCTCTACAGAAGCCACTGACAGCTGGCCTTTCCACCCATGTGCCTTGTTGCTGTGGCAAATGGAAATGACAAGTGGATGATGATGATGATGATGATGGAGGAGGAAAATGGCTAGGCTTTGCTTCTGTCCAACCCAGCTGCCTTTTTCTAAGTTTCCCTTGGTTGGGTGGGGACATGGTCCAGGGGCTGACATCTTCACTCATTTTTGCCCCATTCCTGCTGCAGCTACACCTGGGAGGCAAAGGACCAAGAAGGAGCAGCTCGTTGGGCTGCCTCTTTCTCCTTTTAGACAAAGAGTATCTAGAGCTAGGTGTGTCTGTGTATGCAGCCAACCAATTGATTATAGTTGGGATTGTGACGACAGTGAAGGAGGAGACCACAAGTCCTTTTCTGTTATTGGTCTTTAAGGATAATTTTCCTATTTAAAATTCGCAGCAAGCAGAGGCAGCTAGCTTTGAGCAACATGAAAGGACTGTAACAAGTTGTTTAAGTATTATTGTTTTATTCTACTTTCAGGATGGGGCACTTCCAGATTATTTTTGGTCTCAGGTGCCAATTTTGCCAGCCTTGGGTACTAAGAGCCTTTACAATGAGATGGGGTGAGTGACCATTCTTTATTTCTCATCAGGCTACAAAATGTTTTGAACTCAGATGAGTATTTTAATACTAATGTGTATCTCTGCTACAGTCAGGATTACTTAGTGAAGGGTTGTGAGACACTCAGTATAATATTGCAAAATGGCATATAAATAAATGTGATAATAATAAATGGCAATGGGAGAAGCCTGTCACCCACAACATAAACTCTGATCCAACTGAAATTTCAACCAGCAGTCACAATAGTATCTTCCATGAGCCACTACAATAGGCAGGATCCTAGATAGATAAGCTGTTAACAAGTTAAATCAACAATCTTTTGTTAAATCTTTTACATTGCTAGAGGTGTTAAAAGTTTTCTATATGAATGTATAGCCATTTCAAATGTTCTGTGAATAGATCTGGCAACTGTTTTTCTTATGGAACCTAAAGACAGAGCAGTGCAATTTAAGAAGGGAAACAAATCTAAACTCTGCCATACACAAAATCGTGTCTCAGATGCCAACATCAGTGTTTCTTCAACTCACCCCAGGTAAGCGTAGCAAGGGTCAGTAACTCAGGTATTGAGCCTGAAGGCACCACATACGCAGGGCTGTAGGGATCTGTCTGCGCTTCACCATCCCGGTAATCTGTCTGTGTACCCACCGTTCGTGAAATGAGATAGGCAGGTTTGTCCCTGGGTTCTGCTTGATATGGCTCTGGCCTGAAAATCAAGTAAGAATCAAACAATATCCTTCTTACTAAAAGCTAAATTACAATTATCTAAGTTATACTTCTGTTTTATTCACTGCATCTGTATCTTACCTTACTGCCAAGGCAGCCTTTCTGTTCTCACAACAACCATCCTGTGAGGTACGTGAGTCTGACTGGGAGTGATAATATTGATGGTTACCCAATTTGACAGCTGAGCAGATTCAAACCCAGATCTCCAGAGTTATCACCCCACACTCCAGGCACTACCCTATATTGAACATCTGTCTGGATATAATTTTATTGATGGTTGATATACAAAGTTTATAGTCCTAAATAAATTGTAAAAAAGTCAGTTTTTTTCCCCAAGGAAAAAGCAGCATAAAATGTTTAAGTAGTCCTTATACTTCATTATACTTCATAAAATGGGGTAAAGTTGGGGATGCAACAATATCAGTGCTGACCGCATTTGAAAAATCCACATGAAAACCCAAGACAACCCACAACAGTATTTGGGATATGCCTATGATGAAGGCTAAAATTAGGATATTGCCTCCGTAATTAGAATCTTGCCTCTTTAATGAAATTTTCCTTCAGTCCCCCAATTTCTAGCACTGCAGAGAGTATAAAACTGAACTGCACATACTTGACTATAGGTTGATGTCATGTATAGATCAAGGGCAGCTTTTGGGGCCAAAATCATGGATTTTAATATGGCCTGTGGATAAGTTGAAGGTAAAATTTTGGGACAATGTAACAAAGGATGTAAAGGAGGAAGCAAAGGAAAGCAAAATAACTATGGCAGGCATAACTGTGTTCATTCAAAAGACTGGATGAATAAGGAGAGAACTATAGTAAATGGTGGCTATGCAATGTGTGGAGGAGGCAACCAAGCACACATGTTAAAAAGGATGAAAAGGCAAAGTAAAGAAGATGGTGACTACATTAGCAGTGATTAGAGCCTTTAACTTTAATGTGACAAATTTGCCTGATTTAAACCTGAAAATCTGACAAACATACAAAAATGTCTCATTCAAATCCTTCAAAGCCCGATTCCTCTTGGCACTTCTTTGAGGAGAAGCTCCAAAGAGCTGCGACCACCACCATTTTCCTGTCCAAGCATTCAAAAAGGTTAGAAGAAACACCATGTTAGAGAAAGTAAAGGGGTGAGTCACTGCTACTTTTAGGTGTTTCCTGGACAGACTATGCTCTTGCTTTTTGCCACTCTACTCAGAGAAGGGTAAGGTTCCTTTTTTGAGAAGAGTTAGAGAACAATAGTTACACTGATCCGTGGAAAAGTTGCCCCAGGTTTTTGCCTAAATTTTTACTAAATTTTCTAGACTTACACATGAGTATATACAGTATAGTTGCTATCTTTGGTAATCTGGTAACTTTGCTGCCCCCTTTGTTTGGATACCTATATTCACTTTCTAAATAATCCACTTATGTTTTAAGTCACTGCAATGCTTAAAATTTCAGGAAAATTTCATGAGGGAGGTAGAATTTTTTATTGGGGGGCAATGCCCTCATTCAGCCAACTGCATAGCTACACCCGTCTTTGGTCTTCAGTCATGCATTCTGAGAGTGGCTTCAACTTCATCCAAGTAGCATCCTATATTCATACTTTATTTCCCCCCTGAAGACAGTTCTGACTGTAACTGCACTATAAATCATTCCTATCACAATGTATTTCCTTTGGCCACCCATACTCATTCAGTCAATCTCTTGATTTTGTTTTGTCAAAAAGTAAAGCTGGGTGTGTCTATCGTCATGTCCTCCTCATTCTGTTGCTTCCTCCTACCATGAGTTGGAGTCTATTAACAAAGTGACTTTCTTAGAAGCATTGTCTTATATATTTTATCATTTGTGTCCATATCCTAGATGCTCTATTTTTCACCATCAAATCTTCTGTGCCCTCAACTCTTGAATTTTTTGCTCCATTATGCATTAATTGCACTAATCCTCAGTCTTTATTTACTCATTGCATGTGGATCAAAACATTGGGCTGACTTGCTGTGTTTATTTAAAAAAGGGCATTAAGGCCTTTGGCACTTCGGCCTAATTGGCCAATCATAGCTTTTAGTCTTGACCATAAAAGTTCTACAACCTCCCCAGTTGCTTCTGTTGTTTTCACTGTTTTAATTTCTCTTTAACCAGTTTGGGAGCAGTGCCAGCCTGAAGCAGTCCTCTCAGCATTTTACTCTGAACATGCTGGTAGTTAAGTGACAGCAAAATGCACTCTTTTTATTAAGAGACAGCAGAATGACCTAAAGACCAAAATGAAATCAGGGCAAGTAGCCTGAATGAACTGTCTTCATAATACACTAATTACTTTAGAAACTGTTGCAATACACAACAATAGGTAGCATACTGATTATTTGTTGTTATTTTTGACATGTTTTCTTGGAAAGATTTATTCAGAGAAGATTAGACATTGCTTTCCTCTAATACTGAAAGACTGTGACTTGCCTAAGGTCATCCAGCGGATTTCCATGGCTGAGCAGAAATTTGAACCCTGGCTTCTCAGAGCCCAACTCCAACACTAAAAAACTGGCACATCAATAACCAATTTTGAAACAATGGTATGTATAGGATTATACATATCATTTTAAAGTGCAGAATGGCTATATAGGGATCTCTAGTACTATGATTAGTAGAATATAAACTTAAGAGTATGCTGTTAATAGCAACAACAAATGCTGTTCCTATCATGGCTAATTCACCATACTATTGATTTTGCAACCCACCAATTTCTGGGGTGTACAACTACTTGGGCATGAAGGCTTTTAACAGCTTTTAACAGCTGGTCTTCTTCGATTTCTGTGTGCAGATTTTCATCTACAGTATATGCATTTCATATTTATGAGCTACAATTTTAACAGATATTAGATACAATCTACCCTATTATAGACAAAGCACCCACATGCAGAGGGAATGCCTTAAGGCCTGACCAACTACTATTGTCCTCTCTCTTTCACACAGAGCAATACAGACAGGCACATGTATGCACAGGTTCACAGGGCTTGGGTGGTCTGAGTGTGCCTATCTGTTCTCAGCAGTTCTCCTTCTTATGTGGGTGACAATATCTCTTCCTTGGATTTTCAAGAAATAAATGTTTTTAGAACAAACATTAGCAAAATTAGGTGGGGGAGGAAATTTCCCTAAGAAACCATGAAATAGCCCATTATCTTTGAGCATAAACAATTAGGGAGCATATTACTACTTACTTGGACATAGCATAAACAATGTTCAGTGGAATTGGCTTATGAAATGGGATGAAAGGCCTGAAAAGACAGTAAAATGTATTAAATACAAGTCTGCAAGGCAATATGTTTGCTAACAAGTGTACTTGTATATTTATAGTATATTTCTTGTATGAAGTGGTAATATACTACAAGTATACTATTTGGCTTCTGTTCAGCAGATAAGTTATCCTCTTCAGCCACTTCACAAACATTAGTCATTATTCTCAGATTTTGTTTAAAACACAAAATGCATTAATGTAACAGTGGGAGTTAAGATCAGTCTCCAAGCCCTTTTTCGTAACCCCTCAACAAGTCTCTGAAAACCTGACTTCTGGAGGTGGAAATGGGCAACTGACATCATTTTCTCAGAGCTCCATGAAGACGAGGGCAGCAGCAGTATGATAAGCAGCCTGGAGATAAGCTGCGACTGAGTTTCTCTTCCCTTGGGTTGGGGGTGAACAAAGAGATAGCCCACATGGTACCATGAACCCCATCAAGACAGTCGATTGCATGTGAGGTGGGACAGGGACAATTACCACCAGCTCATCCCACCACCTGCAAATGCTTTTGGCCACTAAGCTGCTTTACTGCACTTCCTTTTTTGAAATATTTTTGTAATACAAACAATATCTGTTGGATTAAAATAAATCTTTAAATCAATGGTTTGATCAATATCTGGGTGAGTTTCCAGCCTTTCTTTTTATCTGGTTAACTTGGAGGACAATTTTTTTTATAAGGAAAAAAAAAAGAGTTTTAAGAGAACAAAAAGACTAACAAAAGCTTGTATTTTGTGAAGAAAGATCTAAATTGGAATTGATTTTTAAACCTGGAAAGTTGGCATTTTTGTAGCACATTGCAAATAACAAGGGATTACGGTAAGACTGCTTTGTTTTGAGAAAGTGTTTTTAAAAAGCGGAACCATTATGGATCTGAGAGGTTCCAGTTCAAATCAATGGGAATAGCAGAGGCTAACCATCAGGTTATGTTGGGAGGAGGCACTGAGGAGCTGGATTTGTTAACTCTTTGCATACCAAGAATTGGTGTAATAGAAAATAGAAAAACATTAAAGATGCAACCTTGTCAAGTTGAGTTCTGGCAGGAATTTTTGGAGGAATTTAGATCAATGAAGGAGGACTTTAAAAACTAGAGAGCAAGACTTAACCAGAATTTGGGTGAAGTAGAAAATGATGAAGGAGATTGAGAAGAAACTACGGGATCTGCCATAGAAAGCAAGACTGGAAAACAAGCCTGAACTGGGATGACTTGGAAGGGGCAATCACAGGCGGAGATGGGAGAGTGGATTGAGAGGAATTTACAAGCAACATGTGCATGCACATTTAAGCAGTCCTAAGTGTAGGAAGAAGAGCTGATGATGCTGTTTTCATGATTACAAACTATGCAGATCAATTCCATTAATTCAAGGGCGTGTATGGTCTTTCCATAGGCAAGCCTTGGGACCGCGCTCACTTGCGAACAGTCCCAATCAAGCCTCATAGGCAGGAAGAAATGATGAAAGAGCAAATTGCTCATCAAATTAATGGAACTTGTCTGTAATTTGCAATCATCAAGAAATCAAATCGACAGAAAGCAAGTCACTGAAAGGTGAGGGGAAGCCTGTAATTCAAACTAGGGGAGAGGTAACAGAATTAGAAACAGTTAATGGGTATTCATGTTAAATATTAATGTTAACTTTTCTGTGAAGAAATTTACTTATAAGAATGTAAGAAGTTTGATTATTAGAATTTAGATTTTATAGAAAGGAGGTGATTTATTATATGAGAAGGGTATTGATGGGTTTTTTTTAGTGTGTATTGGGTCAATAACTGCTGAAGAGAAGATGAGAAGTCACTTTTAGCTTTTTACTTCTTTTTCTTTTATAGTATATTTAATTCTTGTCTTTTTATCTTTTGGATTCTGCTGTTCTGATCTCTTTTCTTTTCTTTTGTTGTTTTATTTTAGAATTTTTAAATTAAAATGATTTTAAACAAAACCCTGAAAGACATTTTTTAAAAATGCAAGAGTAGGGACACCCCAAAAAGGTAAAGGTATGTCTTGGAGAAACAGCTGGATGTTACCCTCAGTCTCCCCCAAACCCTGCAAACAGGCCAGGAAGTGCAAACAAATGGCATCTTTTGCAGATTTTTGGCCAACAGGTGTAGCTCTGTGTGGGGTGAGATAATGCTCCCTCCTTCCTTAACAGAAACACATGAATTTCTTATGCAACAAACCTTAGTATAACCATTTCCTGAAAGCAAAGCATGTTTCCTGAATTATTTAGTATAATTCTATCCTATTCTTACTTGAGGCTTCTATTTGGCATATTGGCATAGAAATTAGTGATTGTGGGCAGGCTTTCTTTCACAGAAGCTTACCTTGATAAAATTCCAAGCACAAGGGCTTTGCTGAACAGAATTTTAAAATCTGTTTTACTTTAGCAGAAAAAGATATTTTCATCCTTTAGGACAGATATAGGCATTTTGGAATGTATACCATGGTATGTAAACCTTTATCTGGAAGCCAACTATGATCAACACATTTTCAAGATAAGAAGTAAAATCTTTTTTGGTGCTCTGGGACCATGAGAAATATAATTTGTCCTTCCCATGTATTAGAAATGAACATGATTAGCTTTGTTCTATTCCCACCTTTCAAAATACTTCCAGCGATTCCTCCCACTAACTTCAGGATCTTCATACTCAATTCTAGGAATCTGAAGTGAGGGCTGAGAACTATAAGGAAAATAAGAAATATATAATGCATTATTAGATTTAACATTTCAGTGAGAGAGAGAAAACAACATTTAGAATTTATATTGAGCTTTCCCTTAAAAGTAACACATGGACTACTAAAGCATCTCCAAGAGATGGCCATCCAGCCTTCAATGATGTGGATGGAGCCTTCCATCTTAAAAACCTTCAGTAGTCCAGCGCTGAACACACCTTACCATCAGTAATTCTTCCCATTTGAATGCACTGATTTGGGCTCTACTGGAGCACCAAAATATCAACTCACTCCAGAGGATTTATTCTACAATATTTTGGCTCCATACTAACTAGTTACTGTGACCTGACATTCCACTACATTCTCTCCAATTGTTTTCTAAGAGCATTTGTAAACCCTGCTTTTTAAAAGAAGAAAAGCCTTACCGTACCAAAGGCCACTTACACATCAAGCTTCTGAAGAGCCTCAAGGCGCCGCTGTGCCCTTCCCCTCCAACTTCGGTCAATGAATGGGGGAACTGGATATTTTTCTTCTAATTGCACAGAGTATGGTGGATAGTGAATCAGGTTACTAAACATGGCTTTAAACTCTGGCATTTTCTTCTGTTTTATTTTGGGAGGGGAAAGACAGGAAAGGCAAATGTTGTATGTAAAACATGTAGAATAACTGTGGGGGGGGGAAACAGCATTTGCTTGGTATCTATTAGACAGATAGCATAAAAGCTCCTTTTTTGATCATCTGGAGTTCTGATTATTAATATAATATGATACTGCTTAATATACATTTCAAAGATAAAGTTTTTAGGACATAATAGAAAGAAGGTTGCTTCATCTCATCACTAAAAAAACACATTTGATGAGAAACAACTTATCACACTTTCCAGGATATGGGTAATTGTTTATGAAAACAGAATTCTTTCTCTGCATAGTAGATAAGTAAATACATTCATTGTCAGACTCAAGACTTTACATGTAAACTAAAGTTTTACCAACGAGCATCTTTAGAGGACTCTATCAAGTGCTATTTGTAATGCTACGCATTAAATGTTGACAAAGGATGAAAAGAAGATATCACAGTAACTTTGGGCAGATTATTACAGTGGGCCCTCCACATTTGCTGGGGTTAGGTGCACAAGACCCCCGTGAAAGTGGAAAAACCACAAATAAAAATACACTATTTTTTTTCCACTCAAGAGAACACCTCTCTTGGAATCTCTAGGTCCTCCAGGGCAATTCTATGGTCAAGATCTGCCAGAGGTTAACCATGAAATTGCACTGGAGGACCTACAAATGCCTAGAAAAGTGTCCCCTCTAGGAAACTCTAGGTCAGGGGTAGGCAACCTTTTTGAGCCGGGGGCCGGGTTG
>CM034703.1:139753914-139775846 GCA_020142125.1 Phrynosoma platyrhinos | reverse complement strand
GTAAAAGAAGGAGGTAGGCAAGAGACACCAAACCTGAATGGGCTTCCATGGAGACATGCCTCACTGTGGTCCCCTCTGCACTCCATGTTGAACACCATGCAGAGCCAAGTGGAGGATGTGGGCTTTGGCCTTGCACTTACAGCAGTGTCAAACTGAATTATTTCTGCCATGCAGAAGCAGCCCTGCAATTTAAGAAGGGAAACATTAGTTGGCCTAAGAAAGCAGAAGCCTTCCAACATTTTCATGGCAGAGGCCTCATTTTATTCTTCTTTTTGCCCTCTTTAAAAGCGACTAAATGCAAAGCAGGGCACCTGTTGCTTTGACATGTAAATTTTTTTTTAAAAAAATCGTTTCATTCAAAGAACTATTACATTTTTTGTTTTTTTATTCGTTTTAGCTTTTGTATCTTGTGAGTTTTTAATGTGTTTTCTTTAATTTGGTGTGAGATTTGTTGTTCTTGTTGTGTGCCTTCAAGTCGTTTCAGACTTATGGAGACCCTAAGGCGAACCAAAGAGGCTGAGAGAGAGTGATTTTCCCAAGGGTTTTTTTCATCCCTGAGCAGGGATTCGAACCCAGGTCTCCATCCCCATCCCCACCAAACTACAAATCCCAGGATTCCATACGCTGGAGCCATGGCAGTTAAGTGGTGTCGTAACAGATTATTTAAAATGCCTCCCATGACTACATGAAACAAGGGACGCGGTTTGGTTGTGTTCAAGGGATGCCTTTCCTAGATTATCTGATGCGCATCCGTCGCATTTGTATTACGTCAGAAGCCTCGGCCGGACAAAAAGACTTCCTGGGCGAAAAGTAAGGAGCAGGTTACCGTACGCATGCGCAAAGCGATGCCTCCCTGGATCTCCGGGTTGCCTCCGTATCGTCCTTATGACGGACAACAAGGCTTCTTGGAGAATCTCAGTTGCTTCTGCGCATGCGCAAAGAGGACCATTCCGGGATTCCCGGTTTTCCTCTTTCGCGTCATTGTTACGTCATAAGCGACGGCCGGACAGCAGGCTTCCTCTGGGCGCATGCGCAGAGGGAAAACTAAAGATGTCGACCCTGGCGTCATGCGAGTCTCCGGGTCTTCAGGCGGACGCGTCGGTCGAGCAGAAGCAGCCAGCGCCGCCGCCGCCGCCGCCGCCTTCCCTAAAGCCCTGCTGTGCCTGCCCTGAGACGAAGCGGGCGCGCGATGCATGGTGGGTAAGGGGCGGGGAGGGAGGAGCGTGGTCGCCATGGCGACGGGGGGCTTAGGCTGCATCCACACTGCAGAAATAATCCGGTTTGACACTACTTTAGCTGCCATGGCTCCATCTTGTGGGAATCCTGGGATTTGTAGTTCGGTGGGGGTATTGAGCCTGGTCTGTGGGAGCGCCCTGGTGCCTCACCAAACTGCAGATTCTAGTATTCCCAAAGGAAAGAGTCATCTTGGCAGCTGAAGTGGTGCCAGAGTGCTTCAGCTCTACAGAGCTGTGCAGCAGAAAGAACTTGAGCAGGTGGTGCTCCGACCTCAGGAAACGCAAGGTCACTGGGTGACCTTGGGCAAGTCACACTCTCTCAGCCTCAGGGGAAGGCCGTGGCAAAGCTCCTCTGGACAAATGTCACCAAGAGAACCTCGCATGACAGGTTCGCATTAGGGTCACAATAAGTGGGAAACGACTTGAAGGCCCACAACAACAAATACACAACCTGTAATAATACTGACTGGCATTTTGCTTGGGCTCTCAGTCTTTATTTATAAAGGGCCTCAGGTGTGGAAAGTGTGTGAATAGTTTCATAACATTTGTGTCTACCTAGGTGCTGCCATGAGAGCCAGAGCATGACTCTGGAGACCAGGGTTCGATTTCTGGCTCAGCCATAAAACCCACTGGGTGACCTTGGGTGAGTCACACTCTCTCAGCCTCAGGGGAAGGCTACAGCAAACCTCCTGTGGCCAAATCTTATCAAGAAAACCCTATGATTGGGGGGGAGGGGCATTAACACTCATTTTTTTGTCCTGAGGAGATGCGGATTGCCACACTGATGCATATTGGGTTTGTTGTTCCATTTTTGTTTAGGGTTCGCAGATCTCTTTGAGTCATTGTAATCCCAAAATTATAGACTCATAGAATCCTAGGAGCTTATCACACGGGGGAAATTGGAAGTTTAAACGGGTCAGAACCCATGGTTATCCAGCGTATTGGGCACCGTTGTGCAAATGGTTTTCACACAATGCTGCACACAAACCGCTTAGAATCCAAACAGAAAGTGACATGAATCAGGGAATAGTCATTTTCTGGAAAATACCACATTTTCATTTCCATTTCATTCATGAATTCACTTTCTTTTCTTGGAAAGTAAGGGCAGCACAGTATATTCTTATAGTGAAAATTGTGTAAATAAAATTGTTTATTTCTCTGGATGATTTCTGGAAACACAACTACTGCGTCTGTGCGCATGTGCAAAAAAAATTGTTTCCAAAACATGCACAGGATTTGTCCCCATCTGTGTGAAACCCAATGCGCTTCCTACCCACTTTCTCGCATTGGTAATGTGCTTTTAACGCGTTGTGCTCTGCGTGTGAAAATCATTCGCTCATTTATTTATTTATGGTGCTTCAGTCCCTCAATTGTCTGAGGGACAGCAACCCGGCCCCGGCTCAAAAAGGTTGCCTACCCCTGGCTTAGACACTCCGTAGCGTGGTATGAAGCGGTATATAAATGAAGCTGCTTTTGCTTTGCAATGAGGATGTCTGTTCACCCTGTGCTTGAAACACTTTTTAGATTTTCCACAAAAAAAAACATATATATACTCCCTTCCTCTCAGCTTTTGAAGGGGGCTACTTCTGCAGTGGTTTAAATTACACGTTGGTTGGTCAAACTAATGGTGAAAGTGATTGGTCACAGTGCTACAACATTGTCTACTGGGATTAAAGGATAGGAATCTCACCACCCTCCTAATATTGGACTGCAACTCCCAGCATTCCTCGTGCTTGGTTATGCTTGCATGGATGTGAGTTGCAAAACATGTGGAGGACAGGATGGTTCCCACCACATGTTGAAAGGCATTGACAGTTCCCTTGATAAGAAATTTAAATGAAGCTAAATTTCCACTCCAAAATCAATCATATGAAATATTCAGTTAGTTGCAGCCACATCTGTGTACAGTATTTATTTTCTTTTTTCAGACCTCTTTCCAGATTAGATCCAAAGATCAATTGTACCTGGTCTCCTTCATTTACTTAATTCTAAGCTTACCAGTTGATTCTCAGATGTAAATATTAAAGGCACTCTTGTATTCATGTTTACTTAAAAAATAAGCCTCTCTGTAATTCAGGGACTTTATTACCCAATAGCTGAATTTACAGCCTGTTTACAGCCTAATCTCTCACACAATATAAAAACCTGAGTTAGAAGAGAAGAGCAAGAAGCCCTCTCTGATGGTAGCTTTTATTAGAAATGGGGAAAGACCAGTTGCCCAATCACAGATACTCTGAAATTATGTAGGTTTTTTCCACCGGCTTTCTATGGACAACTCTCAGATCTGCCATAGGAGAAAAAATGTGCATGGCTTTTGCTATGATCTTTCCTGGCCGTTTGACTCAGGGAAATGGGAGGAAGAGTATATAGCTACTAGGACAGAGCTTGGAAAGTTACTTTTAAACAATAATTAATTACCGTTATAATACCAAAAGGCACACATGGTTATGTTACTTGTTATATTTTTTAAAGTATCTTTTTGCTTTCTATTTATTTATTTATTGGAAGTGATGAAAATAGCTACCTTTAGTTATTTTTTTTTTCAGATCAAAAAACTACAATCTGCTGGTCTATGGGCAAAAAACACATTCCCTTCCTGTCTACTGTGTCAGCACTTGATCCATGTGATATTTATCCTTCATCTTTAACAAGGCCACACTTCCATATTGTTGTCTGCCTTCAAGTCATTTCTCACTTATGGAAACCCTAAGGAGACTCTATCACAGGGTTTTCTTGCCAATTGTTCAGAGGAGGTTTTCTCTTGCCTTCCTCTCAGGCTGAGAGAGTGTGACCTGACAAAGGCCACAGCCAAGCAACTATTTAAAAAGAAACACTTAAAATTACTGCTGCACTGCAAACAGAATCAGATTTTCTCTTGTTAGGTTATGATTTGTAATGTGATGTAATTATACCTTCATTATCGGGAAAAGGAACTAATTATAAGTAAGTATTTGTGTGTAACCAGGTATCTTCAAGCCCTTTATTAGAATAACCACAAAGAAGAGTACAATCAGGGCTTTCTGAAAGGATCACTTTTCAGTTACATTTGTGTCTTACAAGTCTACATTGAAATGGTATATTGATCTGATTGTCACAAGCCACAGAAAATACGCTCCAAGTCCTAGTCTCTGGAGCAGCAGAAAACAAGCTTGCTCCATCCTCAGTATGATACCCCTTCAAATATTGAAACAGGGCTATCATATCACCTCTTAACCATCTCTTCTCCAGGCTAAACATACCCAGTTCCCTAAGTCTCCCCTAATAAAGCGTGGTTTCCAGACCTTTCACTATTTTGGTTGCTCTCCTCTGGACTCTGCCTCTTCATAGCAAAATCATGCCCTAAGAAGGGCTACTCAAAGTGATGGTTTCTGGACCAGTACTGGTCTGTATTCTTGTGACTTTCTAGGAAAGAAAGACAGTTGTAGTCAATGTGGACAAATATGATTTTAATTCCTGGCACATGAGGAGGCTGAAACATCCTTGTCTCCCACATCAGATAACATGAGAAGTACTGATCTGTTTATCCTCAATTTATCAGTTTATCTGTTTATCCTCATAATAATGTGGATTGCAGCTCTGGGTCCTTGCCCCTACCACCCAAATCCTGAACACAGTTGGAATGAAGTTGGATATTCTTATACTGAAGAATGCAATGGATCCAAATCCAATCTTCCTCAGGATAGTCCAGGCCTATCTAATTTGTGAAATCAATTAATTGGGAACCTTTGTTTTGCAGCATCATTGAAAAAGGAGAAGAACATTGTGGTCCTCTTATTGAGGCTCACAAGGAGTGTATGCGAGCCTTGGGTTTTAAAATCTGAATCAGAAGAGCTTTGAATATTTATCAGGTAGGTAGACCATGTGGACTGTGTGAGAAGAACTGCTGTTTCCCAGATGTTAACTTACATTTGTGAATGTGTTGTGGTAGATGGTTGTGGAATATCAAGGACATGTTCATCAGTGATCACTAACATAGGATGTTGCATAAGAGATGGCACAAGTACCTTCTATTTGATGCTTAAATGCAAGCTCAGTCTTTTCACAAGAGGAGAAAATATGAAAGTACATCACAGTCTGATGCCTCCTTGGACTGTTCTTTAACTGATTTGTTCTAGTTGCATAATTGTGTGTCACACAAAGAGTTTAGAATATGGATGCTGAAGGATTTGCTCCAGCTGCGTGAAGAACATTACCATTGGTAGTCCATTGTGTTGACTTTCAAAAACCAGATTTTGAAATCTTGAAAGCTATCACTGCTAAGTGGGAACTTCAAATCTGTGATTTTAACCAAATCTTCAAGGTTTTATGATATTGGTGGTTTTGTTCATAATGAATGAAGTCATGGTACAAATCTAGCAGTTTAATCCTTGCTACAGTTTAGACCCCTGCCTGTTAAAAGTATTGCTTATATAAGAGTTAACTTTGCAAAATAAGTGGTAGGTGAACAACACTTACAGCCAAACAACTTACTGGATCTTGATTTTATTTAATTTTTCTCTTTTTTTCCTCTAGATGATTTGCTTTGGATGATCTTTTCGGGACTTTACTTCTGTGGCTGCTGGAAGAGTTTTTTAAAAAATGTTTTGTATCAGAATATGAATTTATTGGAAAATATTTATGATGGATTCTGGTATCACAACAGTATGTTGCCTTATTATCTTATCCTGTTTCTGGATCCAGACTTCATGAGAGTAAGATATATTCTTCTTGACCTTTTTCCAAGTTTTCATTTGAGCACAATGGATGTTGCCGGTAGAATGTTGGTCCTGCAGTAGGGCCATCCCCCTCTCCTATGCATTAGAATGAGAGATTATAAATATAAACAATAAAAATGAAATGGTCTGAATTCAGATATTCTTGTTGTATTGGACAAGTGTGTGTGCTGGTTTCTCATTGGGCTTCCTTCCTAGTCTACCAAATTTCATTACAGGTTGAGCTCAGTGCTTCATTTTGTAGTTTTGATAAGGATTACACATCTCCCCAGTTTGGTAAATGGGTATAATACATTTTCATGTGAAAAAATAGCATCCATGGCACACAGTATTATGTAGGATAGGTCTTATGAGAAATGGCTGTTGCAGTCCAGTGGCATCACTAGGTGTCACTAGGGTTGCTGTCACCCGATGCGGTAACTCATGGTGTCAGTTGACTTCAATCCTTAGTCATTTTTTGTTTGTTTGTACTAATGTTACTCATAAATTGTAACTGCATTATATCACTGAAAGTACAGTGGGCTCTTGTTATCCGCTGGGGTTTGGTTCCAAGACCCCCGATGGATAACAAAATCTGTGGATGCTCAAGTCCCAATAAATACAGTAGCATAGTAAAATGGTGTCCCTTATAAAATGACAAAATCTAGATTTGCTATTTGGAATTCATACTTTTTTTGAATATTTTAAAGCCATGGATGCTTGAATCTGTGGATAAAAAAATCCATGGATAAGGAAGGCCAACTTGTAATGATAATAATTGTGACACAAGCAACTAGCAAAATTAAATTACAATATCATATGCACTGAATGTAGTTGTATGTATATAGTTTCATGTAGTTAAAGTGAAAATTTGATAAGATGTGATGCTTTTAAAGAAAAATTTAGAAGAATTTAAAATTAAAATTCATTTTTTTAACAAATTAAAATTTTAATGTTTTTAAAAAAACTGGGACATTTCTATAGTTTCTTGTGGGTTAGAATTTATTCTAACACGGCCGCGTAGCCCGAAAAACCCAAAAGAAACTATGGATGCCAGCTGTGAAAGCCTTCGACTTCACACTAGGACATTTCCTTTATCCTCTGACTGAACTTCACCCCACTCACATCATCTCTTCATAATTTTAAAGAGACGCAGGCAAACGCCACAGCCCATATCTGCCAAAATGCAGGTTTGGGGAGCAGGGGTGTCACCTTCCTTTAAGGTGTTACCTGGTGTGTCCACAAGCCATGATCCAAGTATCCTTATCCTTCTTGGTATCACCATCTGCAAGCCATTTATTCACTTCTGCTATTTTCCTCTTTCTTCCCGGACCATGTCCTTCAACTGGGAGAAGAGATGAGATGACAACCTGTGCATCCAGCTCTGTCATCTTCCTACCAGTGCCTCATAATCCCTTCCAGTATTCTGAAAGCTGTGCCTTGCAGTGTGGTTGGTACCCATATGGATGAAAAGGAAAGGGTAATGGTCAGTAGGTTTGACAAGCCTTGTCAGCCTCACTGTCACATCGCAGAATTTTGCCCCAGGGAGGCAACACTCTTCTCAAATCAACTTGTCAGGCCCACAAACTACTGCTTCTGTACCCCTTGGCAAGGAATCCACCACCATGTGCCTCCCCCAAGAGTTGGCAGCAGATATTCCCTGTGCTGATTCTACCAAGGTCTCCTGCACATTCTCTTATGACGGGCCCTTCTCTTCCTCGTCATCCCTAATAAGGGAGAGAGCTTCAAATTGATTCTGTAGCTAAAAGCTCACAAAACGATCCCTGGTTTTCCTACATCTTTGTGTCACATTCCTGCATCTGCCTACCTCCTGTGCATGGGAACTGACCTCCTCCCCGGAAGCTTCCTCTGTGTGTTCCCCATCCACTCTTCTCTATCCAAGAGAACCTCTTGCTCCCTAATCTGCTGAAGTGTACATACCCAGGCCTCCCAACTGCTGGGCCTTTTCTTCCAACAGGACTACCAACTTGCTCTTGGTGCAGCTGTAGCTACCCACATTCTCTGGCAGGACAACAAACATACTGCAGCAGTTGCAGGACACTGCAGCAGCTCTTTCACTAACCATGCCCTCTCGGGTGAGTTTGGTGGGAACAAGAGAGAGGGCCTTCTCAATGGCTGCTCCCAGGCTCTGGAACTCCCTTCCTAGAGAGGCCAGGCTGGCTCCACCCCTGCTTTCATTTTGGTAGCAGATAAAAACATTTTTATGCCACTAGGCTTTCTCACCTTGGCATGGGTGCTGTGAGACTTTTATAAAGAGTTTTTAAATTTTAAATTTGAACATATAATGCTCTTAAAATGTGTGCTTAATTGTTTCTTAAACTTTGTGTTTTCAATGCTTAGTTTTAACTTGAACTTTTAAATGTTGTTAGCTGCCTTGAGTCTCTGTACTGGGAGGAAGATGAGATTTTAAAAAATAAAATAATAATAATTAACAAATAAATAATGTTCAGTAGGCTTAAGGAAACACTGAGGAGAACTCTGGGCTTCCCCCTTTAAATTCCCCCACTAAACTTCTATCCAAAATACCCCTGTTATCTGAACCTGCTTGCCAAGCTCTGTTGCCAAGTTCCAGGAACTGGATGGAGCCTCATTGAACTCTTAAAGAGATCTGCACTGGATATAGGAGTATGCTTTTTTATAGATACTTCTTAAGAACCAGTATTTCACAAGAATGACCAGCTTATCTATATTGGCAGGCCACTCCACTGAAGCCACAATAGGGGATCCAAACAACTTTGATCAATATTCGGGAGAAATGTTCTTCAGAAAAAAAATATCTTAATGTATTTGCTGCATCTGCATTGCAGAAATAATCCAGTTTGACACCACTTTAATTGCCATGGCTCAGTGGCATGAAATCCTAGGAATTGCAGTTTGTTGTGGCACCAGAGGTCTCTGATAGAGAAGGCTAAGTAGCTCATAAAACTACAACTCCTGGAATTACACAGCATTGAGCCATGGGAGTTAAAGTGGTGCCAAACTGGATTATTTCTATAGTGTGGATGCAGCCTGAATAGACATCACTCCAAATTGTCTTTACAAATAAGTAAGGCAATTGGACCTCACTTTCATGGCCAAAGCCAAATTACTGGCATATCTAATTCTCTAGTTAAGTTAGCAGACCTTGACAAACCCACTTAAAAATTAAAATTGATGATTTCTAACAAGTAAGCTTGCCCACCATTACTGATCTTTGATAGAGAGTATATGCATTGCAGTAGCTAGCTATTATAACTAAGGAGCATGGACCCTGTTGGCTATAGAAAATAAAAACAAAAAACTTTTATTACAGGAATTCCATCAGAATAAGAAAACTTTCTAAGGATGCTAGCCTAAGCTAAACAAAAATGCTGAGAAACTAAAAAGCGGCATATGATTGTATTTCCTCCAACTGGGAATTACTATGAACCGGAAGTGTTGGGGGCAGGCAACGAAAAGCATTGGGCAGAATCCTGTTTGGGTGCCAGCTGAAGGATAATTAAGCAAGGTGACTAGATGTCCTCACTGCAAAGGAGGACAAGGCACTGCAAAATATAGGACATTCCAGGAAAATGGAGGACACAACCAAATTAAAGCTAGAAACACTCATATAAATATAAATTCACTTCATATGGTTTATTTATTTGCTCGCGATAACACCCCACTACCACCATCACCACCATTGATAGGGTGACCAGGTGTCCTAACTAAAGGAGGATAAGGCACTGCAAAATATAGGACATTCAAGAAAAATGGAGGACATGACCAAATAAAGGCTAAAAACACTAATATTCATGCTTCTTAGTCATGCTCAAAATGGAGGGCATTTTGGATTCGGAATGCCTCCCTGGACAGAAGGCTGGAATGTAGGACATGTCCTGGAAAAGGAGGACATTGGTTGCCCTGTTATTACCGCGTAAAAACAAGGACAGGTAAATATGATCTGGAGGTATAAAGCTGAAGAGGAGAGAAGAGTAAGGCTGAATCGACATTGCAGGAATAATCTGGTTTGATACCGCTTTAACTTCCCTAGCTCAATGCTATGGGATTCTTGGAATTGTAGTTTGCTCCATCCTATGAGAAGCGACTTAGGGAGCTGGGTATGTTTAGCGTGGAGAAGAGACGATTAAGAAGTGACATGATAGCCTTATTTTAAGTATTTGAAGGGGTGTCATATTGAGGAGGGAGCAAGCTTGTTTTCTGCAGCTTCAGAGACTCGGACATGGAGTAATAGATTCAAACTACAGGAAAAAAGATTCACCATTAGGAGGAACTTCCTGGCAGTAAGAGCTGTTTGACAGTACGAAATACAGTCCCTTGGAGTGTTATGGAGTCTCCTTTGGCGGTTTTTCAACAAAGGCTGGATGGCCATCTGTCACAGGGAGAGCTTGGGTTGTGTCTTCCTGCATGGCAGAATGGGGTTGGACTGGATGATCCTTGGGGGTCTCTTCCAATTCTGTGTCTCTATGATTCTACAATTTGCAATAGTAGTTATTGCAGACTGTATGACCAGAGTAACCCAGAACTGTCCATCTAAATTTAAATGTACCAGCTGTCAGCACTTTCTCTGGAATGCTGTCCTCTGTATCTTTAAAAAAAAAAACTTCCTAAGATCTTCTTTGCTAGCTTAGATCGTTTCTGCTGGGCTGGGTGCATTTCATGAGGAAGGCAATCTCCCTTTTCCGCCTTGTGATACCAGAGATATCCTTTTGCTACCGAACAGGCTCTAGAAAGGGACTGAAAACCCCGGGTTACAAATGCCCAAACAATAACTCTCTGTAATCTGGTTCTCTGAGTTATGTTAAGTGGCAAGTGCCTGCCTGAACTCTCTTCCCCTTGCAGCCTTTGCTTCTTGGGTTTCAATTCCAAACATGGTTATCTATTTGGGGTCTCTCTGCTTTCCATGGCCCAGTGCTATACATTCCAAATTAAACACAAATACTCTTCCCCGCCTCTTTTACCCTCCCTACTAATCTTTCAACCGAGTCTATTTTTCACTTCTCTTAAGGCCGTGGAAGGAGCAAGCCACTGGCCCTTGCAACTCTCTTTTGCTAAGACGAAATTTCTGCTGCTTTGCAACTGGACACTACAATCTATTGGTAGCAAGAACAGTTTTGCAGGAAGGGTTTGTGGAGGGGGGTATCCAGTGCGGCAATAGTTAAGTACCGCTTCCGATGATTACCATTACAATTAATAATATAACTATTACTTTCCCAAATGCTTCTTTAAAATCTGGGTAGAGGTATAGCTGCTGTACAGTTCCCATAACTGGTGCCACGGGTATCACGATACAATTGCCAAAGTGTGAAGGTTAGGAGATAGTGAAAATGAGTGAGACCAGCACCCTTTTGGACCGGATTGTTTTCTATCCTGTTCTGTGCGAAGGATGGAAGGTCTATATGGAAGGAGCAGCCTATCAACTGGCTAATTTCTTCCTCCTCCTGGGATTTATGGGAGGAAGCGGTTTCATTGGCTCCATCTACATCTTTGGCTTCTTCACTGTTGGTTTTCTCTGCCTTGCCCTCTGGGGTTGGCTGGATGCCTGCGGACTAGACATCTTCACTTGGAACATACTCTTGGTTCTGATCTCTTTCCTTCAGTTGGCTCATTTATTTTACCAGCTCCATAAACATAAATTTTCTGAAGAATTTGACCAACTGTACAAGCAAGTTTGCCAGCCTCTGCATGTGCCATCGCAGGTGTACAAAGACATTGTCAAGTGCTGTGAAGAGCAGGTCCTGCATCTGGCCAAAGACCAGACTTACGCTGTGGAGGGCAAGACATCCATCGATCGGCTGTCGTTCTTGCTTTCTGGCAGGTAGGATTAATCACACACAGACACCACACACAATTTTGTTGTTAGTTTTTTGTGGGTTTTTTGGGCTGTGTGGCCATGTTCTAGAAGAGTTTCTTCCTGTCGTTTCGCCAGCATCTGTGGCTGGCATCTGTCAACCACAGATGCTGAAGAAACGTCAGAAAGAAACTCTTCTAAAACATGGCCACACAGCCCGAAAAACCCACAAAAAACTATGGATGCCGGCCATGAAAGCCTTCGACTTCACAATTTTGTTGTTGTTGATATTGGAAAGCTGATCTCACTGGTGGCTTTCATGAACTGACAGTCATGGAAACTGCATAATCCACTTCCCTTTCAGCATTACACAGAAGAAGAGGAATTGCGTCCTTCCTTATTGAGTCCTTCCGCAGACAGCGAGTGTCTCCGTTGTTACTTTGCTTTGCAAAGAACAGAACAACTATGGTTAGGAGTTGTAAGATGTCACACTATCTATAGATATATTTTAAAAACTAAATACTGTATATACTCATGTATAAGTCTAGAAATTTTAGTTAAAAAATTGACACACACACACAACCCCCCTGAACTGGCTTGACTTATCTACAGGTTAATGTAGGTACTGTACTTTAATTCTTTAAAAAAGGAACCATCCCCTCCTCTGAGTGGCAAAAGGCAAGAGCTTAGTGCATCCCAGAAGCACCTAAAAGAAGCACCGACCACGTCTACTCTCTCCACTGTGATGCTGCTTCCAAACTTTTTGAATGCCTGGGTGGAAAAATGGTGGTTGGTGGTGGCAGCTCTTTGGTGCTTCCCTTCAAAGAGAAGAATCAGACTTTGAAGGGTTTGAATAAGACATTTGTGTATGTTTCTCAGCTTTTCTGGGTTAAAATAAGGCAGTTATCACATTAAAGTTAAAGGCTGCTATCACTACTAACTAGCCACCATTTTCTTTGCTTTGCCATTTCATCCTTTTTGTCACCATTTTCTTTGCTTTGCCATTTTGCGTTTTCTTGCCCCCACAAACACATTGCACAGCCACCATTTACTGCAGTTCCCTCCTCATCTGTCCAGCCTTTAAGGTGAGCACAAACAGCTATGCCTGCTGGAATTGTGTAAGTTTGTCAGCATTCCTTTCCTTTGTTTCGTCCTTTATATCGTTTGTCACATACCCCTAAGGATATGACCTATCCATGGGTCATATCAAAATCCATAATTTTGGCCCCCAAATCTATTTTTGATTTATACATGATGCCAAGTTATAGTCAAGTATATATGGTGTGTGTATACATACATATAATATGGTGTATATACTGTATACTGTAAAATATAAATCTATATATAAATCTATAAATATATCTATTTATCTATCTATCTAGACAACATTCAATTGTACCATGCAATATAATCAAATCAATGAAACAATACATAAAATGTACACTAAAAAGAACCAAAGTCTTATCAGGACACTTCAATCTCTTGAGATGCAGAAGTCTTTTTGAAGGCAAATAGTTGAAATGAATGCAATCTCAAATGGTGCAAGGGTCCTCCAGAAGACAAACGGCTGTAGTAAATGAGTTGATAGGGAAGAATGAAGTCGGCTGGTTTCTATCAATGACAGTCCACCACTGTTTACAGCCTTTTGACAGCAGTAGTTGGAGCATCTTCCAGAATTTCCTTATCTTCAAGAATAAATAAAAAGTTTAATATAATCTATTCATTAAAAAAAACATACATTGAAAATATACTGGTCGGTAAAAGATGTTGCTTACCACAAATGAATCAATCAATATAAAGAATAACCCACAGATATTCTGTATAATCCACAAATATATTTCTATAGATAGTGTGACATCTTACGACTCCTAACCTCAGTTGTTATTTTCTTTAGATATTGGTTAGGTTTTAATTCCTTTTTTACTTTTCATCTGTTACTTCACTTTGTAACAGAGATCTGTATGATGGAGTATTACCTTAATGAGGGAGGAGATTGCAAAAAATAACACGTGCATTTCAGAAAAATGGCTAGAGTAGAACCTTTCTGACTTTTCCTTTTTATTTATTTGTTTATTGAGTATTTATTTATTCAAAGAGTCTTCACAAGTATAACGTTATGCAAATATTTTTATTTTCTTTTCTTATATAACATTAAACAACACAACAGTCAATTCAATACTTGTATATCTTTAATAAATTCCACTTCCTCCTAGTTTGTCAATAACTTCCTGATAGCTTAATCTATTATTATTGTTGTTGCTGTTGTTGTTGTTGTCACTCCATTATATTCATTTTTCTCTTGTTAGGTGTTGCTGTCTATTCAACCTCTAATAAATAAACTTCATCCAATCATAGTAAATATTCAGTAGATATTAAAAATCAAGTGTAACTAGTAGGGTTGCAGACTGCCAGAAATAGTGCAAATTGAATCCACTTTTAGGGTTAGGGTTAGTGCTAGGGAATCATGGGAATTGGTTTTTTTCTGAGACATTGAGCCTTCTCTGTCAGAGAGCTCTGATGCCACAATAAAATACAGTTCCCATGATTCCCTAACCCTAACCCTAACCCTAACCCTAAAAGTGGGCTCAATTTGCACTATTTCTGGCAGTCTGCAACCCCCCTAGAATGATGAATTTAAGACTTTTGCTCTTCCCCTGATATGATAAAACATTTGATTGCACAAATCCCCCCTTGCAGTTTAAAAACAGTACACCCCAGACACAGGCATATTGCCTCAGTGAAATTTTGGCCTTCTGTCTTAAATTGAAAATATGAGTATGGCACTTCCATGGAGTAGAAAATAGCATGTGGGGAAAGGATTAAGAGTTCCCTTTTTTTGCCGCTTTTCTGTTTGCAAGCTGTCAGCTTCTAACCGCAGACAAGCAGCTGTTGCAGCAATGTGCTGCAGATCTAAATGAACAGATAGTTGCTGGATTCTGTGCAGCTGCTATCCATTGCAGTAGAGGGTTAGAAAAACAACATTGTTAAATATTTGGTTATTAGATCTTCCATTACTTCCTTTTATGAAGGCTGAAGTGATTTTAAAATGTATATATCATACCCAGTTGACTGTCTTGCAATATTTGTATTTATTTATTATTATGCTGGCTATTTGCCGTAATAAATCAAATGAAATGAATTGCAGACCTCCCAAGACAACCATTTTCACATTGTCAGGGAACCAAGAGAGGAACGGGGATGTGTCCAGCTATTTCTTTGTAGCTGGATGTACTGTGACCTCTGTGGGTCTTTCTGATGTCCTTGCAGATGACAACCTTCAGCTATGGGGAAATGGCTTGAATGCAACCCCTTCCTGACACCACGGAAATGGCCGTGTTTGGGGGATGGTGCTTTTTGTACGGTTGGTTTGGTTGGAATGGGAACAAGATCTATAACTTGAGTCATTGTAGGGTCAATGACCATTATAGGGTTAATGGTGAGCTACAGAGATAGAAATGATCTTCAGCTATGTGTATTGCCCTAATCAGCCGTTGCGCCTTCATAAGGCTAGCTTTAGCTTGTGATTCTCTCTCTCCCTTCCTCACTCACTCTTTTTTCTTAGCCTCTTTTCTGTTGCATTATATTTTGTGTTACTTGCTTCAGTGTACATTCACCCCTCTGTTCTCACGGACTTGAGGTCCGCAGTTTTGAATATTCATGGAGGGGCAACCTCCACTAAAATCAAAGGGGGCACACCCGATTCAAGTCTATAGGGCTTGAATATTGGCAATTCTCCATTTTTGTGGGGTGGGGTCCGGAACAGATCCCTCACATAAAGGGAGGGCCGACTGTAGTTTGATTTTGGGTTATTCTGTTTGCCATTTTGTATTTTTTTCTATGGGCCATTTTGTATTTTTTGCATATGTTGGCTTTGCCTCCTTTTGTTATATACATTGTTTTGTTACCTTTTAAGCAGATATAGACAAAGACTAAATTTATAGTATCTTTTGTTTTTAGCCTTTTCAATTCCATTGTTTCAATAGGTTTCAGAGGGGATTTTGACCACTCCGTGGTACAGAATTCAACCTCTGCGATGACCAAAAAGTGAATTGTAACTGCTGTTGATGCATGCTGCATTTTGTGCTGCATTTCTGCTTTTGGAAAGGTGCTGTGATGCCTTCACAGGCCATTCCCTCCTGTACATTCCTTCTTCTTGTGCCATCTTCCTTCAGCATGTAACTACATGTTCCTTAATAGACGTCCCAATATTTTTGGTTTTGTTTTTATTTATAAGTAAGCAAGTACACAAGTATGGATGAGGATGGAAGGGCTTTGACTCTTTGTCCTACACCTGCACTTTACATTGCAAGTGAGTGCCTTTTATGCAGTGTAAATAGGGGAGCTAAATCTTTCTTCTTGTTTTGTTGGTAAAAAGAAAAGTAACCAAATCTCTTCTGACTACATTCAGCCAGTGTGTAAGTTATTAATGTCACAGTCTTCACGCTTATCTAGCCAATGTCTGAATAAGTCCTTTTGGTTTTGTCCAAGGAGATTATCACACTACCTTTAAAATGCATTAAAAAGAGACTGACCTCGCCTGAATTGAAGTAAAATTTGGGCTGCATCCAGATGCTATTGCACAGATTTTCCCCAAAAAACTGCCATTGGAAAGCAGCCCAAATTCAGCCCAGCTGACTTAACTTGCTTCGGCAGCCATTTTTCTAAGAACTTTCCAACTTAGAAAAATGGCCACCGAAGCAAGTTAAGTCATCTGGGCTGAATTCAGATGGTGGTTTTTCAGGGAAAATCAGTGCAATAGCATCCGGATGCAGCCCAAATTTTACTTCAATTTGGGCGAGGTAGGTCTCTTTTTAATGCATTTTAAGTGTGATAATCTCCCAAGTCTGGATTACTTGCTCCAATCCTATTAAAGCAGATATTGTTGGTTTTTTTGCTGTAATATCTCATTTGTTGTTGTTGTTGTTGTGTGCCTTCAAGTTGTTTCTGATGTATGGCAACCCTAAGGCAAGCCTATGATGGGGTTTTCTTGGCAATATTTGTTCAGAGGAAGTTTGTCATTGCCTTCCATTGAAGCTGATCCCCTTCAAATCCAGAAAGAATCACTGGCATCCCTCAGTAGGATTTTTTTATTTGTAATTTTCCCAAACAACTCTTACTCCCTTATACTGTATCCATTTGAGCAATATAACCACATACATTTCAATGTGCCAGTCTGTTCTCAGAATCCACTAGAATGGTGAGACTTTCAATTAAATCCATGTTTGTTTGTTTTTTCTAGGGTACAATTTTGCAAACACATTCTTTAGACTGAGCTGAGACTGATTGATGTGCAGTGGAGGGCCAGATTTTATTCCAGTAATTTTCTGATACATTAATAGAGAATTCCATTGCCTAAACCTCTCTAATCCCTGTTAAATTTCTAAATTTGACATCCATTTGTTCCCAGCGTACATTTGAAACCTCAGTCATGGAGGTAGGATATATACAATATTATTCAAATTCCATCATTGACCTTGGAGCACCTTGCTTATTGAAGACACTCTTGTCAAATCATTACTTGTAATTGCTCCACATATTAACAATTACATCCCCCATGTTTTAGCCACCAATTGTTCTGTTGTAATAGGTCTTGTTGCTGTTAACCAACCTTGAGTTGATCCCGACTTATGGCGACCCTGTGGATGAGACATCTCCAAGACCCCCTATCCTCACCGCTCTGCTCAAGTTTTGTAGATTTAGGCCCATGACCTCTCTGATTGAGTTCCTCTCTTTTTCCTTCCCTCCATCTTTCCTAGCATTATTGACTTTTCCAGTGAGTCGAGCCTTCTCATTATATAACCAAAGTACAACAGCTTCAGATTGATCATCTTGGCTTCCAGAGAGATTTATGGATTGCTCTGTTCAAGGACCCATTTGTTTGTCTTTTTGGCCATCCATGGTATCCTCAGCACTCTTTCCCAGCACCATATTTCAAATGAATTTATTGTCATAAATAAAAACAAAAATTGTGCAGATATTTTTATTTGAACCTCCCAAAGCACAAAAACCTTCATTTATAGTTCATGGGCTACTAACGTTTCTGCCAAATTTGTCCATGTTTTATCTATGGGGATTTCATACTGCCTTCCAATTAGTCTGTAATTAGTTAAAAAAAATTGGCTAAGAATTCTCCAAAAGTTGTTCATGTTTTCATCAGTTATTTTTTGATACCTCTCCCATCCTTCCCTAGCATAGGTCCCATACTAATGCTATGATTATGGTAGTGTTTGCACTGTATTCACACTGATTATGGCTGTTTCAGCTGCCAAACTTTCTTTTCTGATCACTTGTGACAAATGATATGCATATAGTTAGGTCTTTGGTTTGACTCAGCATTCATCTTCTTATGTGGGTTATGGTGTTTATTTACTGTTGTGTTGTTTCAGTCGGTTTATTGCTTAATTTCTTTTGCTATAACTGTGATGATCGTATTTGAGCATTATTTTTACTTGAAAGGTGAGATACAACAATAATAAATAGAACAAAATAATTAATGTAAGAACTGGCTAACATCTTAAGAGCAGGAGGAAGTGATGTCTGTAGGTAAGAAGGAGACAAAAGGCTTGAATACATGGACCAAAGAAAGATGCAGAGGAGTAAAGCTAGGGTTACCATTCGTCCTGGAAAACTGGAAAATCCCAAATTGAAAGGACTTTAACAGGTCCTGGTTGGGTGGGCCAGTTGAAGAAGTGAATCCTGGATTTCTCCTTTGTTGCAGACTGATAGGTAGGTTAAAATGTGGCAGTGGCAATGAAATTACAAGTAGGAGGGAGAACTGAGATATTAGTTCCCACCACGACCACCCCGAGTGTATGTGGACTACAGGTTTAGACGCTGAATTTGGGTGGAAAGATTGTTATCCTTGGCCAAGGAGATTTCCCTCCCCTCCAGAACAGAACAGCCTGGCAGTCTGTACCAGGATCAAATAAAAACAACTTTATTGGCACAAACCAGAAATGTATATGCTTGCATTGCTACCATACAGAAAATTGTAAACCCACGTGTACACCAGTGAACTGCTCATGAATTCATTAGGTGAAAAATATCAGTTCAGAATTAGTTTTAACAATCAACAATATTGTATTCATTTCATTAGCACTGGTTGGTCCATGTTGTACAAATGTAGCAGTAAATGATACAGTGAGAGGAAAGAGCCATAGTTCCTAGCAGTATCCCAGCAGCTGCAGTAGTATCTGTAGCATTCCAGGCTGGCCAAGATCAATTTCCCTCTCTTACTATCCTCACCCCCACCATCAATATGGGTGAACTCTAGTTTGCTAATGATCATTGATTTTGGGCCTTTAAATGTGAAAATATTTTCATTATAGAAAATTACACCTTGAGAGCATCTAATCTGACCCCAACTAAAAGGAACTTGGGAATCTTGGTTTGAACTTTTAGATAAATATTTCAATTACTCATATGGTTTCAGGATTCAGTGTACAAAGCAAGAAACCATGCAAGATGACTGGCACTAGCAATCATTTGCAGCCTCCATTTGCTACAGTGCAGGCGTTTAGACGCCGAAACTGCCGCCTGGGTGCAGTCTGGCTCCATTGCCGCTCGAGGGGATGCTCCTTGCACCTCTTTTCAAAGCCAGGAGTTTTCCGGCTTGAGAAAATGGCCCCTGGAGCGCCCTCTGAGCGGCGATGGAGCCAGGCTGCACCCAGGGTGGCGATTTCAATGGCTAAATGCATCTGAAACTGTCAGGATGCCCCCCACTTCCGATTTTAAGCCAGCTCAGGTAAGCCGCATTATATCCTAATGTGATAGTCTGGAGGAAAAAGAAGGAAAAAATTGCTCTTAGTTTGGTACTGGTACTGAGGTTGAAGCATAATGGTAGAAAAAGTGCAATAATTAATGTGTTGAATTTGCATAATCAGAATGCAAATTAATAACATGCATCGTTGTAACAATATGCAAAATTAGATGCCCGGATGTAAGGGACTGGGATATGGCAACCCTAGGTGAAACAAAAGGGCAAGATGTTGTCTAGACACCTCTCTCACTAATTGCCTTATTGATGTGCGGATGCCTCTCTGCTTCCAACAGGGTAGAGGACTGTTAGTGCCTTCCCATGAACGTGTGTCCCTGAACAGGAGGAAGGTCAGAAAAAGAACAGGTCCTGACACTTCAGGAAGCTCTGGGTGGTGGGGGGGGTGGGATTGGTATCATTGCTGCCTTTCAGCGGGCACATTTAGAGCAGCTGGCACTCTGTCTGGCATGCTTGCTTGTTATACAAGTCAGCAGTTAGTTCCCATACATACGGAGAGTAATGCCTTTCTGATTTTTTTCCCAGTCTCTACAGGCAACTAATCTGTCTGCTTGTCTATTTGCCTGACTGCTTTTGTCTGTCTACTTTGTTGTTTCGTGCCTTCAAGTGGTTTACAACTTATGGCGAAACTTAAGGTGAAACTATCACGGAGTTTTCTTGGCCAGTTTTTTCAGAAGGGGTTTGCCATTGACATTCTCTGAGGCTGAGAGGGTATAGTTTGCCCAAGGTCACCCAGTGGGCATCATGGCCAAGCTGGGAATCAAACCATGGTCTCTGGAGTTGTAGTCCAATACTCAAACTACTATGCCCCACTGGCTCCTTTGTCTGTCTACACACCACTTAAGTAGTGCAGAATTATTTGGCATGGCTACTCCTGCTGATTTTTTTAAAATGCCATCTTTTTGCTCTATATCCGTGGTTCTCAAACTTTGGTCCTCCAGATGTTTTGGACTTCAGCTCTCAAAATTCCTGACTGCTGACTAGAGCTTCTGGAAGATGAAGACCAAAACACCTGGAAGACCAACTTTTTGGAGTCACTGCTCTAGATGGTGGTATCCAAAACTGCTGTATTTTATACCAGAAGAAAGATCACATGAATGCATCAGGGTTAACAGTGATGCTCTTTGTATATTGAAAGGACCATTTGATCCACAGAAAACCTGTCCATTTAAGCTCATCGACCCCTCAGGCATTTGGCATTTGGGGGAAAGGACCATTTATGGAGTGAACTAGTTTGCCAAATTGATTATAAAACAGTGCATAAAGTTAGATACAATTAAAGCAAATAAAACCTGTTGTAAGGATTGTCTTTTTCCTCCCCCTCTGTAGGGTTAGAGTAAGCCAGGATGGACAATTTCTGCATTATGTCTACCCATATCAGTTTCTGGATTCCCCAGAATGGGAATCACTGCCGCCTTCCGAAGAGGGAACATTTCAGGTAATCTTGCAAGATTTAATTTCCTAGCAGTTCAATGTAGTTTTATTTTTTATTTTGATTTCATATTGAGAAACAAATAGCAGAGAGGAAGGTTCAAAGAGCTGTTCAATTAGTTTTGAAAGTCCAAAATATTTCCTTAGGACTGACAGTGACTCATCCCACACCGTAGTCTCCTTCCTTTTACTCTTTTGTTGGGGCATTCTAGACAAAAAGTGTCAGCCAAAAGGGTTTTCCTCCCAGGAAAGTATTTTATTGTGAATTTATATTTGTAGAAAAAAATTGGTCTATCTAATTTGTTTATGGGTTAACATTTTTGGCATCTGCAGAGCCTGCAAATTCCAGTGATCTGTCCACACCTCAAAGGGGCAGATGGTACTCTTCAGCAAATGTCTCTAGCTCCTTGCTTCAGCGTCATCAGGCGAGTATGGATCATCTCTTGTGGTACAGCTCTTCAAAGTATGTCTGGAGCCTCATCATGAAAGCTTTAAGTTGTTTAACTCAGAAGCTTATTGCACTCCTAAATAACATGACTTACCTGATCAGGCTTAAAATTTAAAGTGGGCGGCATCCTGATATTATCAGAAGGATTTAGCCACCAAAATTGTCGCCTGGGTCCATCCTGGGTCCATCCCCACTCCCGAAGCTGCTCCAGCAGCCATTTTCTTAAGTCTGAAAACTCGCAGCTTCAGAAAGCGGTGCACTGAGCATCCCTGGGAGCAGGGATGGACCCAGGATGGACCCAGGCAGCGATTTTGACGGTTAAATCCTTATGATAATATCAGGATGCCACCTGCTTTAAATTTTAAACCGGATCAGGTAAGTTGTATTATTTAAGAGTGTGATAAGCTTGTCAGATGCCCCCTTATTGTATAGGTGCACCGCCCATCAGCTGTTTCCCCTTTGGGCATGTTCTCACATAGCACACCTTAGCTCTCTCCAAAGGGAAAGTACATTCCAATTCAGCCATTAATCCAGCCACTTAATAATTAATAATAATAATAAT
>CM034703.1:139718621-139746169 GCA_020142125.1 Phrynosoma platyrhinos | reverse complement strand
ACAGCTAAGGACGAATGAGGAGGAATCTTCTTTCCACTCCCCAGCAAAGTAATTGGTCCTTGCACCACTCTTGAAGAAGGCAGCCCCTTATATCCCTTTCAGGTAGGGGAGCAGGTGATGTTCACCAGCTGCTGTCTCAATCCTGGGGGGAACCTGGAGTATCTAGATGGTTCCTGTGAGTATCTAGAAGATGGTTCTACTCAGCAGGAGGCAGGCAGATAGTCAGCTAGCAGCCTTGGAGAAGAGAGACCAGGGGAGAGGATGATGGAAAAGCTCTCTCTTCTCTGCAGGAGTCTTAGGGGTGCTTTTCTCTGCAGGAGTGATGGTCTTCGCTGCAAGAATGCTGGTGGTACTGCCTCTGGAGTGTGATGAGCATAGTCAGTGGCAAAGGGATTATGAGAGTCCCAAAATTTGTGAACTGTTATCCAGTCCTAGTCTAAGGTCAGGATTTGTCTACCCCATATGGTCCTCCCTGCATAATCAAATCAACTCCCAAAATCTTGATAAGTTTCCTACACTACTGAAAGTCCAGCAGGCAGGACTATTTCAATAGCGGTACCAAGGCTAGATAATTTCTTGCTCAGAGGCGCTCAGTTTAGGAGCTTATTGCATCGTCAAATAAAGTGACTTACCTGATCTGGCTTAAAATTTAAATCAGGTGGCATCCTGATATTATCACAAGGATTTAGCTGCCAAATTTGCTGCCCAAATACAGCCTGGGTCCATCTCCGCTTCCAGGGCCACTCAGTGTGGCTCTTTTTGAAGCCGGGAGTTTTCTGACTTAAGTGGCCATGGGAGGATGGGCCCAGGCTGCACTCAGACAGCAAATTTGGCAGCTAAATCCTTGTGATAATATCAGTATGCCACCTAATTTAAATTTTAAGCTGGAACAGGTAAGTTGCTTTATTTAACAAGGCAATAAGCGTCTTACTGAGTCCCTGACAGCACTGACACAAGAAGTAAAAGCAATTCTGTTCTGAAGGACTTTTTGAATCAATTCATGGTGTGTTGCATACCACTTTTTGCAGGTGTTTGGTTGCTATTTTTGTTGGAAGGTTGGTTCTGTGCTGTTGGTCATGCAATTATTTTTATTGTGGTTATCATCATTGCATTGTTCTGCCACCTCGTGGACACTGGTGGATCAGAAAATATGGTATAAATTTATATAATGACTCCATGTAGAAAAGTATTTGTGGGTATCACCCTCCAGGAATTATCTGTCATGCATCCTCCTTTACACAACACGCTGTGTGCCTCAAAGAAGTCACCCCACAAGCATCTGTTGGAAGGGTAGGGGCAAGGACAGATTCCCAAAGACCTGACTGTCCAAGGAGCTTAGATTTCTCCTTCCTTACACAACCAGTACTTCTGCAAGTCCTTGAAAATGTTGATTTAGTTGAGAAAATGATGCACAATGGTTCTCTTTTATGCAGCATATAATCTAGCATTCTAAACCTCTTTTGTTCCAGCTTTAGTAAACTCTAAGGAACCAAGAAAATTGAGAACACTGCATTATAAACAAGTGTTGGGTGCATTGGTTGCATGTGAAGAGAAGGATAGGTGTGCAGTTTTGGTCTAAGCAGGAAATAGGAAAATAGTAGCTTGGATGATGGATGATTCTTATCAACACCAATGGTTTTCTCTAGAACTGAATAGTTCCTGCAGCAATAAAACATCAATATGTTTTTCCTTCCTACAGCTTCTGGCAGCCTCCTGAAAACGAATCGACAGGCCCTTGCAAAAGGACGAGCTCCTCTGGCTCCTACTCAAACCCCAGAACTCTAAAGAACAACTATTTGGAATCACAATGACTCACAAATAATTATATGATCACTCAGATGTGATCAGAATAATGCTTATGACTTGTGTGTCATCATTACTTGTTTTACACAGGCACCAGCATGGCACTCTTCAAGTATGTGCATGAGACTTTGAAGCATGGTGTTGGGACACTCTCCACAGCTCATTGATCTGCAGTGGCACCAATTCTTGAGCATCTGTATTTTTGAACACTTGTCACATGTTTCTTTATTAGGTGCATTAAATGTCTAGGAAGGACAGTGGTGTAGTTGGTCAATGGAATGAACTATCTCTTAACGGTCTGATAGTTCCTTCCTATTACAGGACAAAGTAGAAGGAAGACTATCTTCTCTTAATGCCTTCTGCTTTGATTATCACAAATGGTGGTTCAGATGGACTGGTGGAAAGGTATAGAGATGCCCTAAAAATGCAGCTGAGAAGCTTTGCGGCTTAGGGCCTGCATTCCCTTGTGACTAACCTTCCAGGGTTGCATGCCAGTGACTGCAGCCATAAGGAGGCATTTTGAAGTATGATTCCTGGGTGAGGAGTGATTTTCAGGGGTCTGAGAACTTGGGTTCCCATGTATTCCCTTTTATACAGGATGTCCTGTATTTGGAGGCTTAAATTCTGATCCCATATGGGAGTCATATGGGACACCCCAAATCCCATATTTCTTGAATGGATGACAGCCAAGTAAAATGGCCTCAAATAGCATACCAAATGCTATGGAGATCTCTCTGTTGAAGAGCTGCCAGTCAAGCAGTGCTCTCACAGCATGTTTCCTACAATAAAAGATCCTGCTTTGATGACTGCCAGCATCCACTGGAAGTTTTTCTTGGGTTGGAGAGTTACTACAAGATTTAACATCTCCTGGGGACCTAAGGATTTCATGAGAGGCTGATTTCTTATAAGACTTGAGGTGGCCTTATTTGGTTTCGTATGTACCCACCTAGTCTTGAGCTGGTAACTGACTGCCCCATATTACTGCATTAAAAACCTGTCAGTCCTACTGAAAACTTAATCCTAATTAGAAATAATTAGGATTATTACCAGTAGAATGGATTCCAGAAGTACTTAACAGTGTGTTGTCATGAGCACCCTTCTACCCGTACATTTGATTGACTGGTGGTCCCCTCAGTACCTTCTTTATTGTCCATAAAGTACATTGTCAACTAATGGAAAAAAATGGCTCCATGAATGGAGTTGAGATGTGGAGCTCAGGCTGTGACAGGTAACCCACAAGCCATCATTGGCAGCTTGGCCTTCTGCATTTCCCTGACCACATACATGGCTAATCAGAACTGTCATAGGACAGATAGCTACATGGATACTAGTGGCTATAAACTCTTTGGTGCAAGAGTATTGTGTTCCTTAAAGGAATCATTTTAAAGCAAAATGTACTCTCATGTTTGGATTTCTGCCCCCATCCCCTTTCCAGTTTTTGGAGGAAAACCACTTTGATCTCCTCAGTGAATGACCTGCTCCAGGCATTAGGCAGCTGATATGCATCCCTTATGGGTTCTTCTGGACTTTTCAATGGTCTTTGATAGCATCAGGGATATTTTGCAAGTATTAGGATGGAGTACACTGTGTTTGCAAGCAAGGAATTGCTCCTCCACTCCAACAGCATCTCCTTGTGTCTACTCTTTGAGCATAGCTCAGAGCATCACTGACTACTCCAGCCCTGAGGAAAGAATCAGTGAGTGAGGAAAGAAACATTAATGAGAATGAACTGCACAATTGTGGGAACTGCACAGGAAATACAGGTTGAGTCTCCATTATCTCCAAAATCTGAAATATTCCAAAACCCAAAACTTTTTTCACTGGTGGCTGAGATGGTGACACTTCTGCTTTCTTATGGTTCAGTGTATACAAACTTTGTTTCATGCACAAAATTATTTAAAATATTGTAATCAATTACCTTCAGCCATGTGTATAAAGTATATAAAAACATAAATGAATTTTGCGTTTAGACCTGGGTTGCATCTCTAAAATATCTCATTATGCATGTATATGCAAAATACCAAAACTCCAAAACACCTCTGGTCCCAAATTTTTTGTATAAGGGAAATTCAACCTGTGTTCGATTCACATCATTCCTATAACCTTGCATTGAAAGAATTTGAGTCAGGTACTTCTGATATGAAATCATTTCTGCATGGCACATCTTTTTTTTTTTTTTAAAGAGAGTTAATACTCATCCTGAACCTTATGGTGGTGGCAATAGTAGCTCATAGAAACAAAACACATTTGGTTCAGTCTTTTGTTCTTTAGTAATGTGTAAAGACAGGAAAAAAAAATACACATCCGGTGTCTGCTACAAACCTGCATCGGCCACCCCACCCTCAGATAACAACTCTGGAGAGAAACAGCCATAGTTGGATGGCAAACGGTGAAGATGCTTCCAGTACTGTGTTACCATCTTCTATCTATACATTCCACCTGAGATCTCCTTAGATGCAAATCTGAGAAGCTTTGGCTAAAAGCAGGCATATCTTGTAAACTTCAGTGGAAGTGAACACACATTTACTTTCTTTCTCAGGTCAGAAAATAGGTGTCCAAACTACTTTCGCAATTTGTTATGTTAGAATGTCCTCCTCCCTCTTGGAGGCCTGCTATTGTCTTTTGTGTTGCCCAGCTGTGTTAGACGCAGGCTACTGTAAGGCGATGGGAAAGGGGGACGCTCCCAGTCAGAGACAGCATCTGAGACAGACAGAACATTTCCCTGAAAGAGAAACAGACTAAAATGGAAAAAAATGCTAACAGCACCAATAATGAATGACATTAATAGTAGACGTTTTATTAAATTCATCATGCATGCGAGTTCTAGTTTTCCAGATTATGCCTTTTTTTCTGAACCATTTTTGGCTTGGAGCTACAAAAGCTTGCAATGTATTTTGCGCATTTTAATTGGCCAATAAAGGTATCATGTGAAGGCGAAGGCTTTCATGGCTGGCATCCATAGTTTTTGTGGGTTTTTCGGGCTGTGTGGCCATGTTCTGGAAGAGTTTCTTTCTGACGTTTCACCAGTATTTGTGGCTGACATCTTCAGATGCTGGCGAAACGTCAGAAAGAAGCTCTTCTAGAACATGGCCACACAGCCCAAAAAACCCACAAAAACAAAGGTATCACTGTTTGGGGTTTTGGGGTGTTACTATACTTTGCTACATGGCCAAAAGTCTACCCTTGGATATGTTTTCCAGAGCTTTAGTCCTGGGTGGTGTTTTTTATTCCAGCATAAGATCTATTCTGAACTCTGAACTCTGACTGCATTTTCCAGTCCTTCCCAGCAACCCCAAAATACTTCCAAGCCTAATCTTTTTAAACCATCCCCCCTTGGGGAACACATGGTTTACCAATTAAATGTAACTTCACTCTCAGGCTGCAATAGGCAGTGTTTAAAGACTGGAACCTATAATACTGAGTCTATACCCATCGTCTGCACCCAGCCTTCAGAGTAAGGGTGCAGAGTAAGGGTGCAACATATGAGCTCCAAGTTGGGTGGTTTTGCTGAACATTCATTCCACAACTAGCCAGTTACTGTGTCCAGTGGAGCATCTGCTTGTAAAAGGAATTATAAGGAGTGTAGACTTGGATCATCCTCATCAGGGACAAAAGAAGGGAATAACATCCAGTCTCCCAAGTCGGCGTGCAAATGTGAAAGATCACAGTAAGGTTGGGCTCACTTCCAGAGCTTTGGAACAATACCCTTTGGAGTACAACTTCCAGAATCCCCCAGTGGTCATACTGGCTGGGGGAGTCTGGGAGCTGCAGTCCAAACTGGTTATAAGCCCCAGTAGCCTGTTTTTTACAAGAGTCGCCAGCCACCACCACATTTAATGTACATTTCAGTACAGGCTTTTGTGTAAGAGTGCTCAGGTAGGTGAGTGATGAAGGGAAGGGAAGGATTTACCCTTAAAAACCTCTGCAGCCTTAACTTCTCTTAAGTTGTTAGGGAGAGGAGCAAGACAAACGGTGTGGAGCAGATGAGTGTATGGGGCACAGATTATTATTTAAATGAAAGACTGAAAAGTCATTGGAAAACATTGGTTCCTTCTGAGAGGTCATATCAATTACAACTTTCTCAATGTCTTTTCAAAAATATCCACCAAGGACTACTGATTGCTTAGGAAGTCATCTATATTATGGGCAGAAAAAATGTTGGGGCAATGTATATATTGTCACTTTATTTTGAGATTTTATTCCCTCTGTGTGAAATTAAATTTATGGCACTTTGGGATTGGATTGGCAAAAATGGAAATAAATAAAAGTTCATGTCAAAACGATGCCTCAAATTTGATATGTGTGCATTTTTAACTTTGGGAGTGGGGGTTCCCTAATGAAAAGGGGGAATTCCTCCAGTTAACACTTTGATATTTTTGTGTGACGTCCAGCTACTGTAAAAGGCAAAAGAACTTCTCTCAGTATTCAGTACACATTCTTTGCTAAAGGAAAATGCATTTCCAGCTTACCCTTTATCTACTGGCAACTGTACAGTACAGAACTGGCCAACAATGGGGGTCCTATCTTTCCTCCTACTCCAAGTCTTGGAAGGACGGTACAGCAGCGTCACGCTTTCCATCTGGCACAGCGGGGCAGAGTGCGTCAGCAGGCCTTTGCCCAGGGTCTGCTGCTTGGGTCTGCAAAGCCCCCAAAGGGATAAGACTAAGCACAGGGATCTTTTTGTGCAGGATAAAATATGCAGTTTTCTTCAGCCACCAAAGCTTTATTGAGTCATTACAGAATTGATCATTGTAGAGAGGAGCTAGCAGGGTGGTTATGCAATTCTATATGTTTGGCAAGAAACAGGTGGGTAGTGGAGTTTTGGAGGGAGGGGCACATTAGAAAGGCATCAGATGATGCAGGAGTGGCAATAAGTCACCAAAAACACACCAACATTTCTGTTCTTACTCACATGATAATGCTAGTGCTGAATGAGGAGTTGCTGCTGAGGAAGATTATCTCAATATTGATATTCAAAGTTGTCATTTGCTGTAAGTGAAATTCCACCAAGCTATGGTATACTAGGAGATAAACAAATATTCTGTGTACAAAGCATTGTTTATCCAGGCATAATAGAAAATTGTAGTAGCTTTTCTCATAAGACCATTTCTTATAAGACCACCTCATTGAATCATATAGGAAAGTAAAACAACAAAATCAAGCAATCTGACATGGGGAAGGCTGACATTTTTCTTTCCAAATGTGCCAGGGACTTCATGCCCATTGACTACAATTGTTTCTTTCTTTCCCAGCAACTCTCCAGGAACCAGCAGCTGATTCTTTGTTGACCAGCACCAGTCCATGGACCACAGCTTTGAGTAGCACGACTCTAATGTATATTGGAGATCCAGAGAGATCATGGCTGTTACTTTTTATTGGCTGTGCAATTGCAGCTGGATGCTGCCTGGGCACTCTCTGACTTACCCTGACAACTAACAGGCACTTCCCTCTGCCTGCAGTTGTGTTTGGGGAGCTGCATAAGAAGGTATTGGATACCTCCTTCTGCAGCATCCCTAAAATGTATATGCTGACATATACATCATGTGAACATACCTAACCTATAGGATTCCTGGTTCTGTTAACTTGTGAAAGAGATTAGCATCTGTAGAATTCTGAATTCTATGCCATTGATCTAGGATAACACTAGGGGGAAAAAGTCCTAAGCCTTCTAGATGCCCTATGCCTACTTACCACAGTATGGTGGAGATGCAGCTGTGGCCAGGTAGACTTTTACCTCTGTGGGCATTTTTTTCATGTTGACTCCTCCATTGTCCAACAGTCCTAAAACAAAAATACAATGCAGAAGAGTACAGAATGCCAGCAGTTTATTGTTGATTGTTGTGCAAATGCAGCATGAACACAGCATTTGGTACTGAAAAGATCATCTAGTTTATTGAAAATCTCAACCTCCGTTAGTAAACACAGTTGCAATCCAGCCCTTTCTCTCTGTGAAGGAAAGATCTGAATGGGTGATCTTGGTGAAATTCAAGTTATGAAAAGAAGTGTCATGTAAGATACAACTTTCAAGAAGAGACCTTCAGAGTCCACCATAGTACTTGGTCCCTCCCCATGATCAGCAGATGTAGACTATGCCACGTAAAAATGAGCAAATATCCTTTTCACTCACAATTTCACATAAGCTATACAAGCTGTAGAATTTATTTTTCAGAATAATTTGGATGTAAGATATTGCTCTGTAAATAAGGATAACCACAGCCTCTGTAGAAAAACTATTGCAATGGTTCTCAAATGGTGCAGTGGGAACCCTGGGTGGGCATGACACTTGCTCAAGGGGAAATGAGACTTGGAGGCCCTGATGCCCCCCCTTCCTTCTCTGCTTCCCAAACTTTTTTCTGTCCTGGAGGCTAAGAGAAAGGCAAGGAGGGTATTTGGAGCCTCTGCATGAGGGAGAAGGAAAAGGAGGAAGAGTTTGAGATATTTCCAACATTCTTAAATAAATTTTAAATTCTTGGTTCCTGGTTCAACTATTTTAATTTTAAAGCAGCAACCTACCTATTGTGGGACAAGAGAGCAGAAAAGGATTAAAGCACTCTAAGCAGTCACCAGCTAAGAAATCCTGATAACTGGAGCAAGGGAAGGCCATCATGGGGCAGGAGTCTTCCAAGGCACTAATATAGAAATGTACAGCTCTCATATGATCACAGATGAGATAGTGATAGCCTGTAGAAGAAAAGGAGAAAGCATATAAGATCAGACCATGGACAAAGTGAGCAGGCATTTCTACAGGCATATACTTGTGATGGCTATCAGTTCGGTGGAAAGAGAAGCATTTCTCTTTCTGGATAGTGATTATTACATACAAACAGTTGCTTTGGATTAACAAAATAAATGTGCAAAATTGTGAATGACTACAAGGAGTGTTCCTAGAGACCTAATTTTCAGCCAGGAGCGATGTCTAACCTATTTAGTGTGTAGGTGGAAGGAATGCTATATATGTAGCATATCTTGATTTGTGTAAGGCCTTTGACAAGATCCCCCATGATATTCCTGCCAAAAACGTAGTAAAAAGTGGGCTAGACAATGCTACTGTTAGGAGGATATTTAACTATTTGGTGCTTGCCAATGGCTCCTCTTCCTCCTGGAGAGAAGTGACTAGAGGGGTGTCACAGGGTTTTGTCCCAGGTCCAGTGCTATTCAACATCTTTATCAATGACTTTGATGATAGAACAGAAGGCATGCATATCAAATTTGTAGATGAAACCAAATTAGGACAGGTACCATGTCCAGAGGAGGGTGACCAAAATGTATGATATGGAAACCATGCCTTATGAAGAGTGGCTTCGGGAGCTGGATATTCTTAGCTTGGAGAAGAAATGGTTAAGAGGTAACATGATAGCTATGTTTCAATATTTGAAGGGATGTCATATTGAAGAAGGAGCAATCTTCTTTTCTGCTGCTCCAGAGATTCTGTCATTGTACAATGGATTCAAATTACAGGAAAAGAGATTCCACTTAAACATTAGGAAGAACTTCCTAATAGTAAGAGCTGATTGACAGTGGAAGACACTTCCTCAGAGAGTGGTAGAGTCTCCTTCTTTGGAGGTTTATAAACAGAGGCTGGATGGCCATCTGTCTAGAATGCTTTGATTGTGTATTCCTCCATGGCAGGGAATTGGACTGGAGGGCCCTTGGGGTCTCTTCCAACTCCATGATTCTGCTGATCCATAATTAAAATTCAAAGGCCAGCCTAAATAAAAATATCTTCATCTGCTAGTGGAAAGAGACCAGGGATGGGGCCAAAGAGACCTCTCATGGAAGGAAGGTCCACACCTGGGAGCTACCACTAAATGTGTCAGTACATATGAAAAGGATCTAAGGGTCTTAATATACCACAAGCTAAACATGAGCCAGCAGACTCAATGCAGTTCTAGGCGCATCAAGTATAGTGTCCAAATTGAGGGAAACAGTAGTGCCACTTTATTTTGTTTTGATCAGATCTCACTTGGAATACTGTGCCCAGTTCTGGGCACCAGAGTTCAAGAAGGATATCAACAAGCTAGAAAGTGCCCAGAGAAGGTGATCAAAGCTCTGGAAAGCAAGCCTTATGAGGATTGATAGAAATATATTTAGCTTGGAAAAGAGGAGACAGAGAGGTGACATGATAGCCATCTTAAAATATCTGAAGAGATCTCATGTAGAAGATGGAGCAAGCTAGTTTCTGATGCTGCAGAGACTAGAGCATGAACTAATGGATTCAAATGATAAGAAAAGAGATTCCAACTAAACATTAGGAAGAACTTATTTACTGTAAGTGCTGTTTAACAGTGGAACAGACTGTTTCAGAGTGAAGTAGTTGGCAATCTTTAAATGGAGGTGGGATAAGCACATTTCAGAAGTGGTTTAACTGGCTCTTACAGTCCCTTCCAACTCTATTCTACTATATTTTCATTGCATTTGAAGTGGATTCGTTCAATCTGTTTCCAGTTTCTCAGATTTTGCCTGATTTAAAAATAATATACTATCAACCCTTTGTATCCACTTATTTTTTATCCATGGATTGAACCATTCATGACTTGAAAATATTCCAGAATATATAAATTCCAAAAGGAAACCTTGATTTTGCTGTTTTATAAAATGTACACAATTTTACTATGCCATTGTATTTAATGGGACTTGAGCATCCATGAATTTTGGTATCCACAGGGGCAGCATGTGTGAACCAAACCCTAATAATCCATCAATTTAACAGTCTGTCTCATTTTTCCAACACGAAAATGGTCATCTGCATAAATTGACATTTTGCTACTACTTCCTAGTAAATATAAGTCAGCATATAAGTTGTTTCCTTGTTTGAACAAATCTTAATTGCCATAGTTTCTATACAAAGCTTGAATAGGCCAGAGTGGCCTACCTTGTTTGTGTCTTCTTGCCTTCATGCCTTTTCTCTAATCACAATCTGAAATTCTGGAATACCATATATTAAGGATGCCTATGTTTTTTCGAACTACTGCCTTTAAGTGTGACCACTTAAAGTGTGACCACTTCTGCAAAATTCCTTATTTTTGAAATTCCTCTGAAACTTTTTTTCTCCTCTGCTCTCATAACAGGGAGGGAGGGATTTCCCTGCAAATGACATTTGCTCCCAGAAGTTCATGAAGAAGGGCTAACATGAGACAACGTTAGATTCTTCTGTTATACAGTACTTCAAGTGACTGAGGGTGGAAAAACACTGAAAATGCCTAGCCCACTATAGAAAGAAGAGATGGCTTAATCCTTGAAAGAGCTATTCTGAGAAGGAGGGGTGGCTGTATGTGTCTATACTTGAAGCTGATGTATATGTAGACTTCTTATAAGGCAGCAGGCTGCATCACTGTCCCAGCTAGGAAGATCATAAATACAAGGGCCTATTAAACAAGGGCCAATAAATTAAACATTTATTGTGATAAAGCAATAGGTGGAGAAGTAAAGAACTTTCTTCTACCAGGCTATCCTTCTGGAGTGTCATGGACACATTAGACTTGTAGAAGTACATTTTAACCCATTCCCTCAAAATCTGAAAATGAGAAATGGGTGCAAGTGGTGAATGGCAATGAAAAGTACCGGTAGCTTCTGATAATAAGCCTGAAGCATTCTTACCTGATGAGATGAAACGGGGACAGCCAGGCTGATCTTTGCCTCCATTGATGTAGTAATCAATGTGTCCCACAGGTATCCTGATGCCAAAATCTAAAAGAGGACATAGTTAGAATTCCACTTCCTTCACATCCTGTCTCAATGCATATAGCTCTTGGCTCATCTCCTTCATTTTAATCCCAGATAAAAATTAAACTTGACTGCCTTTGCCTGAAACCTTGGCCGATATCAGATTGTTGAGGCCACAGACTATGATATGTGTTGCCCATAAAGGTCTGTAAGCACCATATATGCTGACAGTGCTGTGTAGATCAGGGGTAGGCAACCTGTCCCCTTTAAGGGCTGAGGGACTTCAGCTCCCAGAAGCCTCAGCCATGTTGGCCAATAGTCCCATGTTGGCCAATAGCTCCTGGGATTCTGGGAGCTGAAGTCCCTCGGCCCTTAAAGGGGAAAGGTTGCCTACCCCTGGTGTAGATACATAAGCAAATACATATCTTCTTTTACACCTTCTTTTCCAGAGAGTCAGTGCGGTTTAGCGTTGGACTAGGACTCCAAAAGACCAGGGTTTGAATTCCCGCTCAGCCATGGAAACCCAGTGAATGACCTTGGGCAAGTCACACTCTCTCTGCCTGAGAGGCAAGCAATGGCACCCTTTCTTAGAAGAAACAGTTTCACCTTAGTGTCACTGTAAGTTGGAAATGACTTGAAGGCAAGCAACAGTATACCAGGAACTGCTAGGAATACGGCAGAGCAGGAATGAGGAAAGAAAACGGGCAAAGTGATGGCCCTGATCTGCAAGCAAAGATCTCCTGTAGGCTAAGTCAAGAAATGGACCATGCACCAAAGAAAACAGGCCATTTTTGCTGGTGCCATCTGTAAAAAACCTACAAGGTCTTCCAGCATAAAGGGGGAAACAAGGTTTAATGAGCACAGTATGGACCAGACACATACAAATGGCTTACTGTCTGCATCTGTGTGAACAGCTTCCACAAAGAGAGCATCCCCAGGATCTAGGCGCTCTTCACGGCTGGCCCGGGTAAATTTGGGCCCAGCAGGATCCAGACCTGGAACATGATGAAAATAATGTCCAAAAAAAACCCCACACAGCAATATTTCCTCTTGCAATATTTTGCAAGATCAAACATATGTTTTGAAAACAATGCACACCAAGAGAAAGATGGTGTATACTGAGAAACAGAGTAGTATGAACTTCAGTTTGGAGTCACAGCATCGGATCCAATTGAATCTCCTCGCTACAAAAATGCGAGTGTGAATGACCCCAGAGTGTCACATATTTCACTTTCCCAGAGAAAACAAGAATCTTGTTCCATTGATTCTTAGAGCTATTATAGAAGTGGTGTGTCTAAACCAATGTGCTTAAATTGGCTGCCTTTATTTTGGAGAAAAGACTTCAGAGCTAATCTAGGCTATGAGCTTGATTTGGATTGTGGTCTAATGCCAGTTTTTTGTTTTTGATCCCGATTGTATTTATGTTAGGTGCCACAGGTTGCAGACTGTCCATTTGTGTGTTATCATCATTTTAGAATGTCGATAAAACAGTGCTAGCTCCATAATGTGGAAAGATAATTTACCAGATAGGGGGCCGAGACCAACAAAATGCTCATTATTCTATCATAATCCATATTGTCTCCATAGTCTGCATAGTGTATCCTGAAGATCTGAGACAGCGTGACAGAATTCTGAATTTGCACACTTCCCCATGCTTTCTTGCTCCTCATTGCAAGGGTCAAATTAGAAGTCAAGGGGAATGCATATCTCTTGTGATTAACACATCAGGGACTTTCTCAGATATGCACCCCGGCAATCAGAATGGAAAATCAAGCCTGCATGTACCTTCCAGCGTGTGTGTCTGTGCCTTCAAGTCCCCTGTCAACTTCTGGTGATCCCATGAATTTCATAGAGTTTTCTTAGACAAGATATAATCAAAGATGGTTTTGTCCTTCCAATGACCATTTACCTTCCAATGACCATTTACAAAACACTCTAAATGCAAGATATGCAGCTAAGGGCAATCACATGATGTGACTGAGGGAGCACCTGTTCTGAATACACACTAAACTTTATTGCATAGGAGAGAAAGCTGAAACAGAGTGGGAGGGTAGCAGCTTTCTCCATGCCTCTCTGCATGTTGTTGTAGGACTTCTGTTCTCTTCCCAGGGAAGATGGTTGTAAAAGCATGTCTTTTGTCGAAAGGATTGTTCCAGCACAACAAAAGGCATGTTTTTACTACCTTCTCCCACACACAGGAAGAGAATGGAAATACTATGATGGCACATGGAGAGGCATAGAGAAAGCCACTAATCTCCTGCTCCATTTCAGCTTTCTTTTCCTGTGTGATAAGGCTCTAAATGTATCATTCAAAATCCACAAAATAGTGATACTTTTATTGGGTCAACCAAAAATGTACATAATACAATATGCAAGTGTTTGAAGTTCCATTGCCTTCCTTCTTCATTAGGCAGATATGTTAAAAATCATAGAGGAGGAGAAGAAAAAATTGATGATGTTACCCATAGGCCTACATTTTGCAAGATGTTGTTTTTGTTGTTGTCAGTTAAGACGGTCTGGAAGGATATCAATGCAGGCAGTGGCCACTCCTCTCTTTGGCCATGATGGCTCTGGGAAGAAAGAATCACATAATCTGGGTAATAAAATTTAAATTCCATTAGCAACAAAAAAAAATAATGGAGCTTTGAAAGCTTGCATTATGTATTTTGTGCATTTTTGGTTGGCCCAATAAAAGTAACACGGTTGTGTGGTTTTTGGAAGTTCTAAAGCCATACTGGCAGGATAGTATTACGAAAAATGGCACAGTAGTGTTATGGCATAGTAGTATATTATCAAACAGTATTCTTTATTCTGATACTCTACTGTACTATTTGGTAGTCAAACAGACCAAGTTACTGGCCAAGATTTTAATTTGTTTATACTAGTGCTTTACCTTGGCAGCAAAATTAGTAACCTGACACAAAAGAAATGCCATGACACAGAACTGGAAAATTCAAAATATTATGAACCATGTTCCAAGAAATCTATCTTCTTTAGTCACAATAGGCATAACTGAAAATCAGTGTTTTTGTTTTCTAAGGCTACACAAACACTATAGAAATAATCCAGTTTGATACCCCTTTAACTGCCATAGCTTGATGCTATTGAATTCTGGGAATTGTAGTTTGCTGTGGCACCAGAGCTCTCTGACAGAGAAGGCTAAATGTCTCACAAAACTACAGTTTCCAGAATTCCATTGCAGAGCCATGGCAGCTAAAGTGATGCTAAACTGGATTATTTCTGCAATGTGGATGCAGCTTTTAAGGCCAGGAGTCTGGAAAGAGAAACAGGAGAATTGGAATTCATCCATAAACTGCAGTCACTCAGCAGCGGATTGAACAGGGACAATGCCTTCCTGGCTCACCACACACATCTCAACACTATCGGACCCTATCCTCTGTTGGTCAGTAATTTTATTTGAGACAAGGCCAACTCCCAGCGCAGTCTGGGTAAAAAAAAAAATCACCCTGCTACAGCCAAAAACAAGGTGCACAGCAGAGTATAAAAACAAAAATCCCCAGCTATTGGTATTGGCAGCACTGACAATCACAGACAGTTGATTCATCCAATGTTCCTGGAGGCTTTTATCTTCATTTATACTATATATACAATATAATGCAACATATATGTGTGTGCGTGAGTGTATATACATCAACTTCACATCAACTTCAAAGTCTGCTTCACAGCTTCAAATATAGTCTACACACACACACATTGTCGAGTTCACAACAATTTCTTTGTTTTTTTGTGGGTTTTTTTCGGGCTGCCGGCCATGAAAGCCTACGACTTCACAATTTCTTTGTTCACTAACAACCATCGCTAAAACTGGACTTGCCACTTCATTTCCATACACAAAGGATTTTGAATTTGAATTGACATTCTCACATACCAATGGCATATATATATCTGTCCCTGGTTTCCACTCCACCAAAAGCATCTGAGGAAGTAGACTGAAGTCTGCGAAAGCTCATGCTGCCAACTTCTTTATTTCGGATTAGTCTCAAAGGTGCTACAAGATCTTTATACATAGTTGCTACTTTGTGTTTGTTGGATTTTCCCCCTCTTACCAGTAATCCTTCCCAGTCTGCCATCAAAGAAATGGCCCACAAAACCTGCAACATGGGCACCAAGGCTCACCCCAATAAGGTGGATGGATGTCTCTGGCACTCCCGCAGCCTAAAGATTCAAAGAATAAGAAGAAGAGGAGGAGGAGGAGGAGGAGGCTGGAATAATACAAACAACTTCAGCATATCCTTCTCAGAGTGGTCTCTCTCCAAGTAAGGATTTAGTATCTATATATTTATTAATTTTAACACAAACAAATTAATTCACCAACAAACCATAAACATTCAGAAAATGGATTGTTTGAAGGTAAAATAAAAGTCTTGGCAAAATCTTTGCTTTTATTGCTGCAATTCTCCCCCAAAAAGGCAGATTTAACTTTCTCTGGGGGGTTGCAGACTGCCAGAAATAGTGCAAATTGAGTCCACTTTTAGGGTTAGGGTTAGTGCTAGGGAATCATGGGAACTGTATTTTATTGTGGCACCAGAGCTCTCTGACAGAGAAGGCTCAATGTCTCAGAAAAACAACAACAACCAATTCCCATGATTCCCTAGCACTAACCCTAACCCTAAAAATGGACTCAATTTGCACTATTTCTGGCAGTCTGCAACCCCCAAGTCCCTTTTAATTTCTTTCCAACTTTTATCATAATTATTTTGAAATACTAAACTGTTGTTCTTCATTATTGTAGCTCCCAAATATTTACTCCCCCCTTTCCACTTTAAATTTAGAAAGAGCATACAGTTTAATTTTTATTTTTATCTTTTTTGTAAAAGAGCTTTCACTGGATGTTTTCACACGGGGCTTTAGACGGAGGCAATCCTACCTCCATCCGGCCCCACTCCGGCTCCATTGTCAAATTGTTCAGACGACGTCGCATCAAACCCCTCCCCATCCAGCGCCATCCCTGGTGCTATCCGGCGTCCGTCCGGGGTCTTGCTGCGCATGTTCATATGACGTCGCAGCAAGCCCCGCCCCATCCAGCGCCATCCCTGCGCCATCCCCGGCACTGGCCGGCCTTAGCCTCGTCTTTCTAATTCCTTTTTTAAAAAGGAATTAGAGGGGCTGCTGCCGGAAGCAATCAGGAGCCATTCCGGCGGCTGCTGTTTTCACTGCCGGAATGGCTCTTCTTTGCTTCCAGGCAGCTTCCAGGCGGCTTTAGAGCCGTCTGTGTGAAAACGCCCACTGAGTCCAGTGGATTTTCTATCATTATCACCAGATCATACATTAGGCCATCATTTTATACTCTGCAAATTATATCATCTTGTCTGATGTCTCTCAAAATGCCAATGCCAAAATAAAGAGCAAAGGTGAGAGAACCTTGCCTCGTTCCTCAGTTGGGATTGTTGCATTGCATTGCCATTTACCAAAATCTGGGCTTTTTGAACTGAGTAAAATTGCCTGGATAATATTTTCACCAAAGTCCATTATCTCCAATAATTGAAATAATTCCAGGAAATATTATCAAATGCTTCTCTGCATCCAAATCAAAGGAGCCTTTTTCTCATTATGATATTCAAAATATTCAGTAATATTCAGACCAGTTCTTGCATTTCTCTTTAATTATCTTTTTGGCAAAAATCCATTCTAATCCTCATGAATGATCTGAGACATATGTTTCCTCAGTCTGTCTGCCCAAAATACAGTTGCCTCTCCGTTCTTGCAGACTTGAGGTCCACAGTTTTGAATATTCATGGAGGGGTGACCTCTGTTAAAATCAATGGGGTGCACACCCTCAGAGGTGCACCCCATTCAAGCCTATGGGGCTTGAATATTGGCGAGTCTCCATTTTCGTGGGTGGTGGTGGTCCAGAACGGATCCCCCGCGAAAGCAGACAAATATCATATTGTCATTGCTCAGTAATGAAATAGGCCTGTAATTCTTTGTTCATGTCTCATCCATATCTTTTGTGAATCACTGTAATATAGGCATTTTTCCAAGAATCTGGAATCCGGCTTTTTCCTAATATTCCATCACACACCATCCTGAGTAGTTGAAGTAATTCATCTTCAAATTTCTTATAATATACTGCAGATACTCCATCTGTACCTGGAGTTTTACCCACTTTAGTTTTTTTAATTGCCTCAACAAGCTCCATGGTTGTCACAGGCCCATTCAAACTCTGCATTTGTTCCAGACAAAATTTGGTCAATTGGAATCTATCTAGATAAGCTTCTGTTTCTGGGACTTTTTCGTTACCCTTCATATATAAACTTCTGTAATATTTCTCTAGAGCTTTTAATATTTTCAGATTATCTGTTACATAGTGTCCAGATAATCTGGGGGGGGGGGGAAACTGGCAAAATGTCTGTCTTTTTTTTTTTTAAACTAACCTGGCCAAATTCTTAGAAATCCAAAATATATCTGATCACAAAGAAAATTCATGGTGACTTGAGAAAAAAGTGTAGTGGCATCACTAGAGCTGGTGTCATCTGATGCAGTAGTTCATGGTGTCCCCACATACCACACCATACAGAATCTTTAGTAATGTTTTTTGTAGTCATGTTACTCCTAAATTGTAATTCCCATATATCACTGAATATCATGGTAATGGTTGTGACATAAACAACTTACACAATTAAAATGATACTTTTAAATTACAATATTACATGCACAGCCTAAATGTATTTGCATATACATAGTTTGGTGTGCTTGAAGTGAAAATTTGTTTAAATGTGGTGTTTTTAAAGAAAATTTCAAAGCTAAAAATAATTTTAAATTAAAAATTAATTCGTTGAAATTTGAAATTTTAATTTTAAACAATCAAAGCAGGGGCCTCTCCTTCCTCCTCTCACTGAACCTCACCCCACTCACACCATTTCTTAAGCATTTTAATGGGACACAAGTGAATGCCATAGCCTGTTTCTGCCCAAAGGCAGATGTTTGGGGAGCATTGGTATCACCCCCTCTTACGGTGTCATCTGGTGCGGTCCGCTAGCAACCTGCCACTGAAAACTACACTTAACTTCATGATTTTGAATTGCATGCTCTTTCCATTTAATGATCTACTTAACTGATAGATTACTAATATGCCTGTGGTTTTATACTAACTTCATCAGTGCTTCTGAAGAAATAGATTGAAATCAATGCAAGTGCATGCTGAAACCAGTCAATCTTAAAGATGCTGCTAGATTTCTTCTTCCCCCATCACTTTTTAATGGTAAGTTGGAGACAAAATCAACATAAAATCTGCTTTAAAGCTAGATGTAGCATACATGGCCTGTCTTTTTAAGAGGCATGCCTTTGTGGTTATAAGAATTCCTCTTTTTTCTCCAGTCAGGTCTGGTTAGGATGTGTTTATGTAACAGGACCAAGCTATGATGCTGAAGGGTCTTTGCTCTTCCTGAGTATGCCACATTGGGGGTAAACATGGAGAAAATGTGGCCTCCCATCCTAGGCTTCCCTTTCAGGAGCAGCTGGGGCTGGATTTGTGGACTTAAGACCTGATCAATTGAAGGGGGATTTATGAAAAGATGTGATCCAGGTTATATGAATTTTTGGACATGCTGGATCTTAAAGGTACATAATTCTATTATTCTATAATTCTTGAAGTGACAAAAACACATTGGCACATCATGTTTCAATTTCTCTTGACAAAAGAGAAGAAGAAGCAAGGAAACACTCTTCTACTATACCCAGCGATGCAGCTGAAGAAGAAAGCACTGCTTGTCTACTATTGCTACCAACTTATCCAGGAACAAGGCAGTATCCTGGAGCCCTCTTATTGAGCTGGTTGAATAGTTTTTGCATGGTTTTATCTACTGAATAAAAGACTCTCTGGATTTCTCCCCACCCCCCAAGATAAAAACACTATATGAATTATTGTGGATCCAATGCCAACTCCTACACTTATGCCAAATTCCTGAATTCATTTGTATATTTCCACTTACCAGTAATCTTCGGATGAAGCTGGATATGTCCAGTCCCAGCTTCATAACATTCTCTACTGCAGTATGATAGGCAGCTGTAGCTCCCTGGACCCAGTCAACTGCAATGATATTGGCTTGGGTTGACCTCAACAAGACCTCAATTAGCCCATTTATCCATGAGGGCTTTGTGCCTAATACCCTGAGGAAAGACACACAGAAACAGCTAAATGCTTGTGGCTACTTCTTCCCACAGAGAGAGACTTAAATGGCAAGGTTTGATATATAGCAAATCAGCTCACTCAGAATTTATTAACCATGAGAGGCGAAAGTAACATCAGATCTCATACGTTTTAAATTGTCTTTTTGTGACATTTCAATGTCCTGTAAACTTCCTATGCTTACAAGTCGCATTCATAATAAAACATATTCTGCAGGGGGATGCAGTGAATCAAAATGAAGAAGGTGAAATCAAAGTATCAGACTTGCAGGAAACAGGTGTTGTTGTCGCTATCATGCATCTTCCGGTGGCTTGTGGTGACTCCATCATGGGGTTTTCTTGGCAAGATTTATTCAGAAGAGGTTTGCCATGGCCTTCCCCTGAGTCTGAGAAAGTGAGACTTGCCCAAGTGACCCAATGGGTTTCATGGCCGGCCGGGGATTTCAACCCTAGTCTCCCAGAATCCTAGTTCAGCACTCAAACAGCTATATCACACTAGCTCTGGGAAAAGAATATTATTACAAAAGGCAAGGGTATTCTCTGAGAAGTCCCGATGTCTGAAATCAGATGCATATACACATTAGAGATATTTGCAAATCTCTGGGAATAAAAGCTGCCAGGGTTTTAAAAAAAAGTAGTTCAAAGGAGAAGCTCAAACGTACAGAAATGGGATTTAAAAGGTGGGGAAACCCCGCAAAAGCACAGGTAGATTTTCACACACATCAATGTTAAAAGTGTGCTTAACCCAAACGGAAAGTTTCTGTATGGGATTTTCCCTGTGTGATAAAGTCCATTGTAAGAAAGAGTTTCTCTAGCCCCCCATGTAAAGAGGAACAGAAAAAAGAGTGTGCTGCCCAAGAAGCTATTTGATGTGTGTGTGAGAGAGCGAGAGCGAGAGAGTAGTGTGAGAAAAGGTTTTGAGATTAATGATTCTCCCATCGTCTGCATTTACTTTGACCCCAAGTACAAGCTGTTTCTTTCATGTAAAAACTATGAAAAGTGAATCTAACTGTACTGGAGAATAGCCTAAATTTGGTATTTGAAAGCTGTGGCACAATATGACTGTCTCTGTCCCTGTCAGAAATATTTAGCTAGTTAACTATTCATAGTGTTCAGGAATTCCAGGAAGCAAGGAAAATGCATATCCACAAATATACTGATTCCTACATGGATTCTTTTATTAATTGTTGTTGTTGTGTGCCTTCAAGTCATTCATTTACACTAGCTGGATCACAACTGGTACTTAACTATTAAATAATAAACATACCTTGTTTTCAGGGAATTTGTCTTAGCATAACCCAACTGAAATGTAATTCCACAGCAAAAATAAATCAGAAGGGCAGGAGGTTAAAATATAGCAGTTGGGGACAGAGGGGGGAGGGACTGTACTCAAAATCATAAAATTCCCTCAGACCACTTTCTAGCACCGGAGGAATAGCCCTGTCATTTTGCAACTCATTTCCCGGAGAAATACCCCCAACCTCCTGTTATGGATTGACTTTGAAGAGTATCCTAAAGACTGTTTCATTGCAGTCACCTTTGGATGGAGACTACACTTCCATTATTCTGTTGTTTCTGTTTATTCTCCTACTGCACTGTTTATTCTCCTACTATTATATTTTTGGCTATGTTAATGTGTTATAGGGATGCAATGGCTCAAGTGATTAAGACACTGACTCTGTTGATTGCAAGATCATCAGGTTGGCAGTTCGAGGCCCGGGTGCTGCATGATGGGGTGAGCTCCTGTCACTAGTCCCAGCTTCTGCCAACCTAGCAGTTCGAAAACATGCGAATTCAAGTAGATAAATAGGTACCACTTTGGTGGGAAGGTAACAGCATTTGGTGCAGTCATGCTGGCTACATGATCACAGAGTAGTCTCTGACAATGCTGGCTCTTCAGCTTAGTAACAGAGAAGAGCACTGGCCCCTATGGTCAGACATAATATGACAACCTTGTCAATGGGGAATACCTTTACCTTTATCTTAATGTGTTATAGTATGATTTTGCTACGTTGTGTCTTAATATTTCATGAGCTAAGTTGGAAGTGGTAACCCTGAAATGTGGAATATACATACTGAAATAAATAACAGTAAATAAAAATATAGTGGCAAAAAAGCCTGGAGATCACCGACAGTGTTCTAGCTCCATATTTTGACTATTCTTCTAAAGCCAAATCCATGGTTTGGGTTGCCACTCATCTCCCCCTCCTCTTAGTCCTACATTGTGTGCAAGACTAGATTGTTTATTTTTGTGAGACTGTACCTGAAACCATGGATGATTATTTTGGTCCCCAAGCTGGTGTTGAAGCTGGAGTTCTGGATAGCCTCACTTACTGAGATCAGCTGTCCACATCTTGGATTTGAAGGAGGGAACAGAAGAAACTGGACTTTGAGATTGGTACCCCGTAGAAAACTTGCAAGCTGGAAGTCAGTGCATTCTTGACTTCTCTGGATAGCTTCAGCTCCTGAAATGAGATATTAACAAAGGAGGCAAAGCCAGATGTTATGTATTCGACAAATGGAATAAACCTGGTGAGTGATTTGAATGGCAGAGATCAGTTCTGACTGCTTGCATAGCATGTTTCATAGCATGCATCCTGTTACTGCACAACAAAAAGAATGGCTGAAGTTCTCAAGTAGTTGACTTTAGAGTGGATGTTGTCCAAACTCTTCTAGGAAGAAACGAGATTGTAGTTTGAGTTTCACAGCTTCAGAAAAATTCTCTTTTGACAAATGCACTCTTTCTTGTATACAGACCTGTTCTTCCTTAATCTGCTTTAGATGCAGATCCTGTATTTACAGGTGTTAAACTAGATGACTCTTGAATCCCCTTCCAGCTCTATGATTTTGTGATTTTGAATCTTAATTACAATGCATGGTTGCAAAGTGCCTTCATGTTGAGGAAAGAATGGTGGAATCTCCCCTCCCTCTTCTCTCCCTATTCAGGGCTGACCTCTCTGGCCAGACAGAGGACCTTATCACACGGGGGAAATCCCATGTAGAAACGGGATTTATAAGGTGGGAAAGACCTGCAAAAGTGGGTAGATTTTCACACACATCGCTTTTAAAGTGTGCTTAACCTGAATGGAAAGAAGTCAAAAGCTGCTTCTTTTTACTTTCAGGATTTTCTGAAATTAAAAAGAAGCAGGTTTTGACTACTTTCCATTCGGGTTAAGCACACTTTAAAAGTGACATTGTCTGAAAATCTACCTGCTTTTGCAGGTTTTTTCCTATTTAAAACCCTGTTTCTGCATGGGATTTCCCCCGTGTGATCAAGTCCAGAGAAGGGTTTTGAAAGTCTTGATTTGTTGGGATCTATGCTTGCAGAGATCTCAGGTTCCTTAGGGGGTGCATGCATTCCATGGTCACAGGTTGTCACCTCTTGGTATAAATCTCTCCCTTTTCCTTCTTTAAGAACCTGGAATGTTACTTTTTAAAAAGGAACTGCTTACTTGAATCATTATACTGATCACCCAAAAAACTGTTGCTCACACTGTTTCTGCATGCTGAAAACTAACGTGTTGACAAGTTACCATTGCTAATAGTACAGTGCTGTGCCATCCACTGTGCTATTCATTCTATGCTCTCTGCTTTCCATTTTGAGCAGGCAGCCTAGCAAGGCACCCCCATGTACACCCATTTCTCTTTTTCCCCTGCATCCACACCCATATGTTTTTCTCTTGTCCTGGGCTGGTAGAATGGACAAAAGCATCAAAGGCTTGGCAACTTTTAAGAATTTTTTATTTTTAAATTTCCAACTAACCTAGATTTTTAGTGCAGCTCATGTGGTCACTGTGCCTCACCTTTCTTTCCTAGTTGCTTTCTCTTTCTCTCTCATCCTACTTAGCTGCAACACCAGGCAGTCACCTATGGGCAGGGTGACCAGAGATCTTCCTTTTCCCAGCCATGTCCTACATTTCAACCTCCTATCCTGGAGGAATTCCAAAATGTTCTCTATTTTGAGCATGAGTAAAAAGCCCATTAACACAACATTTGGTATTCCCCTTTGAGAAATGCATGTACTTGGCAGCCTGTCCGCGCTACAATAGGGATCCTTCTAAAGTTTTTTCCCCCTAGGAGCAGCATCAGACAAAACCCGCACCCAGAGCTCAGGGCATGTTTGTTTGGAGTGGAAAAAGACAGCGAACATGTTAGGCAATGGACTGCATGAGAATAGAATGCAAATGTTGAAAGGCTAGTAAAATACAATTTTAAACATTTGTCTTGCTCAGAGTTCTATACTGCAAGTCAACAATTCATTTTAACGAAGATATGTTCATCAGAAAAATATGATTGAGTCCATAATAAAATACAGTATATGTAATATTGCTGTCATACCCTACATTTTTCTTGAATGTCCTATAGTCTGGTCACCCTGCCCATAAGAACTCTTCTCTCTCCCATTCAATCATCATGAGGGCTTATCGAGAAAGGGAAAAAGTGTCTGGAAGTATGGGGACTTTCCAGTTCTCTTTGTTTTGCTTTTGCCTATGCATTTGTGGTTTTGCATCTGAACTCTTTCTTGAAATATCCCTCCCTCTGATTACACATCATATCTAAACTCAGGTAACATTTCAGAAATTCATTTCATCTATTTTCACTGAGCCCTTTTCAAATGATTGATCAGGACTTGTTGTCAAAGTGTTAAAGTGTATTCACAGTATTACACTAGTTAAGCATTAGGATCATTTTCTTTCATTGCTAGTATTCCTCTCTCCCTCACTTGATCGCTGTTGCATCTGGGTCCTGTTGCATCTGGGTCCTGTGTTTCCTGGTAATGGCCATCTTAGCTAAAGGTAATGGTAAAAAGTAGTCCCTTGACATAAATGTCTAGTCATAACCGACTGTAGGGGAGGTGCTCATCTCTGTTACTAAGCCGAAGAGCCAGCGTTGTCCAAGGATTACTCTGTGATCATGTGGCCAGCATAATTGCACAGAATGCTGTTTACCTTCCCACAATAGTGGTACCTATTTATCTACTTGCATTTGCATGCTTTCAAACTGCTAGGTTGGCAGAAGCCGGGGCTAGTGACAGGAGCTCAACCAACCCATCATGTGGTACTTGGGCCTTGAACTGCCAACCTTCTGATCATCTGATCAAACCTAGCCTGGAACTGTTTGCGTTATATTGGAACTAGCCACAGCAAGTGGCTGTGAATCGGTGGTGGCACTGCTGAGGGAGGAGGAAAAAAAGTTTGGAAAGTGGCAGTGGTGAGTGGTGCCAGTGGTGGTAGGAGTGGGGGTGCACAGTCTGGAGAAAAGTTTGGAGTTTAAAAACTACACAATAAAGAAGGATACCCTGAATCTGGAGTACATAGAGCCATGTGTTGTATGGCCTTATTGCCCCAGATCTGGGGGGAAGGGTTAGGAGTATTTTAAAGCAGTGTATACAAGCCCATGATCTCTAAAATAGTTGGTTTGTACAGGTACGAAACCTAGGGCTTTCACAGATTTTTTCTTGTCTGGAGAGGTTCTCAGTCAGCACAAATACTCAGTAACGATTAATAAGAACAGAGGTAGGCAACCTAAGGCCCGGGGGCCGGATGCGGCCCCCCAAGGCCTTTGGACTGGCCCCAGGCCAGTTCTGCCGCTGTTGCCGCCGCCGCCCCCCGCTGCCTGCCATGATGATATTGATTATTGTTGTTATTACTTGTTCTTGGGGTTTTCTTGGCAAAATCTCCACAGGGGTTTTGCCATGGCTTTTCTGGGGCTGAGAGAGTGTGCATGCATATTTTTTTTAATTTTTAATTTTTATTTTAATTTATTAATTAATTTATTTATTTTTGGTGCTTTGGCCCCCCAATTGTCTGAGGGACAGCAACCCGGCCCCCGGCTCAAAAAGGTTGCCTACCCCTGAATAAGAAGATAACCTGCAGCCTTATTGCTTGACAAAAAAACAAAAAGCTGAGACGCAGCAAGAGAGAAGAATCTATCTATTCTCACAAGCTGAAATATTTAGGATCAGCTTTGCATCCAGCCGTGTGAGTTGGTTTTTAGGTAATAATGGTACCTTGGAGATTTTTCTGCCTGTGATAATGATTTATTATTATTATTATTATTATTATTATTATTATTATTATTATTCATTGCATAGGTGAGTTTAATGCCTCAAATATTTCATTTTTAATGATAGCTTTAATAATTCCTCAACATCTTTTCAACCTGACTTCTCAAGCAGGTGATTGATTTCAGATCATAAGAAGAACTCAGCTAGAGATGGTCAAAAGTCAATTCATACAGTAACCAGCTTCTTGTAGAGGTCAATTGGGTTGAAGCTTTGGGAAGCAAACCTGTCCTTCCATGTCCTGCCTCCAGTATGCAAACAGGGGACAGATACATTTGCATGCTTTTGACAGGGCATTTTTAAACATGTAAAGTGCTGTGGGAATTCCCTACCGGTTCTCATGAACTTCCTAGCAGTGAAATAAAAATTCCCTACTGAAATCTCATTAGAATTTTTCTGGATCCCATCTTATATGTGGCAGTCTGGGGAAAGTAACTCGTAGATTTATATGCTGTTTGTGTTCTCTCTTAAGGATGGGATGCAGCAAACATCGTAAGAAGGGCACATATGCCATAATACATTGAAGGACAAGGTGTGAAGTTTTACCATCTGCTCCTCTGGAGAAATTTTGTTTGATTCCTAGCCCTCCTGCTCATAATTTAAATTAAAAGTTGGAATATTTGGGAACTGACAGGGTCTGCTTCTTCACTTGGTGTCAAGGAAAAACTTTCCCCATTCAAATTACATTTTCTGCCTTGTAATTTGGCTCTTATAATAATAATAATAATAATAATAATAATAATAATAATAATAATAATAATAATAATAATAAATTTTATTTTTATACCGCCCATTGGTAGTCCAATCCGGGCGGTTTACAGCATAAAAATTAGCATATAACAGAAAACAACATTTTCCCTCCCACTTAGGCTAGGCCCGATGGAGATGGGCCTGCATCTCTCCCCCAGATGATGTTGGATGGAGTGGAGGGAGGGCTTAAATGTTTCAGCACCCATTTTGGGGGGAGCATTGCCTTTAGAGCATTTGCAGAGGAAAAACGGAAAGTCAAAGGGGCTATGCAGACAGGCAAAAAGGGGTGCTTTGAGGGTGACTTGTAGGTGTGGCCTTTAGACAACGCACGCCTAAAAGTCTCCAGGAAAGTGCCCTCTAGCCGTCGTATGTCGAGAAAAGCCGCTCCAAAAAGGAGCTGCTTTTTTCTGCTCCTTCAGTGAAGATGCTCACCTTTGCATGTGTGTATGTATGCAGTGACACTGATGGACCAGAAAACAGCCATATAAATGCACTGTTCCATGTGCGGCAGAAATTGACTCAGCGATCCAGAGCATGCGCCCTACGATGCAAGCTTTAATTTAAAGCACCTTATGCTTCCAGGTGTGGATGCACTGGTGCAGGTGCGCTTGAATATTAGAACCCTAAGCCTAACTCTAATTGTAATCCTATGCATGCGCCCTAGCAACTATCCTCTGTTATGACAATAAATGCATTCTGTTGGATGTAAGCTTGCTGTCAGCATGCACAGCAGTTTGCATGAAAGAGGCCTTTGTGACCTCTTCTGTGCAGGTGTGCATAAGACCTCTTCTTCCTTTTCTCTCTAAGGTTCTGGAACGAATTGTCTACTCTTGCTGTCTTGAGTTTCTCGACACCAACTCCATTTTGGACCCTTTCCAGTCTGGATTCCGCCCACGGCACTCCACAGAGACGGCCCTCACCAAGATCTCAAATGATCTCTTGCGGGCCAAGGCGAATGGCCTTTACTCTATCCTTGTCCTCCTCGATCTGTCTGCGGCCTTCGACACCGTTGACCACTGTCTTTTAGTTAACTTACTTTCTGACCTTGGCTTCTCAGGCTCCGTTCTCGATCGGTTTAAATCTTACCTGTCAGATAGATCTTTTGCAGTGGTCTCGGGTG
>CM034703.1:139683810-139700465 GCA_020142125.1 Phrynosoma platyrhinos | reverse complement strand
TTCCAACCCACATTTCTCCACCTCTTTGGGTGTAGCCTTTTCAGACTGTTTCGTTGATCTTTCATGACGTGTGTTAGCCCAACCTCTAATTTTCATATTACATCATGTGACTGCCGTTCCCAAAACATACTTTGTTATTGAAAACCCCTTGTGTAAACAAAACTCTTTCTCACAGAATTTTAGCTTGTTAACTTGCGTTTGTTTTGACTAACACACACCTGGCTGATTATTGTGAATCTGGCCTTTAGAAAGCAGTTTTTCTCATCAAGGAAAAATACAGACACACATCTTTACATTTCAACATCTTAACATTGACTATATATCCCATCAAAACCTGACAGATTGCAGCCTAGTCAAGGTTAGGTGGCACCAGTGGAATCATGACACATAACATTGTTTATATTTTTTAAGAGTAGGAGGATGTGTCGTGCTTTCCTTCTAAAATTCTTGGCAGTACTACTCTAATGTGGCTGCTGTGAGATCTCTGCTCCTCACCTTATGATGACAGAACTACAGTTTCCGGATTTTCCTGTACAGTTTCCGGATTTTCCAGTGTGTGATGGGGTTTAGACTCACTGGGATGCAGAGCGGCTGCAGCTGAGTAGCTCTACCCCAAGAGGCTGATGACTTCAGATAGTTTCTTGATGGCTCTGGGGAATTTTTCTCTGGTTTTAGCAGGCAAGTCTCTTGAAGTCGTGGCTGAGCTTTGGAGTGAGAGAATGGCCAAGGGAATGTTTTCAGATGATTTTTAATGGTATGCATTGATTTGGCTTTAATAACATTGTCAATTCAATTATTTTTGTGTTTTTGGGCTTTATTTCAAATAAAGCTAAATTTATAAGCTACATTTTCTGCCTTTTGAGGATAAATGCAAGATGATAATGATAATGTTTATTCCTGGGGAGTTTTGGAAAAGGCCAAGAAAGAATGAATAAAACAAAGAATAAGAAAAAGGAGAAATAAGGATATATACTTTTGGAAAATCCCAACATGGTTTCTTTTACACTCCAGGTACACAATTACACTCCAGGTACACAAGCTTTCAGCAGATTCAGAGAGGCATTATTCAGTAAGCAGAATTGATAGTCGTTATTAGGTCTGAAAGGTTTTTCCTCCCAGTACTTAAAGTCCAAACAATTCATCTGTTACAAAATCTTTGTCTTGTTTGTCAGCAGCTCAAAATGTCTTTCCCAGTCTTACCTTCTTTCCCTCCTTAGAACCTACAGCTTCCCACAAGAGTGACCTTGGTATCTTGCAGCTCATATTTTCTCTGCACGCTCATTATCCCAACTCTGCTTACTGAATAACCCTTCTCTGAATCAGCTGAAAGCTTGTGTATCTGGAGTGGAGTCAGCCTGTATAGCTCGTTATCCCAGTTTGCAAATGATACACAGTCTTTTCTTTTCCCAGTATCACCAACTGGATAGCATAACCCATCATCCTGCATTAACACGTGTCTGTTCAAGCACATCAGTCAAGCATGGCAGGACCATGATCCTGACAGTAAGAATAAAATTGGCTTCTGAGTCTGAAAAGGGTGGACACTTTTTTCACATAGTTGATCAAAGTGATTCAGGGAAAAAGCTGACCATTTTTTACATTCACTGTTTTGAATTATATTTTGTTTTCATTGTATGCTTTTCTTTGAATATTAAAAATCACTGACCATGTTGATTTGCAGTGACTTTTCAGTTAACATTTGAAATTTGTTTTTAAGCTCAGCAGGCAAAACCTCGAACTCAAATGGTATTGATAACACTGGCAGTAATTGTATTGATAGCAGGACTGGCAGGAATTGGTATCCTGTGGAAAAAAGGTACAAATTAATAATTAATTAATTTTTATATGCTAGTGTAATTTCATATGCCACAAAAGCCTGCACTTTCAGTTGACCCTGTTTGGCTCACAGAATAAGGCAACAAAGAATTTGGAAATATATTTATTGAACAGTGTTACCCAAAGAAAGTTGGAGGACTAGGGGGTCCCCATTAAGTATGTCAGTGTTACTTTGAATGTTGGGGAAGTTAGCTTTGCAAGAGGCTGGGTAACCTTTAGAACCATTGACACCTGTGTATACTGGAAATAACTGAGGAGGACTCCAAGTTAATGCAAAGTGCAATCACACACACACACACACTAGCAAATCAGACAGACACAGCATCCAGAGCTAACTGAAATAGAAATATGGAAATTGGATAGTGGAGGCTGAGGGATTTAAAGAAGTGATATTTACCTGTCCGAAGAGTAGACCATGGAAAGTGGGAGTGACTCACACTGAGGTCTGAGGGCAACACAGAATATACATGGAATGCAGCCTAGGACAACTGTATGAGTACTGTGTGCACAGAGACTAGATTTTTGGGACCAATATTTATACCTGGAAACTAGCCTCTCGGGATGTGCTATCTTGTGACGTAACAAAATCTTGATGTCCTTTCCCCAGAATTGACAGTGGGATTCTAGACTGGTTGATGGTTTTAACTTTAGAGTTACAAAAACAGCAATTGGATCAGATCAACCACAGGGTGAACGGAGGGGGAGGTTAGCTGCAAGCATGGCAGGGGATGTGCAGAGAGAACTGGCTTACTACTTCGTTGCAATGAGACCGCCTTTGTTTGTTGGTACAAGAGGAAATGCAGAGGATGTGGGGAAAGGAAGGATCAATTAGTACACCCATACACCTACTTCATCTTGATTGTATATTTACCTGGGCTATTGCTCCTTTTTTCCTGGGAACTCACGTAGGGCCTTTGCGGACTGCTAGAAATAGTGCAAATTGAGTCCATTTTAACTGTCCTGGCTCAGTGCTAAGGAATCATGGGAATTGTATTTTTTTTTCTGGGACATTGAGCCTTTTCTGTCAGAGAGCTCTGGTGCCACAATAAACTACAGTCCCCATAATTCCCTAGCACTGAGCCAGGACAGTTAAAGTGGACTCAATTTGCACTATTTCTGGCAGTCTGCAAAGGCCCTACGTGTTCCAAAAGGTAATTCATCATGACCTATTAAGAATATGCTGGCTCCAGATATGATTATTTTTGCAGTGCAGATTCATCCTCTGTTAGTCTGCACAAGCAATTATATATTTCTTTACCAGGTTGTTGACACACATCAATTGTTTTCCTTTTTTCAAAAGGTTTTTTCAAAAAATGCCAAGAAGATCCAGGTAAGAACATAGAGCACATATACCAGATGGAACCCTCTTAAATGGTGGTGGATTGGTGAAGGATCACCATCTCACTTAGCTTGCCAGAACTAGTGCAGGAAGTGGGTCATACACACAGCTCTTGTTTTCAGGGGTCATTTGAATTTGAGTTTGGAGGCACTGGCTGTGAGAATGGGGAAGAGTAAGCAACAAGCAGGGTCCTTAGCCAGCAGCCTGGGTGGAACACCTTTACCTGAAAGTTTGTCAAGGCAGTATTACCAGGCACCTGCCATAATCTGGCTTCTGCAAGGGCTGAGATTGGTGGTGGAATTCACATAGATTTCCCCCCCTCCCTTTTTACAGTTTTTGCACTCCTGATATAAACAATGCAGTTCTGTTCCTAAATCAGGTAGTCTTGTGTCCAGGTGGGCACTAAGAACAGGAAGGTGAACTTGATACTATATGCCGATGATGTGACCCATATCTCACTGTGTAATCTTTCTTCATACTGTGAAAAGGAGCAGTTGCAAATAAATTATGGTAAAATTAAGCTCATGTTTTAGAGAAAGAACAATATTGGGTGTTCTTTAGAAGCATCTCCTTGAAGCATATCAGGGGTTTTTTTTTGGTAAAGGTATATCTGTTATTACCTGTTCCATGTGTCATACTACACATACTAGCAGAAAATAGGAAAGATTTGGACAGACTCAAGCAAGGAAGCCATGACCCTGAGTCTGAAAGACCTGAGCAGGGGTGTTGAGGATAGGGTGACTTGGAGATGTCTCATTCATGGGTAGCCATAAGTCAAAGTTGACTTGATGACACTTAACAACAGGAAAGCTTGATACTGAATTTAGGAAATTTTAATTTTTAAATCAATATTTTCATCTCCCCTTCCATTTTTTCATCATTTTGTTAATGAATACTAATAGTTCATGGGAAGAATACAAATACTAACAGAAGTAAGAGAAATAGCAATAAAACACAATGTATAAAAAACAGATACTTTTAGCACTTTGAGAGTTTGGTTGAAATGGCTTATGTCATTGTTTCTTAGGCATTGCTAAGGATATTTCACTGGAACAAAAACAGAACCGTAATGAATCAGATCGTCTGGTAGAGAACTCAGAAGAAAAAGGAAGTGAAAGTAAGGAGCATGGAATGGGAGGCAGGTGAACATTTTGATAAAGCCATAGGCATATCACATTTAACTAAGGGCCTTTACAGAATGCCAGAAATAATGCAGCTTGAGTCCACTTTAACTGTCCTGGCTCAGTGCTAGGGAATCATGGGAACTGTAGTTTATTGTGGCACTAGAGTTCTCTGACAGAGAAGGCTCAATGTGTCAGAAAAAATACAGTTCCCATGATTCCCTAGCACTGAGCCAGGGCAGTTAAAGTGGACTCAATTTGCATTATTTCTAGCAGTCTGTAAAAGCCCATAATCTCTAACAAAGAAGCTTCTTTTTCTAAAGATTTTTTATGCCAGGCACTTTTCCTTTTCTGCTTTATCTTCTGGAAGGTTTTGTTGTTTTGGAGCACCAGCACTAGGGGTATGGTGAAGTGGGGGATAGAGAAACACAGGGCCTCTGCAGACTGCCAGAAATAGTGCACATTGAGTCCACCTTAAGGGTTAGGGTTAGTGCTAGGGAATCATGGGAATTTTTTTTTTCTGAGACATTGAGCCTTCTCTGTCAGAGAGCTCTGGTGCCACAATAAAATACAGTTCCCATGATTCCCTAGCCCTAACCCTAACCCTAAAAGTGGACTCAATTTGCACTATTTCTAGCAGTCTGCAAAGGCCCACAGAGTTTCAGTGCCAGTTTGTAGTAGACACCATGAAAATGCTTAAGATGGGAAAGAATTGGATAATACTTACTGAACATATGTGAACAGCAAAAGAGAGAGTGAGAAGGAGAGCAGATAAACCTAAATGTTAAAAAGCATATATCTATAAATATAGCCACCAAAAAGGAAATTATTAAAAAGTCATTCCTGAATGCCTTTCGGAAGCCACCTTCAAGTGGTCTCTAGAAGATTTAAAATGTTCTTGTCTGCTTTTGCAAGGTTTATCTGGCTTGGTTGTTTTATTTCATGCACATATTGTTAGTTCAGAATAACATGTTGCTGAAACATTTTAACCTGCTATTTTTTGTGGTGTAAGAACTTATCCCCCTTGCTTTCCATGTTATTTTTGCTTCTGGAACCAAATTTTCTGTCAAAGAAAGTAGTGGGCAGGAACACATCTACTTAGCTGCATGCAACTGAGAAACCTTTAAGAGTTTCTAGCAGTTCACCAACCTAGCTGCTCTTTCTCTTTTCTCATTAATCCACTTGTCTTGGGACTCCATCTTCTGGACAAGTCTGCACTGGGGTCTCAACTGTACAGCATGCAGTCCTTCTGGAGAGTAACATACTTGGATTGCAACTACACTGAAGAATTAAAGCAGTTTGACACTGCTTTAACTGCCATGGCTCAGTGCTATGGAATTCTGGAGTTTGTAATTTTGTGAGATATTTAGCCTTCTCTGTCAGAGAGCGAGAACAAAGAACAAATCCCATGACTCCATAGGATGGAGCAATGACAGTTAAAACAGTGTCAAAGATGTATTAATTGTGGCAGCAGCCTAAATTAAAGAAGTCTTATTTTTTCCAACTTAGTACAGTCGGCTTTTCCTCTCCACCCCCTACATTTCTTTAGTAGTTCTCTAGCTGGATAGTATCAGTTTGTCTGAAGAACATAAAGAGTAACATAATGTAATGTTATTGTGTGCTTCGTGTCATTTACAACGTATGGCAACCCTAAGGCAAACCTATCACAGAGTTTTCTTGGCAACATTTGTTCAGAGGAGGTTGCCTTTGCCTCTCTCTGAGGCTGAGAGTGTCACTTGCCCAAGGTCACGTAGTAGTTGAGCAGGGATTCAAACCCCTATCTCCAGGCTGGTAATCCAGCACTGTGTGATGTGGTGGTGGCGAGACTCTCACTCAGCACCCCATGGTGATTCCTTCCTTATCTGATTCTACCGCTGCCAGTAATATGTGACAAGGCACACCCTGCCTCACTACTATTCTCAGATGCCAGCACAATGGGTCTTTTAACCTCACTGCTTGGCACCAACATGCAACGGATTGGCAACTATCTCACCGCTATCTAAAGTGTCTTAAATAATAAAATATCTTTTTCCTTTGGTAGCATTTTATTTATGTTTGGTACTGTGGATGATGTGATCTGTAAGCACACTTCAGGCAACTATTTCTTGAAACAAATTTACAAGCAAGGTTGAATACAGTATCTTTCTTGTAGGATGTTTTTCAGGCTTGATACAACTTGTTTCAGTAGTTACAAAGTTCAACAGTTTCTTTCACTTGACTTTATAAACGTCCCCCTATAAATTTAGTTCCCACAGAATTTTTATCTAGCCTCTGTATCTCTTAACCCTTCTGTTACACCAACAACCACTCTAACTGAACTTCCTCAGTTTCCTAAAATTTATTTCATCTGTTCTCCAGATGACTTTAATAATCTCCACCGCCTCTTAGCAATTTATATATCTCACAGGATAATAACACATACGCTTTAATTCTGGACTGCCCTAGTCCCTAACTTGGGTAACTAAACCACTTCTAACTGCACCTCACAGCAGTCGCCCTCAGCCTCCTTGGGGTACAGTGACACACATAAACCACTAAACCACAGTGGCTCTCGTTTATACGTGGTATAGAAAACACACTTACTTTTAGAAGGAATAATGTATTGGAAATTGTTTTGACTTGGTTTCTATTATTGTTGTCTGATAATATCAGATATCTGATACCTTTAGCATTTGTTGTTATTATTATTCAAAAGAAAATATATACATATTGAAAGCAAATATAGATCTTCTCTTGGTATAAACTTCCATGTAGCAGTTGGCTTCTTTTTGTGACCTGTTTATTAGGCATTGTTGAGGGTTTTCTGCTGGAAGAAACACCTTCCTAACAGGAACCATTGTCCTGGAAATCATATGCAAGGTAGGAAATTCTGACAGGTAGTAGCGGAAGTTAATCCTGCAGGTTCCAGACACATTTGAAGTGACTGGTCTGCCCCCCTGACTGAAGATACAACTATAAATTTAAATGGTTACAAGTAGGACAGACATTTTGAAAAACAAATAACCTGAGGTACATATTCCTAGAATTCTCTTAGTACACATGCCAGGTTACAAGTGAGAGAACCAGCTTGGCATAGTGGTTTGAGTATTGGACCAGGATGCTGGAGACCAGGGTTTGAATCCCCACTCAGCCATGGAAACCCACTGGTTGACCTTGGGCAAGTCACACCCTCTCAGCCTCAGAAGAAAGCAGTGGCAAACCCCCTCTGAACAAATCTTGCCAAGAAAACCCTGTGATAGTGCCTCCATAAGTCAGAGGTGACTTGAAGGCACACAGCAACAAAAGGTTACAAGTGTCACTGTCCTAGAGGCAGGCAAATACTCTCTGGTATTAATACAGATAAGATCTATTTTAATGATGCCTTAAATATGTTGTTAGTATTTCTTGTGGATGAGCTCCTTTTTTGACTTTCAATTGTTAGATGTATCAAAGAATCAAGAGCCATCTCTAAAAGAAGAAGTATTACCTAGTAGTGTACCAACAACTGATTCAGATTCAGCTAAGAACTTAGAGGAAAAGGAAGGTAGGTTTGTCTTTGTATTCATTCATAAAACAATATGGAATATTCTCTTTGCTGATATCTGATACCTTTAGCATTTGTTATGTAACTTCTCCACTTAATCATCTCTTCTGACTGCTGAATTTCCCTCTCCACACAGATCATGTCTCGCCCAATAAATGCCTCTTTTCCTGCTTTCTGAAAGCCTCCCCTTGTTTCCCTTATTAGTGGGAAAACAGATTTAGAAGGAAGAGCAGGAACGATTTAGCACATCTCCTCTTATTGCTATTCTAATTCCAAATCAAGGGTTTTGGTGTTTTTTTTAATCTAAAAATAGTTTCTTTCTTTCTCTTCCTGGTTTATATTTTGTTCTCCTGACCCATGATATTAGTTAAATAGAAGTAAAATCATAAAGAGAGATACAAACTTCCTTTTAGGATTGTATTTAAAAAAACAATTCTTTGAAATTGGTTCCTCAACTCTCATTAGATAATAAAACAACAAGCCAATTCAAGAAAGAATGGATATATGTAATCCTGTTACAGGAAAATAAATGAGGAAAAATAGCAACAATAAGATTTAACAACTTATGATATTAAGTAAATAATGAAAAACAAATAAATAAAAACAAATGATAAATAAGGACAGACAATATGATTAGATATTAGAAAAGGGGTAACAAATATATGAAATGTGTTCCGAATTGAAAATGATTAGGAACTCAAGTCAGTAATATGTATATATAGAGATGTGCAAGAAGAAATGATGTAGATGAGAGAGGAAGGTAGAAGGAAGGTTAAAGAATGCAATATTGTATGAATTAAGAGCAGTTTAGAAGTAAGGATGTAAGAGAGAGAGAGAGAGAGAGAGAGAGTGAAGAAAATAAGGAAAAGTGAAGGATTAAGGGAAATGGAATATAGGAGAGTACGGGCCAAAACGGACAGCCTTTAAAGCCCACTTCCAGGTGTCTTGGGAGCACGGCATTTGTATGCTGCATGTTCCGAAGATGTCCAGAAGCTGCCTGGAAGCTGGGCAGTTGCCCAGTCGTGGGTGGCTTTAAGACACTCTGGTGGTGAAGCATTTACATGCTGCCAGAGCGTCTTGAATTTGCCCTGGGCTTCAGTGGGGCCAGGAAGTTCTCTCTGCAAAAACAAGACCAGGAGCAGATTGTGACACAGATCGTGAACTGTTAATATCAACAATTGGAGTAAAGCTAAAGAAGAACATGAAACCAGCCATTGTCCCATTGGAGGAAAGAATATCAAGTATTTAAGCATTGCAGGAAGGAACATCAAGCACTTAACAACAAGAAAGCTTGATACTAAATTTAGGAAATTTTAATTTCTAAATTGATATTTTCATCTCCCTTTCCATTTTTTCACCCTTTTGTTAATGAATAATAATAGTTCATGGGAAGAATGCAAATACTAACATAAGTAAGAGAAATAGCAATAAAACACAGCTTGTTTAAACAACACATACTTTTAGCACTTTGATTCTTTGAGAGTTTGGTTGAAATGACTTCTGTCATTGTTTCTTAGGCGTTGCTGTGGACATTTCACTGGAACAAAAACAGAACCATAATGAATCAGATCGTCTGTTAAAGAACTCAGAAGAAAAAGGAAGTGAAAGTAAGGAGTGTGGAATGGGAGGCAGGTGAACATTTTGATAAAGCCATAGGCATATCACATTTAACTAGATCTCTAACAAAGAGGTTTCCTTTTTATAAAGGCTTTTTATGCTCAGACACTTTTCCTGCTTTATCTTCTGGAAGATTTTGTTGTTGTTTTGAAGCACTTGCATTAGGAGTATAGTGAAGTGGGGGATAGAGAAACACAGATCTTCAGGTTGTAGTAGACACCATGAAAAAGCTTAAGATGGGAAAGAATGGGAATGTATTCTAGCCGATCGTACTGTAGCTGTGGGAGCCTGCCTACCATAGGCAAGATAAACAGCAGCTGTCTCCAGAATCCCTTACTGAACATGTGTGAACAGCAAAACAGAGTGAGAAGGAGAGCAAATAAATCTAAATGTTAAAAAGCATAGATCTATCAATATGGCCACCAAAATGGAAATTGTTAAAAAGTCATCCCTGAATGCCTTTTGGATGCCACCTTCAAGTGGTCTCTAGAAGATTTAAAATGTTCCTGTCTGCTTATGCAAGACTTATCTGGCTTGGTTGTTTCATTTCACTCACATGTTGTTAGTTTTTAATAACATGTCGTGGGCGGCTTAAAGACACTGGTGGTGCAGCATTTACACACCACATGCCACCAAAGTGTCTTGAAGCTCCCTGGGGCTGCAGTGGGGCCAGGAAAGCACCTCTTTCCAAGCCCAAAGAGGAGCAGATCTTTTCCGTTCCTATTTGGGCCAGGTTCAAGGAGGATTGGGGACACGGTGTGTGTTTGCTGCAGCCCCAATCTGTCTTTGCATGGGGCAGCTTCAAGCCACCCCTTGGGGCCATCTGTTGTGGCCCTAAGAAAGGTTAAAGTGGAAATAGAAGGGAAAGGAGAAGAAAGGAGAAATAAAGAATGGAATGGAGAGAGGACAAGATGAATAAGAGAAAGTACATAGAGTGACATGCACAAAGTGGAATAACAACATGTAGTAGGTTAGAACTAGTGTAAAATATAAGATAGTGTAAGATTTATGATAATAGGATGTATAGGTGGATATTTGTATTAATATTGTAATGTATGTATGTTTGTTTTTATTGATGAATAATTGTGGAGTAAAGATATTAAAAAAGAAGAAAATGTTTCCTTGGTAGCCCTTTCTGGTGTCACCATACTATTTCCAACAAGGGAGCCCCTGCTTCCATTTACTCTCCGTCACTTCTTTCCTGTCACAGAAAATGATGATTCTGAAGAGGGGAGGTTCCTTTTCAATTGGAATGGTCTCTTCCTGAGCAAGAACCTTGGAAATGTAGTGATCTTGCTCATCTGGAAGGTTTTTGTGTGAAATGGAGCATCTTCTCTTCAGAACCATCACTTTCTGTGTGAGGAAGAACAGGGCCACTGAGCAACAGATCGGATGATTAAGTGCTGACTAGAAGGGGGCTCTTGAGAGAAGAATGGAACTATTGCACTAAAGTGAACCCCAAAGTATGTTGAAGTGCAGAATCTTCAGTTCCCAGAAAATCACAAAGCCAAGGAGATGTAATTGAGTGAGTTAACCTAAAATCATCTTCAGACTTGGAAGTAAATTCCCAGATCCCTTGTTTATGGAAAAGCCCTTTGAAGAAAAGTAAATGCTGAATGCATTAAGCAGCCACTGAAACAGGACTGTGGGCTTCCTCCTCAAAATGTCTCTTTTTAAATACCCATGAAAAAGACCCCTGTTGGCCTGGCCTTTGTCCCAAGCTCTGTCAGCAAGCCCAAGCGACTGGGGCTGTAGCTATATAGAAAGCTCCTGGCTGCTAGCTCCTTCCCGAGGCAAGTCTCTGACTCACTTCCTTTCCCCCCCCCCCCATGACTCTCAGAAGTCCCATCCCCTCAGCAACAGTCACACTCCTGGAAACAGCTTTCCTTCTTCTCCCTGTGCATGACCTTAGGCAAGTCATATGCTTTCAGCCTTAGAGGAAGGTAGTGCCAAACCCCTCTAAACAAATATTGCCAAGAAAATCCGGTGATCGTGTCACCATAAGTCAGACTTGAAGGCACACAGCAACAACAGGTTGTCAGTGTCACTGCCTTGGGGTTATAGTGAAGATAGTCAAATGCTCTCCTGTATTAGTACAGATAAGATCTATTGATTTTAATGATGCCTTAAATATGTTTCACTATTGCTTTTGAATGAGCCCCTTTTTAACATTCATTTGCTAGATGTACCAGAAAATCGAGAACAATCTCTCAAAGAAGTAGGTCTTAGTGGACCAAAACCTGATTAGGATTCAGATAAGAACTTAAAAGGAAATGAAGGTAGGTATGTCTGTGTATTAGTTTATAAAACAAAATGAAACATTCTTTTGCACCTGATACACCATTGTGTGCGGGTGTTGTCTGTGGGCAGAGTCTTCTTTTGATCATTGCCTGTTTGTCTTCTCTGAAATGCATATTCTTTGGAGCATCATGTGAGCAAATGTGTATAGTGGGACATTTGGGCTCAGACACCACCTGGGCAATGACTTGTCTTTGACGTCCTTTAGTTTGTGAAATGACCTTTGGAGCAGAAAACCTGCGTTTAAAAAAAAAAAAGAGAGAGAGAGAGGCTTTAGTTTTTCCACCTCAGACCCTGCTTTTCTGCCTTGTACTTGGGAACCTTGGGCATATTTTTCTGCATACTTAAGAAGTTTGCCTTCTGGAAAAACACCCACAACAAAGATCCAAATGAGCCTGCTGGCTTATATATGGTGGCAACCCCAGTCTTAGTGGCAGGGTTGGGTCCTTAACACCAGTTCCTTTGCTTCCATTATATGATGCGCAACCACTTACTATAGTTCACACCTTGGGTCATTGCCAATGGCACATGTTCATACTCCAGGTGGTGCCTAGCAAGGGAGATAGTATTTGTAGTTCTCTTTGTGGGCTTTGTTCGTGGAATTCAGCAGCATAATTGGATGGGAGATAAGAGTGCCATATATTGGTAGTTTTCTAGGAGCAACAGAAATGAAGGCAAATCTCAGGCTAAACTAGCCATGACACGTAATTCTACATACAATTTGTTTGATGTCCCCCCCCACAGAAACTCCTCCAGCACCAAATCTTTTCTACCTATAGAAGAATATATATATATGGGTAGTTATCCAGCTGCAATGTTTGGGAAGAGTGATGTTGAATGGGAAAATAGCCCTAAAGCAAGAAGATTCATCTGTAGGTCAAATCAGATTTGCAGCCTCTTGTGACTCCTTGGGGTTATTAAAAAATTTTTTTTAGCATAACTATGTGAATAATCTCACTCATGCATTCCAGTTTTGTTGTTCACGCTACATCTCTGCAAGTTCTCTTGCTCACACATGCCAGCACTCAAATAAAGATGGAGTCAATGATGCAGATGTATTCGAAACATGTTCAGGGCATGCAGAGTTTTATCCCGGTTTATCCCAGGTCTGTTCACATGTTATTTTTACACTTGACAATACAAGTCTTTTAGGAAAACTCAGGAAAAAAATCTCAAACAAAACTTACTTGGCTGTATTTGAAATCCACATGAACAATAAAGATTCAACCCATATTATACCAGAAATATTTTCACTGAATAACCTCTTAGTCATTAATCTGTTATATTGAGTCTAGCATGGTTATAAGTACTGGTGTAGCATAAACTAGATTTGTATATTAATACATTGTTGTGATTCCCATTTCAGATGCTTCTACAATGAAAAAACTTCAAAACAGAAAAGGAATCAGCATCAGAGTAAAAGGAAAAGCACCAGTGTTAAAGACTGGAACTTTACAATGGAGCGTGCCCTTGGTTTGCTTTCAGAATATGTGTGGATTGATTGTTTGAGGCAGGCTGATGGACACAGATAATCAGGGGTAGGCAACCTTTTTGAGCCGGGGGCCGAGTTGCTGTCCCTCAGACAATTGGTGGGCTGAAGCACAAAATAAATAAATAAATAAATATAGTTATATATATATATATATATATATATATATATATATATATATATATATACATGCACACTCTCTCAGCCCCAGAAAAGCCATGGCAAACCCCCTGTGGAGATTTTGCCAAGAAAACCCCAAGAACAAGTAACAACAATAATCAATATCATCATGGCGGGCGGCGGCAGGACCGGCCTGGGGCTGGTCCAAAGGCCTCAGAGGGCCGCATCTGGCCCCCGGGACTTATGTTGCCTACCCCTGCAGATAGTCATGTCTCTACATCTTTGTATGGATTGTGTCTGTCCTGTTATTGAGAGCAGCAGCAGTGTTCATTTCAAACTCCTCCAAAGGAGGTAATTTTTGCACTGGAACTTTAAAGATGGATATTTTCTCAAGTTATTTTGTATAAAAGAATTTTGCACTTTCCTAATTTGAGGGAGGGGTATTTATTTCCAAAAGAAAAGGACATAAAACACATCAGTTTCCAAAATGGTAAAATAAAATACGAATTTAATGCAAATTGGGTACAACCCTCTTTAATTTTGACATATAATCATTTGGACTTAAAAAGATTTTATTAAACTAAATCAGTGCATTTCATCGTGTTTTAAGAAATTTATGCAATTCTAGCATTTATTTATATTCCTCTAATCTCTTGTGTCTACTGTTGGATGAATTTGTGTCTTTTTTTAAAAGAGGCATTGGCGTAAGTCCAAGGTAATGCAAACAGTGAAGAAAACAACAATCATTTGCCAGCATAGTTGTCTTGGATTTTACCATTGTGCAAATTGTAGTGTAGGACACAGTACTTCATTCTGGATAGCATCCCAGATAGTACTTTTGAATTAGTAGTTATTCCAAAATTTTGCTATTACTACCATGCTGAGAGCAATGTATTTCCAGTCTCTTGTTGGGTACTAGAAGCACATTGGATTCTGAAGAAATTTTTACAAGTTACAGGGGTGTAGTGGGGTGGAGGGTAAAATATGACAATTGCCTATCCACCCAATAATTTTGCTCACTTAAATGCAGAGAATGAGATATGGAAAAAACATTCATAACGAGAACTGTACTATTTGATGTGTTTGCATTCCTTTGGTCACTTTGTATTTTCTTTAGATGCTAAATTTGAAAATGCTCGATTTAACTTAGAAATGATGGCAAAGCTAGAAATTTGGGGACTGGATAAAAATTTAATGGGGAGGGGGAGGCAGAATTCTTATTTGGATAGCTGTGCCCTCATTTGCCTTGCCCCCCATACCTACATCACTGCAAAGTTAATATCTCTATAATCATGAGTTTAGTACTTTACAAAAATGCTTCTTAAACCATATGTGCCTCACATGCACTGCCATATGTGCCTCAGGTCTATACTTTCCTGTCCACACCTCTAATATGTTGTACTAAATAAATATATAATTTTCTGTAATCAATGAGACGTTAAAAAGTTCTGTCTGTTGCAATACAGTTTTGGATTGCTGTCTCTGAAGGGCCATGGTTGGCCTGGCCAGAGCAGAAAAACCCAAACATGATTGTTCTAGATGTAACTAGGGAAGGCTGAGGGATTGTCTGCACAGGTCAGAAGGCCTGGCTTCCTCCCAGCTTCACGTTGTCTAGATTTGACGACGGAGGCCAAAAAGCCTATCCTGACAAGGATCTGGGGGATCCAGTCTCACCCCAGGGTAAAGAGTCTTTACCCCAGCATAATTAAACTCTGGTTTTGAATTTAATTTCTAAGAAACTCTGTGGCACAACTGGGCTGTTCAGACACACATCCCCCATGCTGCTTACCTTGCTAGCTATTGATCTGACTGAGAAGCCCTCCAATTGCCCAATCTGACATCGAAATGTGGTGCCTGGCCGCATGGGTGCTGCCAGAGGCCCCATTTTTGCAACAAATAGGGTGACCGGGGGAGGGGGGCTTCTCAGTTGGATTAATGCCAGCAAAGTACGGAGCAGCATGTAGGTCCCGGGTTGGCATGGAGGTGGGTGTGTAAATATCTGCCCATTCTTGCGCCAACCCAGGGACTAACCAAAGTGAGCACTGGGGCCAGGAAAAACATGGGTTTTGCCTGTCCTTTCCTGGCCCATCTATTCAGGCCCTGAGTCTTTGAAGCCAGAATCAAGATCCTTAACAGAAGTGGACTGGTAGAGATTTCGCAGATTCTTTTCTTTTCTTGTGGATTGTTAAATTTTTACCGATACTGGCATATGATTCTGCCAGTGCCCTGTGATGTTATACATACAGTCTCCTTCAAGAGAATGTAAAAGCAATTTTTTTTCTTCTCTTAATAAATCACCACTTCCTTTTAAAGGAGCAAAGGTCCATACCTGTGACGAATTGTTTATCCATGCTTCGGTTATTTCCCTCTCAGTGAGGGAAACAGTGGGAACTTGAAAGGGGCTTTGGGTATAGATTCTGCTCTCCTTTCAGAGGAAGAGACATTGGCAAGAAGCCTGGTTGAGGATAGCTCCCATTAAGGGGTGATTGAGCTTGTGGCAGCAGGCTGGGGAAAGAAACCCATTTCCATAGGCAGGAGGGAGGAACACCTGGGAAGGTCTTTAGTGGCATCCAGGTCTTGAGATTTAACCGACAATTCAGAGTGTGATTGGCCAGCAATTCTTCTTCTTTGAAAAGAAACATAGGGTTTTGAGGTGTGTGATTTGTAAGGATCTCAACATTTATAGTTCACATTCAAATATGCATTTCATAGTTAGTCCATCTATAATTTCTCTGTACAAAACAAACATTTTTAAAATGGTTAGCCTCTTTTTTTTGCACACGTTGAAAAATGAATGTAACTAATCATGGCTACATCTTTTAAACCAAAGCTTTATTGTATGTACAAATGAAAAAATATTTTTTATTAAACAAACTGTTTAACCTGTATCTTTGAAGTGGTCTGCAGAGAGGTACTTTACTATCAAACAGCTTCTGGATGTTCCTTTTTCTTTAAATCATGACAACTGTGAACAGGCTTTAATATTCTCGGGAGCACATCCCATTGAACTTAATGGGACTTACCTTTGTGTACACATGTAGTAAAATCAAGGACAGTGCTTTGATAGCAAAACCAGGACTGAACGTATTTTGTGCTGAGAAATAAAAAGATGTGCCATAAATAGTTGAATTTTGTAGCCTGTTATATTATACAAATTAGTGTACATCCTCATTTTGCACATGTATTTTTAGTTGGAGGAGAAGCAAGTAGTGATACTTGGCAATATAAGTTTTCACTTTGACTTGGACTGCTGGGACATCCTCCCTGGTTTACAGAACCTGGACATAAAACCAGTGAAGAGAACAGCCATTG
>CM034703.1:139666464-139673226 GCA_020142125.1 Phrynosoma platyrhinos | reverse complement strand
GTTTTATTTTTAACTGACCTGGCATTGCAGAGGAGCAGAGTGAGGTTCAGTGGTATGGTTGGTCTACTCTCCAAGCCATTCCGAGCAACAGAGGGAACTGAAGACGAGATAGCTTTCAAGCAGCGATCCCGTCTTCTTTTGTAACATTGATTCCGACTGTTCCAGCCATACCTCCCTTTCCCCAGCACAACTCCGATAGCCGCTCCCGTTTCATCTCCGGCCTCCGATAAAATGGTATCGTTTGTGACCATAGGTAAAGCACAATAGCTGGAGTATGGATGAAATACAGTCCAATAGTCCTAGGACTACTGACTGATGATATGATCTCATTCTAATCCAGATACTCATATTAACCAATAGTCTCAATAATTCTACATTCCCTAAAATTATCACAGGGGGAACATAAAAAGAGCCCAAACCACCCTCCAATCAATACTGAATTGGGCTAAATTTGGGCCCGCGGTGCGTTGCTGTTACTGTTCCCGGCCGCCCAGTTGTCAAAAATTCAAGGGCAGGCAGAGCCCTTAAGGGAGTAAGTCCTTCCTGGGGCTTCTGCGGGTCAAGGAGGTCTCCGCCGCTGCTTGTGTCCAAGGAGGGTGTTCCTGGGTGGGGATTTTAAGCCCGCCGGTTTCTTCAGGGCACCCGCGGTGCGTTGCTGCTCCTGGCCACCCAGCTGTCCAAAATCAAGGGCAGGCAGAGCCCTTAAGGGAGTAAGTCCTTCCCGGGGCTTCTGCGGGCCAAGGAGGTGCCCTTAAGTAGCCTGCCACCGTATGGGGAACCCATGGATTTCATGGGGTTTCCCTAGGCAAGAAATACTCAGAAGTAGTTTTGCCAGTTCCTTCCTCTGAATTATAGCCTATAGCACCTGATATTTGTCAGCGGTCTCTCATACTAACAGGGATGACCCTGCTTAGCTTCCAAGATCAGACTGGATCTGGTGCCTTGAGGATATTTAGGCCAAGCTAAGCAGTAATCCTAGATTAGATATATTGATGTATGGCCAAGATAGGGGGCAGCAAGACCCCTATTGCTGGATACTAGGAAGCCTACTTTTTACTTCTTACTGAGAGCCACTATGGTATAGTGGATTGAACTACAACTGAAGACCAGGGTTCGAACCCTGCTGGGCCATCAACACCCACTTGGGCAAGTCACATTCTCATTGAACAAGTCACATTCTCTCAGCCTCAGAAGAAGGCAAAGGACCTCCCTCCATTCCAGCTACCATCTCCCTGGCCTCAGAGGGAGAGAAGAACTGGCAGTATCTGCTGGACCTGATCCCCATCCCCACTGCCATTCCTTTCTCCTTTTGTGTCATGTCTTTTTAAACTGTAAACCTGAGGGCAGGGAACTGTCAAATTAGCAATCTGTAAACTACTCTGAGAGCCTTTGTGGCTGAAGAACGGGATATCAGTACTCTAAATGAAAACGAAATGAAACCCCCTCTGATGAAAGCTTGCCAAGAAAACCCAGTGATAGGTTTCTTGGAAGGCACACAAAAACATTTTTGGAGACCCAGTATAGTGTTTGGAGACCCAATTTGAGCATTGGACTATACACCCTGGAGAGTTCATTCCCATCAAATCAGCTTCAACCTATAACAAACCTATGAATGAGTGGCGTCCAAGACTCCTATTCATCAGCTAACCTGCTCAGATCTTGTATATCTATGTGGTTTCCTTGATTGAATCCATCCAAATCCGCTTTTCCTACTGCCTTCTACTTTAACCATGCATGATTATCTTTTCCAGTGAGTCATGTTGTCTCATGATATGTCTGTCCAAAGTATGATGGCCTCCGTTTAGTCATTTTGATGTCTACTGAGAATTCAGGCCTGATTTGCTTGAGGACCCGTTTATTTGTCCTTTTAGCAGTCCATGGTATCCATAGGTTTCTCCTCTAATGCCACATTTCAAATGTGTTGATTCTCTTAGCTGTCGGCTTCTTTCATTGTCCAACTTTCACAAACACATAGAAATTGGAAATGCTATGGCATGGTCAAGAGAGCCAGCCAGCATGGTTTATCAACTTTATCACACGGGGGAAATTCTGTGCAGAAATGGAGTTTTAAATTGGGAAAAACCCCACAAAAGCAGGTTGATTTTCACACCATGCCGTTGTTAAACTGTTGTTAACCCGAACGGAAAATAGTCAAAAGCAGCTTCTTTTTATTTTCAGAAAATCCCGAAAGTAAAAAGGAGCAGCTTTTGACTACTTTCCGTTTGGGTTAACAACACTTTAACAGCGATGTGTGTGAAAATCAACCTGCTTTTGTGGGGTTTCCCCAGTTTTTAAATCCTGTTTCTGCATGGGATTTCCCCTGTGTGATAAAATCCTATGACTCTATAAAACAGGGTTTGACTCCTGGCTCATTCATGTAAACCCAATGGGTGACCTTGGGCAAGTCATATTCTCTTAGGAGTTTATCACACGGGGGAAATCCTGTGCGGAAATGGGGCTTTAAATTAAACAAAACCCGCAAAAGCGGGTGTTTTTTCAGATGACGTCGCTGTTAAAAGAAGGTTAATCCAAATGGAAATTAGACAAAAACTGCTTCTTTTTATTTTTGGAAGATCCCGAAAGTAAAAAGAAGCAGTGTTTGTCTAATTTCCGTTCGGATTAACCTCCTTTTAACAGCGCTTTCACTTTTCACACAGGGCAGAATGGGAGAAATCCTGTTCATTGAAAGCTTCTGCTTTTGTGTTTTTTTTTTTTTTACTTTAAAGCCCCGTTTCTGCATGGGGCTCCCCGTGTGATAAACTCCATAGCCTCAGAGGAAGGCAATGGCAAACCCCTCTCAACAAATCTTGCCAAGAAAGTCCCATAAGAAGTTTGCCTTAGGGTCACCATAAATCGGAAATGACTTGAAGGCACACAACAACAACAAATGGCATGATCAATCCTAATGGGAAACGTAAAAGCGCAGCACTGACAGATCTTTCTACAAATAAATTTTCCTACGTATTTGATTCCCCCTCTTTGGTTTCCTACCCTACCTTCCTTTCTTGAGCCTCTGTTTCCGGGCTTCTTCTCTCCTTTCTTATATTTCCTTCCTTCTTTTCTATAATCTCTTGACTTCCATCTCCCAAATCCTTGTCAAACAATCTAATTGCTGTGCTACACTTCAAATAATCAAAGGGATTTTTTAAAAAATAATAATATTGTGAAGGTGGGGAGTTCAGTTTTTGCCCTGCTTTCTCTTTTCACTGAAATATATTAATACACGTAAAATGTAAAATAAGGAAGGGAACGTGGCAAAGTGGTTTGAGTGTTGGATGACGACTCTGGAGACCAGGGTTTGATTCTCAGCTTGGCCATGAAACCCACTGGGTGACCTTTGGAAAGTCACACTCTCTCAGCCTCAGGGTAAAGCAATGGTAAAGCTACTCTGAATACATCATGCCAAGAAAACCCTGTGATGGGGTTTTCCCTGTAAGTTGGAAATGATGTGAAGTCACATGACAATAACAAAAATGGTTTTATTTTAAAAGGCTACAATCACAACCATGTATGCTGCTTTGAGTGGAGTTTTGATGTTCCTTTGTAGCTAAGCCTACTTTATAGGGTTAGTTGGTGTGGATTTAAATCAAAAAGAAAAACCAGATGGCAAAAAAACCCTATACTGATTGCAGGGGAATACCACTGAAGTGCATGTGTGGCGTCATGGTTTAAGTGTTGGACAGTGACCCTGGAGACCAGAGTTCAGTTCTCCACTCAGCCATGAAACCCATTGGGTGACCTTGGGCAAGCCACATGCTCTCAGCCTCAGGGGAAGGCAAGGACAAATCATGCCAGAAAAACTCCATCATAGGGTTGCGTTAGGGTTGCCATAAGTCTGAAACAACTTTGAAGGCACTCAACAACAATAAACCTGTGCAGGACGCAATGTTCTTGCTGTTGTTCCAATTTTATTTCTATCACGCCAGCTGTGTAGGGCCACTATATAAGGCTCGCCTCCTCCATTAACCCCAGAGCATCCCTGTGAGGTAGGTTTCTCAAGGAGCAGTGCCTAACCCAAGCCAACATGGCACATCTCAAGACCAATCCAGGCACTGAACTGGGATCTCCTTCTTTCAAGTCCAGAGCTTTGAGTCATTACCCTACCTTGTGCTCTTCAATCAAGTATTGCTATATGAATGGTCCCAAGGCTGAAAAGTGGTAGAAAATAGTGACAATTAAATTGCAAAATTTGAATATTTCCATCAAATGCAAATAGGGTACCTGGATTTAAGGAAGTTGACTATGACAATCCTAGAAAGAGACCCAACAGCCATGTCTGGTTGTTTTGTTTTTTGTTTGTTAACTGCCTTTGCGTCAATCTTGACCCATGGCGACCCTATGGATGAGACATCTCCAGGCCCCCCTGCCCTCTACTTCTCTGCCCAACTCCTCCAAACTCATGTTCGTGGTCTCTTTAATAAAGTCCATCCATCTGGCATGTGGCCTTCCTCTCTTTCTACTTCCCTCCACCTTTCCTAACATTATTGTCTTTTCCAATGATTCATGCCTTCTCTTGATGTGTCCAAAATACGACAGTCTAAGTCTTGTCATCTTGGCTTCTAGGGATATTTCTGGCTTGATCTGCTCTAGGACCCACTTGTTCTTCCTTTTGGCTGTCCATGGGATCCTCAGCACTCTTCTCCAGCACCTCAAATGTGTTGATTTTTCTTCTTTATTGACTCTCCAGCTCTCACATCTGTACATGGTAATAGGGAATACAATGGCTTGTATGATTCTAACTTTTGTGCTGAGTTTATGATCTGACAGTAGCCTCTTGTCCTAAGTACAGATTCCTCATTAGGACTATCAGATGTGCACTCCATTCATGTCTTTAAGGGTGTTCCATAGCCTTTCCTGATCTATGCAGTCAAAGGCTTTGCTATAGTCTGTAAAGCACATGCTGATTTTCTGTTGGAACTCCCTGCTACGCTCCATTAGCCATCGTATGTTTGCAATGTGATCCCTGGTGTCTCTTCCTTTCCTAAGCCCTGCTTGGACTTCTGGGATTTCTCTCTCCATGTATGGTTAGAGTCTATGTTACAAAATTTTGAGCATAATTTTGCTTGCATGGGAGATTAGTGCTATGGTTTTGCAGTTGCTGCAGTCTCTTGTGTCTCCTTTTTTGTAGATGGGGATGTATATTGATCACTTCCAATCTGTTGGCCATTGTTAGTTTTCCATATCTGTTGACATGTATTGGTTAGCACAAGAGTTGACTCTGTCAGTGTGAATTGCAACAGTTCTATTCGTATATCATCTGTTCCTGGATCCTTGTTTTTTGCCATTTCTTTTATTGCAACTTCCACCTCAGTTGCAGTATCTGGTTGCAGTGGCCTAAAAGAAGAGCAGGGGTGGGAGAAAAGGGACCCTGAGTAGGCACTCTCTTTCTCTCAGTCATTTGGCTACACTGAATGTCAAATTTGGCCCTGCTTGGCACCTTGGCCATGGCTGGTTAAACCTGCAGCACTGTTGTTGTTGTGAGCCTTCAAGTTATTTCTAACTTATGGCAACCCTAAGGCAACACTATCATGCGGCAATATTTGTTTAGAGGAGGTTTGCCATGGCTGAGAGAGTGTGACTTGCCTAAGGTCACCCAATGGGTTTTCATGGGCAAGCAAGGATTTGAACCCTGGTCTCCAGAGTTGTAGTCCAGTGCTCAAACCAGTACACCACATTGGCTCTCCCAGTGAAATACTTACTGAAACTGGTGATACTTTGTTGTCAATCCCCCCCCCCCTTCTTTCTCCTGTATAATTTTAATGCCTTTGCCTGATGAAGAAGTCAGTGGAGCTTAGAAAGCTTGCAAGATGTATAATGCGCTTTTTGGTTGACCCCATAAAAGGGATCCCGGTTTATGGACTCCTGGGTATGTTGACTGTCAACAAAGTTAGACTATAAGGGCCACCCTTGCTTGGAGTCTGTGGTTTTCTTTTCATTTTTAATAAAATTATTTTTAGAATAACAACAATAAACTTGGTGCCAGCCTGCAGGACATTATTTCTAAAGGATCTCTCTGGGTGCTGTATGGAAACCCAAAATCCTTAGCAGTCGGGAGGCCAGGAGGACTAAAAGCTTCACTTGGTATACTCTTGCTGTTATGAAATAAAAATAAATTTCCATAAATTTTGGCCATATTGAGTGGGTGAGTGTTTAAATTCTTTTTAAAAACACTTGGGGAGTTCCTGCATGGCAGGGGGTTGGACTGGATGGCCCTTGTGGTCTCTTCCAACTCTATGATTCTATGATTCTAAATATTTTGTTTATAAAAATAAACAGTGTGAAGATTATTCTGGGAGAGCCAGTATGGTGTAGTGGTTTGAGCATTAGACTATGACTCTGGAGTCGAGGGCTTGAATCCCAGCTCAGACATAGAAACCCGCTGGTGACCTTAGGCAAGTCACACTCTCTCAACCTCAGAGGCAAACCCCTTCTAAACCAATCTTGCCAAGAAAACCCATGATAGGTTCACCTTAGGGTCGTTGCAAGTCAGAAATGATTTGAAGGCACACAACAACAACAACAACAAAGATTATTCATTCACACACAGACACACACACACCACACTCCTTAGTAGTTATGGGAAGTGAGAATCGCTTTTGAAAATTACTTTTTCAATCTGAGTTTTCCAACTGTAGTGCAGCCAAGAGTCACAGAGAAAAGTGCCTTGACTAAACCAATGCTTATTATGATGGACATTGTGGAATTGTTGTGTGTGTGTGTTCGAGATGTTTATTTGATGATGATGATGATGATGATGATGAT
>CM034703.1:139661464-139663964 GCA_020142125.1 Phrynosoma platyrhinos | reverse complement strand
AAACTTTTGAGCAACTGAGTGTGAAAGTTTGGAGATGCATGGTGTGGAGCTGGGAATTGAATAAAGTGAACTTTATTCAATTCCCAGCTCAGCCATGAAACCCATTAGGTGACCTCGGGCAAGTCACACGCTCTCAACCTCAGGGGAAGTCAATGGCATGTCTGCTCTGAACAAATCTTGCCAAGAAAACCCCAGCCTTGGCGTTGCCATAAGTTGAAAAGACTTGAAGGCACACAACAACAACATCTATCCCTTTCCATCACCACCATCCCGTTTATCTCCAGGATGATGCTACATTTTGCTTAGAGATGACATATACTGATTCCTTAGGGTTACCATAAGCCGGAAACAACTTGAAAGCACACAACAACAGCAGCCGCAACAACAACATCATCTATCCCTTTCCATCACCACCTTCCCATTTATCTTCAGGATGCTACACTTTGCTTAGGGATGACTGATTCCTTGGGGTTACCACAAACTGGAAATGACTTGAAAGCTCACAACAACAACAACATCATCTGTCCCTCTCCACCTCCTCTTACACCACCATCCCATTCACCTCCAGGATGCTACACTTTGCTTATGGATGAAACTTATGGGGTTACCATAAGCTGGAAACAACTTGAAAGCACACAACAACAGCAGCAGCAGCAATAACAACAACAACAACAACAACAACATCTATCCCAGGGGTAGGCAACCTTTCCCCTTTAAGGGCCGAGGGACTTCAGCTCCGAGAATCCCAGGAGCTATTGGCCAACATGGGACTATTGGCCTACATGGTTGAGGCTTCTGGGAGCTGAAGTCCCTCGGCTCTTAAAGGGGAAAGGTTGCCTACCCCTGATCTATCCCTTTCCACCACCACCACCACCATCACTCTGTTCATCTCCAGGATGCTACACCTTGCTTAGAGATGAAACACACTGATTCTCCTTTTAATTCTTTGTTAAATTGAAATGTTCACTATTCCATTAGTCAACAGTCAGAAAGATCATTGCTAGCCTAGTCTTGGGTTGCAACAGCCATCGTCCCCTCAGCATTGGCTGGGGCTCATGGGAGTCCTGATCTCACAAGACCAGGAGGGCCAGACATTGCTCACTCCTGGTGCCTGGCATGTGGTGGACCAAAACCTCATGTGACAGGAGAGATGTAGCCTGTAGGGCAGGCTTGTCCTTGGAGGAAGAGAGAGCCACTGAGAAGGAGCACAGGGCAAAGACTCTGCAATGTTAATTTTTTCCTGGAATCTGCTTTTCTGCTCCAGGCAGCCATTAATCTAATATTAAAACCCCTTAACCTTTCTAATTGTTCTCTTTCAGTATCAGCTGGTTGCCTATTAACCTTTCAATCTCTCCCATAATGCGGTTACTGCTGACTCCATGTAGTCTTGGCTCCAAAGCTGTATTATTACCTCCAGCAGTGAATTGTTTGCAGACTGGCTTCTCCCTTCCTTTCCTTGTATTCTTCCTTAGCAATTATTATTGCAATTAAAAAGCCAGTCTGAGCTGGAGTGTTCAGCATCTGGAGGTGACTTTACGAAGTCTCTGCGCACAGTTTTGCTAGTCTCGTTTACTTTATAGCGGTGATGGTTTTTTTTGCAGGTGTACTCCACTGCATTTCACTTTATCACACCCATTACGGAGACAGTTTCTTTACTGCAATAAGAAACATTTTCTGCTGAGCCATGCCTGGCTGATCGCTAAGCATCTCCACAGGAGAGTTCAAAATATGGGAGAGCCAGTGTGGCATATTACTTTGAGCATTGGAATACGACTCTGGAAACCAGGGCAGTGGCTTCACTAGGGGTGCGCGGGGTTACAGACCGCACCAGGTGGCACCCAAATGGGGGGTGACACCACTGCTCCCCAAAAGTCTGCCTTTTGGCAGAAACAGGCTGTGGCATTCACCTGAATCCCAGTAAAATGCTGAAGAGATGGAGTGAGCAGGGTGAGGCTCAGTGGGAAATGGAAGGAGAGGCCCCAGGTTTTTTTTTTAAAAAAATTAAAATGTCAAATTTCAAAAAAATAGTTTTTAATTTTATACACACACACACACACAATTTTTATTTTGGTCATGGATCAGTATAAAATAAATAAATAAAATGAATAAAAATAATGAATAATAATGTACAACCATTAAGCAATCAGACACAGAAGCAAGGGAAATCAGAGTTGATCTCTCCCATCTAGCAGCAGTTGTTACCAGTCATCTGAGAGCATGTTTTACCTAGGACCTTATCACACGAGGCCCACAAAGCGATAAAAATCCTGAAATGACAAATCCCGAAAAGAAACCGCAAAGAAATCTTCATTATACAAATGGTTATCACACGCAATTAGCATCATCATGCATTAAGGAAATACGTATCTGCCGTGCACGCACTAGCGAGGAAATCCCGTACATGAACAAGCAATGATGTTCTTGCACATGAGCACTATGCTCGCTGTGGCTATCACTCGCCGCGGCTGTCACCCTTTCCCAGGTCGTCCTCGGTGCAGCT
>CM034703.1:139613142-139644835 GCA_020142125.1 Phrynosoma platyrhinos | reverse complement strand
TGGCAGTAAGAGCTGTTCGACAGTGGAAAACACTCCCTCGCAAAATGGTGGAGTCCCCTTCTTTGGAGGTTTTTAAGGAGACGCTGAATGGGCAACTGTTGGGGGTGCTTTGACTCTGTGTTCCTGTATGGCAGAAGGAAGTTGCACTGGATGGCCCTTGGGGTCTCTTTCAGGCCTCTGTTTTTATATTTTCAGAGATGAAAACTGAGATGTGAGAAACTGGAGGGTTTGTGAAGTGTTCTTCTGGATATAGAGGCAGGGTAATGGAGTCACACAGACTCCATTAAGCATAACCCTTTCGCCTCCCTTTACAAAGATGTTCTCTGTACATCTGCTACTCCAGTGTAACCCCATTGTTTCCAAGATGAAGATCTTTTTATAAGATGGGAACTCTTTCTTTGAGAAGCTTTGAGAAGCTGTCAGTATTTTCCCAGAAAACGCACCGCCTATTTTTAAAAGTACCGGTAATGTGTATTTTCATTTGGTTGCCCTCCATCTGGTCAAGAAATCAAGAAACCAGAAGAAGACTGGGAACGGGGAGGGCAGCTATGAAAGACTAGAAAAGATCCTAAAGTGTAAAGACAGACAACTGAGCACAAAAGTTAGAGTCATACAAGCCTTTGTAGTCCTCATCACCATGTACAGATGTGAGAAATGGACAGCGAAGAAAGCAGAGAAGACGAAAATGTATTCATTTGAGATGTGATGTTGAAGAAGAGTGTTGAGGATACCCTGGATGGCCAAGAAGACAAATTAATGGGTCCTTGAACAGATCAAGCCTGACATTTCCCTAGAAGCCAAGATGATCAAATTGAGGCTGGTCTATTTTGGCCACATTGTGAGAAGGCAGGACCCATTAGAGAAGACAATAATGGTAGGAAAGATAGAAGGTAGTACAAAGAGAGGAAGACCACAAGCCAGACAGCTGGAATCTATTAAGGTGGCCAAGGGTATGAATTTGCAGGACCTGAGCAGAGCAATGGAGGATCTTGGAGATGTCCCATCCAAAGGGTCGCCATGAGTCGGGATCAACTCAAAGGCAGTTCAACAAGAAAACCAAGTGTGATGTTTAACAGGAAGGCTGGATTATTCATCTTTGTTCATCACTTGCCCCATATGCGAGAGGCATTCGTTTTTCTGGATAATAGGGGAAGAACCCTTGTTTGCACTTTGTTTCTTTGCTGTAGGACTGTTTGTACTTTGCCACTTCTTGCAAGAGATTATGATCCCATAAAAACTGTAACAGGGAAGAGCAAACAATTATGATTCTGGGTATACAGCAATGTTCTTATCAGACTCACATTATTGAATGTTTATGAGGAACCAGGGCCACTTTTACTTTTCCAAGGCTAGTTTGTGCATCCTACTCCACTGCCTTTTGTCCTTATCCAAACTCGGTTTCTGGATACTATCCTAGCTTGTGTTCAACTGGCTAGAAAGCTACTGACTTGCCAGGGAAATGAGCACAAGGAGGGAGATACAGAGACTATCCCTAGAGGTTGTTTAAAGTGTTTTGAAAAATTTCTTTCCTCGGGAAATGAATCCGTGTCCTATTGTATTACATGAAAGTTTTAACAATTAATTTCCAGTGGAATTAAAACTGCAAAATGAGTATGCTTGTGAAGATGCTCTAAGTACCATCTTCCGATCAGGATAAGTGATGAAATGAAAGTGAGCCATTTTCAGAGCTAGGAAGAGACACTCTTATCAAATGGCTGGAAGGTTCAAGGGGTTATAATACAAAAAAAGTGACATTTCCAAGCTGTAGTCTCTATGGTCTATATTTCATTTCTGCATCCAAATGTTTAACTGAATAATAATTTTCTGTTCACCTGCTTTCGAAACTGGGATCCTTTCAGAGATGGAAGGAAAAGCAACCAATATGGATCATAGGAACACTCTGACGTTAGTTATAATTATTATTACCATGGGCCTATTAACATGGATGGCAGTTAATGTAGTTAAATAAACCAAATAAAAACCCTGTCTCAAGGAGTTTGCCTTCCAAATTTAACCAAAGCAAGTCTCTCAGCTCCTTATAAATAGATTTATTGTTGCTGTGAGGTAGAGACTACATTATGGATGACGTTTCATGAGCCTGATCAAGTCGGATGTCCTCCACAAAAGTGAATGCGAACAATAAAACTCTCAGATTTTTAAGGTGCCATTAAGCCTTTAAAATTAAAATTAATTTTATTCTTTTGCAACAGACTAATTAAACATGGGCCATCTTAAACATGGTCTGAAAATTCAGGGACAAAGGGGACAGCAACATAGGGAGTGGGAAAGAAGTGTTCCCAAGGAATAAACCTTCCCACCTTTCTTAGATATTTCCCCAGCAATCTGGCTATAAAATCTCAGTTTTGCTGTTCTTCATTACTACAGAATTCAGGAGCAGTTCCCATCCTATATTCAGCAGGACAGGAATAGTAACAACTTATTTATGTAATAAAAAGTTTTAAATCTCACTCCTCAGTCAAAAAGGGTTTCAGAGCACCTTGCCTACATTCAGTGAAAACAAGGTAGTTTGTTCCTGCAGTTTGACAATCCTGAATTAAATGCCACAAGCTGCATCTGCACTGCAGAAATAATCCAGTTTGACACCACTTTAACTGCCACGGCTCAATGCTATGGAATTTTAGGAGTTGTAGTTTTATGAGACATTTAGCCTTATCGGTCAGAACATTCTGGTGTCACAACAAACTACAACCCCCAGAATTCCATAGCATTGAGCCACAGCAGTTAAAGTAGTGTCAAACTGCATTATTTCTGCAGTGCAGATGGAAGGAGGCAGGGGGAAAGCAAAGGAATCCCTTGGCAGGTCTGGTGTTCTGCTTCCCTTGGTTTCTAATACAGCAGAGCCCCAAAACAGGGCTCAAGGGGGTGTACAAAAAAGAGAGTGAGCCTAACCTCATTCCACCATCACAGCTTTTCCCATGGATGTTTGTAGGTGACAAGCTGTAGCTGCTTTTCTAAGAGCTGAGCTGCCTGGCCTATTATGGACACAGAAAGAATAACCTGTACAACCCAGGTACAACATTTGGGTCTGAAACATAGAATCATAGAATCGTAGAGTTGAAAGAGACTCCAAGGGCCATCCAGTCCAACTTCATTCTGCCATGCAGGAAGACACAATCAAAGCACCCCTAACAGATGGTCATCCAGCCTCTGTTTAGAAACCTAATGTTGAGGTGGAATCTCTTTTCCTGTACTTTGCATCCATTGTTCCATGTCCTATTCTCTGGAGCAGCAGAAAACAAGCTTGTTCCATCCTCAATATGACACCCCTTCAAATACTTAAACAGGGCTATCATGTCACCTCTTTTTCTTTTCTTCTCCAGGCAAGACAGACCCAGCTCCGTAAGTTGCATGACTTCCCTGTCATAGCAGACCTCTGAAGAAAACTCCCATTCCAAGAATTTCGCCATGAAATAGTATGTAGAGAGATCTTGTAGCACCTTTGAGACTAACCGAAAGAAAGAAGTTGGCAGCATGAGCTTATGTAGATTTAAGTCTGCTTCTTCAGATGCATTTGGAGACTTGAGTCTATGAATGATCATGCTGCCAACTTCTTTCTTTCAGTTATGGCAGTCTCAAAAATGCTGCAAGATCTCTCTACATACTGATTCTACAGACTAACACAGCTAGATTATTGAATTCTACCACTGTGAAATAGCGAACGTATTTCTTCTAACCTTGCTTCTCTATATAGTTCTGTTTCCTGCCCCATTCTGAGCAGATACTGAGCCCACGCTTGCCAAAGGGTTTATTGACGTGTCTCTTGCCTTCTCCTAACCTGAGTAGATGCCTCCAGAGTCTATCATCCAGTTTCTATTGCCTTCCTGTCTCCTTCTTTGGTATTTGCTTCCCCTTCCACATCTTCCGGTATCCCTCACATGCCGATATGTCTCACCCGCTCTTCTCCCTGACCTCTTACTTTCTCTATAGAGTTAACCAAATATGAAGGAGTGATCGGACTCCATCAGATTATATACTTAATTCCATTTGTTACGAGAAACATGTTATCAGTACTTTGAGCTTTGACTGATTTTTCCTTAACCGTTTCGTTGCTTGGGTGCCCTATTTCTTAACCATAGGATGGGACTTTGGGTTAAAGTTATCCCAACATATTATCATTTGGGAATATCTCTACTTGGAATCCATTGCTCCATGTCCTACTCTCTGGAGCAACAGAAAACAAGCTTGCTCCATCCTCAATATGGCATCACTTCAAATACTCGAACAAGGCAATCATATCCCCTCTTAACCTTCTCTTCTCCAGGCTAAACATACACAGCTCCCTAAGTCTCTTCTCATAGGGCATGGTTTTCAGATCCGTCATCGTTTTGATTGCCCTCTGGACACGCACCAGCTTCTCAACATCCTTTTTGATTTGTGGTTTCCAGAGTTGGACACAGTATTATTCCAGGTGGGGCCTGACCAATGCAGAATAGAGTGGCACTATTACTTTCCATGGTCTAGACCAGGGGTAGGCAACTTTTTTGAGCCGGGGTCTGGGTTGCTGTCCCTCAGACAATTGGGGGGCTGAAGCATCATAAATAAATAAATAAATAAATAAATATAATTTTTAAAAAATTTAAAAAAATATGCATGCACACTCTCTCAGCCCCAGAAAACCCATGGCAAAACCCCTGTGGAGATTTTGCCAAGAAAACCCCAAGAACAAGTAATAACAACAATAATCAATATCATCATGGCGGGCGGCAGCGGCAGCAGGACCAGCCTGGGGCCGGTCCAAAGGCCTTGGGGGGCTACATCCAGCCCCCGGGCCTTAGGTTGCCTACCCTTGGTCTAGACACTATACTTCTATTGATGCAGCCTAGAATCACATTGGCCTTTTTAGCTGCTGCTAAAGGTGTGGTCTACTGGGTCAACTGGGACTTGTGGTCTACTAGGATTCCAAGATCCCTTTCATATGTAACCTTGTTGAGCCAGGGGTCCCCCATCCTATACCTATGCATTTCATTTTTTTCCGCCTAAGTGCAGTAACTTACATTTCTCCGTGTTGAAAATCATTTTGTTAATTTTGGCCCAGCTTTTTAATCTATTCAGGTCATTTTGAACTTTGATCCTCTCCTCTGGAGTATTAGCTACTCCTCCTAATTTAGTGTCCTCTGCAAATTTGATAAGCATGTCCCCTATTCTATCATCAAAGTCATTGATAAAGATGTTGAATAGGACTGGGCCAGGACAGAACTTTGTGGCACCCCACTGGTCACTTCTATCCAGGATGGCAATGGCAAACCTCCTCTGAAGAAATTTGCCTAGAAAGCCCTGTGATGGGTTCACCTCAAGGTTAGCATATGTCAGAATCAACCTGAAGCCACACGACAACAACAATAAATTCTTGGTGGCACTGAAGAACATTGAACCCCCTTTAGAGGCCATAGGCTCACAGAAGGTCACCAGATAGCTTGCCCTGCTCTTGTGCATGAGAGGCCTCTGAAGCCCAAGCTATTTGTCCAGGAGCCTCTGTAGGTAAGTAGACCGCTTCCTTTGCTTGGATTAACATTTCATGCGCTCTGAGCCGGACACTCGACACCCTCCAAGGGAATCTGGTATCAGATGAGCGCTTGTCACCTGCCTCTGCTTGCTGGCATCTCAGAGCCAGAGGCAGCAGCCCTTTTCAGCGATAACAACACAGAAAGAAAAAAGAGAAATAGATAGAGAAGCCTTGGCTTTGTGTCCCTCTCAGGAGGTCAGTCCTGGCTTCTGTTACTCCTCAGCTCAGCGCATAGCTCAAAGTGTGTGTCTGTGTGTGCACATACACACATGCGCTTTGGGGAGGAAAGAGGTGCATGAGCAGGAGGCCAAGTCATCTGATCCATAATTGATTTATTCTTCTACAATGTACTCTTGCAGCATGTCCATGAACAGCTTGGCTGAGGTAGAGGCAGAACAGAGCTCTTTGTCTGGCCGGTGGGGAACAAAGGCCCGCCTGTGAGCGTGTGGGCAGCACTGACCTAGCAGCGGAGATCAGCTGCCTGGCCTGCTTTCCTGCTCTGCAATTACACAAGGCATCCTGGCCACCAGGCAAAAGGCTTTGCAGGATGCCGAGGGCTTAAGAGGTGGAGGACGAGGGTCAGGGCTTCGGAGAGATTAGGCTCCCACTTACTTACATGCACACTGTGCATGTGGCCCTATTTAAAAGGATCAAGGGAAAAGTAATAGGGCCACTGTATTCTGCTTTGGTCAGTCCTCACCTGGAATATTGTGCCCATTCAAGGCGGAATGTGTCCAGAAGAGGCGACCAAAATGGTGGAAGGTCTGGAAATCATAAAGCCCTATGAGGAGAGACTTAGGGAGCTGGCTATGTTTAGCCTGGAGAAGAGAAGGTTAAGAGGTGATACAATAGCCCTGTTTAAATATCTGAAGGGACGTTACATTGAGGATGGAGCTAACTTGTTTTCTGGTGCTTAAGAGAATAGGACCTGGAGCAATGGATGCAAGCTACAGGAAAAGAGATTCCACTTAAACATTGGGAGGAACTTCCAACAGTATTCAACAGTGGAAGACAATCCTTTGGAGTGTGGTGGAATATCCTTCTTTGGTGGTCTATTATTATTATTATTATTATTATTATTATTATTATTATTATTATTAAAATTATAACAGCAAAACACAAACTCAAAATACAAAGAGTCACTTCATAATCATGGCATCAACTATTACCAATGGTCTTCTAGACCCACTATAGAAAGGGGAAAATATCAATTGTGTCTTTCCAAAAGATTTGTCCACATGGAGGCTGCAATTGCGTTTGCTTGTCACCCGTTTCTGCCATCCAGTCCAACCCTGTTCTGCCATGCAGGAACTCTCAATCAAAGCATCCCTGACCGATGGCCATCCAGCGTCTGTTTAAAGACCTCCAAAGAAGGAGACTCCAAGAGAGCATCTTCCTCCGTCCAACAGCTTTTATCATCAGGATGTTCCTCCTAATGTTGAGGTGGAATCTCTTTTCCTGTCACTTGCATCCATTGTTCCAAGTCCTATTCTCTGGAGCAGCAGAAAACAAGCTAGCGCCCTCCTCAATATGACATCCCTTCAAATATTTAAACAGGGCTATCATTATCCCCTCTTAGCTGTCTCTTCTCCAGGCTAAACATACCCAGTTCCCTAAGCCTTTTCTCACAAGGCATGGTTTCCAGACCCTTCACCATTTTGGTTGCCCTCCCCTGGACATGCTCCACTATGTCAATATCCCTCGTGATTTGTGGTGCCCAGAACTGGAGTGTTCTAGGTAGGCCTGACCAAAGCTGAATTTTGGAATTCCTCCTGGACATAAGGTTTAAATGTAGGACATGTCCTGGAAAAGTCACCCTGAGGCTTCTGAATATGCACCCTCTGCTCCTAGTTGAGATGATCTGGTTTCCTCAGGTTCTCCGTCTCTCTGTCTCTGTGTCTCCTTGCTTCCCTGTGTGTCTCACTTAGTAAGCTTTCCTCCTTCCTAGTGGTTTGGTTAATAAAAATGAGTGATAACAGCTTGATGGAGTACAGAGGAGACCAGTTCAGCCAAGTCTAGGAAGCTTACACTAAAGAAAAGACAGAAGGCTGGGGGAGGAATGTAATGTAATAAGACACTACAGAGCAGAAGTTCAGTGAGACTTTGGTGTTGTGTGCCTTCAAGTTGTTTCTGACTTATGCCAACCCTAAAGCCCTGGCATGGGACAAGATTTGTTCAGAGGGGGTTGCTATCAGCTTCCTCTGAGGCTGAGTATGTTTTGCCTAAAATCACCCAATGGGTTTCTATGGCCAAGCAAGGATTCGAACCCTGGTCTCCAGAGTTGCAGTCCAATGGTCAAACTGCTACGCCACACTAGCTCTCCCAGTGAAGCTGATGATCCTTTGTTGTTGTTGTGTGCCTTCAAGGCAAAGGAAATTGAACCACGATAGATCTATTCCATTTAACCACAATGGAACTAATGCTACTGTTGTGGGTCCAATCATCTCTCCCACCATGAACCAGTCTTAGCATGAAACCGTATACTAGTCTGTTGTTGTTGCATTGTGCCTTCAAGTCTCTTCCCACTTATGGGAGACCTATAATGGTTTTTTGGGGGAGGGGAGAAAGTTTCTTCAGAGGGAGGTTTACCATTGCCTTTCCCTGAAGCTGAGAGCATGTGACTTACCCATCACTTAGTGGGCTACATGGCTGAGCAGGGAATCGAACCCTGGTTTCCAGAGTCCAATGCTCAAACTACTGTATTATGCTGGCTCTGGTGATACTTACCCCTAGGTAAATACCTCAAGTAGATCAGGAGCAGGGGACCCTTTTCTTATGAACGGACATTCATTCACTTGCAGGGAAGGTTAATGGGAGCAGGGAGGGATTCCTAATGTGGAGTTTATAGCATTGCAGGATTGCAGGTCTCCCTTGGTATAAAAGTGGTATGCTTCTTTTCCCTCTCTGCTTCTATGCTGAGGTTTGTAACTCAGCTTTTGGCCTCCATCTTCACCCCCTGCATCCTACTGTGCCACACTAATGGAGTTGGGACTGCTAGAAATAAAACCAGTGAGCAAGGAGATGCTGCTGGGTATCTGCCTGGGAAACAGCACTCCCTGTGATTGAAAACTATGATTTATTTGCTTAGCTTTGGGCGACAGCTGATGTTTACAGAGGCTGGTTCAGGCAAGATCTGTCAGGGCTCTCGGATGGTTCTGGCAAGTATCAATCCGAGTGCAGAAAAATTGCAGATTAAGGGACTGGCAGGACAGCCGGAGGCACAGCAGCAGATGACGCTTCTCCTTCGCCCAACAAGGTGTGTTATTATCCAGAGCCAGTTATTTTGGCACCGGGTAGAAAAAGCACATTCCCTGCTTGAGAGATAAAATAGAACAGCTATCCTATGTTTGCTTGATGTACCATCAAACTCAAGGGCACTTAGTTCTGACTAGTATAGAGCCAGAGTGGCATAGTGGTTTGAGTGTTGGACTGTGGGCCTTTGCAGACTGCAGAAATAGTGCAAATTGAGTCCACTTTAAGGGTTAGGGAATCATGGGAACTGTATTTTATTGTGGCACCAGAGTTCTCTTGACAGAGAAGGCTCAATGTCTTAGAAAAACAACAATTCCCATGATTCCCTAGCACTAACCCTAACCCTTAAAGTGGACTCAATTTGCACTATTTCTGGCAGTCTGCAAAGGTCCTAAGACTCTGGAGACCAGGGTTCTAGTCTTGGATCGGCCATGTAAATCCACTGGCTGACCTTGGGCAAGTCACATGCTCTCGGCCTCAAAGGATGGCAAAAGGCAAACCCCCTCTGAAGAAATCTTGCCAAGAAAACTTCATGATAGGTTCACCCTAAGTTGGAAATGACTGGAAGCCTGACAAGAAGGCCAGTATACAATTTCACTGCTAAGACACATTGATGGGGGATGTTTGGACCCACAACAGCATTAGCTCCATTGTGGTTAAATGGAACTTCCTTTGCCAGAGGCAGGGTGCCTGCTTTCAAGTTGCTGCTGCTAAGACTTTCCAGAAACATCAGGTAAGTGTGTGGTATTTTTTCTCCCCAGTCATACACATTTTGGGTACTTGGTAGAACAGTCTACATGTTTAGATGCAAGTCCTACTGGCTGGCTTCAGGAGGCTTACTTCCAGGGAAGAGATACAGGGTTGCATGACGGTCTTAATGTGATATATAGAAGCCTTGATACAAACTACTCCTTTCACTTGGGGGTTTGAGCTCATGGTGAACTACTCAATTGCTGTGTGAATGGATCAGCACAGAGCAAACAAAATGGCCAGCCACAAGCTGATCTGCTGCCCAGATGATAGTGAGATTGACAGATTCATGCTTGTGAAAGAAAAGCTCTCACTCAAGGCAACTTTGAAATTCAACCCTGAACCACTTAGTAATTCAAGACTGCCAAGGCCACAGGAGAGAAGGGGTCAGATTCCAAGGAGGAGAAGCTCTGTGGACTTCTGCACAGAGTCCAAAAGGGCAGGAAAGGGTTGGTTTGCATTTGAGTGTAAAATGGCTGTTACTCATTCACTCACCAGTCAGTGTCCCTTCTCTTGCTGCCTGAAGATACTGAACTGTCTTCTGTGGGGATGATGAATTAATTAGCAAGCAAGTCTCACTTGGCCAGGGCCTGAGTTGAGGATTAGTAGCTGCTCACTCCCCCTGCGTTATATATTCACTGCCACTGAAAATTGTTTGGAAGCTTCAGCTGGTGCAGAATGGAGCAGCCTACCTTCCACATGCAGAAGAGTTGCCAGGAGTGAATATGACAGTGGTGCTCCGCTCTGCATTGGCTCTCTAGTGTTTTCTAGCTATATGTTGGGAGGCCTAATCTCAAATAAAACCCCAGCCACTTGAATCTTGTCCATCTGCTCCCCTTGCACTATTAAAAACCTGCGCTTAAATACAGGCTGCAATTTGCTTACCTGGGAGTAAGCCCTGGCTATGTTTGCACTGCAGAAATAATAGTTTGAAACTGCTTTAACTGCCATGGCTCATTGCTATGGAGTTCTGGGATTTGTAGCTTTGTGTGATACTTAGCCTTCTCTGTCAGAGCACTCTGGTGTCACAATGAATTATAAACTCCAGGTTTCCAGAGCAGTGAGCCATGGCAGTTAAAGGCTGATGCAGCCTGAACTCAATGAAGCTTACTTACAAATAGAAACTATGTAGTTGTTTTGTTAATGCCCTATCAAAGTTGCAGTTAGGAGTAGAGTGCCAGTTGTATCTGTTCCTGGGGGAAGTCAGATCTGGCTTGTCACACATCCTCAATTACAACCTGTTTGGACTACTGTAACCACTCTGCATAGGGCTGCCTTTTGAAACTGTTCAAAAACTTCAGTGGGTCCAAACCACTGTGGCCAGAGTGGTGCCCAGAGCTGGCTATAGGGACTAAATCTCTTGTTCAAACATTGGCTACCAATTTGTTTCTGGGCACAATTCCAAGTTCTGGTTATGACCTAGAAAGCTTAGCCCCAGATCTGAAAGATAGTTATCTCCCTGCATGAGCCTGCCTATGTCTTAAGATCCTCAGGAGGAGGCTTTCTCTTGGTTCCACAACTGTCATAGTCCCATCTGGTGCAGATAAATGAAAGTATCTTCTCAGTGGCTGCTCCCAGGCTATGGAAACCTCTTCCACAGGAGACAAGGCTGGCCCCCCTTTCTACTCTCCTTTCACTGGCAGTTCTGTCTTGTTTTAACTTTGTTGTAAGCTGCCTTAGGGCCTCGGCAGACGACTAATGAAGTCGTCTTCCGGGCAGGGAAGAGGAGGGGCAGCCGCACGAGCGGTGCCCCTTCCTCTCCCCGAGTTCGCCCCCAGAAGCGCCGGCCGTCCGCACGGCCGGCGCACCAGGGATGACCTCACGGCGCAGCGTCCACATGCGCTGCGCCGTTTGAGCCGGGGAAAGTGCGCCCGCCGCTTTTGGGGCGCACTTTCCCTTAGATCTAAAAGGAGCGCCAATTTGGTGCTCCTTTTAGATGCGCCGACGGTGCGCCGCGGTGCGGAGGCTCCGCTCCGTCCGGCGGCGGCTCCAGGGCCTCCGTCTGCCGAGGCCCTCAGTTACCACACTGGGAGAAAGGGGGAATTAAGAAGTTTAAATGAATATACTTTTGGCCCTCAGCACCCACAAATCTGTAGAAAAAGCATTGTGCCTGCAACTTCGAGATGTTAAAATTGTTTTCTGATGGAACAGCAAATATTATCAATATCTGTGGAAATTCTACACTTTCTCTCTCTTCTTGTGTCTACTTCCAAAACCACAGGGCATCTAAATGGTGAGGGTCTGAGCCAGCTAGCCCGCTCCTAGGCCTGATAAGTCCACTACCTCCAGTCCTCATTCAAGTGATATCTCGATACTCCAGCTATCCTGAAAGCTCCATGGTCACTGTCAAGCTGCTTTAGTTTTTTTAGGGGGGAAGGTAGCTGTCATTCAACATATCTAGGGATCCCTCCTGCAATATTGTGCTAATGCTAGGTCACCCCCTTTGACTTCAAAACCAATAGTAAACTCTGGTGAAGTGCTTACTAGTGTAAATAACAGGGAATCCACAATCAAGTGTGTACATCCTAACCCAGGACTTTGGCTGGAGCTCCAACTATGTAATCTCCCACTCCATGAAGTACTTTCAGCCAATGCTTGTATGCAAGGGGAGACAAGATTTGCTGTCAGCCAAAACGTTAGGACAGGAGCCCGATTTTGGGGGCAGTGTTCACCCATCACAGTTTATGTCATCGGCTGCAGAAGGGATGGATTCACTTCCCCCAACTCTAAACCAACCAACCAGGAGAGTCCTGCAACATGGGCACACAACACAGCATTCCAAGTGATGGCACTCAAAGACACAAAGTCCTTTTATAATCCACCTTTATTTGTAAAAGTCCAGATAGAAAATCTTGGGTTTTCCCTCCCTTAAAAACAAAACAAAAAGGCACATTTAAAACCATCCCTACCCTGGACTACATATATTGGACACTCCTTTCCTCTCCACTGCCTGTTTCCTTTCCTCTCTCTTTGCTTGCTTTTGCTCTATAAGGGCTCCATCTTCTTGCACTCCAGAAGTCCACAGCAGAGAAGGGTTGAGGAAGTGCAACCGAGGCTGTTCCAGCAGTACTTTAGTAGTAGGTTTCCTTTTCCACCCAGCCTACATGGGGGAGGGAGTGAGGAAGAGAGAGAGAGTATGCATCAGCCCGAGTTTCCTACTTATACCAGGGTTTTAAGTGAGTGAACTGTAGAAGATGGAGAATGTGCCAATACTCCTGACAACCACTGAGTCCATGGGCAGTCCACCGGCATTCAGTACTCTTAAGCTGTACAATGTTATTTCTTCATTTTTGGAATTTTGGTTTAATATTGTTTCATCAACTGTACATTTTGATTATATGTATTTGTCAGTTTGCTTTATGTTATGTTGCATTGTTCTTTTTGATTTATATTCTATCTGGATTTGTTTTACAATTGGGTTGAATAGTTTTACTGTATTACTCTTTTCTTTCCTTGTGTATTTGTGTGTGTGTGTGTGTGTATCCACTGTAGACTGTGCAGTAGACTGTAAAGACTGTACATCTTTGGCAGGTTTTTCTTTTTAATTTGTAAAGTGCCTTATACATTGAGGATACTATATAAATAAATGATATGATCGATGGTGGGGATGATGATGGTGATAGTAATATTTACACAGCTATCAGGACTAAGGTTTAGACAGCATCAAAATCACCAACCATCCAAAGGCAACAAAGATGTTCAGTTATGCTGAAATACACTGATGCTTCCTGTGGACATGCCCTACACTACGGGGAAGCTGCCACAATATATGTAACAATGGCCAAGAATGCTGTGGCACAGCAGGCATCTTACCTCCCGGGCTGCGTCTGATTATAAGTTTTCGTACTTCATCATACACAAAGATGAGGAGAGAGTAAGGGAAGGCACAGAACCACCACGTTGGTCTGCAAGGGAAGAAATACAGTTGTTGTAAACAATGGCATAAATGGGGTTCAGGGCCCCCCAAAGCAAGTACTATCAATGTACAATTTAAGAGAAGCCCAGAGTCACTTTTGGTATCAACTCATTCAAGAAATTAAAGAGTGGTAGAGGTTATACCAGATCAGCCACAGCAGTAGTGGGAAAGTTGAAAGCTCAAAGGTCATCAGGATTCATTACTTACTTGAGAGGATACATCCTCAAGGCAACATCCATACCAGGGCAGTAAGAGAGGAAAGCAGCCAAGGCAGTCTCTTCAAAGAGACCAAAAATCAGGATCTTGTTCCTGGGGAAGCACATTTTAAAAGGTCAGTGCAGGCATAGACAATTCTTTTTCAAAATGTACTCTGTGTGAAAGCTAATACAAACTATTAGGCTTCCTTAGCTTTCAACCCCAGGTTGATGTCAAAATTGTTTCCTTTCCATAAGGAATCTAATGCATATTGCCCGACTTTGCATTTTGAGGCATTCTGGGTCTCACTGGGGGTGCGGTGGGGGGGAGAAGGACAGGGATTTTGAGCTGGCTACTCACTTCATTCCTTGTTGGAAGACAGAGTTTCTTCTGGTCTTGCAAATAACCAAGTCTGCCCATTGCACCACCACAATGCTGACAAAGAAGGCTGTGTGGCAAGTGAATTCCACAATTTTCCTTTGTTCGTATGTCTGATGGATTAAAAAGCAGGAGGGATGATGTTTAGAATTCTTGCTTCTTCTGTTCATTATGGAACAGAAAACCAGCAGAAATGTGGCTAATGTGCCTTATCTTTTGGGCTGCTGGGACACTCACCCATTGCTGTCCATAGCTGTCTTCCACATCGTTAATCCATCGATCATCCCACATCACTCTAATGCCCAACAAGGAGGATGGCAAGAAGCCATTCTCTGCAAGGATCACAAAGTAGGTGAAGAAGCCTCCCAAAGCTTGGATCATTCCTGGACAAAGGGTGGGAAAGCTTCAGTTAGGAAGATGAGCAGATGCTAGAAGACAATCTGCAAATAAATCACACCCACACTGACACACAGACCCTTTCTTTTCTTAGAGCCTGAAGGCACATCTGTGCACAGTCACTGTCTCCAAGCTGACTACAACTGGAGACAGGCTTTCTCTGTCATGGTCTTGCTGTGTAAAAATAGATCAAGGACCTGATATCAGCTATTTCCCCATTCGTAGCTGAGGTGAAAACATCTCCCTTATTTTTTTTTTTCTTGTACACCATCCTGATATCCTCAAGTACAGGGTGGGATACACATATTAAGAAACCCTTCTACCCTGTTGGCCAAAAGGCAGCAGGGCTTTGGAAAGATCAAAAATGGTGAGCCCATGTTCTGGCTGGACGAAATACAGAGGAGGCCAGTGTGTTTATTAAGCTCGGAACTGTGTGCAAGGACTGGGGCCACTCTCCAGGCTTCAGACAGGAGTCATTCTCAGATATACCTGGGCCACGGAGCTGCCACCTGCTAAATTTGGGTGGAGAAGCCTTTCCGCCCCACTGATTGCTGTCAACAGCCATTTGTGTAAGCAGAATCTTTTTTCTAAGCCAAATAGTTTATATGGGAGGTTGAAATGTCTATGTGTGCTTTGTTGTGTGCTTTCAAGTCATTTCAGACTTATGGCAACCTGAAGACAAATTTTCTTTCCCTTTCTGGACTTGGTTTTCCCTTCCTCACAGTCTGAGTGTATGATTTGCCCAGGATCACTGAGGCTGTTTCCATGGCTGAGTGGAGATTTGAACCCTGATTTCTAGAGCTGCAGTCCAGTGCTCAAACCATTACTTCACACTGGCTCTGTGTGTGTGTGTGCACGTGTGTTCGTTATATGGGGTACATGGATATGTAGGTGGGTGAAGATAACTGTGAATATATCACAGAAATACGGCAGGACCTCAAAAGATTCTCCAACCATTATACATGCAAATCATGTACAGTTGCCCCTCCGTTTTCGCAGGGGGTCCATTTCAGACCCCCCTGCGAAAATGGAAACTCGCCAATATTCAAACCCCACTGGCTTGAATAGCCACGTGCTCCTGTGCGCACCATTTTAGCCAACGGGGCTCACCCCTCTGCAAAGAACCAAGACCGCAGACTTCAAGTCTGTGAAAACGGAGGGGTGAGTGTACTCTGCTACTGTTTTTTTATGTCCGAAGATAGGAAAATTACTTTTTGTGGTACAGCTCTCAGAATCACCCTGCGAAACTGGTGGGTGGTGGTGGTGGAATTCTAAGACTTCAGTCCAAAAATATAACTTTTCCAGGCTCTGATTATATCCTTTCTCCACCTGCCCATTGTCATAAATCATTCACACCCAATCATCAAAGACAAGAGGACTAGGATTGGGTAAGGACTTACCAATCTGACCATAAGCCATGCTGATCAGCCTTTCATTTACCAGTTTGTCTGTCTTGGGGTTTCTGGGCTGCCTTTTCATAATGTCACTTTCTGCTTGTTCGTATGCCAAAGAGATTGCAGGAACCTTTACAGTGCAGGGAAAGAGAGAAAGAAAGATGGAACATTAGATACCAATTCATAGCTTGCATGTCATGCATGAATCTTTATTATTCAAGGAGGGAGGAAGAGATAGAGAATGCATGCGAGGGTGAGCACAAAGGAGGAAAATGTAATGTTAGAAGACAAACATTCTAAAACACCAACACAGTATAAATGTATGCCATTTTAGATAATGGTGAAAATAAATAAGGAGCCTGTGAGGTGGCCCTACTAACCATGTCAGTCCCCAAATCAATGCACAAGATAGTCACTGTCCCGAGTGGCAGGGGAATGTTGGCAATGATGAAGATGAGGAAAGGCGTGATCTCAGGAATGTTACTGGTCAAAGTGTAAGCAATTGACTTTTTCAGGTTATCAAAAATCAGGCGGCCTGAAAGAAAAGAGCCTTTTTTTAATTAAAAGGGGTCAGGGGGAGACATTGCTGTGAGATAAAGGCAGAACCCTAGGTATAGATAACCAGCCTCCACCACCTAAACAAACCCTCTACAGAACAATCTTCAGTTCACATGGATATGGAAAGGCAAGAAATATCACCACAGCAGAGCACACAATGAAAGTTCTGGAGATGGATATACTTTGTTGATTTTGCAGCAGCCAAGAGTCATACCCAAGGACTATGCAATGAAGCTTTCCACATTCATTTATGAAACACCCACCCACACCCACACCAACAAGTTTTCAGGCCCTTGAATCTGACATGGAAGAGATGGCATGACACAGAAGCATTCTGTTCCACTCTGGCTCTTCCTGGCATTAAGAACTCACCCTCTTCAACCCCAGTAACAATAGAAGCAAAGTTGTCATCCAACAGAATCATGTCAGCTGCTTGTTTGGAGACATCTGACCCAGCAATACCCATAGCAACACCAATATCTGCCTTCTTCAAAGCAGGGGAATCATTCACACCATCACCTGTGACAGCTACAATAGCACCCTGCAAGGAGGAAAGGACAGAGGGAAGAGCTTTCATTCTCAGGCTGGTTTATGTGAATTATCTCAAGCACAAGCCATCTGCTAGCTTCAAGTCTCCCCTAGTTTGGACGACTTCTAAGAATGCTCTCACTCTATGTTGGTAATGGGCCAAAGGTCTGATTTAGATCACATGATTTACAATCTGAAGTGCTGGGTGAAATCCCCAGCATCTCAAGAAGGAAGACTCATGTATCAGAAAACACCTCCTGCCAGAATAGATGCTGCCAGGCATGTTGAAAACTGAATTAGAGAGCATAAAGACCCTTCATTTATAGTTGGAGAGCACTGACAAGACAGATCAAGCTCTAATGGGGATCAATGCACAAAACAAAAGTGGTAAAACAACCCAAGTGTCTACTGTATTGTAATTACCCTGCTAAATAAATACCACGTTTCCAATGGATAGAATGCAGGAAAGTAGAGGTTGTCTAAACACTAAGAGGAATTCCCAACACTCATAACTGTTTGGGACTAAGGACCAGACTGCCTTAGGAGGCTGTGGTCTCTCCTTCATTGGAGGTACTGAAGCAGAGATTGGACATCCTACGCTACAGATCCTGGACTGGGAAATGAGTAGCACTAGAAGCTCTTCAAGGGCCCTTTATTGCTGCTGTAGAAAGCTAAAAGCACCATGCTGCAGGGGTGAATTGTTCGGCTTACCTGTCGCTGGCAGCCTTCCACAATGATCAGCTTCTGCTGGGGAGATGTTCTGGCAAAAACTATTTCTGTGTGGTGCATTAGAATTTCATCCAGCTGCTCAGTGGTCATGTCCTTCAAGTCTGAGCCATGAATCACACAAGCTTTGGCATCCCTGAAAGTTGAAATACAGCATACTCTGAACTCCAGAATGTTACTCCAATTCTTTCCCCCAAAGTGCCAACAGCAGAAAATTTCCCCTTTACTTCCAGACTCTCAGCCAAAGAGGCCTGCATGAAAAGGATTAGAATTGTGGTCTCGGTGACAAACACTCCACTTGAGAAAAATCATGCCAAATGCATGCATTTAAGTTCAAGTGCAAGGTGAAGCAAAAACACAATTTAAACAACTCTTGCTCCGGTACTGTCTTCTAGTCTTCACATCCTGCTGGTAAACTCCAGAACTTAAGAGGACAACTAACTGATAGTTTCCTCCCACTCCCCATGACAATCTCTACTGTCCACATTCGTCTGAAGTGCTGTTCAGTACCTGGGGTTCACCTGGCTAACAGGAATGTTAAGACGAAGCGCAATATCTTCTACAGTCTCATTGCCTTCAGAGATGATGCCAACTCCCTTGGCAATAGCTTTAGCTGTGATAGGATGGTCTCCCGTCACCATAATAACCTGAAAGTCAGTAGAAAGCAACATCAGTCTGCAGAAGGAGCAGCAGACTAGCTGGAAACGTGTCTTTTCAAAATATCATTCTCTCCCTCGCTCCTTTTATTTGTATCCTGTCTTTTTCCTAGACTGAGGCTCATAGTGGCTTACAAAAGACAAAAATTTACAATAAAAACACCAGAGTTAAAAATAGGTGAGATTAAACTAACAACAGAATTAAACTAATTTAAAATATTACTTTAAAAACTTGCACTCCCACCAAACATGACTGTGAAGGTGGTGGGGTTGCAGAAGCACATCCACTGAAGATCTCAAAAGACCTCACGCAGGCTCACAGTGGAAGATATGGTCCTTCAAACGGCCTGAAAGTGCCTGCTGAGCAGAGACTATGGCCAGAATCCTATTTGTTATTCTCAGGTAGATCCACTGGATCAATGGCTGACCGGCCAGTCAACAAAAAGGTGTAAATCCCACTGGGACAAGCAACAGGATTCAGGCCAAAGAGGCTGCTGCTGCTGCTTATTCAAGATGGACAAAAGCACTAGGAGCAATTGTTTTGATTGATCCCTTCTGCAATGGAAAGCTGTGTACTGATTTTCCCAACACCCTTCTGTGTCCAATCTTCAGAATACAGGTGGTTCTTTACAAACTTTGACAATGTGTTTATGAAAGTAAACTGTGTTAACATATGGAGAAATCCTGTGAAGGAGCAATTTTACCTTTATTCCAGCACTTCTGCATTTACCAACAGCATCAGGCACAGCAGCACGGGGAGGGTCAATCATAGAAATCAGTCCAACAAAACAGAGGTTCTCTACTGGGAAGTTCACTTCATCTGTGTCAAACTGGAAGCCTTCAGGGAACTGCTCATCCGGTAGGGCCAGGTGGCAAAAGCCTGCAAGAAACCCAGTTCAAATGGTTTCACATGCCCGTATATTCTTATGGAGCAGGAGATCACCAGGCCTATTCCACTTGGTGCCTGGGAGCCACCTGGGAAATTATTAGGCAGCCCAATCTAGGCTGCCTCTCTAGTATTATGAGGCTACAATTTGGCCCTGCTAATATTTTGTTTGACAGGCCATGAAAGGCTACACAACCTGCCACACACACTGTCCCACCTCAAGTGTTTCTTGATTCTACTAACACAAGAAAGCAAATCTATTATTATTAAGATATTAAGATAGGACTAGATCCACCTTACCCAATACTCTCTCCCCAAGGCCTCCCAATTCAAGATAGGCATTCTGAAATGCATCTTTGGCCTCTTCATCTAAGGGCTGTTCTTTCCCATGGATGAGGATTGTGCTGCAACGGTCCAGGATCCTCTCTGGGGCTCCTTTCATCACAAGCAGGTATCGTGATTCTGATGGGTTTGCATTCTTGTGGATGGACAACTGTGTTTTTGTAACATTAAAAAACAAAACAAAATTAAAAAAGCAAAACAGTGTGTCACTGGGTTTGGAATGCACTCTTAAGTTTCATACACATGATCCCCAAACCTCAGACACAAAACCTGAACTCTTGACTGGTGTCATGCAACCACATTTGGTTGGTTGTTTTTGTGAAACATGGCAGATGATTCTTACTTGGTACTTGTTGGTAGAGTTGAACGGTATCTCCACCACCTTGGCATTCTTCTCCCTCATCTCCCTGACAGACCCACAGCAGAGTTCAATGCATTTTAGGAGTGCAGATTCAGATGCATCTCCTGCCACCGCTCTCTAGCAAACAAACACAACAGCTCTCAGTGAATATATGAAGGCTTGTAAAGGCTATCCTATCAATAATTACAATTTATGCGCAAGAGTCATCCCTCATATCATATGCTGCATCCCCGTCAAGACTTCTCACTTAAAAACAAGACAAAGCCCATTTCTTGGTGAAATCAGTACAAGTGAATAATTATGGTTTAAACATAAGCATATATTCTGTGGGGAACTGTTCACCAAATTTTAATATGCCCAGGAATAGGCAGCCAAATTGCTCTGCAGCCACTTGCAATCAAGACTTGATCTAAAAGGGCCTGTGCTTTGTTAGCCTGCATGTGCTTCCACCTAGCTTCCTTGCTAGGATGTTCAATTTGTTCCGCTGACAAACAGCATCTATGCTTAAGGCTGGATCTGTGTAATTTCCAATCTACTAAGCTTCATGCAGCCTAGCAACCATATAGTTGCCAATCACAGACTTGATAAACTTCCTAGCTTTGTTGCTTGCTGAGGAAAGGCAATTTGTCAAGCACCTTACAAACTACAAATACATGGCCAGTGAGCTGTTTTTAGCTCAGTGGCACAAGTCCTGCACACCTGCTCAAACCACACTGGGATAATTTTACGGCTTTGGTGGGATTTCTGCCATGTTCTGGCTGTGCAGGAATCAGCACAACCCTTCATACATTTGCTTTTTTTGCTATGAGGGCCCCAACCCCAATATTTGAAGACTGTCAAAAATTCTTCACTGACAACTTGTGAATAAGGATGTTATTTGGTCCTCCAACACTAGAGATATAGCCAGACTGCCACCCACAGGATCTTGCTATTCCTCAAGATTCCTTCTCTTCATGATTTCTCTTTCACCAGTGGGTGGGCAAGGGGCTTGGAGGCAAAGTTTGCTCCCTTTGGGACCTTGGTGGGATATGTAGACACACACCCATACCCCCTTCTCTCCAAGATAGCCCCCTCCCCAATTATTTAGCACAACTTAAAAAAAATTGGGTTCCCCCCCCAAAAATGGGGGGGGGAGGCAGTGGAGCCTCAAAATTAACTCTGGTGACTGCCTTTGGCAGACACCTCTGGCCTTGAAAATAAGGGCAGGACACCAATGAGCAGCAGCAACAAAAGACTGACACTCACCTTCAGGATGGGAACATTTTCTTGGTTAGCCTGAAACACTGCGCGGTTGCAAAGTCCTGCGACCCTGGATAAAGCGGTCCAAGTAGCAGATGTCTTGTCAAAAGAAGCACCTTGGAGAAGGAAGCAGGAGACAGGGCCCCATTTAACTCCATTCCCAGAACCAATCCCAGATCCATCCACTTATCTCTACTTCCCCATGTATGACACTAAAATGAATTCAAACAATTTGAATGGTGGTAATTACGGGCTGCACAATACATGCTGCCAGACCTAGGTTCACTCCTGACCCACATCACTCAATGAAGCAGCAACTGCTGTCCCCACTTCAGGCTTTCTGGGACTATTAAGAGGAGCAAGTTCTGAACAGCTGCTGTTTTTTGTATTTTCAAAGAAACTGTAGTCATGCTTTTGTGTCCCAGCACATGTTGGGGCAATCCAAGATCTTCTGCACCAGGCACAAACACTCAGTCTGCAAAGAGTCTTCTCAGTCACCACTGTAAGATGTTTATTTACAAATAAAAGACAGCTCTCCACCATGCATTTCACCAACAAGAGCCCTCACTTCACCACTCCTAAATATCCTGCTCTTGATATCAGGGATATCATATTCAAGGAACTGACCCACTCTAGTCCTACTTAACTTCAGCAATATGACAACTTCAGATGTTCCCACACCGTTTTTTTCAGGAACCTCAGATGTTCCCACACCATTTTTTTCAGGAACCTTGACTGCACTAGATATTATGCAAGGGTAATAAGACAGTTCACTGAAGTTCCTACTTCTTCAGATGATGTTAGCTTACATATTTTGGCCATGAGCAGATGGTGGTGCCTAGTTATTTCTGACAGGAAGGACAGGCAACTTACCACTCTGGTTTTCTGTAGTGTCAGCCTCATGGATCTGGTTATCAAACCACATGTGAGCCACGGTCATCCGGTTCTGAGTCAGGGTACCCGTTTTGTCAGAGCAAATTGTAGACGTGGAGCCAAGAGTTTCCACAGCTTCCAAATTCTTCACAAGACAATTCTTACGAGCCATGCGCTTGGCTGTGAGCGTCAGACAAACCTACAGAGTGACGAAGAGATGGATGTGTGTATGCACTGCAGTCCTGTCTCCTCACATCTTTTGTGAAAAGGAGCATAAAGCGTGCTTTTGAAAAGCATGGACCAGCAGTTGCTGAAAGCTGCTCATCCAACAAATATCCGCTCTCAACTTACTGTGACAGTAGCAAGCAGACCCTCAGGCACGTTGGCCACAATGATGCCAATAAGGAAAATAACAGCCTCCAGCCAAGTGTATTCAAGAATCAGTGAAAGGATGAAGAAGGAAACCCCAAGGAATACAGCTACACCAGTAATTATGTGGATGAAGTGCTCAATTTCTTTGGAGATGGGTGTCTGTCCCCCTTCCAGTCCAGAGGCCAATGAGGCAATGCGGCCCATTACAGTACGATCGCCAGTGTTAACAACTACACCACGGGCAGTACCTGGAGACAATTATCAAGAACATGGTTAAATCAGGCATCTATGTGACAACTATCTTAGTTGTGAAAATGCACTTCACTGTAAATAGAGGTTACTCCCTCTCAAGCAGATCAAAAGATACTGCAACTCCATCCAGAATGGTGGCACACTGATTTTCACCCCAATCTTCATTTCTGATAATCTACCACATCTTTGCTTTTTGTCCTGTGGAGATAAGCTATCCACTATCCATGTCTGCCCCCCCCCCCCCCCCCCCCCCCCCCAGAAAAGAATCCTCTCCAGCACAATAACTATCAACACAGCATGTTGGGTGGCAAGATTTTCCAGGTGTCTGACAAGCTCATCACATAACAAGTATAGCCAAACAAATGGCAGGAGCTACTACAGCAAGAGACAGGTTTGTACTCCAGTTTTGACTGAGGCCTGGTTGGAATTAAGTTCTCCAAACTACCAAGCATCTTTGCCTGAATGTTCTCTTTGTTCAGAGAGAATGCAGAAACAAGCAACTGCCTGCTGTTTTTGTTGGGCAAAACAGTAACCTGCCAGCTCCAGTGTGCTGACTGAAAAGCTACCCTGCTGGCAAGAGCTCCCCTCATTCTCCCTTGGCCCTTACTATTCATCATTTTGATGCTCCACTGGCTCATTTGATCAAACAGTGTAAAAACCACTTTTTCTCTTTTTACCTTCAACACAATTGGTAGAGAAAAAAGCAATATTCCTCGTCTCTAGCGGGTTCTCATTTGTGAAGTCTGGTGACCTTGTTTGAGGTTCTGATTCACCCGTGAGAGAAGAGTTGTCCACCTGCATGAGAAAACATGTCAGAGGAAGATTGAACAAAAGATTGCAACAGGAGTGGGCACCTGCACTGGTCCCTCAGAAGATCTTGGAGGGCTACACCCCAACAAAACAAAACAAAAACAAAAAGTTTCGTGACAAGGGGAAACTGACCCAGACGTCCAGTTCCTAGTTGGTTCCGATTAGAAGTAAAGGTCTCCCTCCCATGGGCTTAAAATGGCAAAAAAGGGGAAAATTGACCCCCAAAATTGACCAGGATATTTTGGGGCAATTTTTCTTTAAAAACAAACGAAGAAACAAATTTGGACCCTGGGAGCTATACTGGCTGCATATGGTCTTCCTGCCATACTTTCTCTACCCTGGGTTACAAGGAGGAAATAAACCTAAGGTAGGCCTGATAAATTAAACAGGTGCATTTTAGCCTCTTCGCTACTGCACATACCTTACAGCCATGGGCTGAAATGATCCTGAGATCTGCTGGAATTCTGTCTCCTCCCTTCACCTCCACTAAATCTCCAACAACCACTCCTTCAGCATTGATGCTCAACTTCTCTCCATTTCGGATCACCAGAGCTTGCTGCAACAAAGAGGAGGTGTTTTCAAATGGTACCCAACAACACCCAAGCATTTGATAAGCTCCTTTCACCCACTTGGTACTGGTTATCTACCACCACACAGAACAGCAGCAGCAGAAGTGGAACATGCTGTCCTTACATACCTGAGGTACCATATTTTTGAAGGATTCCATGATCTTTGAACTCTTTGCTTCTTGGTAGTAAGAGAAGCAACCAGTTATGATGACAACAGCAGCCAGCACGATACCAAGATACAACTAGAAGATACAAATGCAAAGCTTAGATCAGTTTAAGTGAGAAGTGTTTCAAATGATACAGTGTCATAAAATCAATGGTAAGCATACAATTCTAAGCCTTGATTGTACAGTGGAAAAGTGTTCCCCTTTGAACTGAGCTGTACATGTTAGACAAGTCAGAACAGCTATTTAGCTTAATACCACATCCATTTCTCCCATCCATACCATGTATTTACTCACATTGTCTTTGTTTGCTTCCTCTCCTGTTCCAGCTTGAATACCATATGCCAAAAAACAAAGAATTGCTCCAATCCACAGGAGAAGGGCAAAGCCCCCAAACAGCTGCCGGCAGAATTTGACCCATTCTGGGGTTGTGGGAGGAGGAGTGAGAGTATTGGGGCCATCACGAGCCAAGATCTCTGCAGCACGGGCAGGAGTCAGACCCTAAAAATCAGAAAGGGAATGAGAAAAACTGACATACGCTATAATGCCTAAATGCTATTACATCTGCGCTCAACTCAGGAGAGATCATCCTCAAGGCTAAGAAACTGTTTCAGTAGCCAACCCAAAATGCAAATTCTTTTGTTATTGATCTCCCCTACAAAGTCATTTTATTTAAATTAACTTCCGTATTAGTGATAATTTCCCCTATTTCAACAGAGTTTTGGTTAGCGCCGTCAGCAAACTTAAGTCTCTGTAAGTATGCATGCAATTAATACAGATGTAGTTTCTTACTGATATGTTAAAGATTTATCTTCCAACAGGAAATTAAACAATTATGAACAAGACTGTCACAACAATTTCAGTTCATTATTGCTTTGCATCTAACATAAGCATAAGTAGGGAACAATTAATCCATCTAACAGTTTCAGACTAATTTGCATCACAGTAAAAAACATCTCACCAATCATCTATATACTGTGCTAGAGCACCACAGCCCTTTGCCTGCATACTGAATAAATGAAACCAGATCTCCAGGAATCTGTCCCCCCCTCTAGTAATTGCTTTGCTTTGAAGTTTTTTTTAAAGTTAGTTTCTCCATCAGGGTTACAGCTCATGCAATAACATTGAACCTTTTAGCATCTCCAACACCTTGTAATCTCTTAACAACATGGCAGTTAAAAGAAGGGAAATTAGAATGTTATGGGGCAAACACTCATTCTTGCTCACATAAAGAGATAGGAATACTAGACACTCACAAACCTCTGTTTCCTGTACTATGGTTTCTAACACTGTGGCTAGTTAAAATCACACATTTTAGAGTTTTCTAGTCACGTGTATATTAGGGATCCCATATTCCCACACAAAACAATTATCTTCAAAAGCAACAACCTTATTTTCAGTCAATGCATGTACATTCTGTATACTTTCTTCTGATGAAGGGGAAAGGACTCTACTCAAGTGGCATATATCAAGTGTACTTTTTGCTATACTTCTATATTTTATAAATGAGCATTTGTGTTTTCAAAAAGTCATCTGGTTATTTACAAATAGCTTTTTGATTTATTAAAACGATATTAAGAGTTGCAGTCTTTTAACACCAAGCCTGCATTAAATTATCTGTTTCAGGTGTGCAACTGTTCTGACCCATGTAGGATAGAAGCCCATATTCTACAAGAGCAGAAATGGCAAACTGGCATTTCACAGCAAGGCATGAGCGTCCTGGCCAAAACCAAGGAGCAACTTTTCAGTAGGATAGGGATGGGGTGGGGTGTTGTAGTGGCTCCTTTCCTACTGGTAGATGAACTGTTAAAAAAATAAGGACTCTAGCGGTTTTTCTGCTCTTTCAAAGCCAAAGAAAAAAATCTCCAATAAAAATGGCCACATTACCCGGCTGAGGTCTGTTCCATATTTCCGATGAAGTTCATCAAGGCTGAGTTTGTGATCATCCTGCAAAGTAAAAAAGATAAATGCAACAAGATCCACACACTGAAAAGTGTTGTCAATAATCACAATGAGGTTCAACAGCAAAGTTAAGCTGAAGAGGTTTCCACTACTGATAAGGCAACTTAAAATTTGTCAGTACTCCTAAGATCTGCTGATTCTAGCCAAACAATAGCTTTATCTACTGCATCTTGTTTGAACATGTACTTATTGTACACAGCTTTACAGAACTGATACACACACACACACCCCATTCTTTCTACTGAGACCCTAGGCTGCACAACTTCTACAAACCTACTGAAGTCCATGACTCAAGCAGCTACCATTCAGTCAGTGGTCCATATGTCGATGACTTAAGCTTTGAATTCTGAATCTTAACTTTGCCTTATGTTCACCTTCAGCTGTAAATTACTTTACAGGTTTATTACAATAACATGACATATGTGAGGAACTTATGATTACTTTAAATGAATAATAATACTTAGATTTTATATTATTATTATACACAAGAAGACTTCCTTGAGGCTACACTCTTACAGAAGATTACCCCCTTCCACACACCCAATCCAATGTCAAAACAATGGTCATAGATTTTTTTTTTCCACAAAAGAAAAAAGCTACCTGGGATGAGTGGCAGAGAGTAATGAAAGGCTAAAACTTAGGCCAATAAGTTCATGAGCCAACTTCCTCCCCTTCTCTCTTAGGTGAAGAGTTTTTCTTACCAGTGAAACTTCCTTCTTCAGTTCTTCCATATCCTTCTCTTTCTTCCCCTTTTTCGTCTTGGGTCCATGTTCGTTTGTAGCGGCCGGCTCATATTTGTCACGCCCAGTCTACAAGAAAACCAGGTAGGATGAGGAGCTGCCTTGCACTGAATCAGGCCTCTGGGTCATCCAGTTCAGTACTATGCAGAGTCAAAACACATGCTCTGCCTTGCAGCATAACATCCTCCATCAAACAGAGAGATCTGGTAAGGACTCGAAGTGATCATTCTGGGACACTGGGATCCCTTCAAACTCTAAGGCCTATTAAACACAGCAGGATAAACATTCACAAAAGGGGACTGTAAGTATCACAATGCAAGAGAACTACAGGACCAGGCGCTCAAGCATGATTTTCATCAGCTATTCTCAGTGGTGCAACATATCTGCTTGATCTACAGGTGACTTAAAGGAAAATACAATCTAGGTCCAAAACACACTGCAGAAATAATCCAGTTTGAGATCGCTTTAACTGCCTTGGCTCAATGCTAGGGAATTCTGGGAACTGTAATTCTGTGAGACATTTAGCCTTTTCTGTCAGAAATACGGAGTGCCACTATAAACTACAGTTCCCAGGGTTCCCTAGCATTGAGTCAGGCTAGTTAAAATGGTCTCAAACTGGATTATTTCTGCAGTATGTTCTGGACCCAAGTGCCATTTAAACATTACAAACTCAAACACACATCCATCCCATTCCAACAAGGGTAACAACCAAAGATTCCAGCTAAAACCTGACTGAATTAAAGAAAGTGTCAGGAAAGCTTCCCTCCATGTATATCATTTGACAAAAGGGGAGGAAAGCCCACTCCAAGTCCTCATGATCTTAATAAGTCACCCACTTAATAAGTCACCCACACATAGTTTGGTTCTGAAACTACTGGAGGCTAAATAAAAGCACAAACACTCCATTTAGAAAGTTTAGCTATGGTTTGGTATGATATCTAATCATGGTTTGTAAACTATGGTTTATTTCAGTCTATAAATCAGAGTTCAAGTCATCATTCTGTCTCATAGTTTCTAGATACTGGACATAGATGTGAAGGTCTGGGGGGGGGAGAACCCTTCCCCTTTCCCCACAGAATGCTTTGGGGGAAAAATTATTTTCTCTTCCCTTCCTGCATCATCTCTAACCCCATGTATGGGAGTGAACTCAAAGGTAAGTGCAAAAGGGAAAACCCCAAAAGAGACAAGCAGCTCTAAAACAATTTTCATGTTATATTTTTGGAAACTCAAACAACACTTTAAGTTATAAACTATGATTAGCACAAAACTATCATTTGATGTGATATCTGGATTGAGTCAATGTCAGAATGATTCCATTCACTGTCTTTTTTATTTTTAGTACTAGAAGAACTCCCACCCGCCCACAGCAGTTGATATGCCCATTTGCTCATCATTCTATGGCTGCAATCCAATGGAATTATTTAGATTTATACAAGTGATCTCTATGTGTACACAAAACAGGTCATTTAGAAACAGACATTCTACATGCCTAATCTTTGTAAGACTGTGGTGGTGTCTAAGAAAATTCCATAAAAGTCTTATCACAAGATTAGACTTTGTGGAACAGTTGTTTTGTTCTCAATGTTTTAGCTTTACAAAATGGACTGTGGAGGAAGGGGAAAAAACCCTGAATTATACCATTTGGTTTTTTGAATTCTGCTTCCTTTTCTAATAATAAGAGACCCACCCAACTCATCTTCCAGACACATATTGGCAGAAGAGCATATGAAGATCTTTGCAGCATTGCTAATTTCACCAAAGGAGAACTGGGGAAAAGAGAATTTAGCAGCAGGACTAACCCCTTCCCCATATCCTCTTCCCCATATACCATATAGCAAGGTATGTACAGGCAAAGGCTTATTGGCAATTCCACCACTTCATACAGCTCTGTCTGCAAGCCTTTTAGGATCTGGCTCTGCATTTACAGAACAGTCTTCCTTTGCAATTCCAGTTGGAGGAGGATCTTACCCACTTTCGCAAAGGGCTAAAGACCTTCCTCTTCGATTCACTGGATTACCGATTTGTCAGGTGTGCCTAGGGTTGCCGAGATGGGTAGTGACTGATAAGGAGTTTATTTTAGTATATTAGCATATTATTTTAGTATATTAGCATTTTATAGCCTTGTGTTTTATCGTCTATTTTTAATTGTATATGTTTGCTGCTCCACCCTTTGGTGGAAAGGGTGTTATAAACAAACATCTTGTTATTATTGTTATTATCCTCTCTTTCATACCCACAGCTGGGCAGCATCTCCTCTTTCACACCCACAACATCTCTAGGCATTTCTACTCAGTAGCACCTTTTTTCTACTGCTGCTTGCAAGACTTCCAACTGCAGCTGAAGGATACCCTAAACTCAGGGTGACCCAATGTCATAACTACAAAGGAGGACAAGACATCACAAAATGTATGATATTCAAGAAGTACTGTAAAGCTCTGTTAACTGGGGAAAAGATACCTGTCCTCCCTCACTGTTCAAGTCTTAACTTTCAGCCCAAGTTGGCTGTCCCAATATGGCCACTGCACACTGGTGGGAGGGCAGCACTGGTCTGTTCTTGTGGCTGTTTCCTTCATGCCCCTTCCCCTGCTCACCACTGGAGGTGTCTCATCCCAGATTTAACCTCCTCTGCATCCACACTGCAGAAATAATCCAGTTTGACACCACTATAACTGACATGGCTGCATGCTATGGAATTCTGGGGTTTGTAGTTTGTTTTGGCACCAGAGCAAAGCTCTGTGAGTACCCTGAGAGAAAAGCAAAGCTCTGGTGCCACTATAACCATTTCCAGAATTCCATACATTGAGCCATTACAGTTCAAAGTGGTGTCAAACTGGATTATTTCTGCAGTGAGGATGCAGCCCTGGTAACGCAAGAGAAAGTTCCAAACATGGACCTTTAAAGGGAACCCTGGTGAGCTGGAGCACTGTAGATGTAACAGAGATCCAGGAGCTATGTTATATTTAGCAGCTTGATTGCATAAAATTAGACCAGTTTTTCTTAAGCCAAGACATACTCAGTCTGAAGATACCTTGTCATCATATTTACTTAAAAGTTTTGGATTTTTTTGTTGTTATGGTGTACCTTCAGCAAATTTCTGACCTATGGCAACTCTAAGGCAAACATATCATGGGAGTTTTTTTTGTTCAGAGGGGGTTCGCCATTGCCTTCCCCTGAAGCTGAGAGTGTGTGTTTGTGTAAGGTCATCCAGTGGGTTTCCAAAGCAGAGCAGAGATCTGAACCGTGAAAGCCAGCATGGTGTAGTGGTTTGAGTGTTGGACAACAACTCCGGAGATCAAGGTTTGATTCCCAGCTTGGCCATGAAACCCACTGGGTGCCCTGGGCAAGTGACATGCTCCCAGACTCAGGGGAAAGCAATATCAAACCTCCTCTGAACAAATATTGCTATGTAAACCCCACGAGATTCACCCTGGGATTGCTATAAGTTGGAAATGAAGGCACACAACAACAACAAGAAATGTGCACTGAGAGAGTCAGTGTGGCGTAGTTGGACTCTGACTCTGAAGATCGGGGTTTGATTCCCAGCATGGGCCATGAAACCCACTGGGTGACCTTGTGCAAGTCACACACTCTCAGCCTCAGGGGAAGGCAACAGCAAACCTCTTCTGAACAAATCTTGCCAAGAAAAGCCTTGGGGCTGTCGTAAGTTTGAAACAACTTGGACACACAACAGAGACAACAACAACTCCAGGGTAGTAGTGCAATGCTCAACAACCGGTAAAATACTATTAAGAGGCAAGCCTATTGCCAGCAGAATGAGCAATGTTTCACTTCAGAGCTGCTTTTTTTAAACGGTATTTCTGACATAGCATCTAAAATCCAACATAATTACAGAACTGAAAACCAATATTTATTTTCCTCATACTTTCTGCAATGTGCCCAGAGCTGTCCTTCATGAGGAAGAACACCACCACAGGCTGTTTTCAATAAGTGGAAGGGAGCTTTTGTTCTCTGCCTGTTATCTGTGCAGAAGGTGAAGCCAAGCTGAAAATGCTCCACATTCTTGACGTTTTCACTGCAACGTTTCCACCTCCCCCTTTTCAGGAAAGAGAAGTCATGTGAAGGGAGTGGAAGTAAAATCTACGACAACCTTCCAATAAACCCTGCTTCAATCCCCACAGCCTCTTTCTTTAAATACAAATGAGCTGCAAAGTCTCAGGAATCAGGTCAGACAAAGGCACCAAGAAGAGACCGCTTGGCACAGTGTGGTTCACTTCAACCCTTCTTTTTATACTCAAAGGAAGTGCAACTTATGAATCATACGGGGCACAAACCTTGCTTTGTTCTTTCCCACCTCTCATGGGTCAGACCTCTTCACACATGACATTTCTGAAATGGTTTGGTTCGCCCATTTCCGTGTTTCTCCGCCCCTGGCATGCGTCATGTGCCTGGGAAATTCTGGAGTTTCCCCACCCCAACCTCTTTGTATACTACCAAAGTACATTTAAGTGCTCTGCTTAAATATTACAGTTGGCCAATTCATTCTGCCAGCCAATGCCAAAGGACTCCAAGAGGTCAGAATTATACAGTCTGATCTCCATATCAACTGATTTTTTTATCCAGGGATTCAAGTACTCATAGCTTGAAAATATTTTTAAAATATATGAATTCCAGGACACAATTTTCTTATGCCACTGTATTTAATAGGACTTGAGCATCCATGGATTTTTGTATCCATGGGGGTCCTGGAACCAAACCCCAGCAGATACCAAGGACCAACTGTACACCCACAGCTTGAAAATATTTTTTAAAAACTGTATATAAATTCAAAAAACCAAACCATGAAACACAGAAGAATTATACAAAAGAGATGACAAAATGAAGGACACATG
>CM034703.1:139523982-139540590 GCA_020142125.1 Phrynosoma platyrhinos | reverse complement strand
TGTTCCCACTTGTTGAACATGCTTCGGAATTGATTCTTTTCAAAAGAAACACCAAAGAACTAGTGTCAGGAAACAGCGGGGTTTTTGCATTTGCCTCGCTTCACCATGATTGCAACCAAGCTCAATAGGATCGGAACTGGTTTCAAGTGGGAACGACGGTCATATAACTCAATCTGCAATTCACTTTAAATCATAGTGGGAACAAGGGCCTGAAAGGATCTCCTTTAACAACTAACACACCCCAGAAGAATGACCCAGGTGCTCTCCCTTGCTTCTTCTCTTTCATAGGACATTATCACATGTGGGTCTCAAAGCGGCAAGAAAGCGGAATGGAATCAATCCAGAACCGTACCGGTATAGACCCCACAAGACGGAAATCGTTATCAGACGCAACTGGCATCATTGTGGAATTGACGAAACCACGATAGATACGCTCTGGGAACCCGTATCTGCTGTTCACACACAAGTGGGAAGATCCCTTCCACAACCCGGCAAGGATGTTCTTGCACATGCTCAGAAACAGGAATGCTTGCCGTGTCCGTTGGATGTGATTTTCGTCACTTCCTTCTTCCTCACAGATCCATGGGAAATAGCACGGGGAACCATGGGCCATGACGGGGAAGTGCTCCACGATACGCATCTCGTGACCAGACATACGGCGAAAGCAGCATCATTGCGGCATTATTCCGGCCGCGTGATGCAATTCCTCAAGAAACCCGGAATTCAAAAGAACGGGAATGATGTCACAATGGGACGGGGATGATTCGGGGATGGGCGGGGTTCTGTGCGACGTCGTGTGAACACATGGGAAAAAGAACTGGAATGGGACGGGGATGATGCTGGATTCTTTCTGCTTTAGGCCCCGTGTGATAACGTCCATAGTCATACATATTTCTTACCTTTAATGAATTTTAGATTGCTGCTCCATTTCTACTTTTCCAAAAATAGGATCAATATTACGGGAAAGCATTCCTGATTTCAAAATATTTTTTCTTCTGCATCTTCAGTTTTGTCTGTAGATATTTTTGTTTTGTTTTTGAGATGTGCACAAAGCGAAATTGGGAGAGATTTACAAGCTATTTTGAGAAACTCTTCCTTTGCAGAGCAGTGAGCAATGGAACTTATTCTTAGGTAAATGCACCACAGAGAAAGGTGATAGAGTCTTATCAATTTATTTATGACAAACAAGTTTTCCCTCCAACTGTGTAGTTCTTAACTAATTTCATCCTGCTTATCTCCTCAAGTGTATCAGCATAGTGTAGTGCAGTGATTCCCATACTCTGGCCCTCCAGTGTTTTGGACTTCAGCTCACAGAAGCCTCAGCCATTTCAGCCAATGGTCTGGGATTCAGGGAGCTGAAGTCCAAAACATCTGGGAAGCCAGAGTTTTGGAATCACTGGAACCAGGCTAGTGTTCTGGTTCAAATCCTTGCCATGGAGATATGGAGACCCACCATGTGATCTTGGACAAGTCACACCCTCCCTGCTGCAGAGTAGATCAATGGCAAACCTCCTTGTATTGTATATTAGCTGCAATTTGGGGACCATTAAACTATACCATCATGGTGTAATGGTTTCAGTGTTGGACTATAACTCTGGAGACCAGGGTTCAATTCTTACTTTAAAATTGCACATTTACAAATGACAAGGTTACATGAAAATACGTTTGAAGCATCTGTGGTGATCTCTTCTTATCCCTCTGCTCTGGCATCATCACCCTTGAACCACTGCTGACACTACAGATACTGTACATCTGGCTCAGCCACTCCAACAGCAGCATTGTTTCATTCCCAGAGGCACATGTATATAATACAAATTCAGTTTATTAAGCAAAAGTTCAACATATGGATAAAGATTACTTGGTCTAGAGAAGCTTATGATTACAGAACTTCAAGGCTTAGCTATTTCTGTAACTTATTTACCACATCTAAATCCCAATTCCTGCTAACACATCTTACTATTTCTTTCTGTATCTTCATAATCCTAGCTGTCCCTAACTAAAGTCTAACTAAATCCCTGTCTCCCCTCAAACTATCAGACACCCAGCCTTTTGAACATCCCTACATTCAACGGATTGCCAGTCACTCCCAGAATTTCACATACTCTCACTCCTCCCAGCAGAACCAACCATACCTTACAGCATCGATTCCCAAACTTTGGTCCTACATATGTTTTGGACTTCAGCTCCCAGAATTCCTAACAGTTGGCCAACCTGGCTGGAGTTTCTGGGAGCTGAATTCCAAAACACCTATGGAGGACCAACATTTGGGAACTACTGCCTTACAGCATCCTTTGTAAACAAGCATTCCTATTTGATGTCAGAAGGGCTTCAGAGCACAAAAGGGATTACTTTCTCCCTTGCTTGTTGATATAAAAGAGTTATGCTTAATCACAAACTGTCTGGCCTGGTCTTGAGGACTGGGCTACTGAAGCCCAACTGGACTCAATACCTGAGAACTGGGCTACTGAGGTCCAACTGGACTCACTACAGAGAGGGCTCAGGAGGAGTGATGGAGGTGCATGCAAAATGGAAAGACTCTGCAATGCTTACTGCCTTCTCATCTTCACATTTCCTACTCCATCTCCTCCATGTCTACTTCCCCATCTACCACTGAGGCCTCAGGGACAGACTACCAAGGTTCATAGTCAGGTTTCTGAAACAGGCCAGAAATCTTGTCTTCGTTCAGGCTAACTACAGTGGACCCTCCACAATTGTTTGGGTTAGGGGCACAGGATTTCACCTGATCGCACGATTTTCATGGGATAATGGCTCTTTAAACCCTTGATCTTCTCCATGTGATAAAGTCCTAAGAATCTTTAGGACCTCCGCTGCAACTCGATGGCCAACATCTGGAAGAAGTTGACTATAGAATTGCATTGGAGGATCTACAAATCCCTAGAGAAGTGTTTTCTCTAGAAATCTCCAGTGTGCCAGTGTGACTGTAGTCAACTTCTGCCAAAGTCACTCTGAAGGACCTCGAGATGCCTAGAGAGAACATATTAAACAAGTCCATGAATAAACAAATCTGCAAAAGTGAAAGCCACAAATGTGGAATGCCGATTGTATAGCTGTGATGAAATCTTGGTATATCCATGCCAGGTGTTTTGGAAAATCCTGGGCTAAACCCAGGCTGTCCAGGCTAGGTTTCATTCTAGATTGGGAAAGGGAGCCTGCAAAACCAATGCTCCATTTCTTGAAGGTTGTTAGGAATATACGTACAATATTTATTTTCAAGAGCCTTTGAACATAACAATGGCTCCTGACACTGAGGAGGGAGTCCAGAACCACCCACCCCTTAATCCAGGTATTTCATTGTGAGGGGGGATGATTGAAATGGCTGCGTGGTGGGCCCTTCTCTTTGTACACATGCCACACAGGTGAACCACTCTAAAACTGAAAGGTTCAGGGGGGTGACAGCTAATTCTTCTTTCCTCGGATGTTCTTGGTGAGGCCTGACCAAAGCAGAAGAGAGTACCTTGTCTGTTTCTATAAGAAGACTGATGGAATTACATATCCATAGCTGCTTGTGCTTTCCCCTGGTTGTTAGAATGTGGTGCTGCCTGCTTGCTAGTAGTGGATTTATATGTGTGTTTTGAACTTTTATTTGTTAATGTCTTACATTTTTCTTGAATGCCCTACATTTTTCAGTGCCTTGTCCTCCTTTGCAATTATGACATCTGCTCATCCTGGACATGGCTTTACTTTCCAGCACCACCATCCCTTCCTGACAGCCGCCGCATGATGCGCAGTAGAAACTGACTTCTGTAGTCATGGGCTTAAGTTCTGCACAGTGGGCCCGAAGCTGCTAAACTGGCACTGAACAATTCGGCTGGTTCATGTCGATAACAGTCCGGCGCCACTGTCGTTTGCAAGGAGGCTGATGTTAGTATTGGCCTCCCGGTTTCTCCTGCCAAGAAAATCTTTCAGCAATTTAATAAAGAGCCATTGTTTCGGGGAATGCCCACTGACCACGGCTGAATTTCAGCAGATAATAAGAGTGGTGGTTGTGACGTCAAAAGGGCACAGAAGGACAGACATAACCAGGCATTTGTATCATCAGCCCTAGTGTAGCAGAAGTTGCGGTTCTGCTTCCGAGGAGAACATATTGCCCCAAATGTGTACAATTTCTATGACAAACAGTCCCTACTAAATCACACGTTTGACCTTCTGTAATAACCTCCCACCATCTCTGGGAACAGGCATCATGTCAATAAACAAAAGCCTTCTTCGCCAAAGAGGCAGGATGGGAGAACTGCAAATATATAAACTTTTCTGTCTCACACAGACTGAGCAGTCAGACTCACACAACTCCCGCACAGAGCCACAAGTGATTCATCTGTGCTGCTACTTTTGCCAGTTAATAAGGGTCATTTTCCTATTTATTCTCCACAATACATTGTAGTGCTTCCCCTGCCCCCATAACACAAACAAAGAAGATTACAAAGCAGATAAAGCAGCAAGGAGTTAGAAAAAACTTTACGTTCAAGAAACAATACACTCTTGATTTCTTGCTTGATTTATATTATGTTGTCTCCAGCACATTTTCTGTATTCTTCCTCCAGACTGGAAGAGGAAAATCACAAGAAGGAAGAGGGAGGGAAAGTTAAAACAAAGATAAGCCAGAAGAGAGAAATGTGGGAGTGATGCTAAACATGTCTGGCTATGATCATGCTCAAGAAGAAAGTATCTTTCTAATTCGGGCAACGTGGTGGTCTGGGCCTCAATTTTTTCTCCTTAGGATCTAGCAGGGGTGAGTGTGAATGAAATATACAATGACAGTGATAGATAGTTTATTGCTTAGTCCAAAGACCATTGCAAACAAAACATCCAAGCTTTCATACAATTACGATTACAAAAATTAACATTAAAATTAACTAAATAAATAAAATACATATAGGAGCTTATTGCACTTGTAAAAAAACCCATCTTACCTGTCCTGAGTTGAATTCTAATTCAGGAGTTAGCCAGGTCTCATCGCATGAGTTTTGCCGCTGAATCCACTGGCCAAGTGCAGCCAGGCTGCAGCCTGGGTCCCAGGAGTGCTCAGCAAGCCACTTTTCAAATTTGGGAGTTTTCCAACTTTTAAGCTTATCGCACAGTACTTAAGGAACGGGAACAGAATGGAACGCAAGGGAACGGAACGGAGCAAAAACACATTTTACTGCACAGGAGAATGCCACCGATGCCCCCAGCAGCATTGGTGGCATTCTCCTGTGCAGTAAAATGCATTTTGCTCCATTCCGTTCCCTTTTGTTCTGTTCCGTTCCCGTTTCTTAAGTGCTGTGCGATAAGCTTATTTGAAAAGAGGCTTGCTGAGCACTCCTGGGACCTGGGCTGCAACCTGGCTGCACTTGGCTGGCGGATTCAGTGGCAAAACTAGTGCGATAGGACCCAGCTGCCTCCCAAATTAGAATTCAACTTGGGAGAGGTTAAGCCAGGTTTTTTTTTACAAGTGCAATAAGCTCCATCTAAGCTTAAGATACATGTCTTGCATTATAAAACAGATCACATTGTAATAACAAATGAGTTTATCACTCCCACATGCATCATACCCTGGGATGTTATCAGACATAAATCGCCTCCGATTTAGCTGTGATGCCGCCAGCTGAATCCATCCCATATTGAAGCCTCACTCAGCCGGCACTTTTTCAAAGTAGGGAAGCTTCTGACTTAAAAAATTGGCTGGTTCAGCAAGGCATCGCCCCAGGATGGATTCGGCTGGTGGCATCACGGCTAAATCGGGAGCAATTTATGTCTGATAACTTCTGGGGGCATCCCGGATCCAGGATTGAAGCTGGAAAAGGTAAGCTGGCTTAATTTGTAAAGCGATAAGCTCCAAAGAAAGAGAGCTTATTAACCATTGGTGTTATGACAAAAACAAAACATTTTATACACTCATATTGCTGGTTTCTATGTCAGTTAAGATGGTCTCCAAGAACTTTTCTCTACACCTGGTAGCCTTTGCTGCAAACACAGCTACCCTTTGGATCATATATTGATTTGTTGATTGTAACAAGTAACATTTCTCTTTCACACCCCAGTATATACATAGACAGTGGAAAATATCAACCACCAAAACATCCACACCAGAGATGGCTGGATATTTACCTCTGTTTTTGAAAATGGGTTTTTAAATGTTAAACAGAGCATGGAAACTCTGTGAGTCACCAATTTAAAAAGTGGCTTGCTGCTCCTGGAGAAGCAATTCACCCTCCCTTCCTGTCAGAAAAAGGAAAATGGTTTGTTGTTATTGTTGTGGGCCTTACAGTTGTTGTTGTAGCATTACAGTTCTCTGCTTCCCTAGAAAGGTCAGGATGGCCCCATCCCTGCTCTCCTTTCGGTGGCAGGTAAAAATATTTTTGTGTCATCAAGCTTTTTCAAACTTACGAGGTTCGTGTCTTGTGTAACTCAGATTTTAAGGTTTGTATAGAATTTAGTACATTTTAATATTTTAAATGTTTAGTGTTTTTTATAAACCGTTCATTTTTTTAAACTTTATGCTTTTTAACACTTCTGCGCTATTTAAAATTTGTTACCTTTTTAAATTTGTTGTTGACTGCCTTGAGTCCCTACACTGAGAGAAAAGTGGGATATAAATAAATAAAATAATACTAAATAAATATTTCCTTCCGATGCAAATAGCGCTTGCAGAGAGGAGTTTTCCTAAATGCAGTGGGCCCTTGGTATCCGCTGGGGTTTGGTTCCAGGACCCCTCGTGGATACCAAAATCATTATATAGAAGTCTGTTATATACGACATAATGGCCAAATCAAGGTCTGCAATTTGGAATATATACTTAATTTTTTTCCCCTCAAGCCATAGATGCTTGAATCCATTAATAAAAATCCTTGGATACAGAGGACCGAATGTACTGCAGTGTGCAAACAGAAGGCTAAACCTCCTTCTCCCTCCATGCCGGCTTTATCCCAGCCATTACTATTTGCACCGGTCGATGCTATTTGCCATTTTTAAAACTGTGCATGTCAAGAGTAAAGGTACATTCTCTGTCACAGCTGTTTTGTCTCTTTGAGGCCAGCTTCTCTCCTTGGTCCTGCTGTCACCTTCAAGGTCAGCTAAGCACCAGGGGTCCCTCGTGCCAAGTCCATTACCAGGAGCAAACAAAGGGATGCATTCGTGGCTGCTCTGCAGCTGAGGCTGTCACAACATCTTCTCCCTGGAGAGTTTGTCTGAGTTTTTTTCCTAAGAAGAAGAAGAAATATTTTCCTCAAACTAGCTCTTAATGACCTGGGTGAGGCAGGCGGCAATAGTTTTAAAATGGTGAACATGTTTGTTAATTTAAATCCAAGTTTCCTTTTCCTTGCAAGAAAAAGAATAAAAATCCATTATCCAACGTATATTTGCAATATATTCCGAAGTGCATTTTCTTTTCCTGACCCCAGCTTGGACATGTGGCGTTGCTTGCTACATATATGGCAAAATTGTTATAGAAGTTTGAGCATCACTTTGCTTGCAAGGGAAATTAATGCAGTGCTCCTGTGGTTGCTGCAATCCCTGGTGTCCCTTTTCTTAGGGAATGTATATTGAGCGTTTCCAATCTGTGGGTCATTGTTTTGTTTTCCCAATTTGTTGACAGATTTTAGTTAGAACTAGAGGAGATTCTGTCTCTGTAGATTAAAGCAGCTCTATTGGTGTGCCATCTTTTTCTGGTGATTTATTCTGTTAAGCACTATCTAGAGGTATGGACCAAAATCTAGTGATATAATAATCAAAAGTCATTAATTATTTGGGAAGAGGATGGAAAGTTAAGTCCATTTCTCCTTCCCTGTAAACTGGAAATAATATAGGTATCTATTATAAAGCAGACCTTCAACTACATTTCTTTCATTAGCTGTCTATGATGGGACCAATAGATATGGCTAAATAATTAGAAATACTAATTGGCCATGCAAACCTACAGCATGATCTTGGGTAAGTCATACTCTCTCAGCCTCAGAGGAAGACAAAGGCAACCTCCCTCTGAAGAAATTTTGTCAGGGAACCCCAATGACAGATTTGCCTTAGGGTTGTCATAAATGGGAAACAAGAACAACTTTTCCCTGCCTTATCTAATTACTTATTTTTTTGACTTTGGACAAAACACATATGATCCCATTGACCCCACCAAATTTTGTTTCAGATTGGTTAAGGCAAGGTAACAACCTTTTCCTTGGAATGCAGATCCTCTGGCAGCTAGACCAATACTTGTAAAAGGTTCATGTTGGACTCCTATAATCCTCCAGTCAGTATGGCAACAGGGGGATTCATGGAGTTGTAGTTCCAACAGTAATTTTTCCAAGCTCTGGGCTAAAGAGCCTGCCAGGTGGAAGGATGCAGCTGCTTAACCCTAGACCAATGGTTCCAAACTCTGATCCTCCTGATGTTTTGGACTTCTGCTCCCAGAATTCCTGACTATTGATTAAACTGGCTGGGCTTCTGTGAGTTGAAGTGCAAAACACCTGGGGAACCAATGTTTGAGAACCAGTGCCTTAGATAAACAGATCAGGCAACACAATACAACTGTCAAGGAGAAATCTTCCCATCGCCCTCTTAGCTGGAGAGGAGGAACTTGGCATAGTTACATTTCCTTCCAGCTCTTGGTACAACCTTTCACCTTTACAGCAATGAAGAGACTTTTATTTGCAGGTGAAGGCACTTAGAACAGTATTCTTCCTCCTTCCTTCCCTGCTCTTTTGCCCTTTTTCTCTTCTGTTGCCTCACATTTTCATGCTGGCTACACAAACAAGGGCTGCCGCTCCAACAGCGTGTGGGTCAGTGGGGTGAAAACACAGCTGAGTTTTGTAACTGAACCCAGTGCCAAATTTGCAGCGCCTGCAGCTCTTCCCAGCTGCACAAGGATGTTGTTAGCTCTCTGACTTCGCAAGTCTTTTTCATGTGTCCGCATTGCAGGTCCGTCTGCTTTCCTGCTGAAATACTTGTGAAGCCACCATCTGGGGCAGTGATCCTCAGACTTTGGTCCTCCAGATATTTTGGACTTCAGCACCCAGAAGCCTCAGCCGTCTTGGCCAATAGATTGGGATTCTGAGAGCTGAAGTCAAAAACGTCTGGAAGGCCAGAGTTTGGAAATCACTGATCTAGGCACTAATCAGACAGTAAAAATAATCCCGGTAAAATATGGATTGAATCTTTGTTGTTCACATGAATTTTGAATACATCCAATTAAGGTTTTTGGGGGGCTGGCAAAAAAATCCACTTAATCCAGGATAACTGATCTCGTTCCCCCACCCTAGTTTTCCTGAAAGATTTACATTGTTGACCTGGGATAAACAGTGGTAAAACTCTGCATGCCTTGAATGTGTTTCAAATACATCCACATCATCGACTCCATCTTTATCCATAGTTCTGACACATGGGAGCAACAGAACTCACTGAGATGCACAACGATGTGGTTCCGATTTAAAAAAAAATTAGCATGAACAGCAAATCGGGAATATGCGAGTGAGATTATTCACATTGTCGCGTTGCAACACAAAATGTGTAGATAACCCATAGGCACATAATAAAGAATGCACTGAGCCAGCTATCAGAAGCTGAAGCAGGCAAAGTCAAGGCAAAAGGCTCTCAGTGTGGAACAATTTGGCTGTGGAGGAAAGACGGCAAATGGCACCAGTATGCTTCATTCATTCATGGGAAAGTTCCTGGCAATAAAATGTGTTTGCTGAGATAAATGTGTATTCATGTACCTATAAGCCAGAGTGTAGACATGAAAGGGGAGGCAAGTTCTGGGCAGAGAACAGCAGCACTTCATGCCTCCTATAGGCAAATTCCATGTAGGGGAAAGAGGATCTGGAGTTCAACCAAAAGTAATTTCTAAGCAATTCCAGACAAGTTACAGTATCTGACACACAACAGTGTGATTCTTGCCAAGAAATCCTAGCGGAAGTGGTGAGGTGGGATTCAGGATGTGTTCATAGGCTTATAAATGTGCGAGCAACCTGCAAACACTTCCCAGCTTCCAGTTTGTGCATTGGATAGTTTACTAAGGGCAAAAGCACACCACCTTTGCATGCAAGTCAAAGCTTTTGCATGCAGTTGAGTGCTTAGTAATTTAAAAGGGAAGCTAAGCAAAGGAGGTAATGAGACTGACCTTTGCTGCAACATGAACGGTGCTTTGCCTCGAGGGATTTTGTTCTGTTTTTTGCCTAGCAATTGTAAACATCCATAGATAAAGTGCTCCTCCCTGGCACCAAGGTGAACAAGGAAGTCCTGTCTCCAGTAGGCAATGATGATGGAATTATTGGTTGAAGTTTTGGAAATACATGCATGCATATATATCTATGTAACACTAACATGTTGAAGTGTTATTGGGAGGAGGCCAGGAACAAACTTGTACAGAAAGTTGGAGCCAACATTTTCTGAGGGTGGGTATATGGGAAGGAGGAGACAGTGCTGAAGGACACCAGCAAGAATGGACATTTACATGGATTTTAACACACAGTTTGTTCAGATGTGGAGTCAGACACTCATTTGCAAAATAGAGAGACGGCAACTGGATCCTGCAATATGTAACAGTGGCTTTCTCCAGCCATGGAAAATACTTAAGTTGGCTTTCTTCCCTGTATGGAAATTTACTATGGAAACACGTAATCCTAAACAGTGCCGATGACAATGAAATAGAGTGATGCTTAGAGGCAGGCAAACTGCCTGACAAGATGAGAGATGATGGATTGTAACAGCCAGCGAGAGAGCCAGAAAGATGGAGTGGTTTTAGTGTTGGACTAGGATTCTTGGGAGACCAGACCGGGAATCTTGGCTCAGCCATGGAAACCACTGAGTGACCTTGGGAAAGTCACACTTTCCCAGCCTCAGAGGAAGGCAAAGGCAAACCCTCTGAACAAATCTTGCCAAGAAAACTCTGTATACTTTAGGGTCACCATCTCTCTAGCTTGAGAGGCCCCAGATGTTTGCTTATATTCTGTTTTGTCTTACAATGCAGTCAGAGAAAATTAATGAAAAGGCAATCAGACAAAAGTAGGAGACTGATACCAAACAAAAAGCTATGTCAGTTTCTTTAAAAGCAACATGACAATGAAAACAACAAAACAGCTGCATCATCCAAACCCCCAAAAGAGGCCTGCCTAAATAGACACTTATAGGCTGGCATCCTGTTAGTGACATGCACACATGCAAGTGCAGTTTATGTGCCCCTATGTCTCTTTGGGAGGAGGTGCAAGGGGGCTGTTCTCTTGCCCTTGCACTCTGTTCAAATCCTCTCCCACCTTCTGATGGAAGCTGAGAACGGTGCTAGTGGCTGATGGTCTTAGAAGTGAGAAGGAGAGGGAGCAGGGAAGCAATTCAGACCATGAAAATATGGCTGCTTAGGACTCCTACAGGTTATTCACGCATTTTGTTTTGCAAATAATCTCACCCAAGCATTCCAGCTTTATTGTTCACACTATTTTTTTTAATTGCAGCCACATCTCTGTGAATTCTGTTGCTCACACGTGTCAGCACTCAAATAAAGATGGAGTTGATGATGGGGATGTATTCAAAACATGTTCATGGCATGCAGTTTTGTCCTGGGGGTTATTCAGATGGTGAAAACAATCCAGGATGAATCCAGGTTGAATCTCCATTGTGCCCGAATGCACCTGATTCAGTTTGGCGGGGGGCTGCCAAAAACCCTATTTAACCTGGGATAATCCATACCAAGTTTTTTCCTGAGATTTTTTTTTAAATTGAAGATTCACATTGTGGGCAGTCTGAATAACCAATGCAAATAGACCCAGGCTTAAACTCTACATGTCTTGAATACGTTTTGAATACATTTGCATCATCAACTCGATGTTTATTTGAGTACTGGCCTGTGTGAGCAACCGAACTTGCAGAGATGAGCATAGATGCGGTTTCATAATGTGAATAACAAACCTGGAATGCATGAGTGAGGTTATTCGCATTGTTCTGTTAAAAATGACAACGTCTGAATGACTCCTTGGTTTATCCTGAGTCTATCTATCCACATTGGCTATTCACACAGCCGACAACGTGAAAAATACCCCCCAAGATCAATTATCCTAGGTTTTGCAGGGTTTTTGGCAGCCCCTCCCCAAACCTTAATTGGATGCATTCCAAATTCATGTGAACAACACAAATTCAACCCACATTCTACCAGGATTATTTACACTGTCTGAATAACCCCCTAGGAGAAAGAAAGGGGGTGTGCTTCCATGAGTGCACTCTCATCCTCTCCTCAGGTGAGTCCACCTGCTACTCCATGATCTGCATGGCTTTCTCCTTCCTTCCCCTCTCCTCTGGTAAGAAGCAGCTCCCAGGAGGAGAGAAGGATGCAGAACTGGGCAGGCAGAGCTATGTTTTGATGGAGGGTTTCAGTGACAGAATGTATATGCTCAGTGGCATCATGGGGGAGTGCGGGGTGTGTGGACTGCACTAGGTGACACCCAGAAGAGGGATGACACTGGTTGGGCCCTCCTCGCCCTTCAAGGCAGGAGAGGCACACGTACACCTTTGCCGGCTGCTCCTGTCCCTGGGCTTCGTCCAAGGGAGAAAGCCCTGGACTGGAGAAGCAGAAGAGATGCACACCATGGCAAAGCCTGGAGGACCAGTGTGCTCTTTTTGGCTTCCCCCTCACACCGGATGATACCCTGCATGGGAACGCCACTGTATATGCTTGCCTAAATATAAATGCATTCCTATGCATACATGCAGACTGTGTTCTAGGCCTGATAGTCCCACTATGTTTTTTCTTGATGGAACAAACTTTTAGTGGATTACATTTCTTGCCTGTGATTTGTTCACCTCCCACCCTGCACTGCTGTTTTCTTAGAGATCACCTTTTAAGACCATCAACAAAATATCAGTCTCGTGGGACTACTCTGGCACAGAAATGACGCCTAACCTGCTGAGTGGTTAAGCTGGGTCCTCCATGTTAATGGGAATGTGATACGATTCAGTTCTCATGCATGGTCAAGATGGCGAGGCTGTTTGTTTTCAGTCTTGGGTGAAGCCACAATGATTTTACCTGGACTCCTCAGAATTACTAGCATTCTGATCCCACTTTCTCTGCAATTTTCCCTCTGATCTGGACTTCTGGACTCTTGCATTGGTACTGTATAGTTCCCTAATCTCTATCCCATTTAACAATCACCTCTTGTATGAGTGTGTGCTTTGTGTGAATGTTGAAACCCCTTTACTGGCGTATATTTTAATCTGGAATCTAGTTTCTTGGAATCAGTAGACACAGGCAAAGGACACCTTCTTTTTAAAGGTACTGAAAAGCCTTCTCACTGCTCCCTTGAACTAATTAATTAATTCCCCTATCAAAATTTATTTGGAGCAATTTAGGTATCACTGGTGACAAGGTTGAATTCCCCATTGACCACATGATACCCTGGCAATTGATCTATATTCTCCCTGCCTGTCACCTGTCTCAGCTAGGAAAGCACTGGATTCAAGGTGATACGCATATACTGTCTATGTTTTTTGAGTTCTTGTGTTACACACAAAGCAGGCCATGCTAGGGAAGACATCCTTTGTCACAAAACAGACATGTTTTGTTGTGAGATCATCTCCGTTGTACACAATACATAATTATTTCCATGTAACCCTTTAAGCAACAATTAAACAATTCTTTCAGCCCTTATTTATGCAGAAAAAAAGGGCAAAAGGGGTTTTGTCTGCAATTTAAACTGTAGGTGACCTTTCCAAGTTTTGACTGTCAATTTAGGCTTAAACTGTCTATGTTTTGTTCCCAATAACTGGCAGACACTTCAGCAGGCCCTGGTCCAAGGAAGGGCCCTTCAAATGAACTTCAGTATTACCTATTACCTTTTTCATGTTTATTCAGTAACAACCCACCTCTTGACTGCATCCATGCTCTTCCCATGCATGTTTCCCAGAGGACTTTTTCGTCTGAAGTCCCCAGACTGTGGAACAACCGGCTGGAAGAGATACGACAGCTGAAAACGCTGTCGGCATTTAAAACAAAATTAAAGACCTATTTTTTTTTTCTGGCAGGCCTACCTAGTCAATTTTAAAACATGACTTTTTAATTGGTATATTTTAAGGAATGTATTAAAGGGATGTATTTTAATGATTTTATAGTATGGTATTTGAATGCGTTTTCTTTTTGTATTGTGTTTTGTATTTTTAAAAAAATAAATTTTATTATACAAATCTAAACATTCAAAAACATTCCAAACATTCTGAATTTACAAAACAAAACAAAAAGACATTTATGCAATACAATTAATAACAAATAACATACCTACAACCATGATTTAACAAATCTATAGTTTATAAACATAAACAAACCATGTTATGTCTTTCAGCATTCTTCCAATCTTCTTAATTTTCTCCACCCTCTGCTTCATCTTCCTTTCTATCTTCCTTTCTAAATTCATCTTTAAAACTTTCAAATCTTCTCCACTCCCAACTACTTCTTACCAATCCTTTCTTTATCCTTCTGGTCTATCCTCCTGTCTAACCTCCTGCTTCTCCTTCTCCATCTCTCACCCTCATCCTTTCCCATTTCCTCAACTCCTCTCATCTTCCTCAAGTATTATGTGTTGTGTTTTGTATTTTAACATGTTGTACCCCGCCTTGAGGAGAGGTGAGGTTTTCTTGGCAAATTTCTTCAGAGGGGGTTTGCCATGGCCTTCCACTAAGGCTAAGAGAGTGTGACTTTCCCACAGTTGCCCAGTGGGTTTCGTGGCAGAGCTGGGAAACGAACCTTGGTCTCCAAAGTTGCAATTCTACACTCAAACCACTTCACTACACTGGTTCTACACTTGTTATTTGTCATCAGGTTGGCTTTGACTTATAGAGACCATCTGGATGACAGATCTCCATGAGTCCCAGTCATCAACTGCTCAGATCTTGCAAACTTAGGCCTGTGGCTTCCTTAATTGAATTGATCCATCGGCAATGTTTTCTTTTTCTTTTTTCTGCTTTGGTTTCCATTTTCCCCAACATTATCATTTTTCCGGAATGAGTCACATCATCTTATGATGTGCCCAAAGTACAATAGCCTTATTTTGGCTTCTAATGAGAATTATCTATACTAGGAGTTGGAATAATGTTGCCCACAGACTAATACTAGTAGTTAACAGAACATAACTAGTTCACTTTCCTTTTTCTTTTGGAAAAAGGCTGCATTGGGTTGGGAAGTCTCAAAAATGACCCCCCCCCACACACACAAATACAGTCGTCTGTCCCCGTTCGCAGGGCATCCATTATGGGAAATAATGCAAATATTGGAGACCCATTGAGTATAATGGTGGTGCACGTCCCTTGTCCATGAAAGACCGAGAGATGAACCATGAACCATGAGAGATGCCTGTAGTTTCCACTGACTCCTCAGGCCTTCCCCCAAGAGTTCAGGAACCAAATGTGGGAAATTCCACATACAAAGCATTTGCTTCCAGATTATTTCCGGATTATCTGAAAGAAGCCCATATCTCCCTATGTGTGCCTGCCTAATAATCTTTTTTCTCTCCTGTCCATTATGCTTCAGGTTCCTCTGCTGAGAATGGAGGAGGAAGTGGTTCTTTGGTGGAAGAGCAAAGATGCTCTTATTTAGGCTGAATACACACTACATAAATAATCTGGTTCAACACCACTTTAACTGCCACGGCTCCATGCTATGGAATTCTGGAAATGGGAGTTTGTTATGGTGCCAGAAGCTCTGAGTAGTTCTGAATTTGGAAGCAAGAGTATTAATTTGAAATAGGTACATTTAATATCTATCTGAAAGGCAAGAACCAAAACAAAGTACCGGTAGTTCCAGTCCAGGTATCTTTGAAGCAGTGTTACCCAAAAAGGTGTAGGGCTTGGAGAGCCCCCCTAACAATGTTAGTGACTCTTTTAAAATGTTTAAAATGTTGGGGAATTAATGAACTGAAATGGGTGCAAGCAAGAGGTGGGTAACATTTGAGATCTTTAAACCAATTTATACTGGGGAAAATTACAAGGAACTCCAGTAAAATATAACTAAGAAGTTTCTGTTTAGAAGTGTGCCAAGACGCACATGCGCTAGTGAGTGCGTGCATGCACACACACAAACAAACAAAACCACACATACAAGATTCATCCAAGGTGATAGAAAATGAGGTTCAAAATATTTGGATAGAGACAATTAAGACTTAAATAGGCAATAATCACCAGTTCAGCTGAGGGATGTCTAAAAAAACAATGCTTGCCAATTCAATCAAGGGAGCATCAATAAAAATGTTTTGAAAAAGGAGAAAACCTTCAGCTAGCAGTCAAAGACATACTGTAAGAAATGAATCTTGGAAATTACAAAGAGAAGAAAGAGAAAAAGGTGGAGGCTCAGTTTGTAGCTGAGGGGGCACTCTAAAATGAAGCCATCCTAAGAAATAATGCTGGGTACTCAGCAACAACTACCGGGCAGCAGGAGTAGTGCTGGGTATCACTAAAGTGAAGAACAGCAGTGACATCATAGTTAACATTTGTTAGCATTGCGCACAGGGAGGTATAGGTGGTCCTCCTTGTGTAACCCCCCCACCTAGAAAACCCTATGAGGAGACATCAAAGGTGTCACACAGGCAGGACAAGAGCACAAGCACAGAGATAGATAGAAACTAAAGGAAAACACACTTGCAAGAGCAGCTA
>CM034703.1:139484539-139496606 GCA_020142125.1 Phrynosoma platyrhinos | reverse complement strand
AAATCCCGTTTCTGCATGGGATTTCCCCTGTGTGATAAGGTCCTATGTGTGGTAGCAGAAAGGAGCAATAGTAAATATGGGAAGCTTGTGTCCATACAGACACGTTCCAGTTGAGGCTGAAATCCTGAGGGCTTCATGTGTTACACTTTTGAAAAATAGGTTGAGCCTCTTGCACAATGCTCTTCCTGGGGACACAAATCCAAATGAGTAATACATGACACTGACTCCCTGACAGGCTCATAAATTGCAGGAGTTTGGAAAACCATCAGGATTGACATGGAACCAGGAGCATGTATTCCCCAATGCATTTATTAGAGCACTGCTTTTCTGTCCTGCTCTTTGCGCATACAATCCAGCATGGGTTATTAGTTTGTTTCTGAAAAACCTGCACAAGAAGTAACTGTGGGAGGGGGGAGAGAAACCCAGTCAAACTACACACTAGTACTATAAAACAGAAATGAAGCAAAGATACAAGTCTTAGCAACTGGAGTCTGGGACATTTGATAGTCTAAACCTTCAAAGGACCTTATCACACGGGGGCTGAAGCAGTCGCATTCTCGTCCCTTCGCGCTTCCTTACCCAGAAAGCAGCATCATCCCAGCATCATTCAGTTCGCGGGAAATGTAATTCCCATTTCGACCAGGCATTCAAAAGAACAGGGATGATGCCTGGATGATGCAGCATCATGCTGCATTGGGACGGGGATGCGAGCGGCTTACCTGCGACATCGTTTGTTCAGTCGGGGACAGGAAGCGCGATCGCACGGGGATGCGACCAGGATGCGACGGGGATGGGCGGGGTTTCCCTGAGATATCGTCTGATCAGCCGGGATAAGGAAGCGCGATCGCACGGGGATGCGAGTGCTTTAGACCCCCGTGTGATAAGGTCCATTGAGCCTCTGCATGCACCCTCATTTTAGTACTTCTCTCCAGATGCTTCGAACACACCGAAACATGTGCATTAATTCCCTCCCTGTAAACTCCATTTTGCAAGTGAGGAGAAGCAAAGTAAGCAACCAGAAACCTACAGTTACTCTTGTTTGCTCCAAATATAAAAACACTGCTTTTGAGTCTGTAAGCTGTAAAGCCTGTAAAACAATGAAATAACAGAGGCAGAGCACTACCCACTCTCCATTAACCAGCTCTTTCTCTCCTTAGGCATTTGAAAAAGACTGGCTCCAAAGTAAAAAGATGTGCCTTAAGCAGATTAATAGTGAGGAGTCAGAACTCAAAACTGCCTTGCTTCTACATTTGCCTCTACACTCACTACTTATCACCTGAAGAAGGATAAGCACATGGGAAAGAAGAAATGGGACCAAGCCTGGCTCTGAAACCAGTTTTCCATCCTTCTCAGTCTAAGGGAAGCACAGGGTTCTCCAAGAAGACAGACAGCCTGCCGGCCACCGTGTCCAAGTCATTGGTATTGGCGTACTTCAGCAGGTTTGTGTCCTTGATGAAGTAGTGCTTCAGGAAGTGCTGGCTCACACATTTGTGCAACTTCTGGACCATCCGTAGGAAGCCTGTGCGGAAACAGCACCAGTCTTTGGAGTGAGGGTATTTCTCACAGGTCCAAAAAAGCACCATCTGTAAAAAGCATGCAAAGGAGTCACGACTGAGGCACAATGGCTTTGTTTCAACAGCAAAGGAAGTGTTTCAACCCATCATTCCATACCACGTGGTAAAATGTTTTCTCATAGTACAGCTTTCCATGGAAGTAACACTGTGCAAAAACACTTTTTTGTGGCATGCACTGTTGCTTTCTGGTGGGATGAAGGTGTATAGTAAGCTCTGGGAAATAAACCATGTTACAACCTGTTGATTTCCAGTGTGACCAGTTGATTTCCTCCTCATGCCACATAAACAAAAACAACACAACTTTTGTGAATAAAGTTTTTGTACTGAGCTGCTTTGGGACTTGCTAAAGAAAAAAAATGCTGGTTTTTGCTTTGTACCCCTAAATCTGCTGAGCACCAGCCCTGCTTCCACTCCAAGATGGACTCCACACCAAGAGTCCATCTTGATATGGAAACCAGAAGAAACCAAAGGACATATAAAGCAGTTAACCTGAGAATCCCCAAACAGCCTTCCTTCCTAAAGAGTTTGTGAAGAAACTAACAAACTGCATTGCCTGCTCTTATTTGTAACATCTTCTGACTCAAACCAATTATTTAGGGCTAAGAACAAGGGATCAAAAGAGTTACATTTTTCTAAGTATTATAGGGTACACAACTTGTTTTCTTGCTGCTTTAAGCACCATGCGGGTGGGACGTTGTCCAGATGAAAAAAAGATAGGCCAGCAGGTTTTTAACTATACTATAGGAAGACAGAAAGAAACATCTACTCCAGAATTTGTTCCTAATACCATATTATTTAATAAAATGGTACTCTGAATGTCTGAAAATTAACCCCTTTCCCATTGGTTCAAAACTGGATATAGGCTCTCGGTTCTTTTCCATGACCTTGACTTATGCCATCACCAGACAAGTGACACTGTCTGGAAGCATCTACTGTGCACTTCCCAGCATATATCAAGCCCACCTCTTAATTTATATCAATTGTCAATTGCACAATTGGCATAAATTCCTGCAAGGAAAAAAAAATCTATGTGTAATTTTTCTGAATGTTGCATTGAAAGGAACCAGTGTATTTTGAGCAAAGTACAAGTTCTCTGCCTCAAAATATATTTTCTCTCTGGGAAAATCCTTTGTATTTTTGTGTGAATGAATTTTCCCAACAAATTCTGGAAGTACAAAGAATCTCGTGGATGGTCTCCTTTCCCTTGGCCAGGTGTTTCCCCACAATGAGAATGCAAATATTAAAAGGTAGTCTACCCGTTCCCTAGTTCTTGATTTCTTCTTCTGCCAAGATGTAGAACTTCCTGCCATTTAATTATAATACAAGATTCATGTTATATAGGAAATTTTGCTATAATATGAACGTCTGTCCTCAGTGTAGCTTGCATAAAGTATTCAGTGAAGAGACTTGGGACCTAAGAGTAAGAAATCTGGAGGGACTGCCTTTTCATTGTGTTAATAACTAGAATCTGGGGGATTCATTATCACTCTGGCAACTGAGCATGATTTAATGGCATTATGCAGTTGTAGTTTTATTAAAGGTTTACATGTATCTGATTTTTAATATTAATTTTATGTTCATTTACAACATCCTTATTTCAAAAGAGTTGAACAAATACACAAATTGTTGACTTATCAGTGAAAGCCAATTGCTTATAGTATCAAAGTGATCATAGAGCTGGAAAGGATCACAGTGGTCATCCACTCCCTGCCAGGCTCAGAATCTACAGCAAAACCATACTTAAGAGGTGGCCATCCAGCAAAAGAAAAAAGGCTCCTGTGTTCAGTGTTTTATGGCCAGAAAACCCAATCAGAGGGATTACAACAACTGAACTCAGCAATAACATATGCTTTCCACTTACTCTCTTTCCAGGTAAGGGGGAAAGAGATTTGCAGGGCACCCTACTGAGAGGAGGGCCTCCCTTCCTTCCTGGGTTTAAAGGGAGAACAATAGAGGATGGTGGGACTGTACATGTTCCTGGAACAGATAAGCTGTCTTTTGGGAAGGGAATATATCTTTGGTTTTACTATATATTGTTGCTATGCTGTCCTGGCTGGATTTAATTTGGCTCTTTGGCTGAAAAAGGTTTTTCACATGACCTGGATCTGCACAGTATGAAACACCTTCATAAGCTCACACAAAATAGGACTCTTTGATTCCTTCTCTGCTCCTAGAAGACAACTTGCAAATTAGCTAGTCCACCTAAGCAGCACTGGTGGGTTGTGGTTCTAATGTCAATGGAGGAGTTATTCCACTTTTGGTTTTATTTCAGAATTTAAAAGAGCTTTCTAATGTGCTGAATTCTGTATCCAAAACAGGTCCAGTAAATTGGACACCTCCTTCAAAATTTGGACTAAAATGCAGAGCAAACTCACCACCCAACTGACATTACAACCACAAGCTGTTACTGCCCAACTATCCCTTGTTGTGCTAGGGATCTTCATTTTCCAACTCTGCAACTGTTATTTCTTATACCAACCTGCAGATGAAAGGACGTGAGGACTGGCTTGCTTCCTGAACACCAGACATCTTCCTTCATCTGCCTCATGACCCGGAAGCACATCATCCTGCAACCACCATCTTCATCAAGTCCCTCCATCAGTATGCGTTCAGCTCGTGAAAAACTCAGGTCCCAGTGGTAATTGGAAGAGGCCAAGAGATCAAAGCCAAAAGACTGCAGAAAGAATGTAAAAAGTTGGGCAAGGTAGGATGGGGAGAGGAGGCAGAGTATGGTACCAGTGCTCAATCATCTTATTAGCCTCTCACTAGGACTACATTTGTGTTCATTTTTTTAATTCCACTAATTTAACATCAACGGGATCTTGTAACACATTTGAGACTAACTGAAAGAATGAAGTTGGTAATAAATTAACTAATTTAACTTAATTCTCTCAGAGGAAGGCAATGGCAAACCTCCTCTGAACAAATCTTGCCAAGAAAATCCCATGATAGGTTCACTTTAGGGTCACCGTAAGGCACACTGCACTTGAAGGCACACAACAACAAGTTAATCCTAACCTAATGGTAAGGGTTGGATGTTAATACAATGAACATTATTTTAATACCTAAAATGTACAATTAAAGTACGTTGAATTGTTGTAGTGTTCCTTTAAATAGTTTCTGACTTATGGTGACACTATCATGGAGTTTTCTGGGGTTGAGAGGGTGTGATTCATCCAAGATTACCCAGTGGGTTTCCATGGGCAAGCAGGGAATAGAACCCAAATCTCCAAAGTCCTAGTCCTACACTCAAACCACTACATCACACTTAATTATGCTACATTAAAAGCAACTTCTACATGTTTAACTCATCCACATGACAGGACCACTGCAGAATATGCTCAGGGCTAGGCTTTGGTGAGTCTCCCATGAAAGCAAGCTCCACACATCTCTGGAAAACATTTCAATCCATATCTCCCTATATGAGCCTGCTGGAGTTTTAAGATCATTGAGGGAAGGCTTTCCCTTGGTTCACAGGAACAGTAAAGAAACAGAAGAGAGCCTTCTCAGTGGCTGCTCCCAGACTGTGGAATCTCCTTCCATGGATGTACAGTTGGCTCCTTCTGTGCTTTCCCTCCATTGGAAGGCAAAAACCTTTTTATTTAGGCAGACCTTTGGCTCTTAATTTATGTGACACAAGGAGCTTTTAATGAGGTATGCTGTACTTTTAAACTGTTTTAACTTTGTAATTTTAATAGGATTGCATATTTAATTATTTTTAAGTAGTAGCAATAGCAATAGCAAGTACATTTCTATACTGCTTACAGTGCACCCAAGCACTCCTGCTTGGTTTACAATGTGTAAGCTAATTGCCACCAACAATCTGGGTACTTATTTTAGTGACCTACAAAAGGATGCTAAGCTGAGTGGATCCTGGATCCATCTGGGATCGAACTCACAAACTTGTGGCCACAGTACAGGCATTTAATCACTGTGCCACTGGGGTTAGTATAGTTTTTAAGCTTTACTTTGTTTTAGTTGGTTGTAGCCTACCCTAATGGGTCCTAAATATCCTAAAAGCACCAGATCCCTTCAGTCTTGGAGTCAGCCCTGGTTAGTACTGGGATGGAAGACTGCCAATGAATACCAGATGTTATAGGCTATATATTTCAACTGGCAAAACCACCTCTGAATATTCATTGATTAACAAAATCCTATGAAAGAGTTGCCATAAGTTGACAGGGAATTTGAAGGCATATACACACACACAAGCTGCCTTGGGTCCAGTATTAGAAGCAAGATGGTGTGTGTGTGTGTGCACACACACATATACATAAACTGTATTCACCAATATAAATCTTGGCAAGATTTATTCAATGGAGGTTTGTCATTGCCATCCTCTGAGGCTGAGGGAATGTGACTTGCCCAAGGTCACCCAGTGGGTTTACATGACTGAACTTGGATTTGAACTCTGGTTTCCAGAGTCATAGTCCAATGCTCAAACCACTACACCAAGAATATACAGGAATACAGAGGGCATATTTTAGCAGCTTCAAGGGAAAATCTGCAAGATGGTTCTGCCTTAACAGCCAGGGTTTATATGGAATCTGAGATGCACTATCTTCCCAAACCTTGTAGCAGTTGATGGGAATGGTGCCCTTCCCCATCTTTAAGAAGTTGCCATTTGCCATGTCTCCCTAAATGTAATGGCGGGGGGGATTTGTAATTCAGGAGATGTTCTGCAAATTTCCATTGCTAATGTGCTTGGTCCCACACGCTCCCATCTTTCTGCTCTGTGCATGGAAGAAATTGGTGAGAACGATACAACACAAAGAATAGGAAAGGTGGTGATGCAGAGTGTGTGTGTCTTATTGCACCTTTACTAACAGCTTCCACAAGACTCCTCACCCTCCGCTAATAGATTAACATAACATGGAAGTTATTCATGTGTGTCCCCTTATGAATTAAACCCTACTAGTGAGTCCCCTTGAATGATCTGAGTACTCTTCTTGATACCTTAACACACTGCACTTTTTCCTGGCAAGGCCAACGCTTGAAGCATCGGGGCCACTTGACTTTTCGAGGCCAACAGGTTGGTATCTCAATAGTTGGAGCCAGCTCAACTTCCACTTGGTAATCGGATGTCTCGACAGCAACTCGAACCATGGAGCTAAAGCCTTCTAAAATGCTGACTTTGTCTGTAGAAGAGACAGCAAGAGGATATTGTCAATAGTGGCTGGCCTAGAGCACCCACAAAGCAAATGAAAGAACTAGCTGGATCTTAATGTGTTGGTTTGATACTACTTTCTTGATGCTTTCCTCCTGTCTCTAGTAATGACCTCAAAAGGGAGTGAGAATTGTGGCTCTATATGAAAACATTCTGGGGGTACTTCAGACTAAAAGACAAGCCAGGATATTCATCTCAAGCATTATGCAGCCTAGAACACCATTGCAACATAAAAGAGCCACCTCTGATTACATATCTTACAAACTGGAGGCCCTTAACTGACAGATGACAGGGTGGTGTATTCACGAGCCCCTAATGTCAGGGATGTGATCTTCAGTCTAATGGTGCATCTACACTGTGGAAATGCAGTTTGACACCACTTTAATTGCCCTGGCTCCAGAATCATGAGATTTGTTGTTTTGTAAGCACCAGCACTGTTTGGCAGAGGAAGCTAAAGACGTAACACTACAAATCCCAGGATTTCAGAGGCTGGAACTAGAGCACTTAAAGTGGTGTCAAACTGCATTATTTCTACATTGTAGATGCACCCCAACTCCTCTAAAAAGAGTCTTTACATGAAGCAGTGATGATCCTTTGATTCTGCTGCTGCACTACATCCAGATCGGTTTTTGCCAAATGGTGCTCAATGGGCAGCTGTCAGCTGCAGCTACTTCTAGTTTCAACATACTAAAATAATGGGGACAGATTAGATAGGCTCCTATAAGCCCATACAAGTGGTTTCTCCCAGCCCCTGCAACAGCAGGGCTTCTCCTTCACAAAGTGCTGGATCAGAAACAGTGGTGGAGAAGCAAACATTCAATAGCCAAATAGACAGTCAATGTGCTGGAGAGAGATATGGAATAGATGGAGTCTATGGATCTCTTCATATGATCAGAGGTGTAAATGATAAAAACAACAACAACATAGCTAGCTCCTCTTTATTTCATGACCATTGCCCTTTTCAAATACTCTAGCACAGTCTTTCAAAGGGTAGTGATCAAGGATGCGGTCATACTTTACAAATCCATTTAAACCCAGCTTTGCCCCTGAAAAGTTAGTCAGAAGCTACAGACCAAATTGTTAAAATGATCACTATAGGGCAGAGGTAGGCAAAGCTGGCCCATGGGCCATTGGTTTTGCTGGTTAGGGTCCCTGGGATTTGCCATTCAGCAACATCTGGGGGGTACATAATGCCCCTACCTTAGGGAATATGTAAAGTGGGATGATGAGCACCCTCTTTTTGTCTTTAAGATGCTGGATTCTCTCTCTCTCTCTCTCTCTCTCTCTCTCTGTTATCAGATTCAAATTCCAGTTCCCCATAAAGTTCATGTGATCCTCAAGCCCTCCCCGAAGACATCATCACGGCACATGCCGTTACGCACGGCGCGCTGTCAGGACGTCCTTCCAGCGCAGCATCTTGACACGCTGCGCCGGAAGGGGTTCAGGTGTCCTTTTTGCCGGCTCTGAAAGGACCAGCATTTTGCTGCTCCTTTCAGGGCTGGGAAAAGGGTGGATTGGGGTCGAGGAGTGGGGCAGCCTTGGCCCCAATCCTTCGCTTCCCGGGGCAGCCCAGAGCCACCCGTCTGCATCCCCCCTTAGATTATCTGTCTTTCTCATATCCTCCCTGTTGAAACAGCTTCATGGACCTCAGGTTTTCTTTCAAAGATATAGAAAAGGGCTCTAATTCCCCAATAGGGCTGCAAGCATTTAGGGGAAGTACCAGGCTTGCTGTGCTTGCCTTCTCAGAATAATGAATGTAGGCCAATGGCTATGTTATCTGGGAATTATTGAAACTGCAGTACAACATAAGTTGAGGATTCCAGGTTCAGAACAGTTAAGTCTTCATGGCCCTTGTGGCTCCTTCCAAGTATAAGATGCTATGATTCCTTCACTTATGGCACAACAAAGTCCACTCTATGTAGCCATCACTAAAAGAGATTTTTTTTGGAGAGTCCTTTGTGTTAGCCAAGAATTGAAGGATGTCTGGACAGGACACAGAAAGGACCTAGATGCTGAGGAGAGAAAATGCAAAGGCCCTGCTTGCAGTGATAGGCCACGGGAATTCTGTTGCATATCTTGTACATCCATGCCATTTAATCTGGCCCTTAGCCATTTGCTCTGTTGCTCTCTTTCCAAGCCATTTTAGCAATTACTGTTACACCTTTCTGGTTTGTGAGACTGTTAAAGCAATCCTATTAGCTACTAAGTAAGTGGCAAAGAAGAAAGAGTGCTAGCCAGGAAAAGTTTCCCTTGCTTCCTCCATGGGCCTGGCACCATTCTTTACTTGCAGAGTGAAAATCTCCTCTCACTATTTGTTTCTTCTTTGCCATGTGCTGAGTGCCTCAGGAGGATAAAATGCCAAGTGCGTGAGAATTAGAAGTCTCCTTGTAGTCTCTCAAAGGGACATGCCACATGCCTAGATAATCTTGTGGCAGATCACTTGAATACTTGCTAAGGATTCAAATGCCAGCCAGCATCTAGAGGCAGAAGGGCAATAGTGTAGACCTCTGAAAGGGGCTCAGAGCATCCTGCTGTGGGGAACTGGTTGAAAGTCCTGCAAAAGTGCAGGGAGACAACAAGTTACAATTAGTTTTGAGAAGGCAAGAGCTGCTAAGACAAAACAAAAACAAAACTTGAGCCATTCTCCAGCAAACTCACCCTTTAGATTACAAGATACGATTGATTTCTCCACAAGTTCTCGGAAGACAGCGAGGACTTTAGCCGGCACAAGGTCACCCTGAATATTCACATCTTTCTCATGCCATTGTTGGAGGCTCTTGGAGAACTGCTCAACTTCTAGCCACTGCTGCAGGTCCTCTGGGTCCCTGACAGGAGACAGGAGACTGGCCCCATGTGCTGTGTAGTAACGCCAGTGACGTATCTGGCCCTCTTTGTACCCAGACAGGCCAAACAAGGGGACGGTGATGAGGAACTGGTTGGGTGCTAAGACCTAGACAGATTCAGAAAGGATGGAACAGAAAATGTAAAACAGGAGAAGACAGCAACTGTGCAAGGCAATCCACTTGGAGGGAAACTAATAACAGGAGCCTAACCTAGGTATGTTTCTGGTTTGTTTAGATTTTTTTCAGGGAGGGCCCTTGAAAGATCTGGGTCAAAAATGTCTATTTCCCACAACATGGAGTACATATAGGTTAATGGTAGTCAAAGCACTGCCTTAGCTTGTGTGTGGCTCCCAATTCCCTGGACTAGCCAAAACAAAAGTAAATTGCCTCTGCTGGGACCTATTTTAAATAGGTTGCAGCATGCAGTGCACTATTTCACACTTTTAAAAACGTATGTTTTTCAAAACCAGAAGGGTACTTCTAGCCACATCTGGTTTTTGGCATTTTTGGCACTCAGTGTGGTCTCCAAAGGATCCTGGAGGCAGAAAATTAGCCTGCAGATCTACTCAGCTACTCCCTCAATATAATACATGACATGACTGAATGTACTTCACATATATAATTCCATGCAGCCACCCAGCAAGTAAACCAGTAATATTATTGTCTTTGTGTGGCCATGCAAGTTAAAGTGAGAAAACAAGGCCACCCAAGAGAGCTCAGAACTGAGATCTGAGCTAGGGACTTCCTGGCTCACAGTTTAGTGCAATCCCAGGCATGCAGTGACTTGACATCAATATTGAACCATCTCCTTGAGACATAGGCAAAAGTAGGGTTTGGTCAAGCAGAATAATATAACAGCTATATACACATTCAAATGATCTTCTCAGTTTAACAGACAACCTGATCACACAGTTTGGCTTTGGAATATCATTTGACAACGACTTGGGTATAGTTTTGCAGTAGAATCACTGAGCTAGTGATAGTGATTTAGGGGGGTTGCAGACTGCCAGAAAAAGTGCAAATTCAGTCCACTTTTAGGGTTAGGGTTAGGGTTAGGGAATCATGGGAACTGTAGTTTATTGTGGCACTAGAGCTCTATGACAGAGAAGGCTCAATGTCTCAGAAAAAAAAACAATTCCCATGATTCCCTAGCTCTAACTCTAACCCTAAAAGTGGACTGAATTTGCACTATTTCTGACAGTTTGTAACCCCTGATAGTCGAGGATGTAAACTCTCCAAAGCAGTTTTTCTTTGAGAGTAACTTTTCTTGGAGGAGCTTCTATAGGAGGCAAAGATTCTAAATACCATCCCCAAAGGTTATACTCCTACTCTTTTTTGTTGGAGGCCTTGTTTTTTTAAAGGGGTGGATCCAATAGGTTGTGTTAAGGGACTACAGTCTTGTTGCGTGGCTGTTTATTGTTGGGATATCTCAGAGTTCCAGTTTATCTGCCAGGATTTTTTAACGCTGACATGAAACCAGCGAGGGCAAATAAAATGAAACTAAATTCAGAGACATCTACCGGTAGTTGGAAAAAATACAAGGTGTGGATGGACGTTTCCCTAAAAAAACAGGCATGCAGTTGAGAGGTACTTCTGGGCCCAGTATTATCTATGCAGGCAGTGGGGTTGCTATGAATGCTTTTTAGCAACGCAGACTGATTAACTACCTGCAGTCTGATCCAGTTACACATATACAGTCAGCCCTCCCTGTTCACCAACGTCCCATTCCCAGTTTTGAGTTTCTGCGAACAGCAAGCCAAGAGGAACAAAATGGCAGGCACCGCCATTATAGTCAATGGGGCTTGAATATCCACATTTTTCGATTTTGCAGGGTGTGTGTGTCCAGAATGGATACCCTGCAAACAGGGAGGGATGACTGCACTTATTTTATTCCAGACTATATGCACACATGCTCTGTATATAACACTGCCTTGAACAACAGTCTGGAAACTGCAAAATTTAGCTGCCAAAATGCTTGGGGGATCTAAACAGTTTGGTCCTATCACACCAGTTTTGCACTAGTTGCATTTGTTCATTTTCAGGCTGAATTTGAAGTACTGGTATTAACCAAATATGGAAAATCCTCAATGGTCTGGGATCAGATTATTGGAAGGACTGCTTGCACCAGCCTTGTCCTATCTTCTGCATACTGTATTTTGGACTATAAACTTCCATTACCCATTAGTGTTGGTCATGCTGGCTGTGGATTGCTTGTATGTGCTGTATTCTAGAACATCTGGAGGCACATGTGAACCTGGTAGGATCTTAGACCTCGTTCCCACTATGATTTAAAGTGAATTGCTGATCAGGTTATATGACTGTCATTCCCACCTGAAACCAGTTCATCATATTGAGCTCGGTATCAATTGCGATGAAGTGAGGCAAATACAAAAAACCTGCTGCTTCCTGAAACTAGTTTTTTGGTGGTTCTTTTAAAAAGAATCAATTCTGAAGTGTGTTCAACAAGTGGGAATGATGGATCT
>CM034703.1:139458243-139476035 GCA_020142125.1 Phrynosoma platyrhinos | reverse complement strand
TTTGGTTACTTTTCGCTTCGTGGCCAGGGTGTGATAAGGTCCTAAGTAACATTAGGTCCTCCAGTGTGACTCTATGGTCAACTTCCAGAAGAAGTTAACAAAATAGTTGTGCTGGATGACCAAAAGATTCCTAGAGATAACATATTAACCAAGTCTGTGAATAATTAAATCCACAAAAGTCAAACCCGTAGATGTGGAGGGCTGACTGTACTGTACTGCAAACTGGAGCTAAATTATTTTGTTGGTGTAGATCCAGCCCAAGTCTACCCAAGGCATGCCTCCTCAGTTTCTGTGCAATCAGCCTCTATCTTTTGACTCTACCTCCATCTCCTACTTAATTGCTGTTTATAAATCCAATTAGAATATAAACACTTTAAATGAGACATAATTTTCACAACCCTAAATGAGAATTTGCACCTCAGATTTTTGAATTGGAATCAGCAGATTTACTACTGTGCCACTTGGTCTTAATTAAGGCTGGGAAGAAAAAAAAGTGATTCAAAAGATGATCGTGAAAGGTAGCCAAGAAATGTATGAAATATAATATACAAATAGAACAAATAAAAAATAGGTGAAATTAATCCAGTAGCGTTTTGGAAGAAATGGCCTGTTTCCAGCTTGTTTTTACTGAATCATTTTGATGATTCCCTCAAGAAAGAAATCCAAATGAAATGAATGGGTTTACATCTGGTTAGATATTAACAGATACTAATACAAGTGCATTGTTAATCTCTTATTTCAGCTCAGAAGCCTGACCAGCATGGGATGTGTCTTAAAATGTTAGATCTCCTTTTGAATAAAGTATATATTTGTAGGTTCTTAAATTTATTTTTTTAATCCAAATATACCCTCCACACACACTTTTCTTCATAGCTCAGCTTCAAAAGTAGTTTTCTATGGAATGGCACACTGTGACAATCCTTCTTTAATCACATACCTTTTCTAGAGGTCATACTGCACAAATTAAATTAATTTAAATTCAGTGGAACAGTGTGTGTCCACTCTGGCAACATATGTATTTTCCTGTACAGGTGAATATCCCTTGTCTGGAATTCCCAAATCCGAAATAGTCCAAAATCCAAAATTGTCCACATAGGAGGCTGAGATAGTGACACCTTTGCTTTCTGATGGTTCAGTGTATCCAAACTTTGTTTCATGCACAAAACTATTAAAAATATTATGTGTAAAATTGCCTCCAGGCTAAGTGTATAAGGTGTATACAAAACATAAATTAATTTCATGTTTAGACTTGGGTCTCATCTCCAATATATTTCATTATATATATGCAAATATTCCATTTTTTAAAAAAGAAATCCCAAACACTTCTGCATCCCATGCATTTCGGATAAAGGAGATACAACCTGTAGATTTCCAAACTTTAGTCCTCCAGGCGTTTCAGACAGCAACTTCCAGAAGCCCCAACCTACTTGGACAAAAGGCAAGAATTCTGGGAGCTGAAGTCCAAAACATCTGGAGGACCAAAGTTTGGGAATCATTGCTATAGATACTGAATTGTTACCCAGTGTACCAGCAGCCTCAACTGAGAGGCCAAAGAAGCAGGCATTTTTAAAAGTGATGGCAGGCATTTTGCATCCCCCCCCCCATTCAAGCATTCAGAATAGGTCTTCTTGGAAAAATAAAATTGCCAACTGCTGCCAAACGTTTGCCTTCAAAATAATTTTGTCTCTTATCCAAAAACCAAGTCAAAGGAGAGAGAGGTGTCAAATCCAAATAAATAAATAAATAAACAGAATGGTCCTTGTCAATTCAGCAGAGCCCTAGTTTCCTCAACACATAATAGAAGAGCATGCTGCAGAAAATAATTGTCACTTTTAGCTGTTATTTACACTGTTATTCCATTGCTGATCTTCTCATGCCTGTTCATTAAAAGAGGATGCTAGCTAGAAGTGGATCACACTATATTGATCTTGCTGTCATCGACTGGATTCTATTTTCATTTGTGTCCTGCATCATACTGGGACAGGCTTATTTATGGATTTCTTGCAAGGTTTGAACATTTGTGAGAACAAAACCAACAACCTGATCTTCTGCTTCTGCACTGGCTTCTCCCTACACTTGAGGTTTATGTACCTTGCCCACTCAATTGACCATTTCATGCCTCTGGTCAGTAGTTCACAAAAGCTACTGTTACATTAAAATCTTCGGTTATTAAGGTTGTCAGAACTATTTCTTCTTGCATCTGTTAACTAAACGATAATGATAATCTTCATTATTCAAGCCTCTTTTCAGTTTACTCCAGTTAGATCATCTAAGGCTTCATCCGCACAGGAGAAATAACACAGTTTGATACAACTTTAACTGCCGTGGCTCAATGCTGTGGAATTCTGGAAATTGCAGTTTGCAGTGTGTTGTGGGACCAATGCTCCCTGACAGAGGTCCAAAACACACTGCAGAAATAATCCACTTTAACTACCCTGGCTCAGTGCTAGGGAATTCTGGGAACTGTGGTTTAGTGAGATGTTTAGACTTCTCTGTCAGAGAGCTCTGGTGCCACAATGAACTACAGTCTCCAGGATTTCCTAGCACTGAGTCAGGGCAGTTAAAGCGCTCTCAACTGGATTATTTCTGCAGTGTGTTTTGGACCAGAAAATACCTGTATGGACAAGTTACAAGGGCTGGCCTGGGTGTGGAGTCAGGGCATGGTGACCGCATCCTCTCACCATCCACCTAAACCAGGGGTAGGCAACCTTTCCCCTTTAAGGGCCGAGGGACTTCAGCTCCCAGAATCCCAGGAGCTATTGGCCAACATGGGACTAAAAGCAAAGCAAAGCAAAGCAGCTTATTTATATACCGCTTCATATCACGCTATGGGATGTCTAAGCGGTTTACAACTGTGAGCTGATTGCCCCCCAACAGTTGGGTACTCATTTTAACGACCTCGGAAGGATGCAGGCCTGAGTCGAGCCTCAGCCCTGGCTGGTATTGAACTCGCAACCTTGTGGTCTATGAGTAAGTGGCTGCAGTACAGGCATTTAACCACTGCTCCACCAGGGCTATTGGCCAACATGGCTGAGGCTTCTGGGAGCTGAAGTCCCTCGGCCCTTAAAGGGGAAAGGTTGCTTACCCCTGACCTAAACAGACGGCGGGTGCCATCAGGGCACTCCCTAGGCACAGCATTTAAACACGCTGTGCCAAAGGAGTGCAGAAAAGCTGCCGTCTCGGTTGCACGGGTGGCTTTTTGCTGCTCCAAAAAAAATGCTACGGCCCCGATCTGGTGCTCCCAGGGGTGCATGGAGCCACACCTTAGGGGCGATCTGTAGATCCCCTAAGCATCTCACAAAATTCCCAGGATTCCATAGCATGGAGCCATGGCAGTTAAAGTGACATCAACCTGGATTATTTCTGCAGTATGGATGTAGCCTAAAAGATATAATTCAGTGCTTTCAACTCATGTTTGTAACAGTCTGGACAATTACTGAGAAAATGAGAGCCAAAGTCAAAGTGGCACAAATAGATCTTCCTCCATTTTTTAAAAAAAGGTAAACAGAGCTGTGATGGGGGTAGGCTTGGGTTTGTGGTGATACTGGAGAGGATAGTGTATGTTTCTATCCACATCTTTACAAAATCTTCAAATGGGGTAAAATGCTAATGGTAATTATTTGTTTTCCTTTACTGGGCCAACAACAGCTTCAGTTCAACTCACAGTCTTATCGCATTATTAAACAAACCCAGAAGGCAAACAAAAAGATGTGTGTTTTTTCTCTTTCCCTTCATAACTCTCATTCTCTTTGGGTTGTAAAGTGTGGGAGACAGTAGCATCACTGGAGGATGCGGGGTGTGTGGATGCACCAGATGACACCCCAGAAGAGGGATGACACCCTAGAAGAGGGGGTGACACTTCATCAGTTCCCCACTCCCCACGGGGCCTTCATGGGGTCTTGGGCATATCCCATGTGCCACGGAAAGGCCTTGGACACTCTGTCCAGGCCACCGCGAGGCCTTGGGCTTGTCTCCTGGGCTGCCATGAGGCCTTGGGTGTCCCATCCGGGCCACCGCGAAGCCTTGGATGTGATTCCCAGGCCTCCGTGAGGCCTTGGGTGCCCTGTTGGGGTTGCCACAAGGCCTTGAGCACCATGTCCAGGCCACCATAGGGCCATGCACACAATTCACTATTGAGCGTGTGCATGCACACACCTGTGCAGCACATGCACTGGAAGTCCCACGCCCAGAAGCCCTGTCCCCCACACCGGGTGTCATCAAGTTGAGGTATGCCACTGGTGGGAGAGCGTTGTAAAAGGGTCATTTTTGCCAAACGGGTTATTTCAGCTTGGCAAATGGGACACCTTTATAACTTTTATGACCCTCTCCCACAGTTTTACAACTAGAAGCAAAATGAAAAAGAATGAGGTCATAAAGGTAAAGGTAGTCCTTTGACATGAGTGTCTTGTTGTGTCTGACTGTAGGGGTGTGTGCTGATGTCTTACTAAGCCGATGAGCCAGGGTTGTCCAAAGATGAGTCCATGGTCAAGTGGCTAGCATGAATGCACAGAACACTGTTACCTTCCCACTGAAGTAGTACTTATTTATCTACTTGCATTTGCCTGCTTTTGAACTGCTAGGTTGGCAGAAGCTGGGACTAGTGACAGGAGCTCACCCTGTCATGCAGCTCCTGGGTCTCGAATTGCCAACCTGTCAATCTTCCAATTGTCAGAATTGGCATCTTAAACACTAAGCCACCGCATCCCCTGAGGTGATACGGAGGGGGCGGGGAACACATCTTTTCGTTCACCTGTTGGGTTTGTTTAACAATGCGCTAAGGCTTAATGTGTCCACCTCTGTCACAGTTGCATTTACCTTTTAAAAACTGTGACTGTAAGACTGGCATCATTGTTTCTTCTTTTTCAGCTTAAGACAAAGAAAGTTATTAAAAAGCTTGCATTAAATTGTAACAACGGGCTGTGCTACAGGCTGCAAAGAACAGACAGTGCAATGCTTGCGAGGGAGACAGATAGGAAGCAAAAGAGATTTGTAACACAAACAACACTTAAGAATCAACTGGAGTTCAAGACTCCATCACGTCTTATTTCTAGTTGCGCATGCTTAATAGGTTGTTAAATATTAACTGACACACCCTGGGAGGCATAATCACAGTTTTTAATGAACATGGGATGTATGTAGAACGTGGGGGAACATATCAAGGGGAAATATGGAAAGTTTGTACACTTCACGACCCAGTAGGAAAACTGTGGCCGAGAAAAGAGACAGATATTATGTAAAATCCATAATGGGTGTACTTCATGATTTTTTTCCAGTTTCACCCAAGCCTACAGACTTGTTAAATAAAACTAAACTTCTTTTGGAAATTCTGCTTGCTTCATCACTTTATCCTGGGCAAGGGTTTGTTGTGCTAACCTTCTGTTTCTCACAAAAACCACACAGGGAATCCACTTACAGAGCTCCTGTCATCATATTTACTTTGACAAAAGAAGTCTAAAGGTGCATCCACACTGCAGAAATAATCCAATTTGACACCACTTTAACAGCCATGGCTCAATGCTATGGAATTCTGGGAAATGGAGTTTGTCATGGTATCAGAGCTCTCTGGCAGAGAAGCCTAAAGTCTCACAAAACTACAGTTCCCAGAATCCCAAAGTATTGAGCCATGGCAGTTAAAATGGTGTCAAACTGGATTATTTCTGCAATGCAGATGTAGTCTAAATGAAAATCTACCCACTTTTGCGGGTTTTCCCCTCCTTTTAAATCCCGTTTCTGCACTGGATTTCCCCGTGTGATAAGGTCCATAGATTGCCCACTACTGGTATTTCCTTGAACACAGTGAGTATGGCAAGAATCAAGTATGCACACTACAAAATGCACCACAATCCTGTACAACATCTTCAGAATACAAATCAATGTGGAAAGGTTTTCCTAATGGCAGTACCATAAAAGCATCTACATTAAAATCTAGTTAAGGAGGCCCAAAGTCATAATTCCTTGCATTTGTTCTTTATGGTTTTGGTAGAGATCTAACAACTCAAGAACAAGACGTTAGCAGTTCATGCATTAGATCAGGGGTCGGCAACCTACGGCCCGCGGGCCGGAAATGGCCCCATTCCCCGGACTTACTGGTCCAGGCCGTTGGTTGCCGCCGTCGCCGCCCCCGCGCGCCACCGTCCAGGCGCGTTTTTGGCCATGCTTGCTGCGGCCGCCATTTTGGATGTCAAAATGGCGGCCGTGACGCATTTGCGTATGCACAGTACTCTTGCTCATGCGCAAACGCGTCACAGCCGCGATTTGGACTACCAAAATGGCGGCCGTGACATGCGCCGTGGCGGCTGCAGCCACGAGCACTATGGTAGCGGTTGTGTGTGCGGGAGGGTCGCGCGCGTTGGAGGAGGCTACCCTCCTCCACCGCATGCGACCCCCCCGCACACGCGACCGCCATAGCGCTCGCGGCAGCCACCGTAGCACTTGCAGCTGCAGCCGCCATGGCGCATGTCGCGGCCACCATTTTGGTAGTCCAAATCGCGGCCGCGACGTGTTTGCGCATGCGCAAAATGCGTCACGGCCACAATTTGGACTACTAAAATGGCGGCCGTGTTTGCGGGGGGGTTGTGCGCGGCAACAGAGGGTGCACGCGCACACATGAGTGCGTGCGCCGCCATTCTCCCCCACCTCAGCCCAGCCGAGACCTGGGCAACAGGAGACCAGCCCAAGTCTCAAAAAGGTTGCCTGTGCCTGCATTAGATGGTATTGATCTTTCCAAAAACTTCAGCCATTTGGTATATTATTTAGCATATGAACCATTTCCCAGTATAGAGAACCTTAGAAAGCTTTAAATGTCATTCTGTAATGAATGCCAGTGTGGTGTAGCATTGGACTAGGAGTCCGGAGACTAGAGTTTGAATTGCGGCTCAGCCATGTAAGCCCACTGGTTGACCTTAGGCACATCATGCTCTTTCAGCCTGAGAGGATGGCAATGGCAAACTACCTTTGAAGAAACTTGCCAAGAAAACCCCATGTCAGGTTCGCCTTAGGGTTGTCGTCAGTCAGAAATGACTTGAAGGCATGTAATAACAACAACAATGAAATCTGATATCTGAAATGGCAATACAGTTGCCCCTCCGTTCTTGCAGACTTGGGATCCGTGTCCCTTGCTTATCTGCGGGAGGTGAACGGAGGGGCACAAAATGGGGCACACGCCCGCTGGTGCGTGCCTCCATTCAAGCCTATGGGGCTTTAATATACGTGATTTTTCATTCTCGTGGGGGGTCTGGAACAGTATTCCAAAAAGACCACACTTAAAGCTGTTCTTCCTTGAACAAAACACATCCAAAGACAGGTTTGAAAGGGAAACACTGAACAAGAATATGTTAAATGGTTCAGCTTTACTCTCTGTGACTTCAACTGTATAAAAGGGGAAAAGGAAACAGGGGGAAAAAAGGAATATATGTTGATCAGCTGGTCCATACAGTGGTATTTTTATTACCAGCCAATTTTTCAAATTTGATGACACATGCTTAGGATATACTGCAGTAGTCTGTACTTGTACTTTTTTTTTGCATTTCTTCTTTTCCTTTTTAATTTTGCTTCTCATATACAGTTGTCCCTCCCCATTTGCAGACTTCGAGTCCGTGGTCTCAATCTTTGCAGGAGGGGCAAGTAGCTATAGTTAAAATGTTGACACCCCCGTGCGCCCCCCTTCACGCACGATAGGTGTGTGCACCATTATTTTCAATGGGGCTCAAATATTTGTGAGCCTCCATTTTTGCAAGGGGGGGTCCAGAACGGATCCCCGTAAATCGGGAGGTACAACGGTACTTCACTATTGCATGGAATTTTCTTCATCTTACATGTGTTAAATCTGTTTATCTGTGCTTGGATGCACTAGTCACCTACCAATGATTATTGGATTATTGTAAACAACAACTATTAAGATCATCACCATGCTAATATGTTTTGAGATTCTGTTACAGTTTTTGTGTATACAGGGCACTCCATCTGATGAATCATGCTGCAAAACATAAAAGCACAGGCCAAATAAAACTGGTAGGGCTGCATCTGTTCTGCAGACATAATCTAGTTTGACACCACTTTAATTGCCATGGCTACATGCTATGGAATTCTGGGAATTGTAGTTTTGTAAGACATTTAGCCTTCTCCGGCTACATCCACACTGCAGAAATAATCCCGTTTGACACCACTTTAACTTCCATGGCTCTTTAATTCCACGATTATAGTTTTGTGAGATATTTAGCCAACTCTTTCAGAGAGCTCTGGTCCCCCAGTGAACAACAAATCCCAGGATTCCATAGCATTGAGCCCTGGTGGCAGTTAAAGTGGCGTCAAATTGGATTATTTTTGCAGTGTGGATGCAGCCTCTGTGAGAGCTCTCTGGTGCCACAACAAACTACAGTTCCCATAAATCCATAGCACTGAGACATGGCAGTTAAAGTGGTGTCAAACTGGATTATTTCTGCTATGTGGATGCGGCCTTTGTCTCTAAGATGACTCAAGACTTTTAAGTTTCTTGCACAGCACTTACAGGAACTTGAATGGAACGGGAACGGAACAGAACAGGACAAGAACGCATGTTACTGCACAGGAGAACGCTACCAATTCTGCCAGGAGTCCTCAAGCCAATCTCTATCCATGCTATGGCAGCCAATTTTGAAGAAAGATTTTGAACCGTTCTTCAAAATCGGCTGCCAGGAATGGCTGGGGAACAGCTTGGGGACTTCTGGCAGCATCAGTAGTGTTTTCCTATGCAGTAACGTGTGTTCTTGTCCTGTTCTGTTCTGTTCATTTCCGTTCCATTCCCATTCCTCTAAGTGTTGTGTGATAAATGTATTTGTGTTGCAAGTAAAAAATCTCTTAACTAGACAGGGTGGGCAATTTCAGCAGGCCCCATGGCCAGTTTTCTGTGCTGGCTCTCTCCAAGGGTACATGGAAGATCTCATGACATAAACACTAAAATGGCCAAAGATCCACTTCTGATTTTGAAGAACAGGAATTATTTCCTCCCCTATTGAACAGAGCAAGGGCTTCCTCTAGCCCAGTGGTTCCCAAACTGTGAGGTGGGACCCCGGGGATGTGTGTGCGAAAGTTGCTCACAAGGGAGCATGAGATTCGGGAGCCTTGTTCCCTTCTCCTACCCCTTTCACAAACCATTTTATGTGTACAATTTACACATGCATTGAGTTAAATATTGAAATTACTTAACTAAAACTGTTCTAATTTGAACAATGTTGTTTCCTTATGTTAAAATATGAATATATATGAATGTGAAAATGAAAATACACGTACTAAATGAACAAAATATTTTTATTCATATACAGTTGGGACCTCCTTATCCACGGATTCCTTATCCACGGATTCAACTCAAATACAGCTACTAAATGAACAAGATATTTTTATTCGTGTACAGTTGGGACCTCCTTATCCCCAGATTTTTTACCCATGGATTCAACTATCCACAACCTGAAAATATTTTAAAAAATATATAAATTCCAAAAAGGAAACCTTGATTTTGTCATTTTTTGATAAGGGATACAATGATACTTCCATTGCATTTAATGAGGCTTGAGCATCCATGGATTTTGGTACCCACAGGGAGTCCTGGAACCAAACCCCAGCAGATACCAAGGGTCCACTGTACTACGTGGCATGAGGGGCACAACGTTCACATGTAGATGTAAAGGGGGTCCCAAGGGTAAATGTTTGAGTGTCACTGCTCTACCCTGTTTAAACATAAGTTGCTGCTATTGAAGGCTTTTAGGAGAGAGAACTGACTTTTTCAGGTCCCAGAAAATTGGCAGGTTTGGGTGTCTGGAGGGGTCAAGGGTAGGCTGACCATATTTCCTTGAGACAAAAACAGGACACTGGGATGGCAAAAATGGGATGGGGCTATGTAATATTCCATACTTGTGAAAAAGTAAGATGATAACAAAAGTTTTGTTATATGAACATATTGAGCTAATTATTATTCCTCCGTGACAGAACTCATACAAAAATTTAGGGAGTTGTAGAGGGGGACTGTATTTCACCACGATCGTCCCATGAATAATATTGCAATAATTTAATCTATTTTAATGTACCATTTTTCTATGTTTTTAATTGTACCTTTTTAATATTGTGAGCTGTTCTGGGTCCCAGTTCTTGGAAAAGAGCAGGATACTACTACTACTAATAGTAATAATAACAATAATAATTTCTCAGATGAATTAATTTTAACACAACAAATTTTTGGTCTTTCAACACTTTATCATTAAACCTCTCACACTTCATGACACAATTTTGTGGGTTTTGTGTTTGTTCATTTTTTTGACAACCACAGTTTCAAACAGGCATCTTCAAGCCATTTTTGCAACGTAACAGGGCATTTTTTCTTGAAAACAGGACAAAATGGACATTTATATTAAAACGATGGGACTGTCTGGAAAAATGAAAAAAACAACAACCCCTCAGTACTGTCCCATTTAAAGCGGTACATATGGTCAGCCTAGTCAAGAGCCACAAAAATGCCTTGAGGATACTTGTGGCTCCAAGTCTTCACTTTGCTCATCCTTAGATCTAGTGAGGCAATAATCTGAAGATTCCCACCTTGAAAGCTTGAAAACAAAATCCAGTTCCAGATTCTGGTTTTATATACAACAGTAAAGAGCTGTCCTTACCTTATTGTGGATGTACTGCTCTACAGCTTCTTCTGTGAGTTGCTTCATGGTAAGAACTTGATCTTCTGTGCTTCTCCAAGGAAAGCCTCCTGATATTGCTGCAGGGACAATCCCAGTATTTTCACCTCTACCTCAAAAATACTCGCTTTCCCTGCAAACGGAGAAGAATGAATGGGATTCTTCTTTTGGTCTGGCATGTCAACTTTTGACCCCACTTAATATCTAAATCCATCCCCAATTTTCTCCCCACATTTTCTTGAGTGGGTTGTATTTCCCTCCCACTCCCTAAATTTGAGCCCTCGCATAAGTTAATAGAGATATTGAGAAAGCTATAGAATATGTGGTTTAAATCAGAGCATTTCCCCAGCTATACTTAAAGGTTCAGCATTCCCTGAATGCCATAAAGATTGTTTGTCCAGCCCAGATAGTTAGCAAAGTATTCAACTTCCTCCCACTCCTCCTCTCTGCAAGTGTACGGCTATTTTTACACGTTTTTGGGGTTGCAGTCCACAGTCTCTGCTCCTTATCTCTCCTTTCTTTCTCCTGCTATGTTGACAGTAAATGCCACACCACTTGGGCCTTGCTTGCCGTTTGCTTGGCTTTCTTGACTGTAAACACACACTAAGCTGCCTCTTGTTAGCTGCCAGCTGGCCAAACAAGCACACAAACACAACGCAAATTGTCCTGAAAGTGGAAAGAATTGATCGGGCCCTTTATCAATCGAACAAGAGCGGGTGGCTCTTTGCAAAAGGTTGCATCACAATGACAGGGGCACAGGCAATATATTCCAAGCTACACAAGGCCACTTTGAAACAAACAAGCAAACAGCTGGGCTCGGCTTTGCAGCATGTTCCATATTGGCAGCATTTTCTCTACTCGCTCTTGCGATGCCACAAGAGACTGGCAGCAGGGCTTTCTGTTCTGCCTAAAAGTGTGTAGTTAAAGGCAATTGGGCTTAGGCATGCTGGTTTCATTGCCTCTATCCCCCAATCTGGGAAGGAGTGAGTCATCCTGAAAATGTCCCTTGCTCATTGTTCATGAGGCAGTGTTACGTACTTTGCAAGGTGCATCTGTTGGGCCCTGGTATCTTTGAGACTTTGCTTTAGGGCTAAGGATTAGCCAATTGTTTCCTCCTTCCTGGCAGCCTGTAACACTAATCTCTGCTTGTGCCATTTCTGATCTCTCAGTGGTCTCTTTTAGACGGCTACCCATCTAAATCTGTCCATATTTTACTTGTCCAGAAAATGATCACCTCAAATATAACCTCAGATTTTAACTGTTGTTTATGATAGTGCCAAAATAATGACCGCAGACAACCTACAGACATTCTACATAGACAATGAGGACATCGAAATAGTAAAACATTTCCTGTACCTAGGATCAAACATTGATCAGACCAGGGATTGCAGTCAAGAGAGAAGAAAAAGACTGGGAATGGGAAGCGCAACCATGAAAGAGCTAGAAAAGATCCTAAAGAGCAAAGATATACAATTGAGCACAAAAGTTAGAATTGTCCAAGCCACTTTATTCTCCATCACCATGTGCAGATGTGAGAGCAGGACAGTGAAGAAAGAAGATAGGAGGAAAATCAACTCATTTGAGATGTGGTGCTGGAGAAGAGTGCTGAGGATCCCATGGACAGCCAGAAAGACAAACAAATGGGACCTTGAACAGAAGTCTCCCTGGAAGACAAGATGTTAAAATTGAGGTTCTCATACTTTGACCACATCATGAGAAGGCAGAACTCACTGGAAAAGACAACAATGTTAGGAAAGGTGGAGGCAAGTAGAGAGGAAGATCACATGCTAGATCAAGGAGGCCATAGGATGAATTTTCAGGACCTAAGCAGAGCAGTGGAGGACAAGGAGTCTTGGAGATGTCTCATCCACAGAATTGCCATGAACTGTGATCGATTCGAAGGTGGTTAACAACAACAATTAGCCAACTGTTCCCTCCTTCCTTGGAGCCTATAATGCTAATCCAATTGATTGCCAAGGGTATAATAATAATAATAATAATAATAATAATAATAATAATAATAATAAAAAATCCCTGCTTGTGACCTTTCTGATGTCTCTGTGGTCTCTTTTCCATTGATGGCCACCCATCTAAATCTGTCCATATTTTACTTGTCCAGAAAACAATCACCTCAAATATCACCTCAGTTTTTAACTGTTATTTATGATATTGCCAAAACAGTTCACAGCTGCAATCTCTCCCCAGGCTTTCCAGTCTTTGACCTCCCCTTCCCCTGCCCCTGAGGGCTCAGAAAATCCATCAACATTTTGCATCTGAACAGTTGAGCATCTGGGGTAGGTGAGGACTGGATAGGTCATATTATAGGACATCATACATAGCACTCTCCTTCCCTTTTTAAGCTTTCCTTTTCAGATGTGAGTGAAGTGAAAGCAGGCAGCATTTAGATGCTTACTGCTGAAGACAAGGACAGAGAGGCAACCAGTCAGCTGCTTGGGGCACCAGATTTCCATCGGTGCCCGCCTGCCTAAATTATGTAAATATCTTGGGGAACGAAATAGAAAACCGGCCAACCCTTTGGGAGGCAGCAGGCAGAGGTAACGTGGGAGGTCATATGCTAAATTATGTTGGCTGATGAAGACCTAGAGACGGTTGCAATGGTAAACAAGTGGAGAACTGGCAAACGTTCAAAATGAAATCGAGGACATAGTATCACCATCGGTTCTTGATTAATGAAGTGTTATTGTTGTACCTACCCTGCTCAGCATACTATAAGGGTCATGCTAAACATGAAGTGCTAAGTGCAGGAGTGGATTTCCCAGTTTTTTTCTTTTTGCCCAAAGCAGATGTGGGGGCTTCCAGTTTGAAATGGGCTGGAGCACTGGGGGAGAGGGAATCTAAATTCTGTGCTGTTATCCAAAATCATCCTGTTAGCATGATATTTACAATGCATGCAAAACTACAGGTGTATGTGGTCCCTTCTGCACCTAATACCAGCTTCCATAAATTGAGGTTTCTGGAAGCCCTAGTCATTTTGCTTTAGGCCTTCATTTGAAATTTAAACCTAAAGTTGTTGCATGCATTATTTGTTTTAGACAATATCAAGTTACACTGACTAGCGGACTGAGCTAGTATAAAACAGTCTCTTACAATTCTATAAAAAATGCCTAAGGAAAAAAAGTGAAACTGAGTAAAAGTAAAAGGAGTGCTGATTAAATCCAAGGTCATAAATTCAAGATCATTTCCTGGTTTATTAAGAGTTGCCCTTAAGATCATTCCAGATGTAATGACAATTTAAGATACCCCTCTGCAGTGTTTAAAAGTTTGCATAGCAGCATTATTTTAATTTGAACTGGACCCATTTAGTGCAGTAAGAAAATAAAATGAGCAGGGAAAAATAGGATTTTGTGCAGTTAGCAATAGGAGCTTTAATTTAAAAAAATGTTATTTATTAAAACAAACATTTACATGATAGGTGTTGTTGTTAACTGCCTTCAGGTTGACTCTGACTTATGGCAATCCTATGAATAATCTCCAAGTCACCCAGTCCTCAACAGCGCTGCCTACATCTTACAAACAAACTTCTTTTCCTACTGCCTTCCATCTTGCAAAGCATTATTGTCTTTTCTACTGAGTCATGTCTTCTCATGATATTGTCAAAGTATGGCAGACTCAGTTTATTCATCTTTGGCTTCTAGACAGAGTTAAGTTGTGATTTGGTTTAGGACCCATTTCTTTGTCTTTTTAGGAGTCCACGGTATCCTCAGCATTCCTCTCCAGCACCACATCTCAAATGAATTTATTTTCTTCTTATCGGCTTTCTTCACTGTCCAGCTTTCGCAACCATTGCATAGATAGTGAAAATAAAATGGCATGGACTATCCTAACTTTAGTAGTCAGTAATATATCTTTACACTTCAGGATCTTGTCTAGCTCCTTCATAGCTGCTCTTTAAGTCCTAAGCTTCTTCTGATTTCTTGACTTCAGTCTCCATTCTAATCAATGATTGAGCCAAGGAATAAAATCTTGAATTATTCCAATGTCTTCATTGCCTACTTTAAAGTTATGTAAATCATCTGTGGTCATCATTTTGGTTTCCTTAATGTCCAACTTTAAACCTGTCTTTGCACTTTTTTCTTTGACTTTCTTCAGTAATCATTCAGTCTATTTTCTGCTATTAGTATAATGTCATCTGCATATCTTTAATTGTTGATGTTCCTTCCTCCAATTTTCACACCTTCTTCCTCCAAACCTAATCCTGCTTTATGTATGATATTTTGGTCATATAATTTAAGCGGCACCCTTACCAATTAAAAACCATTCCGTTTCTTCATATTCTGAATCAGGTTATGCATTAGGACAGTCAAATGTTGTGTCACACCCATTTATTTAAGAGTGATCCATAGCCTTTTATGATCTATATAATTAAAGGTTGTTGTTGTTGTTGTTGTGTGTCTTCAAGTTGTTTCTGACTTATGGTGACCCCAAGGCATTCACCTATCATGGAGTTTCCTTTGCAAGCTTCTTCAGAGGGGGTTTGCCATTGCCATCCTCTGAGGCTGAGAGAGTATAACTTGCCCAAGGTCACCCAGTGTGTTTCCATGGCCGAGTCGAACCCTGGTCTCCCAGTGTCCTAGTCCAACTATCAAACCACTACACCACACTGGCTCTAAAGGCTTTACTATAGTCTATAAAGCACAGGCGGATTTCCTTTTGAAATTCTTTGTAACACTTTCTTATCCAATGTATGTTTTCAATATGATCCCTAGTGCATCTTCCTCTTCTGAACCCAGCTTGGACATCTGGCATTGCTCACTTCATATATGGTAAAAGTCCTTGTAGATTTTTGAGCATCACTTTGCTTTAATATGGGAAATTAATGCAATAGTCCTGTGGTTACTGCAGTCCCTAGCATCTCCTTTCTTTGGGATTGGAATGTATATTGAGCATTTCCAGTCTGTGACTCATTTTTTTGTTTTCCTTTTTTTCTGAATAAACCCTTTGGTTATGCATGAACAGGATCTTAGCACTGCTGGGAACAGGCTGCAGGTTTGGGGATAGTTTTCTGTGCTGTTGAAAATGCTCTTCCCTAAGTGCTGTTTGTCCCGATGAGCAAAACATGTGGTTCTTGCTACTATTGCAATTTTTTTTAAAGATTCTATTTATACATGCTACTCACATCTATTTTGCTTCTAAATATTAGGGGATGATTTTTCATTCAAGTTGTCTGCCACATGTATGTTTATACATGTCCTGTCATGTGGCTGATTACCTGATTTCTATCAATTCTGTCCCTGTTTCTCTCTTTTTTTAAAAAGAGACTGAGATGTCCTCATGAAAGCAGAATACTTTAAAAAAATTACTCCAAGCAATGCCCTTAAACACTCAGTGCCACCCCATCTCCAGGGTTTTACTTTATACCCATACAACTTTAAAGTCCACTGAATTATTGGTTGTTAAACACTGAGCAAACGAGACACCTTATTTACAGTTTCAGAGCTCTATTCCCAGCTTTCATTGCAATTAGTTACTGAAGGCTGTCCATTCTTCAGCTAGTATCACAGTGTGTGTAGTCTCTTAAACCTCTACTGGGCTTGTTCCCTGGGGAAAAAAATAATAATTCCTGAGTGGGTAGCAAAGATGTTGCCCTTGGAAAGATAGCCTACAGTCGCTGCTTTTAACATTTTTGTTTTTGCATTTAATGCCTCCTCCCAGAGAGTCTACATTACCTTACATAAATAGAAATGCAAAAAAGATACGCATGACCTGAATATTTTCTGGATCTGAGCAGTTTTATCTTTGTTTAATGGTCACAATGGCCAAGAGGAGGAGGAGGAGGCTTGGAAATAGAAAAGCTTAGCATTTGTTGCTACTAATTCATTGTGACAGAAACAATGTCATGTACCAAGGCCAAATAGTACTGTTTCTTTGTTGCAGCAGGTCCTATTAGATCAATATTTGTCAGCTGCATCAACTATAGCCCTATTGCTGATTTTTTTCCATGCATATACTACTTTTGCCCTATAAATTCTTACTGCCATAATGTCAGTCTAACACACGCAGCCTAACACAGTTTTTTCCCCCTTTGGAGAAAGACCGCACTCAGGACTTTGTAGTGATGTTGAAGGATACAAAATTTAACTATAAAAAGAATGACAAAGCCAAGAGGGACTAGGAACTTAAAAACAAAAGGTACAATCCAGTAAATTTAGTCAGGCCCTTAATTTGATCGAGCTATTCTTTATAGAGCAGGGTGGTTCCTTTCCATTGACATTTTAGGGTGCTGAAATGAAATAGACAGTTGTGCTATATAAATATCCTCACAACATGTAAAAACAAAGAAAGCCTTGCTAATCCACATGGGGGAAAATATTCATAGCAATATATTTATTAGAATCAATCAAAGCACCCCAAAATGTGATGCCTTTTGAGTTATCTATAGATGGCATACTTAAGAAATTTGCAAATGACACCAAATTGGGAGGAGGAGTCCACACTCCAGAGGACAGGATCAAAATTCAAAATGGCCTGATTAGATTAGAAAGCTGGGCCAAAAGTAACAAAATGAATTTTATCAGGGAGCAGTTTCATTTAGGCAGAAAAAATGAAATGCATAGATACAGGATGGGAGGACACCTGGCTTAACAAGGCTATTATGTATTTATTTGGAGTATTTATACCCCCCCTCTTCAGCCACAAAGGTTTTCAGAGCGGCTTACAAATGGTTAATTAGATGAGTTTTAGATGAGCTTACAATCTGAAAAGACGTGACACAAAAGGAGAAGGGAATGGCAGTGGGAAGGGGATCAGGTCCAGCAGTTCTTCTCTCCCTCTGAGGCCTGGACCAGGGCAGATGGACTGGATAGAGGGCTCTCCTTCTTAATCTAGGCTAGGGTCAATGAAGCTGGCCTGCCTCTCTCCCTCTGAGATTGAGGAGGGATGTAGGTAACAGACCTTGTCTCTGTCCAGCAAAAGGACAAACCTTTGTCCTCTATACCCAGGGCAGGAATAAAGTGCAAGTGTAAAGAGCAGTGCCTGCTGAATCAGGGCTTCAAAGGCCACAGTAGTGGCTGTTGAAATGAAGGGAGGGTGCCTCACCAGCTGCTGGGATGAGGCAATGACTACTTGTGAAAGGGATCTAGGATTCCTACTAGACCACAAGTTGAACATGGGTCAACAGTG
>CM034703.1:139430182-139450972 GCA_020142125.1 Phrynosoma platyrhinos | reverse complement strand
GTGTGTGTGTGTGTGTGTGTGTGTGAGTGCTGGTCTATGACCGTAATAAAATTTGATTGATATGCCTGACACATAATGGGTGCATCTGATATACTGGAGGGGAAAGAGAGTAGAGTCCTGAGTTATATTTATAGTGTGAGCATGTGTATCACCTCATGGTGACTCCATGAATTTCATAGGATTTTCTTAAGCAAGGGATACTCAGAAGTGATTTTGCCAGTTCCTTCCTCTGAAACATAGCCTAAAGCATCTGGTATTCATTGGCAGTCTCCCATCCAAGTATTAATCAGGGCTGACACTGCTTAGTTTCCAAGATTAGACTGGATCTGGTGCCTTTAGGGTATTTAAGTGCAATGAAGCATTATGCCTTTGTTTTAAAGCAGTACATCCTTGCTATGAAAGAAAATGGAGAAAATTATTAGAAATGCCAGCACCAAGAGAGATGACAGGTCTTAAGTAAACCATCTATATTAGCATTAATGACTTCTTCCTCATACAGGATCCTAAAAGCTCTGATCTTGAAGCAGGGCTAGAGGTATTTGTGAAGAATTCTGTGTCTTGAAATAACAAAATTATAGGGAAAAGCCATGCTAGTGAACAAGTGTAGCAAGTAAATTAGCATAGCATAGTAGGTACTGAGATCCCTGACTGCTTCAGCTGCCCCTGAATGTTTTCTATATTGTGAGATACCGCACTGTAGCTGCAACAGGAAAACCAGGAAGAACAGCCTGTGGACTGAAAACTTCAATCAAGGTAAAACAATTTTCTTCTTCTTAAATTTGGACTGAATTCACGTTTTACCTCTACATCTACCAAAATATTCCTGATGCAAACTCATGGAGACTAATTGAGGAATCCATTGTTCTCTGCCACAAAGATTCCCATGACCTCACTGGAATGGAGACATACTGAATTGCAAGAGGGGTCCCTGTTGAGATGCAAATGGATTTTAAATTTCTTGGACTTTGAGATCTCCCTATAGCCACAGGGCCAGGAAGAGGAGGAGCCTGACTAAAAAAGTTATCCTCACCAGCATATACCATCTTAACTAAAGACTGAAACAACATGTACGCATCTGACTACCATGTTTCCCAAAAACAAGATACCCAAAAAATAAGCCATAGCAGGATTTGTAGGCAATTGCACAATATAAGCCATACCCTGAAAATAAGACATAGGGACGATGCAGAAAAGGCAGCTTTTCTGGACCACCCTTGGGAGCGGCCATTGAGGCTGAAAGGGCCGCGGCCACAATCCTCTTCTTTGCCACCCCTCAAAGAGTGGCTCAAAGGGCTGCTAGTTTTAACAGTGGCAAAGAGCCGGCCTTTGAGCTGCAGCTCTTTTCTGGGCTGCCCCTAGGAGCGGCGGATCCGCTTCTCCCAGGGGCAGCTCAGAAGAGCCGCCATTGAAGCTCAAATGGTTGCAGCCAGAATGCTCATCTTTGCCACCCCCGAAAGAGTGGCTCAGAGGGCTGTTCTTTTTTGGGGTGGGAGTCAGCCTTTGAGCCACAGCCACAGCACTAAGGGGCATTGGCAATGATCCTCATCTTTGCCGCCCCAAAAAAGAGCGGCCCTTTGAACACTCTTTCAGGGGCAGCAAAGAGGAGGAGCATGGCCGCGACCCTTTGATCCACAGAGATGGCTATTTTCTGGGTTGCTCCTGGGAACAGCAGATCGACCATTCCCAGGGGCAACCCAGAAAAGAGCTGTGGCCGGGGCTCAAAGGGTCGCGGCACGATCCTGTTTTTTGCTGCCTCCGAAAGAGCAGCTCAAAGCGCCGCTTTTGGGGGCGGCAAAATGCCGGCCTTTGAGCCACCACCATGGCTCTTTTGCGTTGTGCCAAGAGGGTGCCCTGACGCCACACGACCTGCGGATGTGTGCGTGGTGTCAGGGCAGAGTCAGGACAAATAAGACATCCCCTGAAAATAAGCCATATTGTGTCTTCTTGAACAAATATAAGACAGTACCTTGTTTTTGTAACATCTTGCCTGATGAAGACGGCCACGGAGGTTTGAAAGCTTGCAACAAGTATGTTGTGTGTTTCAGTTGGCCAATAAAGATATCACTGATGCATTTTTGTTTGAATTTACTTTATAGATTGTTAATTGAAAGACCAATAAAGAAACTGGAAGGCAAAACAGATATATAGAACTGATTCTTTCACAGAGTACAGGAGAAATGGATTCCCGATGACTCATTAGTTATCAGTTAACAGAAATGTCAATATCTACATGAAAATTGTCACTATAAAAATGTTAGGATTTTATTAATCCTACACAGTCAGCTCATTTTTTCTCAGGAATATTGCTCTGCACTTCCAATCTCTCCCAACCCTGCCCAACTCATCTGCTCATTCAGTAGATTACAACAGCGATTTGCAACTTACCTAGGGAAAGGTATTGATACACACTAACAATTCTACTTCCCAAGCTTTCTAGGAAGCCACCATTCCAAAAAGAACTGCTTAGCCCTTGTAGATATGATAATAAATACCTGTTATCAAAGAAATCACCCCCTGTGTTGGAAGAAGAGGAGCATAAAATGAGGCAGGCATTATTGTAGATGACCTTGTTTTTATTGAGAGGTTTTGGAAGTGGGAAGAGAGGGAAAGGCACAAAGCAAGTCAAACACGCATTACACAAACTGTGCAAATCAAAGGCAGTTTACAGCTTTAAAACTCACAAAAGTCTTGCCCAATGTTGGCAAATGTCTGAAATGCTTAGGCTATCATCCTAAGCAAGCTTATCTGAAAGCTAAGTCCTACAGAGGTAACTTGATCCTGAATGTGTTTACTTACATAGCACTGTATGAAGTGTCCAATATTCCTATTGGGACAAGACTTCCTAGATTCATTTTTATTTTGATTCTATGCAATATTGTTCACTATCTCTCTTTTCTCTGGGATGGACAAAATTGTTAGGGTGGATATAGTTTCAAAAAGAGGATTGTTGTTCACAGGGTAGATCCTCACATCATTTTCAAGCTCAGGGTTTTTATTGTTTCAAAAATGTGTTCAAGCATTGTCGACAAAACAAGGCTTGTCTCCAACTCCTTTCAAGTTGCCCATCTCTAACCTCTCTATTAGGGGCAGAGATCAAGACTGACAGCAAATTTAATCAGACAACTATTGGTGACAGGAGCAGAAACAGAACAAAAAGCATGTTTGGCCCAAGATAAACAGTTATGGAATTAATACATTAAAAGGAAATAGAATGATCATATAAATCCAGAAGTTAAAGCTTCCCATTATAGAACAAAGCACTGCATGCAAGTACATATATTAAGAAAAGTTCCTTTCTCACATGTGCTACAAATGTGCATACCTATATGGTCCCTGTATTCAAAGTGCCCCAAATCTGAACTAAGAAACAGACAGCAGCACCTTTAGCTTAAAATGTCTGCAGGCAGAGCAGGCTTCACAGACACTTCTGAGCAAACCCAGCTAACATTTCTGAATAGGTTATCATCTGTGGCTCCAGTAAGTGAAGCAGATGCAGAATGAATTTGCTCCTACAAATTTAACTCTTTGGAGTTGTGCCTTAAAGGAAAATGTGCAGCTGCAGATTTCCTGGTAGGGATGGTGTTACATTTACTCTGTCTAGGACTAGAAACGAGCTTTAGGTGCTTGGAAATGCCACTCACTTCAGAGAGAGACAAGCATCACAGTTCTTCCCTAACTTGGATAAAATCTAATATGGAGAATGATTCCCTACTTACAGTCCCAGCAAATCACTGGAGGGAAGGAATAAACTCTGCAGACCCTGCTTGACCCAAGTGTTTTCGTGATGTGTTGCATTTCCTCTCATACCAATTTTCTGGGAGATTCAGTATCTTTAAACTCCTCTATTGAAACAAACGAAGAATGTTACTCTTCTTTAAAACCATGCTAGAAGTCAGACCAGTCACCTTTTGACATGGTTTCTCATTTTGTAAAAACAACAACACATATTAGCAGCAAACAGGAGCAAAATAGCAGCAATGTCTAGTATCTAATGAAGCATTTTCCTTAAATTGCTTAAATCTGCTTTGGGGCAGAAATATTTATTTCTTAACAGGAATAAAAATGGGGAAAACGCATCGTAACACTGAGATAAAAGTTCTATCGAATTCATAATATCAATATTATTACTGATAAGTTGAAATAGGTGGAAACCTCTAAATAAATGTGTTCTTTTTACCGGACATGCCCAAATAAGTTTGCATTTAAGAGGCTTAAATTTAAATTCTACATATTGGCTGTAACCAGTTTAATTTTCACCTCAAGAGGTAGCCTACAACTTACCATTCAACAGAAGAAAAGATCAAAATACAATTATCCTGGTCCAGATTTAGTTACAGTTAGTTATATACACTAAATTTCTAGATAATAAAAATGTACTTAATTCTTAACTTCTGCATTTACCTTTTGCTAGGTATTATCTTTAAATAGGAAGTCATTTCAGAGACATTAAAGTGCATATGAAGGGGGGGGGGGAACAATTAACCTGTTTCTGCAACAGGTTTCCTCATGAGAGTGGCTCACAAACACAATCCTACATGGTGGGACAGAACTTCCTTACTGGAAACGAAACTGAGCAGTTGTGTGTACCATCTTAGCCAAGAACACAAATGTATGTGTGCATTATATAATTCATTTATTGGCAACACTTTATCTACTAAGAGATTCTGAAAGCCGAAGCACTTTTAAACTCACTGATACTGTCATCCTTTTAGCAAAAATAACTACAGTCTCCCCTCCCTGTTTGCAGACTTGGAGTCTGTTGTCTCGCTCTTCGCAACAAGGTGGGGAGGGAATAAAATGGTGTGATATTGAAGTCAATGGGCCCCAATATTAGCAATATTTCCAATTTGTGTGTGTGTTCCGGAACGGATCCCCTGCAAATCGGAAGGGGCGACTGTATTACTATCAAGAAAAGGAAACAGATATTCATTTTCCTACATTAGCTCTTATAAATGGAAATAGTCATCTAAAAAAAGTTATTAGGAAAAGGCACAGGTAAAGAAGCTCAGGATTGTAGTCCATCCTAGAATAGAGGTTAGGTAGTAAAAGAGGAAGAGTACCTAAGCACCTTCTCAAACACTATTACTTGGTATTAATGGCTTCCACAGAGAGGTGTAATTGCTCCTTCTCAGAACTTAGAGAGTCAGCACCTGAGCACACACCTGCATGAATGCGTTCCTATTAGAAAGGCCTTATTTTTTTACTGTGCTTCTTCATCAGTGCAACAAAAAATTATGACACTTATCAAAAATTAAGACAATGCAACAAAAAATTAAGACACTTAACCGAAATATTTATCCCTGGTCTTTCAGGCAGGGCATTCCATTTCCATTGGGCTAATTTTTATGATCATCCACCTAATATATGCATAGCCAAGCATGCATACATATATGTTCTCCAATTGCAAAATAAAGTCAGGACTCAATGATAGACTCTCTATGCCAGTAATGGTGATTTTTTTCCTTTTAAAGGGTTATACACATTAACGTATTTTAGGCCAGCAAAGGCTTCTGTAAGTTTGCTGTCCATTCTGTACCAAACTGGGAAAGGTCAAAGAGCAAACCATTCATAAGACTGCTTTCCACTGCAAGTTTACTCAGATACATCTCATGTATTTCAGTGGAACCTCTATGAAGTAACTGCACAGAACTGCAGACTTTGACTTGCTTGAGAGGCACTGAATTTATAACGAAAAGATAAACTGTGGCAGGGATTGCAGTTAAGCCAAAAGACAGTCACCACCTTTTCTCCCCACTCCCTTCAATCCTACACATTTTCTTCTTTCTGATATACACTCTACTGTGCTCACAATGCAGCTTAACTGGATGTATATGCTAAAAAGATTCCCAAACACCTTTGGACTTTCAAGTAGTTCAGCAAATTCAAGAAGAAGGTCTTTTGAATGTTTCTACCCTCTTCCTACCTCATCTTTCTAACTTCTTAAAAAGGACCAGCTTTCATAGGCCTTGCCTTTCCAACAACTATTTTCCGTATCCTCTGCCACTTTTGTCTTTCCTCTGAGGCTGCTAGGAGCAGCACAGCTTTTAGAAGGACTGAAGTTTCATCAGCTGCAGAAATGGGACAAGAAGCTTTCAGTAAAGGCAGGTGGGGGCTGAATAGCCCCATGATATTTACCTGCTTCTTAGCTTCCTCCTTACAGTGTAGCTATTTGTTTTAGCACAGGTGCAGGTGTGTGTGTGCACATGTATAGGTATGTATTATTGAGAACTAGACAAAAGAAAAAACAGGAAGAATAATGTTAATGTTGAAAGGGCAGGGTAAGTGGGAAAAGCAGCATGCTGGTGATCACTAGTCAAAAGATATCCAAAAAACACATGCAACCTCAACTAAGCCCCCAAGACGGCAAATCCTAACAAAAGTAAATGTTGTCTTTTCAGCACCTGTTAGCAAAATGTAATCAAATACTACCGTTGGGAAGCTTGTATTGATCTTCTGCAACAACCAAATCAACAAATGGAACTACCAATCATTTGAAAAGTCCCTACCTATGAACATTTACACAAGCTGTAATCTTTTTAAATGAAAAGTCAAAGTCTTACAGTCTACACTGATTTTAAAAGTTGATTATGGGAAGACTGCTTCTGATATAAAACCAGTATGAAGGAAGTTCTTCTTTATTCCAGGAAGCACGAAGCCCTCCAGATATGCTGCATCTCCCTTCATCCCTGACCATACTTATGGAGGATGAAAGCTAATGTAATCCAACACATCTGGAGGACATCAGTTTTAAAAGCTGCCCTAGACAACATCTATCAGTCTTTTTGCCTCATGAGAGGACAATAGGCAAAAATATAAAGTATTAAGTAGCATGACCAGATGCCACATCCTCAGGGGATAACTACCTAACACTGTATGCATTCTGAGCCTGTTTTAGCGGCAGACAGGCAACAACAATTCCCAAGCTATATTATACTATACAATTTGACTCTGGCAATAGTGGACCCATTAAATGAGATTACATCTCACAACAGTAGAAACCTTTACGACAGAGATACTGTGCTTCACTTTGTCTTGCTCCATCTTCCTATGTGTCTATCACTGGTAGAACAATGGGGCTGGAAATTGATTTAGAACCTCCTATCTCTGGCTTCAATCTTTTCTCCTATTTAAAATACAGAAGAAGAAACAGTGTTGGGAGTATGCATACAGAAGCAACAGCAACAGCTGCATTATGGTACCACCCAAACTCCTCCTTTCTAATAGAGAAGAAGGAACAGTTTCCTAGCACTCCCAGCAATGTATTTCAAGGGGGGGAAAAGGAGTTCTGTGTAAACAAAAGACTGTTAGTCCTTCAATGACAAAGTGTCAAGTGAACACAGGCAGCACTAAGCCAAATTAGTCAGACTTGCTATACAGTGGGCTCTTCTTATCTGCGGGCTTGCCATCCACGGATTTGAACTTCCACAGATGGCAAGCCCTGTTGTTTCTAATGGAGGCACGTGCACATGGCCGCATCACCATAGGAAACAATGGGACAAGAGGTCCCATGTTTTTTGTTATCCATGGTGTGCGTGTGTCTGTGTGTCCAGAATGGAATCCCCCGTGGATACAAAGGGATGACTGTTTCCCACTGAAGTAACCAGCAAAACAATAATTGATCCTATCTTATTTGGAAGGCAAAGATAGCCTAAAGTCAAATATATTTTTACCTTCTTGATTTAAGCTAACACCCAAGCTATGAGTGATAATGTAAGAAGAAAATACAGAATACCAATATCCAAAAGTGGGAACAAAGTCAACAAAGATCAGGACTCTTGTCAAAGATACTAGTGCAACACTAGTATTAAAATGAAGCTGTGAATCCTCAATTATTGTGACTCAGTTACCTTTTAAATCAGTATGTCTTCTCTGTAGTGCTACATCATTTGACAGAAACATACCTTGTCCCTTGACACAAAATCACTTCAAGATCAACATTCCACACTGCATTCACAGTAAAATATAACATTGTAGTACTTCAGAACATTTGTTCCCATTAAAGAGTTAATAATGCCTCCCAATTTTTATCAGCATCAAATAAAAATCTAGGGTTATCAAACAGGTCTCTCCCAAATAAACAAACAATCATCTCTGTAAAAAAACATGTAAGACAACCAAAGAGATCTAACTATATATTGGATCCATTCTGTATATCATTGCTTACTTACTCCAGAGTCAAAATGACCAATTTCCTAAAGAAGTCCTTAGTGACAATTACCCTACTGCAACAGTTTTGAACCAGGTTTTACTTTTCTCTTTAACAAAGATACTGTATTTCTACACTCCAATGATAGCTCCTGGCTTTTGTGTTTGTACAAACAGTATATCAGATAATTCAAAGAGAATATAAAATTTAGCAGAAGTGCTTTATCCATCACTTGATCATTTGTGTCTCTTCATTGGCGTCATAGAATTCTTCATCTTCACTTCCAGCTGAATCCTGGCCAGGCTAAAAGGGGAAAATGAGATTCTGAGAAAGATATCTTTTAGTCACTGCTCTGCATTGCTTTTCATCAATTTATGGATGAAAAGTAAAAGACATCTTCCCCTGCAATATGTGAATGACACTAAGCCCCAATTTAAAGGTTGTAGTAGTAACTATATAACTGAGTCTATGGAGCACTCTTAACACTCTAAAGAACTACAAAAATATTGTGGCTCCTAAGAGAAGCTAAATATTTTCATCTGGCCAGTTTACAGTAGGCTTTCATTTATATTTGTAAAATTCCAACTGCCATCGTCCTGGCCTCAAAGGGAGAGAAGAGGCAGGCAAAACTGAACCATACCTAGCCCCAGATAAAGCTGAAAAGTCCTCCCTCCCATCTTAACTGCCACCTCCCTGGCCTCAGAGGGAGAGAAGAACCAGAAGTATCTGCTGGATTTGATTCCCGTCCCCACTGCTATTTCCTTCTCCTTTTGTGTCATATCTTTTTAGATTGTAAGCCTGAGGGCAGGGAACTGTCAAATTAGCAATCTGTAAACTGGTCTGAGAGCATTTGTTTCTGAAGAGCAGGGTACAAACACTCTGAATAAAAAATTAATAAAACAATCTTGATTGTGTTTGGGACAAACACTCATGGGGTTAATCCCCCTTTACAAGATACTGCAAGCTGAAGGATAAGAAGCCTTGACTCTTAGAATGCACAAAATTGAGCCAGGAAGATAGTTCCTGACCATAACCAGTGCCAGTGGCTTCCTTTATCTACCAACATCTCCAGGACTATGAGCTTCAATAACAGGATAGCCAAACTTACTGCCACTTACTTTTGCTTCCACCATCACTGATTTGGGGATCTGGGCAATCCCTCTTGTTCTGGCCATTAAGTGGTGGAGGGGTAGGGTAGACAGTGCTACAACCTCTGCTAGTGGAGCAGGCTTTTTTGAGAAGCAGAGCTGGTGACACTGAGGCACAAAAGAGCAGCCAGAAGTCTCCTAGAAAAGCAGTTCCCTATTCTGACAGTAGATTCTAGCTTCACAAGCCCAATCCTATTGTGTAGGTGGGGCATTTTAAAAAAAAAAAAGGATTAGTGAAAAAAAAAGATAATGGCTATGCTTTTAAAGGGGAAAAAAAGAAAGCAGCTAGGATACTGTCTACCTACTCAGGATGTACTCTGAGCTCCCATGCTCCTGAAATTTCATCAGATAGGCTCTGTTCCCTGACTGATTGGTGGGAGGAATGTTCTGGATGTGAAGATCAGACCTCCTGGCTAACCATATATTAAATCATACTGCCTAAGCAGCATTCTAATAAGGCATGGCAAATTTTCTTGTCCAACATCAGGACCTCACAGCATATAAACATGATAAAGACAGGGCCAGAGGGTATCCATGAACAATTGGAGATCTGTACCCTGGTCCCCAGAGTCATAGTCACTATACCACACTAGTTCTCTTACCTATTCAATGGTATCTATTATTTATATCTCTTATAACAAGAAAAAACCAAAAACCAAACATACCTGTGAGCCTTCTAGTTCCTGCAGTGACATGGCTTCATCACCCAGCCTCCGATATGAACAAACTTGTAGGTCAGATATTGTCTCCAGCAGGGGGCTATTTAGGGTTTCTGGCAGTAGTAGGCTTAGAAAACCAGACAACAAACTTGCCACTCCAAATACAATATATGGCAGATACCACTGTACAGATTTCTGGAGGGAAAATAGTAAACAAATATAACTAACAGCAACAACAGCAATTTAAGTAATGTTTTCATGTTAACCCCACAACCTTGGCTGCAGTGTTAATATACACTCAACTCTTTTCCAGCTCTTCTACAGTGCCATGGCACATGGGTCAGCTACAGGCTATGGAGTGGTGAAACAGTAACTCTCAATCTGAGCCTATCAAGCCATGCCTTGAGAACACATTTATTCGTCTATGAGTTATTACAAAATTATGTACTCACAAATCAAAGTGTAAAGAGTGCAAAAGCAGTTTCAGAATTAGTCAGATTGTCTGGGGGAAATGGTGACATGGAAGGAAGGCAAATGGAGATAGCTATATTTAGACATGGATTCTGTAGTGATGGCCGTTCTGCAAAAGAAGACAGTGCTTCCTTGGGAAAGAACAAAAAGGATACAAACCAGAGCTGGAACAAAAGGAGCAATGATCCCACCAACTCGGGAGAACATAGAGCAGGTTCCCATTCCAACATTCCTGTGAAAAAACAAAACAAAAAATGGCAACTAAGGGAATGATTTTCTCCTAATGGATTTGGGTTTAGGACTATCCTTATCTATCTGCATACACCCAAAAACATTTCTACAACACAGTAACCCCACAAGGCCAATGGGTAGCCTCCCATCTCTTCTCTGTAGTAGTTGCTTCCTAGCCTTGCCTTATTTGCTTTAGTGGGGGTAAGCCACTGTGATCTGGGCTTTCGGAAGAGAGACTGGAGTGGAAAGAGATGCCCGATCTATCAGTTCTAAAGTGGTGGTTGGGGAGGCAGAAGGAAATGAAAAATGCAGGAGTCATGGGCCAGTCGGCTATGGCAGAAGAACCCAAGAGGCAAGATCAATGTGACTGAACTGTTCCAGTGGTGCATTGCATGGGTGTTGGAGGGGGAAAGAATGAGGAAGAACAAGAGGGCAAGCCCAAGGCGGACTTGTGCTGGGAGATTTTTCAACATTGTACTGAGTAAAGCAGTACAGTATCTGCCTGCCTAGTAACTTTGGGCCTGAACAGACTACCAGAAATAATCCAGTTTGAGACCACTTTAACTGCCCTGGCTCAGTGCTAGGGAATCATAGGAAGCGTAGTTTACTGTGGCACCAGAGCTCTCTGACAGAGAAAGCTTGATGCCTCAGAAAAAACTACAATTCCCATGATTCCCTAGCATTGAGCCAGGACAGTTAAAGTGGTCTCAAGATGCAGTCTGTACAGGCCCTTTGTTCAGAGACATAGTTGTGTTAGTCTGGAACATCAGTATGCAAAGGGATCTTGTAACATGTTTGAGACTAACTGCATGAAAGAAGTTGTAACATAAACTTTAGTAGACTTCACCTACATTCTCTAATGCCCTGGGTGAACTGGTGCCCGGGAAGGACTCTAATAATCAAACTGTATGAATATCCATGGAAATGAAAAAAATGTGTTTATGGTGATGAGGTGACAAGTTCAGCTTTAACATGGTCATTGAGGGACAAGGGCAAGAGGAGATATGTTGCCTAAGGCCAAAAAAGATGGATGTCCCTATGAAATGGTGGGAGTGAGTTTTGGAATGTGGTGTGGGCTTGCAACTAGAAGGGAGATATGTTAAACTGGCTAAGAATGTCCTTGAGAACCTAATCAGTGTTATAACATGTGTAGTGTGCCAGGAAGCCATTGCCTTTGTTCAACCCACTACTGAAGGATTGGAGCTTATGAATATATTGTAATTTAGCTGTTTCACTTTTCCTTTGTAGTTTATTTGTTCAGGAGCAATTGTCCTGAGGACAGAAATGAAATGCCTGGGAAGACTGAAGTGTTCTGCAACAAGTTTTTATGTATTCCCATTCCTAATATCTCATTTACATACATTTATCCTTTGGCACAGAGCCTGGTCTGTTTTTCCAATGTAGTGTGCTGCGCCCTTCAGCACTGACAGGATGACACATATCACATTAGAGGATAATCAAGCAAAAGTGCCTTTAATATTGTGGGTTGTGTAAGGTCCTGTGATGACATTTCCTGAGTAAGTATGTGGGCAGAGTTGGCATCTGGGTTTGTGGCAGGGTCTTCTACTTGTCTCCCCATCTGTGTTGTGTGTCTTGCCCTTGTCCCTCAATAACCATAACTGCAATAACCGTAACTGACCTTGCCACCTCATCCCCACAGGTTTTGCATTTCCATGGGTATTCATGTAGTCTAATTAGAAATGTCCTTCCTGAGCATTAGTTCACATCTGAGGAAGTAGACCAAGTCTATGAAAGCTTATGCTGCTTCTTTTAGTCTCAAAGGTGCTACAAAATCCCTTTGCATTTGTTACTGATTTTTGAGGACTTCTTGGATACCCTGGAAGTACAGGAAGAAGCCCCAAAACTCCTCCAGTCAAGCTCACTGCACGGTGCAATAGGGGTATGGGGTTGTGAAGGCCCCTCCCAGACCAGAAAAGCCCTCTTCTCCAGTGGCTCACATGGAAAATAATGAAAACCAGCAATCCACTAGAACAGGGGTGGGCAGCTCCCACTCCGCAGGAGACATGCATCTACCTGGAGAACCTTCCTAAATGGAAAATAATGATGCTCCAGAAATCTCCTCCAAGAATGATAATTTCCCTCTAAAGCAAGGTATAGGATCTTGCTTTAGTGCATCTGGGATAATCTTTGATTTGATTTAATATTGTTTTAAGGGGGGGAGGGAAATGTTTTTGGTTTTATGTATGATTTTACTGTTGTGAGCCGCCCGGATTGGGGTTTCCCAAAGGGCGGGATATAAATTATTATTATTATTATTATTATTATTATTATTATTATTATTATTATTATTATTATTTATTGTGAGCTTTTTAAAACCACATTTTCAATAGGGCTATGACCCATGGTGGGTCTTTGGGAAGGTTCATAACTGGCCCCCAGATCTCTGGAGGTAATTTTAGATTTCTTGTAGCCCAATCTGAAAAATGAGATCCAATCTTTTTAAATGGTGCCTCCCAAGAAGGAGGGAGGAATGGCTACAAAGACAGAAGCTATCATAACAAACTTTATCTGTCTTACCTTATCACTGTAGGATAGAGTTCGGATGTGTAAATATAAACAATGTTAAATGCTGCACTGATAGTCAGTTTCCCCAGTAAAGATAACGAACAACTGTTCACAACTGCAAACATTCCAGTACCTGTTGGGAAAATTTGCAATCCTTGTAAATGTTCTGTAGCAACTAAAGATGACTTCTTGGCATTAGGCAGAGAATGCTTCCTTTCCTCTATAGCAGTGGTTCTGAAATGATGGGCCAAGACCCCTGTGTGTGTGTGTGTGTGTGTGTGTGAGAGAGAGAGAGAGAGAGAGAAAGAGAGAGAGAGAGAGAGTTGCTCAAGTGGGGCATGAGACTTGGAGGCTCTGATCCTTCCTCCTATTTCTAACCTTTTATGTGTAAAATTTACAAATGTATTGAGTTAAATATTTCCTTACAAAATGTTAAAATATGAACATAAGTGAATGTGCAAATGAAAATATACACATTAAACAAACAAAATATTTTTGTTTATATACTACATTAGTGTGTGTGTGTGGGGGGGGGTAGAAATGACAACTGCATGTAGATGTAAAAGGGGGTCAGCAAGGGTAAAAAGTGTGAGAACCACTGCCCACTGGGAAGAATGGCAATGGGAGACCAGCTTGGCCTGTCCCTCAGCCAAAGCAGCAAAAGTTGCAGGGTGCCTGCTTCCCCAGCTGCCTGCCAGAAGAATCCCAGAGCTCCAAACGTGGAACTGAAGACAGGCTCCCTCTGGCTGAGGCCAGAAAAACTAGTATTGTTTGGGGGATTGTTCTGGTTTTTGCATTTAGAATCCGTTGTAGGCTGCCAAGGGGATAATCTGATTCAAATATGGCATAAAACATAATTCCAATAAATATTCAGCCAAGCATAAAATCTCCTGAACAGTTCACTTTCAGCACTCAAAAGACCAACAGGAAGAAATACACCTTTTATGTTGTGCTCAAGCAACATAAATGGTTTCATTTTGTTTCAAAAACCTAATAGATCAAAATGTCATAATATGTTAAAATATATATTGCATATGAAATAGGAAGGTCCTGGAAAAATTATAGATGACTGGATCAAGCTAAGTTATCATATAATGCTAAGGAAATTCTAAATAACAGAGAAATATGCTTGTCAGAATAAACTCCACAAAAAAGAATGAAACACATATTCACTGTTAACTTTACAGTGACTGGGAAGAAGGTCCAAGCCCACAAAAGATGGACTGGTTCCACTTGCCAACCTGTGACCAATTGATGTAGTCAGACTGCATAATGCTGCCACTTCACAATACAAGCAAGGTGTCAAGACCAGCCAACTATACTCCCAGAATTCAGACAATAAGTTTTGGTGCGATGAAACAACAAAATACTTTTATTGTAGAACAAGGACAACAGTGATCAGCAAGTGTTTAGGTCAGTACAGTTGTCCCTCCGTTTTTGTGAGGGGATCTGTTCTGGACCCCCTGCGAAAACAGAGATTTTCAAATATTCAAACCCCATACGCTTGAATGGGGTGCACCCCATTGATTTAAATGGAGGTTGCACCTACAAGCATATGTAAAACCACAAACTTGAAGTCAGCGAAAACGGAGGGGTGACCCTACTATCTGTTCCGCCCTTCTGTCACAATATATAGACTGGAGTCAACTAGCCCCACCTGTTCGCAATGTAACATTTTAATTTCTACTCAGTAACTGTAGTAAAATTCTTCCCCTTCTCTCCTGAACTGTCGCCAAGTGAATATAACACATACATTTTGATTTCCACCCAGTAACTGCAATGAAATTCCTCCCCTTTTCTCCTGAACTGTCATCAGGTGGATATAAGACATACAACGCCCATCTTCCCCTTCTCACATCAAAACTTAAATCTTTATCCAGTATAAACAACATGGAATTAAAGTTATACGTTTCTCCAACTCAACACATCATGACAGAACCGAACCCAATTAGGTTCTGACACAAAGGCTCAAATGACTGAATGCTTCTCAACACGTGTACATGGACATGCATGTACAGGCATACACACCACTCTTAAACTTCTACTCTTTCCATTTCAAACTTACACTTGCATCATTTGAACCATCACAAGCCCAGATTTGCAAAAGACGACAGTGGACAGCTATGGACTGACATTCCCCACAGAACTAATAAGGAAGTCTGGACTGAGCTGCTCTGCTCTCAGTAAACATTGGTTACCTATTGGACACTTTGAAATGAATGTGCAATGCACTGATCAAAGTATGAGACAGTGCTACTTTAATACATATCCAGAGATTCTGAGAGATTCATGAACTACTTTGGGATTCTTGACCCTGGATTGACTAAACCATGTTTTACACATTCATACAGAACAGCAAAACTATTTGACTGCTTATCAGAACTGGCAGCTCCTAATAATCCCACATTTACACATGGAGGAAAAGTTGCAGTTTGTGGCAACATCCAGCATATAACCAGAGGCTGAAAATGGAGTCTGCATTTGCATCACCCAGAAGTGAATCATTTGCATTCCCCTCACAGAATTGAGCAGGAAAGAGTTGAGCAGGCAGTAGATGGAGAAAGGGGGGGGGGGGTATTTATGCCTTCTGCTACAGGTAGCTGGGAACTATGCTAATCTCTCTCATGCTGTGACGAAAACTGATACCTTACCCTAGAGATTGAACTGGGCCAAATGACTCCATTTGAGGGGAATGTGGCTGAGTTGGCTGTGGAAATTGCCTTTGCCCCAGCAGTATAGCTTATTGCCTTGGTCAGCTCACTCCAATGTCTTGATCTGAGGGCAAAGTAGCAGCTGCAGTATCAAGACAAAGCATGCCTTGGAGTTATCTCCTTTATAATCCATATTGTTCTGATACTGATAAAAAGGAAAAGGCGGCAAACATTTAGCCAAGACAAATTAAAAGTCTTCAGTTCCCATCTGCAGCACAAATGCACCATGCAACTTTTCATTAACTATCCACAGAATTTAAAATATAATAAGAAAACAATTAATGATATTTAAATGACAAAGACAAATGTGTATTAAAACATGATTTGACTAAAAAGAAAAAGAAAAATAGGGTTTATGAATGTTGAGAAGCAGGATTGAAATTGCAGATCTGTGCCCTAAACATGATGAATTTTGCAACAGGTGCAAAACTCTACAGTTATGATGGCTCTTGAAGAGAGAAAAAAACTTGATGAAATAATTTTGGATTTTCTACATCCAGAACTCATAGGGAAGAGTTGTAGAAATACTCCCTGGGCTTGTGGATCCAACTGGCAGAGGTAGCATTTGTATATATGCAGTTAAAGACTGCTTTCATAGTTTTAAAAAAGCTTTTATGAGAAGACATCTGCCCATTGGAGAGTTCTCCACAATTAAAAGTAGAAAACATTTACCTTTCTTTTCTGGAAGAAACATGACAACAATGGAAGCCAGTCCTCCCAGGGACAAAAACATGGCAAGTGTCCGTTTACGGCCAAACCTAACAAACCAGAAAGAAAAGAAACAATGAAAATGCCATGGGAAGAGAAAATAAACAGGTTCTTTTTGCATCCAGGGCTTCAGTACAGCAAGTAAATTTCTCTGAATTCACATGGTGACTCCCTCTTGTTGTTTTGGACAGAGATCAAAACAACACAAACATGTGTGACTTATAACAGTCTTTTACTAATCCAGGTTTTCTAGCTGACTGGGTCCAAAAGTGGAGGGCTATTCATAAATATGGCAATAATATACTGGGCGTAGTACTAATTTGCACCCTCTGTACATCAGTATGTGTTATAATTCAGCTTGCAAATTGCCGCAGACAAGAGAGGTGGAATGTCTAATGTCTTCTGCTGCTGTCATGAAAGTTAACATTCTTCAACAATAAAGGAGACGCCTGATTGAAATGAATTAACTTTCATAAGCAAATTTGATTTTATTGTTTTAGGTCAGGGATTGGCAACCTTTCCCCTTTAAGGGCCGAGGGACTTCAGCTCCCAGAATCCCAGGAGCTACTGGCCAATATGGGACTATTGGCCAACATGGCTGAGGCTTCTGGGAGCTGAAGTCCCTTGGCCCTTAAAGGGGAAAGGTTGCCTACCCCTGTTTTAGGTCTTAGTAGGCACAGGACATCACTCACCTACTACATGTGTTAAATTAGAACAGTGAAGCTATGAAGATTTGTGTCACCATGCCAAATTATCACAGACCTGCTTGATCTCGTTTCATTGGCTTTGGGGTCTATTTATGATTATTCATTTCTATCTGTATACAGCAGGTATGCAAACTACAATATGACATCACGTGACACTACATCATGTTGTGGCACCAAGATGTAACATCATGATACAAATCTTGCAACCCAAGCCACACAATGAAGCACACCATTCATTTTCAAATGTTGGTCCTTTTGATATTTTGATCCTCAACATTCAGAAACCCTGGCCAGAATGGTTGCTGACTAGGAAACCTGGGGCGTTGAAATCCAAAACACCCGCAGAACCAAAGCTTGAGATCCACATAATCACATCATTCAGTGTTGCAGTGCAACATACTGTAGCACGTGGTTTACGTCATGCAAGGTAACATGTAGAACAAAAGTGGGCATAAAGTCACAAAGTGCCAAGTTATTAGTGTGAGCACATTTTGCATGATTAAGTGTGAAGGAGGAGTTATGACTCAGTAACATCTATAGGTCCATAGTGTTGCTACTTATGCCTTACTGTACAAATGGAATTTACTGAAAATCCTTATGGAAGAAAAAGCACTCTGTTTTCTAAAGTTTTTTTTTAAATGAACCCTAGAAGGAAATTTGTACCAGCACCTCTAAAGCAAAGGTGGGAATTGTGTGACTCTCCAGATGCCGTTGCATTGCAACTCCAAGCAACCCCAGACAGCACATCCAATGGTAAAGATCTGCAGTCTAACATCGACATGAAAGCAATTGCCCACCTCTGCTCTAGATATACAGAGCATGTTGGTTTAGTATTAATGTGTATATCCAACAAAAATGAGTTTGTGTAAGTAGTAGTGGATTTGTTTGTGATTTTTCAGTAGAGACATAAGAGAGTTTTATTTATACACATGACTATATGTATGGAAATGTGTGGTGGCTTATATAACAGTCTGTATTTGTGAACATGTTTTATCACTCAATCCATGGTAATTTTTGTGCTATATGCATGCATTTTTAATGATGTGTTGCCATTTATTCTAGTAAGCTCCAAAGGAAGAAGCAATGTCCTGAAATGTTGCACTGCACAATTGAGCACTGATTTCATATCATTTTTGTTTTATTTTCTCTGTCAAGATGTCATTTGAGTCTATGCAATGCCACATCTAATGATACACATAACACATACTGTTACAAAACAGCTCTCTCTGGAGTATGGCAAAGACTGGATGTTGTCATAAACTGTACTCTCTGATACATTGGTTTAATTTGTGTGGCTGACATGGAGTGTGTAACCCTCATATGTTTCAATAATATCTTTTTCTCATGTCTTCTTGAAAATCAAAATCAGTTGCATTCAAATAAAGAAGTGCAAGTACATCACACACTAATGAAAAATAAATGCATATTTTTGTCTACCCATTCCCCTGCAAAAACAAGAGCTGGATTTGGTAGCATCTACCACAATGAAACTAAAAAATAGAATAAAAATAGTTACTAAGGTATACATAAAGTCTTTCTGGCACTCAACACTCACCATTTTTGGCTGATCAAGTAGATACAGATAGGGTATGCTGGAAGTTCTATTAGCCCAGAAAGAGCTAGGTTAGTATAGATGCTGCCACCCAAATCACCCACATTGAGTGTCAGGCCATAATAAACCAAGCTGCATACAAACCTGTGGGGTGCAGAAGGAAGAGATGTAACATAAAAAGTTAGCTCTTGTAGTTGCATGCCTAGAGTAACATTACCTCAAAACAGACAATGGTGTTATGAATACCAAAGAGTGAAATTCACTGTGTCCATCAGAATAACCAGTGGACAACTTCAGGACAATACAAACAGGATAATCAAATTCTGGCACCTGGTATGTAAACCGTTCTCTCAAGCTATTTTCAAGCATAACCTTTTTGAGGGCATTGATTCAGCACCATCACTCAACAGGGACTCTGGGATGATCCTTGTTAGACTATAGGGCAGACAGAAATTAGCAGACCAGCACAGCCAATGCCTCAAGGAAGCATATAAAATGCTCATCTTCAATGGCACTTTTCCCCTTTGGTATTTTGCCCTTATTTATTTTGTTTTCTTTATTTATTTTATTTATATGTCACCTTTCTCCAAAAGGGACCAAGGGGGCTCACAATATAAAAACACATTAAAACAATTTTTTAAAAAGATAATTAAAATAACCTAATTAAAATGCTACAAAGTTGAAATTTAAAACATACAAAAGTTAAAAAAATATAATCTACCTTACCTATACTGGGTGAAGCTGCTCACTAAATGCCTACTCCAACCATCCCATCCATATCAATTTGCCTTCATCTTATCTCTCTCATATTTAACAAAAAATTGTTCTGATTTGACCTATGTACCATAAGCCACATGTGCACATGTATAGTATGTGTATCAATGACAACATTATGCCCCAAAGATGCTGGGAAATTTTAATACATTCAAAGCCTCACTCAGGCCACACATGTTAAGTGCTATGATGGGCTAGAAATGGAAACTGAAAATGTGCTCAAATTTTTGTTCTACCATATGTGAACTTGAGCTCTATGAAAAGAAGGACCAATATGATCACAGACCCAGCCTTACATGACCATCAGCAGTTTTGGGCCACTGCTATAGAAGCAGTTAAAACATACAGGTCTGGATCAGTCCCCCTGCTGCTCAATGTTGAATTGATATGTAGAAAAATCCATTGGTTCAATGGGATTGTGGCCACGGTCTCCAAGAGAATTTTATAGCCTGTTTTTTGAAAAGTTTGGGCCAATAAATTGCTTCATATTCTGCCCAAGAAATTTGAACGGGGTAAGATGAATAAGAAATTGGATATATGGCTATAGGAGCTCAGAGATTTCATTTGAACAAACCAGGCTATACATAGATGTATAAAAAACATACTTTTTGTTTGTTATAAATATTTTACACTATCTAATGTGTTATGTTCCTACTTATAATGTGCATGCCTTGTGGCTCTAATCAAGTCATTCAAAACTATTCTTCATCCAAATCATTAGAGAAGTTGTAGAAACCATAAACAATTCAAGCACCATTATGAAAATTTATTCTATAACTTTAGATATATCCTACATCTGAATATGTTAATATTAACAAGGCTTTTAGTAAAATGGCTTTAAGCAGCAGAAGCAAAAGCAAAATTAAGTCACAAAAATGCTTATTTTATCTGTAATCTCTAACAGATTAAGGAAAAAAAATAACAGTGATGTCTCAAGAGCCCTCAACACCCAGTATCTCTATCTTGCAGTCCCAGGTATCCCATTTTGTTTGGGCCATCCCATATTTAGAAGCTCAAAGTCTAGTCCTGTATCAAAACCATACAAGATGCCCCAAATCTAGTATAACTTGACTTTGTCAGAGCAGTCACCAGCTGCCTCAAGTCTTGTGAATGAAGACCTTTCATGAGAGTTCTAGGCTTCTGCTAGATTAATAATA
>CM034703.1:139413050-139424337 GCA_020142125.1 Phrynosoma platyrhinos | reverse complement strand
ACCATTTTACTACACCATTATATTTAATGAGACTTGAGCATCCATAGATTTTGTTATCCACAGAGTATCCTGGAACCAAACTCCAGCGGATAACAAGGGTCCACTGTAGTTATTGTGTAGATATGTGCATATGTGAGAAGGCACATTGCAACTGTTTCATTTAGACAAAAACAAATAAATGTTAAAAATACTCAGCTGAGTTTTTGCTTCAAACAAGCAGTTTGGAGATATAGTATTGTAAGAGTGCTTGCCATCTTGCTAAAACATGGCATATCAACTCAGCAGTCTGACAGATCAGAATGAACCACCAAAGAAACTGTGAAGACCCTGAGAAACAAAAGAAATGACAATTCTGGCAGCAAATAACCCATTCTAAATCATTAGCCAAACTGACACAAGGATGTACTGGAGACTGTTAGATCTCAGTACATTAATGGATCTTTTCATAATAAATTTTCAAAAAGTCTGTATCACTTCCAATTGGCTCATGTCTGCAACTTTCTCCAGTTCTTTATAATTTCCGGGGCTTTAGTGATCTTAGTCTTTAGTCATTACAAACTCTCAGGACGAAATTAATCTGATACAGAGCAAGGTTTTCCATCTTTTTCTTATGCTGCTTACCTACAAGGTAGACTTTCTTCCGTCCAAAATGATCGGAGAGCTGTCCAAAAGTTATCACTCCAACAAATACACCACTGAAGAAAAATGAACTAGCAGCACTGATCTTGTATGATGAATTGCCAATTAAAAACCACTAGGGGGAGAAAAATCAATGTTTGTTACACTGCACAAGAATCCAGTTTTCTCTTAAAGCACTATAATATACCATATATGAGTCGGCCTCGTGCATAAGTCAAAGGCAGGTTTTGGAACCAAAATTATGGATTTTGATATGACCCATGGATAAGTCGAGGTTAAAACTTGGGGCATGTAACAAAGGATCTTAAAAATGAAGCAAAGGAAAACAATGGTAAATAACTTACAAAATTCCAGCAGGTATACCTGTTTGTGCTCACACTAAAGACTGGGTGGATGAAAAAGCAGGAAGGGGTGTGTGTCAGTGATTTCATGACAAATTACACTCTTGCCTTTCATCAAAGGATGGTCCCTTTTTGATAAGAGTCAAAGTACAGTACTTGCATTGACCCACGGATAAGTTGACTTAGGTTTTTGGGTTAATTTTTTGACTAAAATTTCTAGACTGATACATGAGTGTATACTGTGCTTTAACAAGATAGAAACCGCCTCTTAATCAGAAGCAGCTTCCTTCATTACATGTCTAGTAAGCGATAAGAAATAATATTCGGCATAAGTTAAATATTCTGAACATAAAATAAAACACATTTGAATTTCTTACCTTACTGTAAACATCCTTGCAACTTTTCTGTCCTTGCATCACTTGTAAATCACTAATAGAAATCTGACAGACTTTATTCTGCATGTTCATCTTTACAAAATTATGGAAAACTATGTACAATTAAACCATTGCTATTTGAGCTAATCAAATAAATTAGGAGGGGGTATTGTAAAGTTTTAATTATCACCTTTAAAAAAATTTGAAAGTTTGTTTTGATTTGTAGTTGTAAACTTATCTCTATGCAGACACCATCCAGATTTACATATTTTCCCCAGCGTTTCTTGACCCCCCCCATACCTGATTTTGTAGAAGTCTGCAAACTGCGTCTTACAAGGGGTTATCACAAAGTAATAATTATCATGTGGAAGTTATTATGGTATATTGATTAAATTTTGCCAATGTCATCATTGGTCCTTAAGTGCATGATGTTGAGAAAATCAGTTCATTGTGTCCTTTCTTTTTGTGACAGGTTGTGCCAGAAAGTGTAAAATCCTTGTAAGTCACAATCTGCAGACTTCTACAATAACGATATTCAGAGGGTCAAGAAACACTGAGGAAAATGTGTAAATCTGGATGGTGACTACGTAGAGATAAGTTAACAACTACAAATCAAAACAAACTTTCTGCCAATTTTTAAAAAGGTGATAATTAAAACGTTAAGATATCCCCTCATAATGATTAAAAACAAATTCCTTACAGTACTAAAAGTACCAACTGCATTTATGTTTTAGTCAAGTGAATAGGAACTGATCCTGGTAGTCAGAGGTTGGGAAATGGAGGCTACAGGAAGCAAAGAACAGGGCTGTTTGGTGCATGTGGTGTCAAATTGTGTTTTACATGGGGCACAAAGGAGCCTACAAAAGTCACAAACATAATATTATTTTATTGTCCAATTCTGCTTGATATCCAGCTTGAATAGGAATTCTGGAGAACATAGAGTGCTGGTTATTTTATGTTGTTTTAGTTGACTTAACAACGGGATTCTTTTATTGTAGATTTTGTAGCATTTCTAATCCTAAAAGCCAGGTGTTTATAGAGTAAATACAATCACTAGCTCCAACTAAAGTAAAACCATTAACTCAATGGGATTTACTTAAGTAATTGATTCAATGAGTTTACTTTATTTGTGACTAACAACTGATTTAAGTCATGAGAGTTGTAACACTGATTCAGAGCCCCCTCTTCACTTGCCAGAATACTCCTGGAGAATTCTGCTCTCAAATTCTGTCCCACTTGCTCTCTTTTGTTGCAGGTTTTTGGCTCTTGCAGCAAATGACAGGCAGTGGTTGCTTTCCCGTATGGTTCCTGTTCTATCACCCATCACGGCTGCTGAGATCAGAACAAGGCAACCAGCCATGTTATTGATGCTGTCCTTCTTGTTCTGACCTCAGAACAATTCACACCCACAGTGCTGGGTGGCTTACAGGGACCGTGGGTGAAGGCAGCCACCATCGTTGCTGTGAAGAGAGCCAAAAACACACAGTGAAAGGTGAGTTATTTAAATGTGAGTTGGGGGAGAAAGCCCCAAATCGGGTCTGCATGTTGTGAAGACAGTCCACACCCGATTTGGGGTTATGGCTCTGTGCCATGTAAACAGGACACAGCAAGCCCAAGGCAAGTTTAGGGTAATTTGTCCATGTACAGTTCCTAGGAGGTTAAGTATGCCCACACACAAAATCATCTTGTTTCATTACCTCAGAAGCTATTGATGTAAAGTTGCTGCTAAAGTGCACATGTTTTTGAAGTTCACTCGCATTGGCTGTCAAAAGCCACTTCCCAAAAGCTCCTTCTCCATTAGCTGACTCATTACGACTCCAATTAGCTGAGGTGCTGTCAAGATCCCATTGATAAGGTGGTGTTGCTCCCACTATTGCAATGAGGATTGCTTCACTGGCTACATAGAGCTGAAACAATAAAAAATAGAATCAAGACCAGTGCCAAAACCAACAACATTCAGGCACTCAGGTAAACAATTTCCTTGATCATATCTACTCAAATGTTTATTGTGCTGCACCTCAGCACCAGATAAGAAAGGAACACTCAGCAGAATGAACTGCCCACAAAGCAGGCTCCCTTCTTTCCCTCTACTTATCTGGATGCATGCCCAGGTAAGGGCAAATCTTTCATATAGTCTAAAAAGCCACTCTTTTGGAGTTCAGGAGTAAAGTGTTATTTCCAGTTTTAATTGAGAGTTGTGAGAATATCTTGGCAGGGAAAACACTGCGCAATAAGAGATTAACGTGTTTTCAGATCAATTTTAAAACACTTCAACTCACTTTCATTCAATACTTCTACCATACACAGTTGAATGCTAGGAACAGCAAGTCCATGTGGGTCACAGCAACTGACATTGAGATAGAAGGACTGAAAAGAACTCATATTCCCTCAAATGTAACCCCATCACGAGATTACATACAGCCATTCACAAGTAACATCTTGTAAAACAAAGGAAAAAGTGGCTGGCATTCATTTCACATCTAATTCTAATGTTGTTCAGGTCTGGATTCATAGCACTCTCCTTTCACTGCCAAGTTTATAACAAACCATATAACCTCAGGGAACTTATTCAAACAAGTCAGTAACAAACCACGGTTTGTGGTCCTTAGTTGGAATACAAGAGGAAACTGAAATTAGTTGGAAAAATGAAGGAGAGGAGAAGGAAGAGCATACAAACCTGAAGCTCACAAAGATTTATTCCTACAGCATTAAACTGTATGAGCGCCAGAAACAAAATATTCTACTATGTCAAATTTCACAAGTTTCACTATACTCTTTGAAGTGTGCTCTCTTTCTACCATGAGTTCCCTCAAATTGTCAAGGACACTTCAGAAAAGAGACATTTTGGTGAAAGAAGTACTAAGTATGAATCTTAAAGCCCTATTTTCTTCTCTGCTTCCCCCACCAAGAGCCCACTGCAAATATGAAGTTGGGCTCTCAGTTCAAGTTGAGCTCAATCAGCCAACTGAAAATGGGACAGATGAGATCTTCAGAACATTTGACAAGTATAATTCAGTAGGCCTGCAAAAAGTTTCAACCACTCTGGGGTGCTGCTTTGATTCAGTCAATGTGAAGTATTGGGGAATTTAAAAGGAATGTGTATGTCTATTTGGATCTAAAAATAATTAACAGCATCATACATTCTATTCAGAATACCTAATTAAAATGTTACTATGAATCCAATTTTAACCAAGTCTAATAATCTCATTGTTACACATTTTTAATAGGTCATAGATTTTGGCTGACTTGAATTGTAAAGTCAAACATCCGGAATGGTACCCTCCTTTTCAGTGATAATCCTCTTGACTCAGAGGAGCAGTCTTATTGGTTTGGCCTTGCATGTCTGAGTTGCTTTGGGAGACTTAGCTGCACAATGGCTGAGGAAGACACTACCAACCTGACAGCTCCACCGCTGGAACAGCTGGCAGTGACTAATCATTTAGGTAGCAAAGTGGTAGAAGTGGTCTGCATGCCACAGCTGCTCCGAAGGGCTAGCCTTTCCTGCTCACAAGTGGAGAATGGCTGGGAGTTACCTGCAAGTTTGGGCATGTGACCTGCATGGCAGGCAAGGAAGCCATACACAAGCTATCCAACTATAAACAAGCCAAATGCCCTCATTTAAAATGGATAGCCCTTCTTTTACTTTTCTGTCCATTTCCACATCCATTAACTTAAATAACCAACAGAAACCTGTGATTCTGGTTGCCATATGTTATGTGGCTGTGAAGTTTCACCATGAAAATCCTGTTTGTTTTTGCTCTGTCAACTTGCTTTGCCCTGTGACTGAATTTTTTATTTGGTTAAGAGGTGGTATAGTCTCTCTCATTGAAACCAAGCCCAAACAAGCTTTAAAGAAAAGATACATATAAATAAACACACACAATTGCTCTATAAATAAGAAGGCAAGTCATGGGGAAGCAACTCTGCATCTCTTTTTTATGTTCCCTTTCAAAAGGTCTTCCAAAGATCTTTCTTGGACTCAGATTTCTGTTGAATTAACGCCTTGTGCCATTTTGAGGACAAGAATACAAAAAGGTCTGTTTTCTGTTTTTATCTTTGGCTGTTACTAGAAGAAAAGAAAATGGTAACGACAAGAGTGCATTGCTCCAGGCTTGCAAGAACTCAAGAAACTCAATTCTTACCCTATAAATTAGCAGTTACCAGTTCCCTTTTTCCCTTCTGCCTTCCTTTTCGGTGAAGCAATTATTTCCTCAGATCCACACTCTCCCCAAAAGTATCAATTTAGCAATGTGGCTGCAGCAGCTCAAGTGTTTCTAACCTTTCATGGGGGTTATAGGGGCTTAGAGTGTGTGACTCTACCCAAGAGGAGTTTCTATGGTTAAGCAAGGATTCAAACTCTGATCTTCAGGGCTAAGGTCCAAAGCACACCACCGAAATAACCCAGTTAGAGACTGCTTATAGAATCATAGAATCATAGAGTTGGAAGAGACCACAAGGGCCATCCAGTCCAACCCCCTGCCATGCAGGAACTCCCAATCTGCCTTGGCTCAGTGCTAGAGAATCATGGGAATTGTAGTTGATTGTGGCACCAGAGCTCTCTGACAGACAGCTTAAATGTCTCACAAAACTACAGTTCCCAGAATTCCCTAGCACCGAGGTCTCAAACTGGATTATTTCTGGAGTGCTGACACACCTATGGTCAGTTATCCAAAGGACTGCCTGAATCATTTGCACTTTCTAAGTCTGCATCCGTCCTGCAGAGATAATCCAGTCTGAGACTGCTTGAACTGCCCTTACTCAATACTAGGAAGTGTCATTTTGTGAGACATTTAGCCTTCTCTGTCAGAGAGACAATGCGAGGAAAGGTAGAGGGTAGAAAAAAGAGAGGAAGACCACAAACCAGATGGATAGACTCAATCAGGGGTTTATGGGAAGGGCTTGCAGGATTTGGGTAAGGCAGTGGAAGATAGGGATTCTTGGAGATGTCTCATCCACAGGGTCGCCATGAGTCAGAACCAACTCGAGAGCAGCTAACAAGAAAGAAGAGCTACAATGGGGAATACTTGCTTATAGGGAAACATATGAAACATCTCCAATGATTCTCTATGGGCAAGTAATTCCCACTATTTCCCTATGGACAAGTGTTCTCCAATGATTCCCTATGGGCAAGTATCCCCCAATGATTCCCTATGGGAAAGTATCCCCAATGATTCCCTATGGGAAAGTGTTCCCCTATGTTTCCTTATGGGTAAGTGTCCCCCAATGTTTCCCTATGGGCAAGTATCCCCCAATGTTTCCCTATGGGGAAGTGTTCCCCAATGATTCCCTATGGAAAAGTATTCCCCAATGATTCCCTATGGGCAAATGTTCCCCAATGATTCCCTATGGGCAGGTACCCTCATTTGTTTTAGTCCGTCCTCTTCCCGCGGGCCTTCCTCCTCCTCCTCCTCCTGCCTTTCCTGGGCCTCCTCACCTGGAGCATCGCAGCCAGCAGGACGCAGAGCCAGACCTGGTAGGGCCCCATCTGGCCCACCAGAGGGAAGGCCTCTTCCACCTCCATGACCGCGGAGGCGGCCCCCTTCTTCTTCTTCCTCCTCCTCCTCCTCCCGCCCTTCGGTGCCCGGGGAAGCGCATCCCTCCCTCGCCGGCTCTCCTCGGCTGGCTCTCTAGCGCGGAGCTCGGCGTCGCCTGAGGGAAAAGAAGCCGCAACTCCTACTCTCGCGGAGTGCGCATGCGCAGAAAGCGAAAGGGAGGGGCGGAAGCCGCCCTGCACGGATGGTAGGCGCGACTTCCGGCTGACGTTGAGGAACCGCCCTCTTTAGGCTCCGCCCCCAGAGGGAGAATGGCATTTTCCTCCCATTGGGAGAAGCAGAAAACATCCGGGGCCTTAGCAACGGGGGCCAAGCAGCCCCGCCCTTCTTAAAGGAGCTGTCAAACAAAAACTGAGGGGAGGGAATGTGGCCTCGCCTTTAAGGCTAACGGCTCTTTACTTCAACTTGAATGTTGGAGGAGGCGAACCCGTTTCCTCAGGTCTAAAATAAGCTGTAGAAATAATCCAGTATGAGACCGTTTTAAGTGCCCCGGCTCAATGCTAGAGAATTCTGGGAACGGTAGTTTTGTGAGACATTTAGCCTTCTCTGTCAGAGAGCTCTGGTGCCACAATAAACTACAAGTCCCAGGATTCTCTAGCACTAAGCCAGGGCGGTTAAAGGGGTCTCAGATTGAGTTATTTCTGCAGTGTGTTTTGGACCTAAAATGCTGCTTTAACGTCCATGGTTCAATGATATAGAATCATGGGATTTGTAGTTTTGTGAGACATTTAGCCTTCTCTGTTAAAGAGCTCTAGGGCCACAACAAACTACAAATCCCAGGATTCCATAGCATTGTACCATGGCAGTCAAAGTGTTGTAGAAGTGCATCAATTCAGCACTTTGGCAACTCAGATCCACACTCTCCCCAAAAGTATCAATTTCCAACCTCTCAAGAGGTTTTCAGGGGCTGAGAGAGTGTGACTCTCACCCAAGATGGGTTTCCATGCCTAAACAAGGATTCAAATCCTGATTTCCAGAGTCTAAGGTTCGAAACACAGGGCAGAAATCATCCAGTTTGAGACTGCTTTAATTGCCCTGGCTCAGTGCTAGGGAACCATGGGAATTGTAGTTTATTGTGGCACCAGAGCTCTCTGACAGAGAAGGCAAAATGTTTCACAAAACTACAGCTCCCAGAATTCCCTAGCATTGATCCAGAGCAGTTAAAGCGGTCTCAAACTGGATTATTTCTGCAGTGTATTTTGGACCAAAGTCATCTATAAAGAGAGCATTTCCAATAGAGGGCCCTGTTTCCACAGCAAAAGTGCAGCCACCGGCTAACAAATTTAATGCAGAATTTATGCATGTAGCTGTATACCAAACTCCTAAGGCCATCATGCCATCATATTAATATAAAATAAACACAACAATCGTATTTCTAAATTTGGAGCGGCACAGAAAGCATACAAACAAGATCTTGAGATAGAACAAGAACAACAGCATATATAAATAGATTAAAAACGTTTTTATGCCGCTAGGCCTTCACATATTGATATGGCTGCTGTTTTGTTTTAGCTTTAAAGAGTTTTGAATTTTTAAATTTTAATAATGTAATGTTTTTAATTGTTTGAATTGTTTAATTGTTTTTTAAACTTTGTATTTTTAATGTTTCATACTGTTTCATACTGTTTTGTTAGTCGCCTTGTGTCCTTGTACAGGGAGGAAGGCGGGATATTAATAAACATAAACATAAACATAATAATACCAACAATAACAAGAAGAAGACAGACAGGCAGTAAATCATGGAGAAGATTAATCAATATTATAATCCTGTCTAAACAAGGTATTCTTTTCCAGCTTCTGAAACATTGTCCACATGCTGGGGACCGCAACCAGGATGATCAGATGTCCTCTTTTTCCAGGACCTGTCCTACATTTCCAATCTCATGTCCATGAGGAATTCCCAAATGTCCTCTTTTTTGAGCATGACTAAGAAGCATGGATTTATATGAGTGTTTATAGCTTTTATTTTGCATTTTCTCACATTTTTCTTCAATGCCCTACATTTTGTGGTGTCTTGTCCTCCTTTGCGGTGCTGAGGACATCTGGTTAGTGAATACCACAACCCACAAATAAAAATCCATATCCCAATAGGCAGAGCAAGCAGTTTTAGATGATAGTGACATATCAATGACATATATATGTCTGTCCTTGGTTTCCACTCCATCAAATGCATCTGAGGAAATAGACAAGTCTATGAAGCTCATGCTGTCAACTTCTTTCTTTCAGTGTCAACTTCTTTCTTTCAGTTATGTCTCAAAGGTGCTACAAGATTTCTCTACATCCTGATTCTACAGACTTAACACGGCTATATCTTTGAATCCTACCAAGATGTCCAGTGTGCTTCTTTTCCTCTGATTAATTTTTAAATTGTTTTTGGACACTAAATTTCTTATGGTTTGTGGTCATTAGAAGTACAGTGTACAATCAGTTCTCAGCATCCACAGATTCCTTATCCACGGATTCAACCATCCACAGTTTGAAAATATTTAAGAATACAGCATACATAAATTCTAAAAAGCAACCTTTGATTTTGCCATTTTATATAAGAGACACCAGTTTACTATGCCATTATATTTAATGGGATTTGAACATCCACAGATTTTGGTATTTACGGGGGATCCTGGAACCAAACCCCAGTGGAGACCAAGGTCTTACTGTAAAATAATAATAATAATAATAATAATAATAATAATAATAATAATAATAATAATAATACCCCATTCTATATAATGAGACTTGAGCATCCATGGATTTTAGTATCCGCAGGAGATCCTGCAACCAAATCCCAGCAGATACTAAGGTCCCACTGTAATAATAATAATACCCCATTCTATATAATGGCACTTGAGCATCCATGGATTTTAGTATCCACTGGGGATCCTGGAACCAAACCCCAGTGGATACCAAGGTCCCACTGTATTTTAAAACAAGAACCTGGGAACATTATTTTTGGGATTACAAATTACTAGTACGGCTATATCTTAGAAAATTATGGGACCCTCCCTCCCCCCCGTAGGAAAGTTGCCATTGACAATAATGTGGCAGGGCAATCTGCAGATATTCAAGTCACTGTATAGCATTTTTTCATCCCTCCTCCCCAAATTTCTATTTCACCCCACCACTGCTACCATTGGCTTAAACATTTCTGGAAATTTTACATCTGTACTGTTTTTTGTTTTTGTTTTTTGAAAAACAAACAAACTGTGTTTTAGTTTTGAGCATGGTAAGAGCTTTAATCCATATGTAAGTATTTGGGCTGACCAAGGTACATCAGCACCATTATCTGCACACTGCAGCTTTCTTTCTTTCTTTCTTTCTTTCTTTCTTTCTTTCTTTCTTTCTTTCTTTCTTTCTTTCTTTCTTTCTTTTATTGGGTGGGATCTGAAAAGAAAGTAATCTGCCTTTAGCCACCTAGTGAATTCATTTACACCAAGGACTTCCTGATGAGGAGACGAGTCACTATTCCTACATCAGCTCTTTTAAGCAATAATCGTATACCTACTTATCTTGGAAGTAAAGTTGCATTGAATTCAGTGGCACTTAGATTTGTACAAGACTGCATATTGTCTTCAGTCCAATATACTTGAAAGAAGTCCTCTGACTAAGGTCCAGAACGCACTGCAGAAATAATCCAGTTTGAGACCACTTTTTAACTGCCTGGGCTCAGTGCTAGGGAATCCTGAGAACTGTAGTTTATTGTGGCACTATTGCTCTCTGACTAAGGTGGCTAAATGCCTCGCAAAACTACAGCTCCCATAATTCCCTAGCATGGAGCCAGGGCAGTTAAAGCGGTGTCAAATGGATTATTTCTGCAGAGGTGATGAAAAAAAATCTAAATAAAATGCAGTCTACCCCCCAAATTCCTGCCTGTGGTCTTGGATCTCTACCTGCTGCTATTAGCAATGCTAACAATCTTAGCAATTACAACACAGCACTCTCTGAAACTCTTCTGCAATGGAGAAATGGAGTAAATTCGGCTTTTATATTTTATTCAACATCCTTTAGTTCATTCAAGTGTTAGAAACTACATTTCAACCCCACCTGTCTTTTTCTATTTTTATGATATGTTTATGTCAGGAAAAGCTCTGGATGAAAGTGTTATAGCATGTCAGACCTCATCTTTGCTATGATACTCCTTTGGTCAATGCCCTATATTCACAGAAATTGGGTAATGGTAATATGAATTGTAGTATCCAATATTACATGGAACTGGGATGCAGACAGGCTATTATAACATCAAAAAAAGCATTTGAAATGCTGTCACATTTCTGATCAGGTCATTTATAGGAGGCGCTTTTGACATTGTCAAGGAATTCATCCTGCACATTTAGAACAATTTCCACTGTGAAATGATTGCCAGGTCTGAGAATTTTTTTTAAAA
>CM034703.1:139372357-139386486 GCA_020142125.1 Phrynosoma platyrhinos | reverse complement strand
TTTGGGAGCATTTCCCTGCTTTTCCCATGGTTCCACAGTGAGCATTCCCCTATCTGCGCATGTGCAAGCTCTTTTCTAGTACATTTACGGGCTTTTCTCGCTTGTGTGTGAACGTTAAATGCGCTTACTGTAAATTCTCAATTAAGGTAATTACGTGTGAAAGCCATTTGCGGAATCAAGGTTTATTTTCCGTTTATTTTTGGAATGCCTCATTTCCACTTCATTATTGCTTTCTGGCCCACATGTGATAACATCCTATCGTACTTTGGCCACATAATAAGAAGGCACTGATCACTAGAAAAAACAAAAATGCTAGGAAAGGTAGAGGGTAGAAGAAAGAGAAGAAGACCACAAACCAGATGGATAGACTCGATCAGGGGGTTATGGGCAAGGGCTTGCAGGATCTGGTCAAGGCAGTGGAAGATAGGGATTCTTGAAATTGTCTCATCTACAAGGTCACCATGAGTCAAAACTGACTTGAGGGCAGTTAACAACAACAAATGCCCATTTATCAGTTGTTTGGCAGTGTTTGGCCACTGTCTGAAAATAATGTTGGAGATAGGCTCCTGATCTGATCCAGCATGGCTCTTCTCTTTTGCCCTCAAACATCTTACCTAGATACTGGAGAAAATACTCTGTAATGTCTCTGAGCTCTGCTGCCTCAATTTGTTTCCTAGTAATGTCTAGTAAAAAGGCAATGTGTATTTGTCATGTATTGATGGCAGTAGGCTGCTGTTTTCAGGTGGGCAGAGAAACAGAGAAAATAATGATGTCCAGCCATGTGTTTCTTTTGCCAGATGTTACTGGAGAGTGGAGGAACTGCACGGGGATAGGTTGCACATGGAATACAATTCAGCGATAGACACACTTTTCCTGTAAAGCATAAATAGTGCTTCAGTTACATAGGTGACCTGAAACGTAGAGTATCTAATAAATAGCAGAGGTAGAGTTTGAAGCCTAAGAGTGGATGTCTGTTGTAGAAAAGGAGGGAATAACCTGGTGATGGAGCTTTTTTGAAAAAGCTGAAATCTCAGGGATCTCTTACCTGTGGACCTCCCATGCAGAAATATTGTTCTGAGGAGTTATCTATGCTGACGGGAAACCCCATAGTCACTTTGTAGCCACAACACATTTTCCTGGTTTGCAGCAATCCCATTAATGCCACACATGAACAAACACGGCAAGCTGACATTAGACCACACATTTCCTCTTGGTGAACTCACTTCATTCCTCTGTTTTCTGTCTTCCCAATATATATCAGCCTATCAACCAATAGCTGTTATTGTTTGCCTATCAATCTAGACCACCTTGTACTCTGATTAGATGCTTCTCCATCTATTGTTTTCCCCTCCGTGGCCCCAGTGAGCGAGTGAGGGGATTTTAAGTGTGTGCGTGTGCGCGTACATGTGCGCATGCATGTGCACACACACACACAGAGCAGAGAAATAAAAATAAAACTGTTATCTTTTATTTATAGTAATGCACAGCCATGAGATCAGTGGTGGGAAGCTAGATGGGGCTATGCCCTCCCTCTTCCTCCCCCTCCATCCAACTGTTGCATTTGTTTTTGTTCTTCTTACTCTGCCCCCTCCAATCCTCTCCCCCCAATGTAATCAGTATTGTGTCATCTTTGTTTTTACTTCAGGGAATGGACCATGTGCATTCCATCTTCTCTCACCAATCATTTCCTTGTTCGCTTGTGTGGAGATCTCATGCACTTTCTCCCCTCATTCCCCCATACATATATTGCAGATCTCTGCATGAGTGATGGGAGGATTTGGGGAATGGAGTGCATGAGATCTTAGCACAAGCAAGTGAGTGAATGATCAGGGGAGAGGGAATGTGCATGTTCCATTCACTGAAATACAAACAAAGATGATACACACTGATCACCTGAGGGGGAGGATTGGAGGGAGGTGAAGAGTACAAAGAGTAAAAACAAATGCAACACTTGGGTTGGAGAGAGGGGGTATCCTGATCTAGCCCCTCACCTCTGATCTCAAGGCTGAACAGGCACTGAAGTAAGAAAACATGGGGACACACACCTAACATTCTGGAACCATCCAATCCCACTCATCAAAAAACTCATCTCACCCCTGGCTCCAGACTGATGCCACCTCAGAGCACTAGCCACACCTCGGAAAATCCAAATTTTTAGAAAAATATTGGGATAAAAGGTGACTTTTTAGAAATCAATTTAAAGCCCTCTGCATTCCCTGCAAATTCACAGCAACATCACTGCAGATTGTCAAAAACGTTGTGTGCCTGGCTTGTGGCTGCTGTAACAGGAGTTTGAATTTTTCCCCCTCAATGAGGACAAGTCCTGAGAGGAAGATACCAAAGATATCAAAGATTACTATACTATACTATAGATACCAAGAGCTAGAATATGAAGGGAAAGTGGGATGTATTAACAGAACAGAAAAGGGCAGAAGGCGAAGAGGCAAATTTCTAGACAGCCCTCATTATTGTCTGGCTTCTTTCTTTGAATTTAGCTCCTCCCACTGAAAATCGTGCAGAGGCTACAACCTTGACATTTTTGATGAAACTTTCATAAGCAGATCCAGTGCCAGTTGTAGATAGAAATGGAAGACTTTCTTGTTAAACAACTTCTACATGGATACACCCATTAACAGAGGAATGTTCTTCCTCCATGGCCTGGTCACCCTCATGCCCCCAGGCCTCTTATGGAGTTGAGCCACTCTTGCTTCTCTGACTTAGGAACAATTTTGTATATCTCAGTAAAAGACAATATTTGTAGGTTTTAAGCCATATGCTTTCCCCTTGCTAGTTAAGTCAAATATATATAAAGAGATCTTGTCGCACCTTTGAGACTAACTGAAAGAAAGAAGTTGGCAGCAGGAGCTTTGGTAGACTTGAGCCTCAGATGTATCTGCTCTCTTGATCTAGAGCAGGCCTGCACAACATACAGTCCGTGGGCCACTTGCATCCCACCAAAGGAGTTTGGGCAACCTGCAAAAAAATGTATAGGATGTAAAAGAAAGTAAAGATATAATGAGTGCTTTGTCCATGCCCCACTTAACTCTCCTTCCATAAGTCCCTATTGTGCCCATCATGTACCTTGGCAGGCGAGTTGCCACTGCACATTGTCTCCTGTTTGTCATATGACCCGCAGCAACCAACCATTGTCTGTCTGTCTCTAGTCTAAGAGGAGTGAGAGTTGTATTTTTTCACTGTGTTTTCAGTCATTACTGGTGTTGAACAGGGACAAAGTGAGTGCAGCCACATGCCAGCGCAGCTGATGCCCGCTATGTGATGAGCAGCAACAATGCAAGGGCTTCTTCCCATCCCTCACTGTGTGGCCACCCTCCAAATTACATAAATGTCTGTATTAAAACTTGTACTGCTTAGCAAAATATTTTTTTACATTAATGAGATTTTATGATAAATAAAAATATTAAGTAATAAGTGCAATTAACTAATATTAATTGAAATTTCCCCCTTTTTAATAACATGGTTTATTTGCAAAAGAATTTAATAATGAATTATATCTTTACTTGGAAAGTGAGTTGCTAAAAACTCATCTGTGGCCCACAGAAGTTTAGCCTATTTTAATTTTGGCCAATACCTATTGCCACATTGTGCTGGTCTGTTCTAGAAGAATAAAAAGAATTAATGGTGTTTATGAACTAGGAATTATGATATTTATGATGCAGTGGCTCAAGTGGTTAAGACACTGATTCTGTTGATTGCAAGATTGACAGGTTGGCAGTTCGAGGCCCAGGTGCTGCATGATGGGGTGAACTCCTGTCACTAGTCCCAGCTTAGCAGTTTGAAAGCGTGCAAATGCAAGTAGATAAATAGGTACCACTTTGGTGGGAAGGTAAACAGCATTCTGTGCAGAGTAGTCTCTGACAACGCTGGCTCTTCAGCTTAAGAACAGAGATGAGCACTGCCCTCTACAGTTGGACATGACTTGACAACCTTGTCAATGTGGAATAAAGGTAAAGGTATTCCCCATTGACAAGGTTGTCAAATCGAAGAGGTATTCCCCATTGTAATGGGGAATACCTCTGTCAAGTTGTGTCTGAATGTAGGGGTACCTTTACCTATGAACAGTTCACAGAAACCTGCCATGAATTTTTTTTTGGGGGGTGGTGGAAGACTAGAGGTGTTCTGATTCTCAAAGCTCTTTCTGTCCTGTCTCCGTTTGTGCAGAAAGGCCAGGTTACATCTCCACAGAGTGGCCAGATGTCCTCCTTTTCCAGGACATGCCCTACATTCCAATTAGAAGGAATTTCGAAAATGTCTTCCATTTTGAGTCTGATGAACAAGCATGCATTTATATTTATATGAGTGTTTTTAGCCTTTATTTGGTCAAGACCTACATTTTGTGGTGCCTTGTCCCCTTCTTTTGAATTCTGCATCTCTTACATCATGAAGATAATGCCTAAGAATCCAAAATGCAAACATGGCTGTGTATGTTTTACACTCTTCACCATGACTCTAGGCTTCTGGTATCAAGATCCAAGGAAGACATAACATGGGCAAAATGTGATGGGAGAGCCTCGGTTTCTCTTTATTCCCCTTTTCTCCCCCTCCAGGAATTGTCTGACAGCCCCAGGCCTGGAGCATGTGTCTCTCTCCCAACTACTCTGTCACCCTGGTAACTATGGAGACCATGACGATCGATTAGATGCCATCTGATCTCAACCTCGTAAAGAAAAAATCCCACATGCACAGACGAAACAGGCAGCAGATGGCAGCCAGGCCACTAGGCTTGTCTCCAGAGACAAAGTGAAGGAGTGAAGCAGAGATGGGAGGGGAGCCGGGAATGGAGGAAAGGAAGAACAAACAAATAAAGGGCAGGAAGGATGAATGAAAGGAATATGAGGGTAGGAGGACATATACTACCACCAAAGAAGGCAGGAACCTACAGTATAAATGCCTTCGGCAACCCCAAGAATGAGATTGCTCTTACCTTCAGCTTCTTATTCTGGATCAAAACACAAATTCTCCTAAAGGTTGAGACAGGTGTATACTCTGAGCACTAAATTTGAGAGCAACTTTGTAAGTTCTGGACAATTCCCAACACATCTGGAATGTATATCATCATCTCTTAATTGCTTCTATCATCATAGAATCAAACAGTCATAGAATCATAGAATCTACTGAAAATAGTAGACTGTTTTAATCTAGTGTGATTCTTACATTTTTGTAAATGATATCTTGTTTTGTTGGTATAAATTTCATACTCATAGAATCGTCAATCACAGTCTACAATCATAAGATCAAAGAGCTGCAAGAGACCACAAGTGCCAGCAGGTCTAACACCATCCAGTCCAACTCCATTCTGCCATGCAGGATCATAAAATCAAAGCATCCCCAACAGATGGCCATCCAGCCTCTGTTGAAAAACTTCCAAAGAAAGAGACTCCACCACACTCCAAGGGAGAGTCTTCCACTGTCGAACAGCTCTTTCTGTCAGGAAGTTCCTCCTAATACAACTTTAGGAGTAGTATTAAGGTGGATGCTACTTTAATTTGAGGGCCAAACTAGGTGTGATGTCATCCAAGCAATTAGCAATTGTAATGTATGTGTATGTGTTTTCAAATTGCCTGTTGACTTGTGGCAACCCATGAATTTTGTAGGGTTTTCTTAGGCAAGGAGTATTCAAGGATGGTTTTGACAGTTCCTTCCTCTGAAATAGCTACAGTACATGTTATTCCTTGGTGGTCTCCTTGTTGTTATTGTTAACTGTCCTCAAGTCGACCCCAACTCATGATGACCCTGTGGATGAGACCTCTCCAAGATCCCCTGTCCTCAACTGCTCTGCTTATGTCTTGCAGACTCAGGCTTGTGACCTTCTTGATTGAGTCTAGCCATCTGGCTTGTGGTCTCCCTCTCTTTCTACTACCTTCTATCTTTACTAGCATTGTTATCTTTTCTAATGAATCTTGCCTTCTCACGATATGGCTAAAGTATGACAGCCTCAGTTTTGTCATCTTGGCTTCATCATCTTGGTTTGACAGATCAGGCTTGGTCTATTCAAAGAGCCATTTGTTTCTCTTTTTTATCTCAAATGAGTCAATTTTCTTCTGTCCACTTTCTTCACTGTCCACTTCTCACATCCACACATGGTGATAGGGCAAGGGTAGGCAGCTTTTCCCCTTTAAGGGCCGAGGGACTTCAGCTCCCAGAATCCCAGGAGCTATTGGCCAACATGGCACTATTGGCCAACATGGCTGAGGCTTCTGGGAGCTGAAGTCCCTCGGCCCTTAAAGGGGAAAGGTTGCCTACCCCTGTGATAGGGAATACAATGGCTTGGACCAGGGGTAGGCAACCTTTCCCCTTTAAGGGCCGAGGGACTTCAGCTCCCAGAAGCCTCAGCCATGTTGGCCAATAGTCCCATGTTGGCCAATAGCTCCTGGGATTCTGGGAGCTGAAGTCCCTCGGCCCTTAAAGGGGAAAGGTTGCCTACTCCTGGCTTGGACCATTCTAACTTTTGTGCTCAGTTATATGTCTCTAGTCTTTAGGATTTTGTCTAGTTCTTTCATAGCTGTCCCTCCTATTCCTAATCTTCTTCTGATTTCTTGACTGCGGTCTCCATTTTGATCAATATTTGAACCAAGGTATGGGAAATCTTTAACTATTTCAATTTTTTTATGGTCTAGGCTGAATTTATAGATCCTCCATGGCCATTAGTTTTGTTTTCTTTATGTTCAACAGTAATTTTGCTTTTGCACTTTCTTCTTTAACTTTAGTAATTGTTCCAATCTATGGGGGGTTGCAGACTGTCATAAATAGTGCAAATTGAGTCCACTTTTAGGGTTAGGGTTAGTGCTAAGGAATCACGGGAACTGTTTTTTTTCTGAGACATTGAGCTTTCTCTGTCAGAGTTCTGGTGCCACAATAAACTACAGTTCTCATGATTCCCTAACCTTAACCCTAAAAGTGGACTCAATTTGCACTATTTCTGGCAGTCTGCAACCCCTATATGATGCTTTCTGCTATTAGTATGGTGTCATCTGCATATCTAAGATTGATGTTCCTTCCTTGTATCTTCACTTGTCTTTCTTCTGAGTCTAAACTTAATCTTCATATATTTTTCTGCATATGTGTTGAACAAATAGAGTGATAGAATGCAGCCTTTCCTGACCCCGTTGCCTATTGGGAACTATCTCCTATCCAAGTACTAACTAGGGTTGACCCTACTTAGCTTCCATGATCAGACAAATGAGAAAAATGAAACAGCAGGCTTGAATAAGAGCTATCCGTCATACCAAAAAGCAGCCTTGGGACCCATTGTCTGGATCAGGACCACAGGAGGGAGCAAAAGTTTAAAACCCCTACCAGCATCCTGATTCAGATGGAGAGGGGCATGGCTGCTAGGTGGCCTTTACGAACCATTTTCTAATGCTAATTGTGCAAATGGTGTCACATTTAGTTTGATCCTTAGCTTTCAGCCTGGAGGAAGAAAGGATCTCAGCGCAGAACTCAGGACCATCATGTATGATGAGATTTTGTGACAAACACATAACAAAATTTGACAGCTTATTATAATAACCATACTCCTTATCTTTATACTGGTAGCTTTGACAACTTGAAAAATAACAGCTGAACATGCTTTTTGAGTTAAAAAAAAATCCATCAGGGAAAGAAGGAGGAAATGAATGGAGGGGCTGTCTGAGCCAATCCCACAGTTGTCTCCTGTTGCAAAACTGGTATATAGCCTGATCCTTGGGTGAACAGTGTACAACTGAACAAATTGGAGTGAATGTACTTCTGTTGTTTATCCCATGTCTTAATGTATGTACACATCCCCAGACATAGAACCAAATGTAAGTATTTTCTGCCCTTTTTTACTGCTGGAAATTAAAGCACCAGTGCTGTAGTAGTTAACTTAGACCATTGGATTAGGGTAGGGATAAACAAAGAAATAGTTCCCACTGTTTTCCTATGATCTTTTTGAGGTCCAACTATTGTGAAGGATAATTAAAACTACTTTAATAACCAAGACAGCACCAAACAAGTTCTAGGCTTGGCTTCCTTTCTCTTGTCCATGAAACCACTTCCTCCTGCTTCTTCTCCTAGCTAAAGAGAGTTAGGCAGCATATGGACTCGTCTTAGTGGATGCCTAGGTTGCATGCCGTAGTGGTTTGAGCATTGGACTATGACTGTGGAGAGCAGGGTTTGATTCCCAGTTCTGCCATAGAACCCACTGGGTGACCTTGGGCAAGTCACACCCTCTCAACCTTAGGGGAAGGCAATGGAAAACCTCCTCGGAGCAAATCTTGCCAAGAAAACTGCATGATAATTTTGCCTTAGGGTCGCTATAAGTTGGAAACGACTTGACGGCATACAACCACAACAACAAGGCAGATTGATGAAGATAGAAAGCTGCTTTAGGACCTTCTGTTTAGGACCAAATTTGCAGGTACTGCACTATCTTTCAACTGATTTCCTGAAGCAATAAATGTAAGCTGTTCCTTTTTACTTTATTATTGTACAAGCATCTGGAGTCCTGTAGTTCCTTCTGTTTTACAGTCATTAATTTTACCCTGTTGAGCTCTGCCAGCACAAATAACAAACTTTTAGTTTTACTTACAAGGCTGTGAGAGAACTTATGTACAGCTACAATAATTCTGCACTGTATTTTCCTAGCTGCAAAGAACAGTAGGAGTTTATTTTAGCTACTACTCCCAAATTTACACATTCTTGGCAAGCATCTGGAATAGTGTCTGAGTGGCAAGAAACAGGTATCAGGGAAAGGCAAAAAGGGAACCATCCTTGGCAATGGAGTGAGGAGTGGGCCAAGCGCTCTATGAATTATTGAGGGTGTTTGCCAACACTGGCACTTGGCAAGAATATCTGGAATGCAGATATCAGTGTGGAAGAAACATCTGGGAAACAGCTGTTGGCTGTTCTTTTCAAACTTGTTTTTAAGAATTGCAAACAAATGTAATTACTTTGTTCCATTCAAGTGGATGTTCTGCTGCTCATCTAAGAGTATCCAGCCAAGAATCTTTTCAGAGTAAGCTTGATCACCTTAGTAGTTCTTATCAGGAATGTTTCCAACCACTAGGGGTCATTTCTTTGGCAGAAACAAAGGATCAAATTAGTCCTTGGGAGAAGATGGGATTGCCAATCCCCACAGGTCCCGTGGATATACAAGGAAGTATAAAAATTATAGATGTCTATGACTCTCTATTTAGACCTCATTCTTTTCTGAATGAACCATACTTGTATCTTTTATGCAGTTACAGCCACCAGTGTGATGAAGTGTGAGGGCCTGCTATCAGTATCTCTGTCTTACACCCAGCTTCAGGTTAAACATGGAAAACATTTAAGACATTATGCCCAGGCCCTTGATCCCTCTTGAAGATAGAGTTTATAACCTTGTAGACCATGAACAAACCCAAGAAAACACTATGTAGAGAGATCTTGTAGCACCTTTGGGACTAACTGAAAGAAAGAAGTTGGCAGCATGAGCTATCCTAGACTTCAGTGTACTTTTTGTGGAGTGTTATAAATAGTATTCCTTCCAATATTTACTTTTTCACTGCGATCACCTGTCTGGAGGGGATGATGATGATGATGATGATGCCTTTTTCCTAGTTTAGAACTTAAAGCATCTAACAGTTAAAATAAACATAAAAAATTCACAGCATATAAAGTCTACACATCTAGGTATGCCTATTCTACATATATATTTCAGGCAACCTTTTCTTCTCATACAAGCAGTGGGTACACGTAAGCATGCACCACACATGTACACAGGATAAGCACACTAGACACATGCAAGTGGCATCCCAGCCTAGGAGTGAATGCCTTTAAAGTACAAACCATGTTTCCCTCCTCCAAAAGCTCCCAGCATCTCCCTGTGAACAGTTTCATCAAGTCTCCATGAGGAGAAAGAAGAAATCACAGGAAGGTGGGTATGGGATCAAGGGAAAGACACACAAGCCCAGAGTCCAAATAACATTATTGGGTAGAGTTTTATTCCTAAAGAGAAGTCACTGCACTGTCTGCCCCACTTGGTTGTGGGCATCTCACTGCTTTTTTGATGTTCTCTCTTTTTTCCTCACAAGTGGTGGCAACTTTAGCCATGCAGGGACCTCCATGGAAAAAGGCAGAGGGATATTTGTAGAATATGGATTGCATTTTTTAAAAAGGCTTTTGTTAATTTGTGCTTTCCTATCCTCCTGTTGCTCTTCTTATTCTTTCTTAAGTTCTTGGGCACTTTGTTCCAAATATCTTTCTTTCTTACTAATATTCTTTGATTCTTTCCACTATTTTTCTTCTCACCCCACTCTGACACTATTCTGACTCATAATACTTCCAATTGTATTCTTAAACAAGAATCAGAATATGCTCTACTTCTTTGTGAAATTTTTTTGGACTTTTTCAAAATACAGTCATTCAGACAGCTGCTACCATATATACCAGGGGTAGGCAACCTGTCCCCTTTAAGGGCCGAGGGACTTCAGCTCCCAGAAGCCTCAGCCATGTTGGCCAATAGTCCCATGTTGGCCAAAAGCTCCTGGGATTCTGGGAGCTGAAGTCCCTCGGCCCTTAAAGGGGAAAGGTTGCCTATCCCTGATATATACTCAACTATAAATCGACCTCATGTAGAAGTTGAGGGCAGATTTTGGGGCCAAAATGGATTTAGATATGACCTGTGGATAAGTCAAGGGTAAAATTTAGGGCCATGTAACAAAGGATGTGAAGAACGAAGCAAAGGAAAACAATGCCAAAGACCAAAGTTCCAGCAGGAATAACTGTTTGTGCTCATACTAAAGGCTGGATGGATGAGAAAGCAGAGCTGTGTCAGTGTTTCCAAGACAGATTACACTCTTGCCTTTCACTAGGAGATGATTCATTTTTAAAAAATCAGAGTTAAAGTACAGTACTGACATTGACCCATGGATAAGTTGACTCAGGAATTTTGGGTCAATTTTTAACCTAAATTTCTAGATTTATACATGAGTACAGCAGTTTCTTCCTTCTCTTAATTCTCTTGGCTGTTTGGATACTGTTATGGTTCCAGTATTATGTTTCTAATTTCACTTTTAATGATTCTTCCCATGATTATGTTTCTTCATCCTTTCCTTTTTCTTCAAGGTTAAGTATTAGGCCCTTTCCCCCTTATTTTTTAGTCTGCATTCAATGACAAATGTACTAGTGGTAGCACACTTTCACAATTAGTACAATGATGGTATCCAGTGCAGGTTCTTCTTGGCAAGTGGTTGTGGAGGCAGATGCATCAGAAGTTCTCACAAGAGACTGTACAAATTGGTACTCGAAGAAAGATGGGGGGGGGGGACTGAGGGGTACCCACCAACCATCAGTTTCACTTTAAATGTTGGTAGAATTAGCTTAAACTTTTCAAGAGGCTGGGTAATCTTAGGACCTTTGGCACCTGTGTATATTAGTAATAAATGAGGAGAACTCCAACTTTGGGTGAATTAAGGTTTTATTTAGAAATATGCAAGAATGCAGCCACACATATGATGGCTATTCAAACAGACACAGTGTCCAGAGCTAATGGGAGTATGGAAATTGGATAGAGGAGTTTGAAAAGTTTGAAGAGGGCAATATTTACCTGTCTGAAGAATAGACCATGGAAAGCAGGAGTGGCTCAGACTGGGGTCTGAAGGCAACAGTCACTGGCACAGACTGAGGGCCAACTGCATGCTGGATGCCAGCTGGATGAGAAAAGGCTAGGTTTGAGGACCAATATTTATACCTAATAACTAGCCTTTGAGAGTATGCTTGATTATTTCTACCAATGTAACAAAAGCCTTTATTGCATGCCATTTTAAAATTACTCAAGCTTCTTGGGCTCCAGCCAGGAAGCGAGATGGAGGTGGGATTATCACAAGCTAAATTGCCGCCTAATTGCCAGCCACCATCAGCCAGAATCCAAGCCAGGCTCAAATGGAGCTTTTTAGAAACCAGGAAGCTTTCCGGTTTCTAAAAAGTGCTGGCTGAGCCCGGCTGGGACCCAGATTGATGGTGGCTGGCGATTTGGTGGCAATTTAGCTTGCAATAATCCCCGTCTCCATCCTGCCTCCCAGCTGCAGCCTGGGAGGCTTGAGTCATTTTAAAATGACATGTGATAAAGTCGAAAGACTTGATGGCTTTCCCAGGAATCGACAATGGAATTCCAGACTGGCTGATGGCTTTAACTTTAGGGTAACAACAACAGCGATTGGATGAGTGCACTGAGATCTTCTTTGTTGCTGATGCAAGAGGAAATGCAAAGGGCCTGGGGTAGTCAGCACACCCATTTAGCTTTGATTGCAGCATTATCTGGATCATACAAATGTCCTCAGATCTTCACTTCTTCCTCATGGGAACTTCACGAGGTGTTCCATGAGGTCAGTGACTTCTTAAGAACATGCTGGCTCCACATACAAGAATATGAAAATATGGAGATCCCAAATACAATGCAGGATATGCAGGATATGCTAACAAAATATGTACAATATGGCTGGAAATTTCATTCCACTAGCATTCTGTTGGATTTGAGCCATTATGTTCTTCCCTATGGTCCCATAACCCATTCATTGGGTCTGCAGTATCTCCTTTATGCTGATAACCACCAAAAAGATTCAACCAGACTTGAAACAGAACTGGAGTTCAGTGATAGTGTCATGTTTCTGTAAACATTAATATTTTGAGAGACTATAGTCAAAAGCTAAAAAGTTTCTTTTTTTTTTTTGATAAATTATAAGATAAAAAAATATACAACCATACTAACAGAACCTTGTAAACTTCCAGCATTTCAAACACTGAGCAAGGTCAAAAGCCTAAATAGCTAAATAACATATCAATGGCAACACATTGTCAAAACATTCCTTGGCATTAAAGTTACAAAACTTGTATTCAAAGTGAATTGGCAAAAAGGACTAGGCAGGATAAAATGTTAAAAAACATAGAAGGGTAAACCATGATGAAAAAGAGTCTTCTCAAAAGGTAAGTATTGTCCCATGAACCTTTCAGAGTTTGAAAGTACAGTATCAATAAGCATGTGGATGAGAGTAATATAGTAGATATTATTTACCTGGATTTCTAAAAGGGCTTCAATGGAGTCCCAACACCTGAGACTGCTTGGCTGCTTCAACAGTCATAGGATAAAAGACCTCTTATGGATTTAAAAAGGGTTTAAAAACAGGAAGCAGAGACTTCTGATACATCTTGGCTAATGAAGTAGATGTATTTCTGAGCATGACTTCCTTAACAGAAAATTTGGTAGAAATAACATGGAAAGAACAGGGATAGGCTCCTACACCACAATAAAATAAAATAAAATAATTGAGGAACAGCTCAATGTTTTAGCAAGCATTTTATTCAAAATTAACAACATGCACATGTAAAATGAAACAACTAGTTCAGGTAAGCCTTGCATCAGTAAACAAAAGTATTTTAAAACTAGCAGAATGCTTATACCAGAATGCATCCCCTTATGATTTCAGTTTTGCTGGCCACACTTAGAACTGTTTGGAGAGAGGCAAAGGTGAACCTCCTTGTGATAATCTTTCACCAAGAAAACCCAGGATGAGACAATCCAAAACAAAACAAGAGACAGGGACAGGGCACAAACAGAGAGCTAAAAGGGTGGAACAGAGGGCAAGTACAAGCAGAGATATGGTCAAGGTAAAAAAAGGTAAAGGTAAAGGTTTTCCCTTTGACATGATTGTCTGAACATTTTGCTGAACTTCTTGAAATGAGCTTTTAAAAATCCAAAGGGGAGGTTTGGTAGATATATAAGATTAGATTATAAATTCAAGACTTCCAAAATCACATGTTTGCAATGTAACTATTTTGACTTCATTGTCAAACCTTTTGATATTATTTAAAATGAAATCAAGCATGGTAAATCCCTTCACTCTTTTCTCCTCTTTGTGAAATTGCCAGGATGCCAAGAATTGGTTGGAAATCCAAAGCCTAGCCCCCATGGGAAAGGGGTCTTGCAGGGTTTTCCTTTTGTTATTATTTTTATGAGAACTTTTAAATCTACCAAGGGATATACCGATGCATACTGAATTAAACAATTTTAAGTCCAGGACTTTGTGTAGAAAACCAAAAATGAATGGAGCTCACACAGTCTTGGTTACTTGGATCATGGGCTGCGGTTCCATGAGGGCGGACTCCTGGCAAGG
>CM034703.1:139333816-139360129 GCA_020142125.1 Phrynosoma platyrhinos | reverse complement strand
CGGCCAAGTACCGCTCAGCCCACGCCACACGGGAGCGGATCCGCGTGGAGGCCTTTAACCTGGCCTTTGCTGAGCTCCGCAAGCTCCTGCCCACCCTCCCCCCAGACAAGAAACTCTCCAAGATCGAGATCCTCCGCCTGGCCATCTGCTACATCTCCTATCTCAACCACGTCCTTGATGTCTAGCTGGGGAGCTGGAACAGGGACAGCCCCAGGCATTGGGTCTCCTCTGCCTCCCCAGGCACCCCACGAGCCCTGCCAGCCCACTGGCCCTCCCAATCCTGCCTGAGCCGGGAAACCGTATTGCATCACCCCGCTTTCACGGAAGCACCTGATGGCAGACTGCATTGCACTGCCCTGCTTTCACAGAAAAACCTGATGGCAGACCGTATTGCACTGCCCCGCTTTTCAGGGAAGCACCTGACAGTAGATTGCATTGCATCGCCCTGCTTTCACGGAAACACCTGACGGCAGACCGCATTGCATTGACCAGCTTTCAAGGAAGCACCTGAGGGCTGATCGCACTGCATCCACCCTGCTTTCTCAGAAACATCTGACAGAATACCACATTGAATCGGCCAGCTTTCAAGGAAGCACCTGATGGCAGACTACATTGCATTGACCTGCTTTCAAGGAAGCACCTGATGGCAGACTGCATTGCATTGCCCTGCTTTCAGGGAAACACCTGATGGCAGATTGCATTGCATCACCCCGATTTCAGTGAAGCACCTGATGGCAGACCACATTGCATCACCCCGATTTCAGGGAAGCACCTGACGGCAGACCGGCAGGCAATTCCTTGGCTTTAAGCTCGTGCCTTAAAGGGCTTTCCGGACCCGGGCCCTTCAACAAGAGAGAGAAACTGGACATGGGGGTCTCCCTCACCACGAGGGGCTGCCCAAGGGGGCCACCGCCTCCAAGAGGAGATCCAGACTTCAACCTCACTGCAGATATAATCTAGTTTGGCACTGCTTTAGCTGCCACGGCTCCAAGCTATGAAATTCTCGGAATGGTCGTTTGTTGTAAACTACCATTCCCAGAATTCTATAGCATGGAGCTGTGGCAATTAAAGCAGTGCCAAAGCAGATTATTTCTGCAATGTGGACACAGCCCCCAGCCTTGATAGAAGACGGGCAGCCTCTTTCCTTACAGTCACAAAATGAACAAATCATTGGACTGCCAAGTGCCCCTTTCTCTAGATTCCAAAACAAAAACAAGAATAAAATAAAAATGAATTCCTTAAAAAATCTCATTTACTTGTGACCTTAAACGTGTGATCCAAGAGTGCAGTTCCAAATATTTATTTTTTAATTTTAAGTTAGAAGAAGTAGACTATTTTTTTCCCCTGAGGCTAATTTTTTACCTTTTTTGAGAGTGGTGATGATTTTGCGTTGACGACTTTGTGCCAACTGGTTTTTCTATAGTCAAGTGTTTACATTTTTCTTCTGTGGAATAATTGTCTTGAATTTGGGAGTGTTTGTTGGGAACCAGGTAGTGAGTTTCATTTTCCTCTGGTTTGTACTGCACCACTTCCCTGTTTTTAAGCGTATTTTATATATATCTTCAGACTTTGTCCTTGAGAATCTTGCTTTATTTTGTGTGTGGAATCAGACTATTAGCACTTCACTTGAAGTTGTTTTTTTTAATATATATATTTAAAAATGTGTATTGTTATTCTGATCTGTAATTCTGTCTAAAAAGTATTTTGCAGACTATTTACGAGGGAAGTAGTTTTGGTTTGTCTGTCTGTCTGTCTGTCTGTGAGTGTATGTGTGTGTATGTGTGTGTTTTATAGACATGGGTTTTTTTTCTTCTCAAAGAAAAAACAGGACTACTTTCCTTTATGACAACCAAAAAAAAAAAAAAAAAAATTACAACCAGAAAATGTTTCATGCTCTTCTGCTGTGAATTTCTTAAGACAAGAAGTCTGTTTTAGAGAAAGGAAGAAATGAAAAAGAAAAAAAAAGAACACATCTGTTATCCAAAGATTTTAGTCTTTTTCAGGGTTTTTGGTGTGTGTGTGTTGCTTTGCATAAGGCAATATTTTGTAGTGAAAATAGAGAAATCTGGTTTCTATCAGAAGCATTTTTTCATATCTCTCATGAATGGTGCACTGTTTTGCATATAAATAAAAGTATCAAACAAAATTGCTTCTCCTGTTTTTTAATATATATTTTTCTGCATAAGGTGAAACAACAAAAAGGGAGGAAGGAGAAGGAAAGAAAGAAAGAAAGAAAGAAAGAAAGAAAGAAAGAAAGAAAGAAAGGGGTGAGAGGACATCATTTACCCTGAAGTGTGTCAAGGTACAATTAACTGAGAATATATTTTCCATGCAAACCCCATTTAAAGGAAAGCGACTTGCACAATAATCTCTATAATAAACATTTCTGCTAGTGTGCATATTTCTGTTAGTGTGTACTCAAAACCATTTTTAGATTAATGTAAAACTATATTAAAAAGATCTGTGTACGTATGCATACAAAATGCCTTTATTCCTTCTTGCTCCCATTTTTTCAAATATTCTTCCTTTGGTCACCCAGAAATTAAGTTGTCCTATATTTGCTGAAGGCTATTACTATCCTGTCAATGAATAAAAGGAGGGAAATGGCTGGTGATCATATTGAACAAAATGGGATATTAGGCTGCTGTCAAGTTCAGCTTTCTTGGCCATGGTGGGGAAACTGCAAAGCACCGGTTCTGCATTAAGGGTTAAGACTAAGGCTTTGAGGATGAGAAGTCTTTGGTTCAAAGTTTATTTCAGCCACAAGCTCAGTCATCATTTGGTTGTAGAGAAGAATCCTCACATTGCAGGATAGTACTGGCCTATCTAAAAAAGCATGGAAAGGGACTCTTTTTCCCCTAACACTTTCTTTGTTCCTTCAGCACCTATAAAGGTTGTTGTTAACTGCTGCAAAGTCTATTTCAACTCATGGTGACCTGATGAATGAAAGATCTCCAAGTTGTTGTTGTTGTTATTATTATTATTATAGTTTATTTCTAGAGCGCTGTTGGTGTACACAGCGCTGTAGAAAAGACAATCAAGGATAAAACAGAATAAAACCTGCCAAAGGCATACAATCTAAGTATAAACAATGGGTAAAATAATAAAAGTCAATTAAAACAAAAACAATTACAATAATTAATTCACCTTGTTTATAATTATTTAACAAGTCACCTTGTTATCAACAGCTCAACTGCTCAGATCTTGCAAACTCAGGACCACTGTGGCCTCCTTGACTGAGTCCAACCAAAGTTTGTTCTCGTGTGCTGTCAAGTCGTTTCCAACTTATAGCAACCCAATCACAGGGTTTCCTTGGCAAGATTTGTTTTGGGGGGGGTTGCCCTTGCCTTCCTCTGAGGCTGAGACAGTGTGACTTGCCCAAGATCACACAGTGGTTTTTGATGGCTGAGTGGATATTCGATTTCCCGGTCTCCAGAGTCATAGTCCAATGCTCACACCACACTTTAATTATAGATGTTATGATGGGAAGAATAGAAAATTACCACAGAGGAGGAATAACAGGACAGACAGAAAAAATGTACAGATAAGCAGAGATCAGGTATTAAGGATAGAAAGGACAACCTATCTGAATAAGTTAACACCAACTCTCTGAAGTATATGGATGAAAAGAGTTTGTTCAAATGACAATTATATGTAATATATATATATTATTTTTCCCCTCTCTTTTCTTTTTATCATTACTATTTTTGTTTGGGTTTTTTTTTCTTTTCAAAATCAATAAAAATATTATATTTTAAAAAATCACTATACCATACTGGCTCTCCAACCAAGGTTACGAAGATACTATATGTATTTTTGTTGTTAACTGCCTTCGTGTCGATCTCGACCCATGGCAACCCAATGGATGAGACATCTCCAGGCCCCCCTATCCTCTACTTCTCTGCCCAGCTCCAGAAAACTCATATTCGTGGTCTCTTTAATAAAGTCCATCCATCTAGCATGTGGCCTTCCTCTCTTTCTACTTCCCTCCACCTTTCCTAACATTATTGTCTTTTCCAACGATTCATGCCTTTTCATGATCAGGGACCACCTTCTCCCATATAATCCTCCCCGCGCTCTCCGATCCTCTGGAAGGAACCTACTGCAACTACAAAAAACAAGGCTGGTGGGGACCTCCCAGAGGGCTTTCTCTGTTGTCGCTCCCAGACTCTGGAACGGCCTGCCGGAGGAGATCCGTCAATTAACATCTTTGGATAGCTTCAAAAGGGCTGTCAAGTCGGATTTCTTCCGGCAGGCCTTTCCAGATTAAACCACCCGGCCTTGAGATCTTAAGACTCGCACCGACTGCTCTCAAAAAAACATTTGATAAATTCCCTTTAGCAGGGTTATTTATCGGTTGGTATTAATTTTATTAATTTTATTTTATTAATTGTACTCTGTTTTAATTTGATCTGATTTAATAGTTTTTTAAGGGGGGAGGGGGGATTGGCGTGTTTTAGATTGTACTTATTGTATATTACATTTTATTATGTTCACCGCCCAGATTGGTTCGCCATAGGGCGGTATATAAATAAAAATTATTATTATTATTATTATTATTATTATTATTATTATTATTATTATTATTATTATGTGTCCAAAGTACGACAGTCTAAGTCTTGTCATCTTGGCTTCAAGGGATATCTCTGGCTTGATCTGCTCTAGGACCCATTTGTTTGTTCTTTTGGCTGTCCTTGGAATATAATGCATTACAAAAAATGTAGAGGCATTCACAGTACTAGTTTTAAAGCCGCAGGAGCTGAGGAGCAGAAATGACACGGGTGTGCATCGGTAAATCCCTGTGAATCCCAGTTTTTAAAAGCCTCCCAGTAAATGAAGTAGGACCCTGGTGACACGGCCACAGGAGCTAAGTGCCTGCAAAATCATGGAAACCCCATACATTTTAACCTAACAGGTTTTGGAAGAGTGGAGAGTACAAGAAGGCAATTAAAGAGAAAGTACAGAATTCTAAGTTCTGGACTGATACCTTTAAAAGTAAGGAGAAGGAGTATTTTAAATTTGAAATAAAAGGAACAGAAACAATGAGGGCAAATAGATATCAGAGTGCAAGACAGAAAAATTGTGGCTGACAGAATTAAAGAGAGTCACAAGGAATGCATGAACTGAGTCAGAACCCCCCCCCACAAAATAATACATTATATAAGTACTTTATTTATTTATTTATTTATTTATTTATTTATTTTCTACTGCCTTCCTCCCAGAAACGGACTCAAAGCGGCTCACAAATAAAAACTCTTTAAAACCTATTACAATAAAATACAAAAAATATGTGAGTTAAAGTTTTAGATCAGATAGCCTGGGTACAAGGGAGGCATTTGTAGAACCATAAAGAGAAGTGACAGGACTTAGTTTGAAAATCTGTGCGGAGAAAAGAGAAATAGAAACTAATGCTCCAGCTGCATGCCTGAGATGAAGGATAAGAATATTGATGGCAAAAGAAACCATAGATGGGAAGACTTAAGATGACAACAAGTCTTCTTTTTTCATATTAAATTCGAGGTTGAGATCAGATATGTCAAGGCAAGATGGAAATAATGTCTGCCGATGTTAGCAACAATAAGACATGTAGGGATGGAGAATGAAATGTTGTCTGTTGAGAAGAACAAAGATTTAAAGAAGTGATGAGATGATCAAGAAGAAGAGGATTTGAAGAAGAGTAAGAAGAGACTAGAAACAGAGCTTTGGGGCACCTAAAGTGGATGGAGGTGGCCAGATGTCCTAACTGCAAAGGAGAACAAGACCCCGCAAGATGTAAGACATTGAAGAATAATGTAGGAAGATGCAAAATAAAAGCACTCATGAAAATATAAATTCATGTTTCTGAGTAATGGAGGGCATTTTGGAATTCCTCCTAGACAGAAGGGTGATTTTCCAGGGCATATCTTGGAAAAGGAGGACGTCTGGTTACCCTGAAAGTAGAAGGATTGGCAGTGTCAAAGGAGCAGAGATTTCAATGAGTGAGAGTAGAGAATGTTTTGCAAAGTGCTAATTGATAAATAAAATGGATATCCAGATAAAATAGATATCCATTTTCCTGGAATATATGAGAAAGTTTGAAAGAGGAGAACTGACGAAGGAGTTGTTTAACTCAAGATAGGTTGGATGTCATCCTTACCTCAACCCACCAACTCATTTCCTTTCTTCTTGTTCTTTCTATCCCATTCATTTTCCATCTCCTTCCACACACTTCCTTACCAACCGTCCTTTTCAAGTATCCTAATTATTACTTATATCTCAAGTATATATCAAGTATCTCAATGGGTTGAGGTAAGGATGAAAGAGAATGTTATGGAAAGATTGAAGGAACTATACCAATATGAATATTTTAGTAAAGGAACTGTTTGTCAGCGAGAAAATACAAACTTTGGGATTTTGTTATGGATAGAATTTGGTGGATTTTAGGAAAAAATGTTTTAAGATAAATCTAATAGATACTATAAATGGATATAATGTATACTGTATTTTGAATCATGATATGGGTATTACATGTTGAATGGTTGTATTTGTGAATGGTTGTATTTGTGAATTTTAATAATAAATTTTAAAAATAAAATAAAATAAAAAGATAGGTTGGATGTGTAGCTTAGAAATGAAGGTCAGGACACAGTTATTGTTTATTTGTCTATTTGTATTATTATTTTAAGTGTGTTTTTAAATTGTCATTGTTTAATAGTATTTTAAGGGGTGGGTGGGATTGTGGGATATGAAATGTATATTTTAATGTTGTAAGCTGCCCTGGTTGTGTAATGCAGAGGGACAGGATAATAATAATAATAATAATAATAATAATAATAATAATAATAATAATAATAATAATAATTTAGATTGGTGAGATCAAGAAAGGACTTAGTGAGAATCATTGAATTTAAGCAACATAGTACCAGGAAGGCAGAGTAATCAGTTTATTACATGGGGGACAACTGGAAGTATAAATGGTGATTAACTTGTGATAATCCCGCAATTGCACTAATGGTTTTAACACGACATCATGTTCAAAGTGCTATTATCCTGTGAATAACCCGTGATAATCTTGCAACTGCACTAATGATTTTCACAGAACGTCAAGATGAAATGTGATTAAAGTGCCATTATCCCATGAATAACCAGGCAAGAAACAGCAGCAAATCATTCACGAGATTTTCCTGTGAATGACTTTTTGCTGTTTGTTGAATAGTTATTCCCTGGCTATTCACGGGATACTGGTTCTTGTGTTAATCTCATTTTAATCATGTTTTAATGTCAATTGCGTAATTTTCATGGGTTAATTACTGTTTAAACTCTTAATTTCCTCCCATGTGATGAAGGTCAAAAAATTGTTCAGAAAGAGTAATAGAAAATGGAACAAGAAGAAGAATCTTGGAAACCGATGCTATGGAGAACTAAACAGCAGGAATTCTGTCTCTGAAAAAGATGGCAAAAGACTGAGGGCAATGAATAGATGGAGACAATTGGAAGTAGAAAAGACGTAGAAGAAAACAGGGAGAGGACAGAAGAAAGGCTTACTAAAAGAGTATTTAAAGAAGGAGTAAGCAGAAGATAGATTGGGATCTACTTATATGTCTTTGTGGCTTATAATAGACTGGCATGGTTTTTTTTATTCCTCCTTCTAAATCCCTCTCTTCTCTCACTTCTCTTTCCCTTTCCCTATCTCTCTTTTCCTTACTCCCTCTTCTCTTTCCTACACCCCCATTCATACTTCATCACATTCCTTCTCCTTCAGTTATGTTTATATCTTTACTACTTTCTCATACCTTCTCCCACATATTTTTCCTTTCTACTTTCCTTTACCCTACTTCCATACCTCCTAAGAAAATATGTCATGAACCAAGGTTCTCTGTTGTTCTTTTATTAATAAGAAAAGGAATTGAGGAGAGGGGAACTGAAAGAGTGGAAGTGTATTAATCATATAGAAAGATGAGAAATTAAGGAGTAGAATAGAAGATAGTGTTTTTTTTGATAAATACAGAGATTAAACAAGATATTTTGTTATTCTTATAAAAATCTTTCTTTCATTTAGGCATGTTTAGATATAGAAGATATAAGGTTGAATGGATGTTATATTATGTTATATCAATTACAGACTGATTATTTAAATGGCACCGTGAAGTTGATTTATGCATAATTAAGACCTGCGATTTTAATCAGTATGTGTATTGAGTCATGCATAGGAGACTGTGGAGTATGATATATATGTTTGTGTAAATTTTAACTAATACTTTTTTAAATGAATAAATAAATAAAGAATAGACTGGCATGGGTTCTTGATCCCAGTTCTCTCAAAATAGGAGCAACTAAAATGACCTTTTTGCCTCTTCTAAATTAGATTGCTGAAGCAGAATGCTCAGAAACCAGCTGATTTTTGTGCAAAAGTAATTGTGAGCTTGGTTTGGGTACTGAACACCAGTCCTTTGGCTGCACATCTGATCATTAGCATCCTGTTTCTTTATGCTTAGTGCATGTCTGCCTACCTGAACTACTATTTGGCTGGTGGACTTTAAGCCTTACGTTACCCACCCCAGGTTTGTCAAGAAGAGAGCAAGGTTTGCACCACAGCTACTCACAGCCCTTGACACCAACTAGCTAGCAGGAACTTCAGAGACATTGCCAGATTCCTTCATGCCAGGGCTGGCACTCGAGGCAAAGGGTTGTGGCTATGGGTATCGTCCATGGCTGGGTTCAGGCAATGCACACAGGAAACTGAAGCCAACCAAGAAGGAGGTGATGACAGGAGAAGTGGGAGCAGGCATGAAAACAACTTGATCCAAGCCCCCAAGTGCCACAAAACCATATTTTTATCCACATACATAATAAAAAGGTAGCTGGTAGGAAGCAGCCACCTAAAGAAATTGCTCCCAAGCAAATACTTTGCCCCAAAATTCAAAAAGTAAGAAAAATAGGACGGAAATGTGATGTGAGTGATACATTTAAAGTGCTTTTGATGAATGACTAGTGAGACCAACAGGGATTTCTCAAATGAGCATCAAAACAAACAAAAGGGATTAGGTAATGGGGGCAAATTGTGCACATAGCTAAGGCTAAGTAGAAGTCACAAAGTCTGTACTTTACAGGGTGGTGAAAAAGTAACACTGCCTGGAAAGTAGAAAGTCTTCTGATACTTTATGGTAGGGGTTCAGAAGTGGAACCTCGTGCCACTTTTTTCAGAAGAGCCCATCTTCATCTCTGGTCAACCCTGTCCTCTTTCCAGCTGGAATTGGTGTGCCCTGCACTGGAAAATATGGTTACCTGCCATATTATTCTGATGAAGACATTAAGTTTCTGTCAGGGGTAAAAGTGATTTTAAAAAGTGAGCTAAGCATACTTGCTACAAGGAAAGGTTTCACACCATTGTCAAAAGACATGGGACTTCATGTTGCTATAGCCTTAATTCATAGTTTAATTAACAGATGAACTATCTTTCTTAATAACTCATAGAGGTAATTATCCTGCATGATCAAATGCACAAGAGATGATGGTATACTTATTTTTTTAAAAAGATATTTTTTATTAACACATACATTATTCTATATGTATAAAACATAAGATCAAACAAAGAAACAGAAAACTAACAAAGTATCTCTACAAAGAAAGAAAGACAAGAATTATACAAATACATTGACTTCCTTCCCAAAACATTTGGCTATACTTGAAACCATATTTTAACTTTCTTTTGATGATAATAAATATGTCCTTGTACTTCTAATGAATTGTAACTTTTGTTCAAACTCAAATGTTGACAAATACTCCCAATTTCATTTTTAAAATGCAATAAAAATTCCAACTCTTTATAAAGATCAGTCGGGGATTTCTCCTTCATTAACATTGTCAAATTATTCACTTCAGCATGTGCATTAAGTTTTATCAGCCAATCTTCTTAGTTTGGTGTCACTAAGTCCTTCCATTTTTGAAGATATATGGTTTTCATGGCTGTAATCATATACTGCACAATTCTGCCATGATTTCTTTCAGTTGCTCATCCAACATTCCCAACAAATACCATTCTGGTTTCTTCTGTACAGGCATTTTCAGTATATCCAATATATTCAATATATTGTCCTTCATCAAATTAATCTGAGTCTAGTATTACTCACATGTGAGAGAAAGTCCACACCTTTTGATCACACTTCCAACATTTATTTGAAGAGTTTTTATACATCTGTGACAATGTTTCTGGAGTTAAATATAATCTATACATAATCTTGTAAAAGTTTTCTCTTAAGTTATAACTCAAAGTAATGTTTATACTTTTAGGCCATACTCTTTCCCATTTTTCAAGGTGTAACTGAGACCCAATATTCTGAGACCATTCATTAATACAATCTTTAACTTGTTCTTCCATCTCAATCTTGAATAACATTTTACACATTTACTAATGTATTATTATTTATGTGATGAGATGTGCTATGCTGGCTATATCATTTTTAAAAATTCTAATAAGTGTTCATTATTTAAATTCTATTGGATTCTGTTTTGCTTTATTTGTAGGAGACATGAGCAAAAAATTGAGGAATTTGAAATCTAAGGAACTTGTGCTGCATCTACAAATACACCAGTGCACTAAGGGCTAAAACCTCAGTCTTAATGGATAAATGAATGAAATTAATGGATGGATTCATTGCATCTTTAAAATCCATTCTGGATTTCTGTTGGCCCTGTGTCTTCTGGAAAAGTGTGCTCACACTTGGTAGTATCATTGAAAACAATTTATATATGTCAAATATATTTAAGTTTTCAAAATTGTTTTCAAACTATAAATGATTTGTTTATGTTCTTTAACAATACTTCATATGTATTTATCATTTTAGAATATTCTGTGTTCATCTTGTACATTATCTTAGTGGTCCTTACAACAAATACATTCATTTAGTGTTCACAGAATCATGGAATCATGGAGATGGAAGGGGCCCTATTGACATAGGGACTTTGCAGACTGCCAGAAATAGTGCAAATTGAGGCCACTTTAACTGTCCTGACTCAGTGCTAGGAAATCATGGGAACTGTAGTTTATTGTGGCACCAGAGCTCTCTGACAGAGAAGGCTGAATATCTCAGAAAAAAATACAATTCCCATGATTCCCTAGCACTGAGCCAGGGCAGTTAAAGTGGACTCAATTTGCACTATTTCTAGCAGTCTGCAAAGGCCCATAGTTTCAACTCCCTGCTCAGTGCAAGATCTGAAGTGAAATGTACATTCCAGACCTTTCACCATTTTGGTCACACTCCTTGGGACACGCACATCATCATCATCATCATCATCATCATCATCATCATCATCATCATCCTAATCTCCATGTTATTATTCCCATGTGGCAGAAAGACGAAGAAGATGAGACAACGTTTAATTATTTGATTTCATTTTGACTCTGCTTTTCTTCATAGGATACATTCAAGATGGCATACAAAGATAGCCAATTTATAAGAGCAAGACTACTAAGTCCTTAGTAAACAAAGAAATTATGCAAAACAATGACTAAACTTCTAAACAATCATGCAGCATTATAAGTATAGCAGGAAGAAGAGGGAGTTGTTTGATTCTACCAAGAAGGCATTCCTCAAGTGTTGGGTTGCTTGACTGATCTTGGCTTATTTAAGGCCAGTGTGATGCAGATGCTGGGCTAGGACTCTGGAGACCAGGCTTTGAATCCCCACTTGGCCACTCATTCTCAGCTCCAGAGAAAGGCAAAGAAAATTCCCCTCTAAACAAATCTTGCCAAGAAAAACCTGTGATAGGGTCACCTTAGAGCTGCCTTAAGTCAAAGAAAAGGAACACAACAACAACAATGGGATTAAGGCAAAGTTTTATCTTCTGATTAGTCTCCAAATCTATGCTCATACTTGCACATAATAGAAGATCATGCTCAAAGAAATCAACTTCTAACTTTGGGGATAGCACATCTTAGCTTATTTGTCCTAGCAATCCATATTCACATCACATCTCTAATGTTCTACAGCAGTGATTCCCAAACTTTGGTCCTCCAAATGTTTTGGACTTCAGCTCCCAGAATTCCTATTGGCCAAGCTGTCTGAGGCTTTTGGGAGCTGAAGTCTAAAACATCTGACAGACCAAAGTTTGGGAAACACTGTTCTACAGGGATATTGATTGATTTATCACACAAAAATACAAAATGTGCACAATGAGCAGTTTTGGAATTAGATTGTTGGCAATTAGCACTAAGTTCCAAGTACTGTTGTATACATTCTAATAGGGATTTAATTATGTCATATTTAACTGGTAGGGTTGTAGGTAACAAGTAGGCATATTAGATATAGCAGGCAGAAGACCAAATTAACACATGCAATTCCATGTACTAGTATAAAGAAGGAAGCTATGGGAACATACTCCATGTCTCAGGCTCCTACAGTTAGACCTAACCTGTGACCATTCATGTTCAGCTCAGACCTTGATGAGCTGGGCATGGCTTCTGAGTTGTTTCTGGGCTTCAAGCTAAGCAAACTAGGGTTCTAAGGCTTATGGGAGGGAAAGAGCAGGGAGAGAGATGTAGGGCTGAGAAGAGAAAAAACACATCCCTGCAGTTTGTCTCCAGGCCCAAACAAAGCACAATAATTACCTTACAATGAAAAGAGATGGACGAAATTATCAGAAAAGCAAATTTCCTCACACACTTACTTAGATGTTGGGGTCCCATGTGCCTATTACTAGTTATCCTCCTGCCTTGGCCAAATCTTATTGTGAGTCTGTTTTATTCTATTGAAATCCTATGGGAGCTTTTGGCTAATAGAATGGCATACGGGCATGAATGAGAATAGAAAACCTGGAATGAGGTCCAAGCATTATTCTTTCCACAGGCACACCAGCAAAGGGCTGCTTTCGAATGGCTAGAGTGAACCTCTGTCTAAATACTGATTTAGAAAGCAACATATCTTTACAAAAGTAAGAGAGTAGTTAAGAAAAAGAGTATTGTAGTTTCAGTATATAGGGAAAGGGCCTCCAGAAGACAGGGAAGACTTTTCACAATATAATTCCTGGAATTCTGGTGGATTGTCCCTAGGGTGATCAGATGTCCTAACTGCAAAGGAGGACAAGACACCATGAAATGTAGGACATTCACAGAATATTTTAGGATATTACAAAATAAAAGGTAAAAACACTACTATAAATTTAAATTCATGCTTCTTAGTTGTACTCAAAATGGAGGACATTTTGAAATTCTTCCTGGATAGGAGGTTGAAATATAGGACATATCCAGGAAAAGGAGAACATCTGGTCACCCTGATTGTCCCAAAGATGGCCCTGGTCAGTGAAGAAACTCCTGCATGAAAGGTGCCATAGCAAGACTTCCAGCCCCTGTATTCTGAATTGCCCTTTAATTAGAAGTGGGGTTCAGCCTATGAGAACCAAAGGTTCTTGGGAGAAATGTTGACATGTCTCTCTAGTAAAGTGTCTACCAGAGGAATTTCAACCAGAACTATGGCCAAGAATGAAACAGAGCATAACCAGAACAATGGGGCCCTAGATCTCTAGATTTGTATAAATCTCAATCCTATTATTACTCCTAACCACAGGCAACCCATTGAAACAACAGGATTTACCTATGTGTTGACTAACCCAGTGGTGAATCAACACAATTGATTCTGTAGGCCCGCTCCAATTGGGAGTAGCCAACAGGATTTCCACCACAATACAGTTGGCCCTCCACATCTGTGGCTTTGACTTTTGAGGATTTGATTATACAAGGATTTGATTAATATGTTCTCTCTAGGAATCTCTAGGTCCTCCAGCATATCTCTATTGTCAACTTCTGCCAATAGAGAGTACACGTATCTAGGTATTTGTAGGTCCTCCAGTGCAATTTCATGGTCAACCTCTGGCAAATCTTGAGCACAGAATTGCCCTGGAAAAAATAGTGGTTTTTTATTTGCAGTTTTTCCACTTTCATGGGGGTCCTGTGCTCCTAACCCCAGTGAATGTGGAGGGTTCACTGCATTATTAAAACCAAAGCAGACAAAAGAGGTGAGCACTTGGGAAATATCCCAGGTTTGAATTAATATACCAGTTGGGGGGGGGGGGGGCTCTGCCATCCCATCATACATAATGCAACACTATAGTGACATGAAACTTGACACATGCCACACTGTGGGGATATGAAATTAGATTATGTTGGAGAGTCTTGTCCTGTGTACGTCAATAGAAGCTTTTGACTCATGAATCAAGCTCTCATTTTGCTTCTTTCACACACATTTTGGCTGGAACTGTCAACCCTCCCTGCCTGTCTTTCTGCAAGGGACAACTTCTTAAGGCAATATCAATACAATATAAAACATGTCTCTCAGGCTTATGCTTAGCCCACACAGGGAATTTGACAGCTGCAACTGTCCTGAAAGAAGCATGAATTCCATAGTTTCCTACAGATGTGTCTTTGATCCTTTGATATTGTTATTTCTGGTCACAAAGGTTTTGCATTTGGGGAGAACAATACAAAAACTTGCCAAACATGACTGTCACAAATACAAGCTACAAACTATGATTTGTCTTTCAAGGCACTTTCAGGACTATGAAACCATTTGTGTTCAGCCTGTGCCACTGGATAAATAACATCAGGTTACCTAATTTCCTCCTTGTTTCAGCACAATGAAAGTAATGAATGACCAGAGGTCTTGCATGTCAACTAGTGTTTGCCTGTAGTGTTCTTCTCTCATATTAATAATAATTGGATGTATAACAACTGCAACTCCTTTCAGAACCTTTGCACCAGGAGAAAATTATCAGCTTTACTTTAAATATGAAAAATGGGAAAGCACCTGGTCCAAATGGGTCGTTGATTGAATGGTATAACACTTTTTGGAGCTTATTTGCTCCAAGGCTGCTTCAACTTTATATTTTCCTCCCTTTAGCTTTAAATGATGCTTGTATAACTTTGATTCCTAATCCTGACATTGGCTTTTTTAGCTGCTGCATCACACTGTTGACTCATGTTCAATTATTAATAAATATTAACTATTATTTATTTATTATTAGATATTAAAATATTGATGGCTATCTTTTCCAATAGATTGCAACAAAGTCATATCAGCTTTGCTTAAACCTGATCAGGAGGAATTTATTAAAATTAAGTAGGAGTGTAATAATACCAGGTTGGTTGTGGACCTGGTAGCCCTAAATTCCAACAGAACTAATCCAGCTGTCATTATTTCTTTAGATGCTGAGAAGGTGTTTGATAAAATTTATTGGATGCCTATTTTTACTACATAGGCTAATTCTGGCTTTCCTAAGATATTTGTTTTAAATGGATAAAATTTTGTATTCTGCACCAAGGGCAAGAGTAATAGGAGTCTACTTCCACTTTTTAAAAACTTTGAAATGAGGTACAGACCAGGATGTTCATTTTCCCTATTGATATTTAATAAATATTTAATAAATGATATTTAATAAATATTCCATTGATTGTTATTGGAACCCCTTGTCTGTGCTATCAGACAAAAATCTAGCACTAATCGTTTTGTATATGCCGGCTTAGAAGTTTAAAATGTTCTTTATGCAGATGACCTTTTGGCATTTATCCCAAAATCTCAACAGTTGACCCCAGTTTTGATGAAGCTGGTATTTGGTAAAATATCTGGCTGTTAACTGAGCTAAATCAGAAATAATGCCAATTGGAGACATGATAGACCCTAGTACTTTTTCAAATGACAATTCCTTTTTTGGAGGGATAGTTCCAATACTCCTCAAATTCTATTACTTAGGGGGGTTGCAGACTGCCAGAAATAGTGCAAAATGAGTCCACTTTTAGGGTTAGGGTTAGTGCTAGGGAATCATGGGAATTTTTTTTTCTGAGACATTGAGCCTTCTCTGTCAGAGAGCTCTGGTGTCACAATAAAATACAGTTCCCATGATTCCCTAACCCTAACCCTAACCCTAAAAGTGGACTCAATTTTCACTATTTCTGGCAGTCTGCAACCCCCCCTTACTTGAGCATAATTATTTCCAGAGATTCAAACAAAAAATCCACCAAACAGTGATACCTATCAACTGAAATGCACAATATACTTGTTGCAAGCTTTTGAAGCTCCATGGGCTTCTTCATCAAGCAAGATCAGGCAAGGAGAAAAAATTGAGATGTTAGTAAGATGCTTGCATTTTGTTATTTCTGTCCATAGTTCAGATGGTATGGGAGGGCATTTCTTGCAGGCTGGCTCCTCCTCCTCCTGGGCATGTCGCGACTGGGAGATGTTCAAAGTCCAGGAAATTTAAAGTTCATTTGCATCTCAAAAAGGACTCCTCTCTTGCAATCCAATATGTCTCCATTCTATTTAGGTCACAGGCCTCTTTACAGGCAGAGGACAATGGATTTCTCAAGAAATCTCCACTTTTTGCATCAGGAAAATTTTGGTAGATGTAGAGGTAAAACATGCCAATATAGTCCAAATTTAAGAAGGAAAAATGTTTTGCCTTAGTTGAAGGTCCCAGTCCAGCTTGTTCTTTGGGGTTCCCCTGTTGCAGCTACAATGTGGTATCTCACACTCACAACCAAGGTAAAATATTTTTCTTGCATCAAGTATATTGTGCATTTCGGTTGTCCCATAAAGGTATCACTATTTGGTAGATTTTTGTTTGAATTTGCTAAATGGCCAACACAGCTACCTCTGCATATCTCCAGAGATATATTTCAGATTATCAAACTGATTATAACTCAGTTAGCAAAAGATATTACACCAGATCTTGACAGATGGGCAAGTTTAAAGTTGAGTCTATGGAGGAAGGTTAATAGAACTGGAATGAACATTATACCTAAAATTGTTTATGTTATTTGTGGAATTCCTTCACTAACATCCTATAAGTATTTTGGAAAAATTTAATGCATTGTTTAGGAAATTTCTGAGCAGCTCTTCTCCTTCCAGAATATCAGTGAGAAGAATGAAACTTCCAATTCAATATGGTGGGTTTGGTTTTCCAGTCCTTGCCTTGTATCATTGGTCATATTTGCTATCCTGCTCTAAATTTAGGACCAGAATAGGTAATTCACCATGTTGAGTTTTAGAATCTTCTTTTTTGACACTCTTATTTAACTGGATGGCATTAGGTTTTGATTTGTTAAAACAGATAGAGTATTGCCTACAATCTCTACAACTAGAGCCATGTGGCAAATGTTATCACTCCAATTACAGTTTGATCCATATGTTCACACTAAACTGACCTTATAGGTAAATCCTGGTCTAAAGATTGGGGGAAAACATTTCTATGGAAAAAATAGGCAGAAAATAGGATTTCTATCTTAAATCAATTATTAGGTGTTGATGATGAATTTCTATTTTTCTCAAGTTTGCAGGATCAATTTAATTTGCCATCAACAGCTAAATGGCAATAATTAGAAATACAACACATATTAGAATCTAGATTTGTTCCTGTAACTCTCCATGCCCCTGAGGTTCCTTTAATTTTAGAAACATTTACTGAGGCTGATTGAGTACCTAAGTCAATGATCTCTCTCTTTATAAAATTTTATTATTAACCAAAAAGTATAATATGTAAGATTTACAGCAGGAATGGAATGGTAAGCGGTTTTAACATCTATATCAAGTATGACCATAGATCTCCAATTATGTCTTATACAATAAAAACAGCTGTTCTGAATATATTGGACACCAACATTTGAGAAATAAAGGCCTATCTGATCATCTGCTTGTTGGAGGTGTAATACTGCTAATGCTTCTTTAACCCACATCTTTTGATAATACCCCATAGCTATCTTATTTTGGAGGGAAGTAATTACACAAATAAATTTGGTATTAGAAAGTTCTTCGGTATTCAGTTATACACATATCTTTTATTTCCCCTTTTACTCATGTTTTGGAACATAATACATGGTCATCAGAAATGGATCTTTCATTGCCTCTTGACTGCTAGAAGACTAATATTCCAGTAATGGAAAGATCCCCTCCTGTGATCCAATGAAAGAAGCTTTAACAACATTTGCAACATTTGAAAGAGCGATCTATCAACATAATTTACAAATTGACTTATATGAAGATATTTGATCTGCTTTTATTGAAATTTGTGACTAATGATTTCTCTTTTTAATTTCTTCATTCCTTATTGCTGCAGTGCCATCAAGATATGTAACTGAGAGCCTTACAATGTAATTTTAATTTGTATAAAGTACGTTAAAAGAAAGAAAGAAAGAAAGAAAAGAGGTGGTCTGGGGCCCCTTCATAAATAGGGCATACCTCCAGGCTATGGTGCACAGTCTTTTGAGTGCTAGTGAGTAGCATCAAGTCTTCCTCCTTGAAATATGGCTTTATGGGGTGCACCCATGAATAATTCAACAAGCTTCCTAGGACAGTTAAGGCAAACATTGGACAGGATTTCAGTCTACTTTTGATGACTTCCTTTCATTCTTGCTAATGCAGCAAATAAACAAGGGCTTGTCCAGTATATTTCTCTTAACAGCTGTAGAGTTTCATCTTCTCTATTCCTTTCTAACAGTCTTACTGTCTCATCACTTGATCTGTTCTTTCTTTCCATCACACCCCGCCACTCCAGTTCCCCATCTATGTGATCCTTATATCCCAATATATGATCCCTTTGTGTGGCTAGATCTGTTGATTAAATATTAGACACATTTGCCTTTTATCAGCTAAAATCCTTTCTTTTCCTTCCTTCCTTCCTTCCTTCCTTCCTTCCTTCCTTCCTTCCTTCCTTCCTTCCTTCCTTCCTTCCACATTTCTCCCATTCAGATGAGGAGAAATCTCTCCTTTTCTCTTTCTCTTTGTATTTGGGCTTCAGATTTGTCTTTGGCTCTTGGTTGGTTTGGGATGAGCCTCTCTGTGTCCCCTTGGGATGGAAGCAGGTGTTGCTTCAGTCGAGCGCATGCAACCAAATTACAGGACCGTCTGTCACCTCCTTTGGGAAATGAGGGAGGGAGGGAAGGAGGGAGAAAGGGAGGGAGGGAGGAAGCCACATTGCAGAAAAGAAAAGTGGAGCATAGTACCAGTGCTGATGAGAGAATGAAAACATGAGTCACTTCAGCCTCCGGCCAGCTCCACCCTTAGAGAGGGAGCATCCCCTGAAATAGAAACATCAGTGGTACAATAAGCAAGAGAAAAGTCAGAAGCAGCTTTATTATGGATGCATAGTCAACATGATTCTTGTGAGCCACTCCCTGCTTTCTCTTTCCTTAGAACATTTATATCCATCGGAAGGTGAATAGCAAAGCTGATTTATGGGAGAATTTATTTCTGTTCCCAATAGACAATTTAATGCAAAATCTTTGAACAGTTTTTAGCTTCGACTTTTGGAAAGATGTTTCTCTGCTCCTCAGCATAAGTCAGGGGTAGGCAACCTTTCCCCTTTAAGGGCCGAGGGACTTCAGCTCCCAGAAGCCTCAGCCATGTTGGCCAATAGTTCCATGTTGGCCAATAGCTCCTGGGATTCTGGGAGCTGAAGTCCCTCGGCCCTTAAAGGGGAAAGGTTGCCTACCCCTGGTATAAGTTCATAATGGTCTGGAATCTGCTATCTGTTCATAATGGTCTAGTATCTGATATTAGTCTGGTATCTATCTTGGGCTAGTTTTTCTTCTAGCTTCATATCCTTTGGGTGTCAGGTTTGAAAATGAACAGTTTCTTTGTCCTAAAAAGTAATGTTATATTCTCCATAAACAAGTACAGTATCATTCACAAAATAGGGATACTTTTATTGGGACAACCAAAATGCACATTATCCATGTTGCAAGTTTTCGAAGCTCCACTGGCTGATTCATCAGGCAAAGGTGTTAAAAATTATACAGGGGAAAAACACACAAACAAGTTACTTTTCTGAAACCTGAACAATCAACTAGACCACAGAGAACTCTGAGTACAAATGCTGTGAGATTATGAAAATATAAGAGCTTGAAAATGAAGATGTGGTGGTGGGGAGGAATCTAGCAAGAACTTTAAGAGCTTGCTAATTATAGTTTCAATGTGAATTTAAAAAATGAAATGGCATTACTAGTAGAGAACCCAGAAAAGTATCTTTCATCATTTTAGATAAGATCAGTAGTAGAAATCATGTGGTCCTTCAGAAGTTGTTGGGCTGCAATTTCTAATATTCCCACCATAGACTGATGTGACTAGGACTGCTGGGAGTTGCAGTCCATCATCTGGACAGTTGCATGATTTGCAGCTCTGAAAGGTGTTGGCAGGTTCTTTACCTGATCAAGAAAGTGGTGTTCTGGATGGGATTGGGTTCTGGATCAATAGTCTGAAGGTATTATTAAGCCAAGTGCTTGTTCTCTATGTCAAGAAAGTCATATTGTTCATATGCTTAGTGGTGTGCCAATGGCAACCCTCCCTAGATGGAGACAACCTAGTGGCTGTAACTCATGTCCTGATATCATCCAGAGAGGGCTACAGCCTGAATCTCCCTTATCCAAAATGCTTGAGACCTGAAATGTTTTGAATTTTGGATTTTTTTTTTTAAAAAAACCCTCAAAATACCCACATTTGTATATATGCACACAGTGAAATCTCTTGGAGTCTAAACAAAATGTTCATTTATGTTTCATATACACCTTATACACATACCCTGAAGGTAATTTTATACAAATTTTAAAATAATGTTGCACATGAAATAAAGTCTGTGTACATGGAACCATCAGAAAGAAGAGGTGTCACTATCTCAGCCACCCATGGAAAAAAAATTGGGTTTTGGCATATCTTGGATTTCAGAATTCGAGATAAAGGAAAGTCAACCTGTACTGCAAATATAGTGGGCCCTTGGCGTTCTCTTGGGTTTGGTTCCAGGAACTGCCATGAATACTAAAATCTTGGATGCTCAAGTCCCATTAAATACAAAGGCATAGTAAAATGGTGTCCCTTATATAGAATGGCAAAAATAAAGCTTTGAATTAAAATATATTTGAATATTTTCAATCTGTGATTGGTTGAATTTGTGGATAAAGAATCTGTGGACATGGCTGACTGTAAATTGTACATAGGGATGTCTTTTAAGACATCTTGGGACTTCCAGTTGATTCAGCTAAGCTGTTGAATAGCACAGCTCTCTGGAACCTTCCTTGCCTGTCTGAACCTGCATTCCCATGTGCGCCTGACCTCAGTTTAAACTGCTGGCCACAGATGCCCTTTCTTTGCTTGCTTGCTTGCTTGGTTATATAGGCATTAGAGCCAAAGAGCCAGGGTTGTCAGAGACTACTCTGTGATCCTGTGGCCAGCATGATTGCACAGAATGCTGTTTACCTTCCCACTGAGAAGTCGTACCTATTTCTCTACTTGTATTTGCATGTTTTCAAACTGCTAGGATGGCAGAAGCTGGGACTAGTGACAGGAGCTCACCCCATCATGCAGCACCAGGTCTCAAACTGACAACCTGCCGATCTTGCAATCAACTGAGTCAGCATCTTAATCACCTGAGCCACTGCATCCCTAAACTACATCATTATTATTTTCTAAACTACAACATTATTTTTTTTAAAAAAAATATTTCTTTTATTACTTTAAGCCCAAGTCTGACTGTTTCCTTATGAACATTCCTGGACTTCCTACTGCAGCAGTGGCATCACTAGGGGGATGCGGAGAGTAAGGACACCCAGAGGAGGGGTGACACCCAGTTGCTGCAGAAGGGTGTTCTGCTCTAAACCCCAGGGTCCCTCCCAGGGAAGAAACCCTAGGGATGGAGGAGCAGGAGGGACACACATGCACCCTTCCCACACTGGGTGGCACCATAGTTAGTATACTGAAGTAAGGTTTACAGTGATCAAAGATAAGATTTTATTTCTTGTGGTGACCTCATTTAGGAATGCCCTTCCCCAGGGCCATCCACCTGGCACCATTTCTTACCAGTTTGTGGCACCAAATAAGAATTGATAAGTTTGCCTAGGCATTTTCACTCAGGGCTGCATCTGCACTGCAGAAATGATGTAGTTTGACACTGCTTTAACTGTCATGACTTAATGCTATAGAATCCTGGAGCTTGTAATTTGTCATGACACCAGAGCTTTCTGATACTACAGGTGCAATAGCCAAAAAAACTACAAACCCCAGAATTCTATTGCATTGAGCCATGGCAGTTAAAGTGGTGTCAAACTGCATTATTTCTGCAGTGCACATGCTGCCTTAGTCACAGAACAATTGGTGGATTACACTGCTGTGTCAGGTAAAGAAGGAGCCAAACTACCTAACAAAAGTGCATTCACAGAATTTTTTTTCACCTCATGTAGATAAATCTCTTTGGCAAATAACTACCGGCTTTCCATTGGAAAGTTCTGAGGCTGTAGTTTCTGTTTCTAAACAGAAAGCTGTTTAGCTGTTGTTTTGTGTGTGAGATTTCCTTGATTCTATTTTAATATATAAAGCAACAGTACCAATCGAGCTGTTTCGAGCAACAGAGACATAATCCACTGAAATTCTAACTAAAACCAGTCAACAAATATGGAAAACAAAAGAATGGCCCACAGAATGGAAACACTCAATATAAATTTTGATTGCAGTATCCACCAGACTTTTTACCACATATGGAGTGAGAAGTGCCCAATGTCCATACTGGGTTCAGAAGAGGAAGAGGCACATGGGATCATATTGCAATTATAGGTTGGATAATGGAGCACACCAAAGAATTTAAGAAGAAAATCAGTCTGTGCTTTATGGATTATAGCAAAGTCGTTGATTGTGTAGATCAAAGAAAAACTATGAATGATTCATAAAGAAATTGGAGTACCATGACATTTGATCATCCTAATGCATAATCTGTACTCAGGACAAGAAGGTTTCTAACTGGCAGGGAGGTAAAGCAAGGTTGCATTGTATCACTCTATCTGCTGAACATGACCCATGCAAAAATGGTTTAGACTGAGAAAGAAGGTTTGAAAACTGGAGGAAGGAACATCAACAATTTAAGATATGCAGATGACACCTTACTACTAGCAGAAAATAGCACAGATTTAGAATGGTTACTGAGGAAAGGTGGGGTGCAGACGGGTGGCTCTGGGTCACCCTGGGAAGTGGCAGATCGGGCCTTCAGCTACCCCATGCCACAGCTCTGATCTTCCCTTTTGCTTCCCTGAAAAGAGCCTCAAAATGCCACTCCTTTCAGGGGCACAAAAGGCCACCCTAACAGCCGGCGTGCAGCTCTTCAGAAGCGCATCCTGATGCCGTGCATTGTGCGTAATGGCACATGGTGCCAGGACAGCATTGGCATGGATTTGGGGCGGCTGGCGTGTGGCTGCCCCATCCCATCTCTGCCTCCAGGCTGGCCCTTTGGGCTGGTCTGCAGAAGCCTAAAGTCAAGGAAGAAAGTGCAAAGGCAGGTTTAAAGCTGAAAATTAAGAAAACAAAAAATAATGATCACAGATGATTTACATAACTTTAAAGTAGGCAGTAAAGACATTGAGATAGTGAAAGGTTTCATTAATTAAAATGACTAGGATATGGAAGGCCAAATATGAAGGAACTAGACAAAATCCTTAAGTTTAAAGATATATTATTGAATATCAAAGGTAGGATTTTACATGCCATTGTATTTCCAGTTTCTGTGGATGGTTGTGAAAGCTGGACAGTGCAGAAACTAACAGGAAGAGAATCAACTCATTTGAAATGCGATGCTGGATCCTGTGGATACCTGGACTGCCAAAGAGATAAAGGAATGGGTCCCACAGCAAATCAAGATTGAATTCTCCTTAGAAGCCAAGATGACTAAACTGAGGCCATTGTACTTTGGACCCATAATGAGAAGATATAACTCACTAGAAATAACACTAGAAACAGCAACGTAGAAAGCAGTGGGAAACGAGAAAGAATACATTACTGGTGGATAGGCTCAATCAAGGAAGCCAAGGCCCTGAGATTGCAAGACTTGGATAGGGCTGTTGATGACAGGGTGACGTGGAAGTCTCTTCTTCACAGGAGTGCCATAAGTCAAAAGGTGACTTAGAATCATGAAATCATAGTTGGAAGGGACCCCAGGGGGTATCCAGTCCAACCCCTGCCATGCAGGATGCACCTCCATCCAGCTTCTGTTTAAAAATCTCCAGAGCAAGAGACTCCACCATCCACCGAGGCAGCATCTTCCACAGCTGAACAGCTTTTACTGTCAGAAAGTTTTTCCTAATGTTGAGGTGGAATCTCTTTTCCTGTAGCTTGCATCCATTGCTCTGAGTTCTATTCTTTGGAGATGCACAAAACATGTTCGCTTCATCCTCAATATGACATCTCTTCAAATATTTAAACAGGGCTATCATAGCACCTCTTAACCTTCTCTTCTCTGGGTAAACATACCCAGCTCCCTAAGTCATAGGGCTTAATAGTTTCCAGACCCTTCACCATTTTGGTTGCCACAGTTTGGGCTTGACAGCAGTTAACAACAATCTTGGCATAGATGGCCAGCTGTCAAAGATTGGGTCAATTTATTGGGTCCATCCATCTACCAGTTAACATGCTCTGTGTGTGTATGTGTGTGTGTGTGTGCGACATCAAGGGGCTCCACTATAGGGCACTCCGTCAGGGGGTCCTTGGAGCCAACACTATGTTGCCTGCTTAGCTAGATCATTCCTATATTGTTGAGAAATTGAGAAATTAAAGCTGTTTATCATCAGTTTGTTCTGAAATGTTCCAAAACACACCACTAAACCCAGCCCAACTCCCCATGGCTCTTGTTTCTTTTTCTTTAGCATCCTTGAATAGATTGTGAGACAAAGATTTTAAAGATTCAGACCAGGGGCCTGATTTTACAATAAACAGAACAGAAATCCTACCCTTGTATTTTTTGTCAGGTGGGGGGAATCTTTGGTTCTTATCTTTTCATAATTTTGTTCACAGTCCTGCAGCATTTTATGTGTTAAGAAGAGCAGTTAAATTCTCCTTTGTGCCTGCATAGCATAATAATCAGTAACAGATTGCCAGCATACAGTTCAAGAAAGAAAGTATGTAGAGATAGGTATAGAAATGGATAATAGGATGAGAATGGTGGACTGGGAGGAGGCAATGAAGAAGGGATTGTGAGGGTAAGAATGAAGCCAAGCAAGTCTTCAGAAGCAGGACCCAGAATGCCATTACTTGCTCAGCTATTTAGATTGCTTCCAGTGAGGACAAAAGTGAAATCTTGTGGGCAGAGACTTTGATAATGGTATAGCTAGTATGTGATAGGGAAGGTTTTAACTGGCAGGAACACTTTCCTGGTGGAGGAAAGCTTCAGCCATTGATTTTTTTTTTCCAGAATGTGTTGATATTTTACTTTCAGAAGGACGACTTCACTGTCAAGCTGAACTCTTCTGTCTCAGCATTAGTACACCCAGACAGAAGCCAGAGACCTGATAAAATAAAATATTAAAAATGCCATGTTATGCATTTGCACATAGGCACAAATTCACCTAGATACATTATTAGTTGTGCCTGTTGTTTTCTTCTCACATAATCTAAATCTAGTTTTGCCAAGATTCTGAAATCAACTGTGGTGTATATTTTTCTGGAAAATAATTGCTCTGGGGCTGTTTGAAACCACTGTCCTCTGTTGAGACCCTTCAGCCTCCAAATACTATCTGATCAGTGAAGTCCTGTTATTCACTGATGAAAAACATGAATTCTGACAGGACATGAAGTCTGGCACATTTCTTCTCTGTTTACTTTCATGTATACTACGATTGAGTCCACATAAACAAAATACATGCTGAGTTGGACCCTCTTCTAATTAATAGACAACTCTATGTGCAGTAAAATTATGTTATCTCATACTTTCATTTCATTCATGCTTTCACCATAAATTCAGACATTTTGAGACTGAACATGGAGCAAGGTCCAGCAGGCCTTCAACAGTATCAGCTCCTGAAATTGTTGAGTGTTTTCATGACTTGATTTTGGCAGATTGACAAATGTCAGCTAAAACAATTGCTGAGACACCAGATATGCCCCAGGAATGCATTGGGTTTATAATTCATGAACAGTAGGCTATGCAGAAGCTGTCAGCCAGGTGGGTGCTGAAATGTTTGAATGATGACCAGAAACGAAATCATGTAGTTACCTCCAAGTTGATTTTGCAGCATTTTGAACAATCTAGTGATAATTTTTAGGAACGACTTGTTACTGTTGATGAAACATCCTTATGATCCATAGACTAAACAACAGCCCTTGCAGAGGCACCACTCCACGAATGAAGAAATTAAAAAAAATCAAAGGAAAGCAGGAAAGGTCATGACCAAAGATTTTGGGGATAAGGAAGGTATTTACAGCAGAGAGGTATTCACTTTTTGCAGGACAATGCACCTGCAAAATCTGGCAAAATGATGGATGTTTTAAAAAAAATTGGGGAGGCCTTGGAAGGAGGACTTTGGAGGACAGGAGCCGGGTGGTGAGA
>CM034703.1:139300382-139333716 GCA_020142125.1 Phrynosoma platyrhinos | reverse complement strand
AGGGGCGGGATATAAATAAAAATTATTATTATTATTATTATTATAGATCATCCACCCTACTAACCAGATCTTGCTCCATTGGACTATTTCCTGTTTCAAAACCTTAAAGAATTTGAAAGGAAATAAATTTTCAAATGATTCAGAGGTGATGGCAGCAGCAGACCAGTATTTCTGTGACCAGACATCACCATTTTATTTTTAATTTTTGAGGAAGGGTTAAAGAAAGTTGAGAAACAACATGCCAAGTGTGTCAAAGTTTGGGCTGAATATGTGGAATAGTATGTAAGTTTCATGACTTTTGGTCATTCTCTTCTTGGTTGGGCTGAGACCTTTTCAGCACCCACTCATAAATGATCATGTCCACTGATGATACAAAGTAATGCCTATAGGCTAAAACGCTCACAGTAACATACCTTAAAATGTAATATAGTATACTAATAATTCACACTGAGGATTAATAAAAGAAAAATGCCAAGAAGAAGAAAGAAATCCAAATAGTAGCTACACACACAGCCTGGGAGAAAGTTTGGGATATAAGTAAATGAAATAAATAAATAAATAAATAAATAATATGAACCCCCACTAGCAGATGGCTCTGAGGAACATTTCTCTAACATCCAAGCTACTGTAAATGAGAGAGAGTTCAGGAGTATGATGGATGATGGATCCCAGGGTAGATATTTCAGTTCTTCTCCATGGTATAGTAAGCATGTTCCCTGGTGCCCAGCAAACTGGCATAGTATTTTGGGTTGTGAGCAGTGGCATCACTAGGATGTGTGTTGACCACACCAGGTAACACTCTAGGGGGGTGGTGACACTACTGCATCTCAAACATCTGCATTTGGGCAGAAACAAGCTGTGGCATTCACCTGTTTCCCTTTAAAATGCTGAAGGGATGGTGGGAGTGGAGGGAGGCTCATGGGAGGAAAAAGGAGAAGCCTCAGTTTTAAAATTAAAAATTAAAAATTAAAATTATTTTTAATTTTAATTTTTTTAAAAAAGTATTTAAAAACATCACATTTTACCAGATTTTCACTTCAACCATGCACAACTATGTATATGTAAATGCATTTAGGTTGTGCATATGATATTGTAATTTTAAAGTATAATGTTAATTTTGCTAGTTGTTTAGAGAGCCAGTGTGTTGTAGTGGTTTGAGTGCTGGATTGCAACTCTGGTGACCTGGGTTTGATTCCCAGCTTGGCCATGAAATCCACTAGGTGACTTTGGGCAAGTTACATTCTCTCAGCCTCGGGGGAAGGCAATGGCAAACCTCCTCTGAACAAATCTTGCCAAGAAAACCCCTTTAGAGTCGCCCTAAGTCAGAAATGACTTGAAGGTACACAAACAAACAAAGTGGTTTATAGATTTTTGTGGTTTTTTCGGGCTAGAAGAGTGTATTCCTGATGGTTTCACCTGTATCTGTGGCTGGCATCTTTAGAGAATCTCTGAAGATGCCAGCCACAGATGCAGATGAAACATCAAGAATACATTCTTCTAGAACAGGGGTAGGCAACCTTTTTGAGCCTGGGGCCAGGTTGCTGTCCCTCAGATAATTGGGGGGCCAAAGCAAAATAAATTAAAATTAAAAATTAAAAAAAATAAAATTTTTTAAAATATGCATGCACACTCTCTCAGCCCCAGAAAAGTCATGGCAAACCCCCTGTGGAGATTTTGCCAAGAAAACCCCAAGAACAAGTAATAACAACAATAATCAATATCATCATGGCAGGCGGCGGTGGGGGGCAGCAGCAGCGGCAGGACTGGCCTGGGGCCGGTCCAAAGGCATCTGGCCCCCGGGCCTTAGGTTGCCTACCCCTGTTCTAGAACATGACTTCACAGCCTGAAAAAAAACACAAAAGCCTATGGATGCCGGCCATGAAAGCCTTCGACTTCTCAAGGTGATCTATGTTACAACTATTACCATTACATTCAGTAATATTACAATTAATGAGTAACATTAGTACAAAAACATAACTAAGGATTCTGGCTGGTGTGGGATGGGAAGAGTTCAATGCAGGGGTGACACCATGAGTTACTGCACTGAGTGACACCAACCCTAGTGATGCCACTGGTTGTGAGTGCTTACTTTTGGTGTTTTTAATTCATAGGTGACACTGAGCTTTCTGACTCTTAGGACCTTGGCACCACCTTCATCACCAGGAATGCTGTGGTTTAGTTTCTCAGTTGCAATATTATGTGGCAAGGTGGAATTTCCCTCATCTTTCTCTGGATGAAGCAGCTTCCCACCATGGAATCTTCCATCACAGATCTTTTCTCCAGCATACAGAGCAAGGCATTGAGCATACACATCATCTCTTGCTGGGGTTGTGTTGGAAGGGACAACCCCATCAAATGAGCTGGCAGAATGTCTTTTTTTAAAAAGGCATAATAGGTAGATATTTGTGTACACATAGAATATTGTGGGCAGACTACTTATTGAAATGATAGAATTTGTATATAATCATATACCACTCATTGCAGCAGAAAGTTCTGGGCACCACAATTCAAATAGGATGTTGAAAAACTGGAGCGTGTCCAGAGGAGAGCGACTAAAATGGTGAAGGGTCTGGAAACCATGCCGTACGAGGAACGACTTAGGGAAGTGGGTATGTTTAGCCTGGAGAAGAGATGACTAAGAGGGGATATGATAGCCCTGGTTAAATATTTGAAGGGATGTCATAATGAGGAGGGAGCAAGCTTGTTTTCTGCTGCTCCAAAGAATAGGACCAAGAACAATGGATACAAACTACGGGAAAAGAGATTCCACCTCAACATTAGGAGGAACTTCCTGACAGTAAGGGCTGTTTGACCGTGGAAAACACTCCCTTGGAAAATGGTGGAGTATCCTTCTTTGGAGGTCTTTAAACAGAGGCTGGATGGCCATCTGTCGGGGATGCTTTGATTTTGAGTTCCTGCATGGCAGAATTGGGTTGGACTGGATGGCCCTTGGGGTCTCTTCCAACTCTATGATTCTATGATTCTATGACTAATTCTGGTAATGGCACACTATGTGGTCATTCTTATGCCTATGCAATAATGCTTGCAGACTTTTATTTGCAATGGCACAATAAGCAATTTTCCATAGTTCCATTGAATATAGGCACACCCACCCACACCTGTCTTCATGATTCTGTTTCATTCAGAAATTTCTTCTTGATTTGCTTCCTTATTCCACCTCATAGAATCATAGAGCTGGAAGAGACCTCAGGGCCATCCAGCCCAACCTCCTTTGGCCATGCAGGAACTCACAATCAAAACACCCCTGAGAGATGGCCATCCAGCCTCTCTTTCAAAACATCACAAGAAGGAGACTCCATCATACTCAGAGGGAGCATCTGCCACTGTCAAAAAGCTCTTACTGCCAGGAGGTTCCTCCTAATGTTGAGCTGAAATCTCTTTTCTTGTAGTTTGCATCCATTGCTCCATGTCTTAGTCTCCGGAGCAGCAGAAAACAAGCTTGCTCCAGCCTCAATATGACACCCCTCCAAATACTTAAACAGGGCCATCATATCACCTCTTAACCTTCTCCTCCAGGATAAACATACCCAACAACCTAAGTCTCTCCTCATAGGGCTTGATGGTTTCCAGAGCCTTCACCATTTTGGTTGCCCTCTTCTGGACATGCTCCAGCTCACATCTCCTTCACCATGCAGAGTATGCCAAACCATCTTGTCCCTTTTAGCTCCTAGCCAACCAAAATGATGGCTGCCGGGGTAAACAAATGTTTATTCATTAATAACATGGGAAACCAAAAATACAACCCCCCCACAACCAAACAATTGGAGAAAGACAAATTAGGAAAATATCTGATTATTGGGGTATGCATTAAAGAGAATGTGGAGGAATGGGAAAGCAAATATCTAATTCTTGGGATACATAGAATCATAGAATCATAGAATCATAGAATCATAGAGTTGGAAGAGACCACAAGGGCCATCCAGTCCAACCCCCTGCCATGCAGGAACTCCCAATCAAAGCATCCCTGACAGATGGCCATCCAGCCTCTGCTTAAAGACCTCCAGGGAAGGAGACTCCACTACTCTCCGAGGGAGTGTGTTCCACTGTCGAACCGCCCTTACTGTCAGGAAGTTCCTCCTAATGTTGAGGTGGAATATCTTTTCTTGCAGCTTGTATCCATACACAGAAAAGTGAAAGCAGGGGAGCAAGAAAGAAAAAAAAAACAACTTAATTGAATACCTGATTCTCACCATATGCAGTACAGCGAATGTTGGGGAATGAGAAGGAAAAATACAACTTACGAAAATATCCGCTTCTCGGGATATGTAATACAAAGCAGTGGGAACGGAAATGTATTGGAATGTTAACATTGCAATATACACCTTACAAGCATTTTCCAGGAAAATGGTGCATTGCAGAAGCACCAATTTCATAACCAGGCACACCTCTATAAAGATTTTTGCAGCTGAGTGACCAGTTGTGGACTGCAAGTCAATAAACACAGTGGACTGCATCCAAAAAGTAAGAGCCGCTCTTTTTTCCAAGGGGATGGCCCTCCTCATTATCATGTCTTTCTCTGTATTTCCAAATGAAGTGCATCCACAACAACATAGAATATTGAATGCCGATACAGAAATTTTTGAACCATTCCTTGTCAGACAATACTGATATGACAAAAACCTCCTATCACTCTTCACTGCAGAGGTAAACCCAGCAGCGCCGAAAACATCCCAAGGAATGGCCTTGGACATGGTTACTGCTCCAGATACTGGCACCAACTCACCCCTCCAATAGTCAGATAATGTCATCACTGGAGACATCTTATTGATTGTCTTGCCCTTTCCAGTAGGCTCAGGCAAAAAAAACACAAACCAAACACTGCTGCAGCTGCTCCTAGCTTGCAGTGTTTGTCCTCAATACTTTTGCTATCTTGGCCATGCTTTGATGTTGCTTGGCTATATGTGTCCTGGTTTTCATCTTTGAAACATAGGAGGGTATGAAATCAGCTTTATCGGATGGTGGACTGACCATTTCTGGAACAACTGTGTTTCTTATTTCTGACATATTCAGCAGAAGGCATCACTAGGGCATCATTCACACATCTTTTTTTTACCAGAATGATGTGAATAACCTTACTCATGCATTCTGGGTTTGTTATTCAAACCATGGAATTGCATCTTTCTGGGAAACGCATCTTTTCGCATCTCTGTGAGTTTGGTTCCTCACACATGTGGGCACCCTTCTCTCATCCCCACACCCACTGGCACCTCTCAGCCCCACAGAGGGGGGTCGGCATCCCTTTTTCTCTCCCCCCCATCCTCTCTCTTTCCTCTTTCATCCCCAGTGGTAGATGTTACGCCGTATGGGCTGTTGGTGATTCAAATACATTTGAAAACCATTAAAGGCATAGAGATTCTTATCCTGAGTCTATTTGGGTCTATCTGCATCCTTGTTCACACAGCTGATGATGTGAATCTTTTGTAAAAACTTGGGGGAAAGACCAATATCAATTATCCCAAGGTAAATGGGCTTTTTGGTAGCCCTCCTCAAAAAAATTAATTGAGTGCATTTGGGATCATAGAATCATACAGTTGGAAGAGACCCCAAAGGCCATCCAGTCCAACCCCATTCTGCCATGCAGGAACTCAAAATCAAAGCAGCCCTGACAGATGGCCATCCAGCCTCTGTTTAAAGACCTCCAAAGAAAGAGACTCCACCATTTTCTGAGGGAGTGTCTTACACTGTTGAACAGCTCTCACTGTTAGGACGTTCCTCCCAATGTTGAAGTGGAATCTCTTTTCCTATAGTTTGCATCCTTTCTTCCAAGTCCTATTCTCTGGAGCAGCAGAAAACAAGCTTGCTCCATCGTCAATATGGCATTCCTTCAAATATTTAAACAGGGCTACCATATCACATTTTCACCATCTCTTCTCCTGACTAAACATACCCGGTTCCTTAAGTCATTCTTCGTAGGGCATGGTTTCCAGACCCTTCACCATTTTAGTCGTGCTCCTCTGAACACGCTCCAGTTTTTTAACATCCTTTTTGAATTGTGGTGCCCATAATTGGACTTAGTATTCCAGGCAAGCCTGGCCAAAGCAGAATAGAGTGGCACTATTACTTCCCTTGATCTAGACCAGGGGTAGGCAACCTTTCCCCTTTAAGGGCCGAGGGACTTCAGCTCCCAGAATCTCAGGAGCTATTGGCCAACATGGGACTATTGGCCAACATGGCTGAGGCTTCTGGGAGCTGAAGTCCCTCGGCCATTAAAGGGGAAAGGTTGCCTACCCCTGATCTAGACTCTATACTTCTATTAATGCAGCCTACAATTGGCCTTTTAGCTGCAGCATCACACTGTTGACTCATGTTCAACTTGTGGTCTATTATGCATGTGAACAACAAAGATCTTTGCCTCAAAGGCAATAGTTTTTCAGTAATATTCTGTAACTATTTTCTGATCGCTATTGTATATTTGTGGAAATCTCAGCATAAAGAGAGGTGCAACATTTAAACTAGTCTACATCTGTTACATGATTTTTAAAAAAGATAATCAATTAATTTTGTGGGTTCTGTCAACTAGTTTTGTCAAGGAATTTATGTATGAGTAAAACAACAAATTCTAAGGCAGAATGATCACCTGTGTTTTAGTGGGGACACATGGATTTCACTAGGCATCATCTAGAAGAGACATTTTCATATGTAGGTGGGAAAAAGAATTTTTTAGAACCAAGTTACTAAAACGCATTACAAAAATACTCAGAAATGAAGCAATGAAACTGAAATAAATTAAGCTAGTGAATGCTTCTTGTCATGCTTCTGTTGAATGCTTGTCATTTTGGAAACAAGCATCTTCCACTTAAGCACATTTTGGGTCAGGGATCGGCAGGTGGTACCTTGTAGGAATTTGCATCTTGGTAGCTATGTGATCAAGCCTGCCACGTGCAGAGTATTCCCCACATGATGACAGAAATTCATTAGGTTCACATTTCAGTGTGGACTTAACTAATTTCACACTTCTAAATCAATATGCAAACTGAAACTGACTTGTTCTTTGAATTTTGTACTTTCCCATATTTTGCAATAGAGTTGCAGAATTTAAAAATTAGCGCATGTATGTGCACACACACAGGAATATACATAAACCATTTCCCAAATATAACATTTTAAGATGATTTTCCCTTCCCCTAAATATACAGTTCTTTCAAAACAATTCTGATATTCTCTCTCCATATATTTATATAAATGGAAATGTATACAGAACTTGATGTTTTTATATGTATACAAGAAACATATAACATACCATATGTATGAATTTTTATGTGATAAAAAAATTAAACGTATAGCATGAACAAAGGCAGGCTTACTATTGAACATAAAGAAAACAAAAATAATGACCACAGAGAATTTACACACATTCAAACTAGACAATGAGGAAATAGAAATAGTAAAAGAGTTCTCATATCTGGGATCAAACATTGATAGAAACGGGGACTGCAGACAGGAAAACAGAAGATTACAAATGAGAAAGCAGTTATGAAAGACCTAGTAAAGATCCTAAAATGCAAAGATATACACCTCAGCATAAAAGTTAGAATCATACAAGCCATCATATTCCCTATTGCCATGTATGAATGTGAGAGCTGGATATTTAAGAAAGATGATAGGAAGAAAACCAATTCCTTTGAGATAATGTGGTGCTGGAGAAGAGTGCTGAGGATCCCTTGGGCAGCCAAAAGGACAAACAAATAGGTTGGTCATAGAGCGGATCAAGCCAGAAATCTCCCTGGAAGCCAAGATGACAAAACTTAGGCTGTTGTACTTTGATCACATCACAAGAACGCATGACTCACTGGAAAAAAACAATAATGCTAGGAAAGATGGAAGGAAGTAGAAAGAGAGGAAAGCTGTATGTTAGATGGACTCTATTAAAGAGATCATGAATATAAGTTTGCAGGAGCTGGGCAGAGCAGTGGAGGACAGGGTTTTTGGGAGATGTCTCTTCCACAGGGTCACCATGGGTCAAGACCGATATAAAGGTAGTTAACAACAACAGCAAAGCACGAACAAACCAAAATATGGGATGAATCAAAATTTTCAAGCTGAGGATGAACCAAATTTTGGAACTGAAGAATGAAGAAGTGAAAGAAACTGAAATTGCACCACCCTAAGTGCAGTATTTAGTTTGCAAACATTTATCTTGCTTTGATAACACATGAGGAATTGCACTAGAAGCCATTCACTCTGATTTCTTCCCATGATATTTGTGGAAATGCTTTTTCTTTCTTTTCAATTTAATTGTTGGAATCCCCTGGGCTCTGTGATTACAGTTAAAAGAAATATGACAACTTTAGGAAGCATTAAACTAATGCTGCAGGGACTATTTCCTCCCAGAAGCCATTATGCCCACTCTGATTGCCAAGAGGTCTTTCCCCACATACTCCCCTTGGTAGCTTTACTATGGTTTTCTTGGTGTCATTTCAGTCCCTACCTCTATATTATAATCTTTTGCAGAAATCTGGTGTGTAGCTCAAGTGAATAGTTTCGAATGATTGTGAGTGTAGTGAGGTGAAGCTGGTAGGGTACAAGAAAGATAATGAACAAAAATCTACTCTGAAGTAGTCCCCAAGGGAGATGATTGTATCTTTATATTCTTTTACTGTGTTGCTATTATATATTTTCAAAAACTGTGACTATGTGCCAATTTAGTGATGCATTAAAAGACATCCCTCAACAGCATCACTAAGTTGGCACTTAGGACCTTATCACACGGGTTCTAAAGCAGACCTAATCCAAAGGATATCCATAGCTAATCCGTATTAGTTCCTCGTGTTTACACACGACGTTCCACCAAAACTCGACAGAACCCGAAGCTAATCCGTATTAGTTCCCCGTGTTTACACACGACGTTGCAACGAAAATCGACAGAACCCGGAGCTAATCCGTAATGAATTGAGATCTTTTGACATTCGGTTTTTCAGGGAAGTACAAGCGAGCTTTCGGAATTATTGCGCAATGGCCGCGCAGGCGAAATACATATGATCACGCAATACGTATTGTGAAGCATTTCAGTTCATTTCGGTATAGAACTGAATTTATTCTTATTTTGGTTACTTTTCGCTTCATGGCCAGCGTGTGATAAGGTCCATAGTCACAGTCAACGCTGGTTAGTCCTTGGATGGGAGACTGCCAAGGAATACCAGGTGCCACGGGCTATATTTCAGAGGAAGGAACTGGCAAAACCAACTCTGAGTATTCCTTGTCTTTAAAAACCTTATGAAACTCATGGGGTCACCATAAGTCCACAGGAGACTTGAAGGCATATCTCCACACAGTAGTTGTTATGTATTTTGGTCCAATCTTGCCCTCTACTCACATATACCTAATGTTTGTCAGCAACAGCACCATAGAAAGTGCCTTCCCACCAGGTCAAGTGAAATGTGAAGCATGACAGGCTGGTATCTGGCCCCGGAAGGAAAGATTTTGTGATATGGAAAGCTTTTCTGCTAGTTTTTTGTGGGTTTTTCGTGCTGTGTGGCCATGTTCTAGATCTTTTCTTTTCTGCTTTTCTGCTTTTCTGAAAGGGCTTTTCTGCTAGCACTGAAAGGGACTGGACTCAAATCACAGATAGATTAAAAGCAGCAACAACAACACATACAATGGACCTTTGATATCTGCTGGGGTTTGGTTTCAGGACTCTCTGTGGATACCAAAATTTGCAGATGCTCAAGTCTCATTAAATACAGTGGCACAGTGAAAATACAAAATGGCAAAATCAAGCTTTGCTTTTGGGAATTTATATATGTTTGAAATATTTGCAAGCTGTAGACGGTTGAATCTATGCATAAAGAACCTGTGGATGTGGGCAGGGGCTGACTGTAGATGCATATTTACATGTGAACATGAATATATATATATATATATATATATATATATATATATATATATATATATATATATATATATATATATAATATCTTTGGCAGTCCAAACTGCATCTACTCAGCTCTGTTGGGCCTTATTCTATGAGCTTAATATGCTCATTCCCCCAGCAGTCAATGGGGGATTGTTTTAGCCATAAGCTCATTTTGGAAAATAGCACAGAATATCTGATTAATGATCCCTCCATGCAAGCATTTGTGGCCAAATCCAGGTGTGCAACTCATATACAACATTATTAACTAGTTAAAATCATCATTGCCAAACTCAGTACAGGCATACTTGTTAATAATACAGCCTACAGTAGGGATGAGCCAGTGTGGTGTATGGGACTGAGTGCTGGGCAATGTTTCTAGAGGCCAGGGTTCAAATCCCCGTGCGGTCATGGAAACCCACTGGATGACCTTAGACAACTCACATTCTCTCCTCCTTAGAGGATGGCCGCTCTGAAGAAACTTGCCAAGAAAATCCTGTGATGGGGTTGCCATGAGTTGGAAATGACTTGAAGCCACACAACAACAACAACAACAACAACAACAGTAATGATCGGTGCCCAGCAAGACCAATGGAGGACAGGGTAGGGAGTCAATGAATCTGCTCCACAACATGAATCCGTTGCATAGATTTGAGGTGGATAAACAGAAAGATCCCAAGTGCAAACCAGAGATTTGGGAGGGCATCCCAACACATAAAGGAGCTAAAGTGTAGAACTGAAATCTAGGATTTAAATAGAAGCAACACCACTGCATAGCTTTGCTTTTGTTTGTGAATTTTGTTGTTTTTTGTTCACTGATGAATGCCTGTCATGTGTACTATGTATATCAAGGTTTGGCTATTGGACTAGGTCTCAGGGTGACCAGGGTCTGGACCCTCCTCACCCATGAAAAACCACTGGATGACCTTAGACAAGCTAAACTCTCTTGGCTGCAGAGGAAGGCAAGGTCAAGCCCTGCTGAATAAATCTTACCAAATAAACTCTTTGAGTAGACTTGAAGTCACATAACCGCAAATGCAATTGCCCACAGAGTAGCTCTGCTGGTGCTGGAGCAAAGAGAAGGGTCTCTCTCGGGACAGGGGAAGCTTTGGCTGGGGAAGGAGCAATAAGCCAGCCCAGGGATCCCCACACTTTTTGATCTGTGGGCTGGTTCGCTGGCCCCCAGATCTTCGGGGGGCCGGAGGTGCGCATGAGCATGCACACATGTGCACTACTCGGGCATCATTTTGTATTCCAAAATGGTGCCCGAGTCGTGTGCATGCATTCAGAATTGCCGGACGCTGGGCACCATTTGGTGTTCCAAAATGGCGCCCGGAGTCATGCGCATGCCTCTGCCTAATCTTGTGCCAAGTTTATCCTGTCCATTATAATTTGTTATCATTTCCCAAATTCTTGAAAGATGTACAGAATTATCAACTGCTGAGAAGGCAGAACGTGGGAACTAGGATCGGTAGAACCTGAGAGGTCCATTTGCAGTGATGTATTCAAGTCTTTTAGTCCAAATCTCAAGTCAAGTCTCAAGTACCTACTTTCAAGTTTCAAGTCAAGTCTCAAGTTCTTGCAAGCTTCTTTCAAGTCAAGTCTCAAGTTGAGTGTCAAGTCTGAGAGCCAACTTTTAACAGAAGGAAAGGGGGCAGGGCACATTTCTTGGAGGGGAACAGCAATCACATTAAGCAATGGGCTTCAGATAGGGGTTGAGGTTTGCATGGCAGCCTGTCCCTGCTGCACATCAGAGGAGGCTTCAAAAGCTTTAGAAGGATCCTTCCGCCTCAACCCCATTGCCTAATGAATTTGCTGTTCCCTTCCCAGACATGCACCCCCACCCCCACTTGGGGGGCAAGTCTTTCCTGCTGCTCAAAGTGAATCGACAGGTCAGCAATTAAAAATATACATGCCTCAAGTCAAGTCAGTGTGTAATTTTTGCTAAGCCAAGGCCAAGTCAAGTCATTGAAGCAACTTGAGTCCAACTTAAGTCTGAGTCAATTCACTTGACTATCCATTTAGGTAATTGCTCCTTCATGCTGTTGATGCTTCAGTGTGCTCATTGCCATTTGTGAAATATTTATTGTGAAAAGACCAAAGAAAAGAAGGAAGAGTAGACCAAATCTAACAAAGGATTTACCATCATCTTGGTAATAATCAACAACTGAATTTCACACATAGTAGACAGCACACAAATTTTATTTTAAAAGTTATAATCAAGATGATTGATGGATCTTTAAACATGAATTTCCTTTTATATAGTAAGCATGGAATGCACTTTAACCATGAATTAATTTTGTCAGTGGACTGGTAATACTGAATTGTGACTGCAGTCTGAACATTGGTCATGTAGGAAATGTTGTGTTGAGAATTGTCTGTGCCAGTGATGAGGCAGAAATCGTAAGAAATTGTTTATTCATAGGAGTTTAAAATTTGATGAGCGGCTTCCTACAGTTTAACATTCCCAGGATTGTGCTTTGGACATTTGAAAATACAATACACTCAGGCTGCTGCCACACTGCAGAATTAATGCAGTTTGACACCACTTTAACTGTCATGGAATCTTGGGATTTGTAGTTTGTTGTGGCATCAGAGCTCTCTGACAGAGACATAGCATTGAACCATGGCAGTCAAAACAGTGTCAAACTGCATTCATTCTGCAGTGTAGATGCAGACATAGTGCAATTGTAACAGACCCTTCCTGTCCACCCCAACATTTACCCCTTTTTCTGGAAAACTGTCTGGTGGCATTTATTTACAAAAGTTGAAGGGATGGATTCTTCATGTTCCTACTCAATTGCTTTTGTGAAATCTAATGTGAATTTTCCTGAGAAAGATTTTGCAGAACAGAACGTAAGGGTAGTCTGAGGAAGATTAAATTAATATGAAATGGAGCAATTTCTCCCTCAGCCTCTGTGCTGACCCTGAAAAAGCCAAGGATGGTGGTGTATTTATTTCACTACAACTGAAAGGTTTGGTTTGGAAAAAAAACCAGTTTCTACATGGAAATAACTTAGCTGTCCAAGACATCCAAGGCCATTTGCAATCCTTGTGGAGTCTCAATATCTTCTATTTATTCTTGCATCTTGTTGACCTCCTCTGATGAAGAGAACGAATATTTCCTATGGAATATGTATTCCTTGCAATTAACACGTATTCTCTCTTGTGATAGGAGATGCATGCCTCAGCAGTTAGACTTGAAACATAACCTCATGTTTACTTTCCAGTGACCAAGTACAAATAAAGCATTGCCAATGCAGATGGAAAGTCAATGTGGTGTAGTGATTTGAATGTTGGACCATGACTCCCGAGACCAGGATTCGAATCCCTCCTCAGACCTTGGACAAATCACACACTCTCAGTTTCATACAAAGGCAAACCTCTTCTGAATAAATCCTACCAATAAAAACCTGTGATAGACTTGCCTTTGTTGTTAACTGCCCTCGAGTCAATCTCGACTCATAGAAGCCCTATGGATGAGATATCTCCAAGACCTTCTGACCTCCCCAGCTCTGCTTAATTCCTGCAACCCCATAGTGACCTCCTTCATAGAGTCCATCCATCTGGCATGTGGCCTTCCTCTCTTCCTACTTCCCTCCAACTTTCCCAGCATTATTGTCTTTTCCAAGGACTCCTTTCTTCTCATGATGCGTCTGAAGTATGACAGCCTCAGTTTGGTCATCTTAGGGCCTTTGCAGACTGCCAGAAATAGTGCACATTAAATTGAGGCACTGCCCTGGCTCAGTGCTAGGGAATCATGGGAACTGTAATTTATTGTGGCACCAGAGCTCTCTGACGGAGAAGGCTCAATGTCCCAGAAAAAAATACAATTCCCATGACTCCCTAGCACTGAGCCAGGGCAGTGCCTCAATTTAATGTGCACTATTTCTGGCAGTCTGCAAAGGCCTATTATATTCCAGGGAGGTTTCTGGCTTGATCTGCTCTCGGACCCATTTATTTGTCCTTTTGGTTGTCCATGGGATCCTCAACACTCTTCTCCAGTGCCACATTATCTCAAATGTACTGGTTTTCTTCCTATCATCTCTACTAACTGTCGAGCTCTCACATCCATACATGATAACAGGAAATACAATGGCTTGTGCTGAGTTGTATATCTTTGCATTTTAGATTCTTTTCTAGTTCTTTCATAGCCACCCTCCTCATTCTTAATTCATACGCCTTAGGGCTGCCATAAATTGGAAATGACTTAAAGGCACACAACAACAACAAAATGCAGGTGAGGAAAAGCACATGCTATAGCAACAGGATGCTTTTAACCTCTTGAGAAAGCAATGATTGTGTGAAGTAGTCTGAGCCTGAGATTTCTGTTATGTGGGGGTTTTCCTGGTCTTTTCTCTTTTCCTGATGTCAATGGAAGCCATGCAGCAGAAGTGGTTATTACCTGTGTTTTCATTTGCAGGAACACACAATCAAAGCACTCCCTGTGACAGATGGCAATAGAGCCTCTGTTCAAAAAACCTCCAAAGAAAGAGACTCCATCACTCTTTGAGGGAGTGTGTTCCACTGTCAAACAGCTCTGACTGTCAGGAAGTTCTTCCTAATATTGAGGTGGAATCTCTTTTACTGTAGTTTGAATCCTTTGCTCTGTGTCCTATTCTCTGGAGCAGCAGAAAACAAGCTGGCTCCATCCTCAATATGCCACCTTCAACTTAAACAGAGCTATCATAATTAATGGCTGTGCTGTGTTATGGTCCCCCTCCTCCCAGACATTGTGGGTTGCCCTTTGGTTATCTGAGGCTTTCTGGAGAGTTTTATTTTACATATTTTCCAAAATTATTTAAAAGTGTAACAATACGAACATTTCTCATTTGTTGAGAAATTCCAGATATGACCCCTGGATTCCTTCTGGAAATTGTTTGTTGTTGTTAACTGCCTTCACCTTAATCTCCACACATGGTGACCCTATGGATGAGACATCTCCAGCCCCTCCATAAATACATAAATATTGTATCCCTCCATAAATGAGCATGTGACCCTGATGGAAAAGCACATTTCTGATAAAATTATTAACAAATTCAATAAGCAGAAACCAAACATTGGGTGTAGTCATACTGGTTGAAAAGTCCCTGGTTTTGCTCCTGCTCTTTCCAATTTTACGTGGGGTTAAGATAAACAGACCTTGGAGAGCTGGCATAAAAAGTCTCTGATTGTACCAGGAACTGATAGAAAATGTTGTTGTTAACTGCCTTTGAGTTGACCTTGACTCATGGTGACCCTGTGGATGAGACATCTCCAAGATGCTTATCCTCCCCTGCTCTGCTTAGGTCCTGCAGACTGAGAACCATGACCTCCCTAATTGAGTCTATGCATCTGGCATGAGATCTTCCTCTCCTTCTGTTACCCACAGCCTTTCCTGGCATTATTGTCTTTTCCAATGATTCATCCCTTCTTATGATGTTGGCCCCAGTTTAATCATCTTGGCTTCCAGGGAGAGTTCAGGCTTGGTCTGTTCAAGGGCCCATTTCTTTGTCTTTTGGCCATCCATGGGATCCTCAGCACTCTTCTCCAGTACCACATTCTCTCAAATGCATTGATTTCCTTTCTATCAACTTTCTTCACTGTCCAGCTCTCACATCCGTACAAGGTGATGGGGAATACACTGGCTTGGATGATTTTAAATTTAGTGCTTATTTGTATTCTTTACAGTTTAGGACCATGTCCAGTTCTTTCATGGCTGCCTTTCCCATGATTTCTTTAATAATTTTTAAAATTCTAACATAGTTGAAAACCCCATTTTTGTCGCTCCTTGCTTGGCTAGCCAGCCTTGGCTCATTTTTAGCCTTAGTTTTCCTTACAATATTCCTGCACATCCATATTCTTCCTTGGTGATTTGTCCTTCTTTCCGCTCTTTATGCATGCTCTTTTTTCTTTTTCACTCGAGTTTACTCTGCAGCCCCATTGACTTTTTCAGATGTTTCCCATTTTTATTTTTTCATGGATTGTTTGTAATTGTGCTTTTAGCAGTTCTTTCTTCATAAATTCCCACCTACGTTGGGTATCATTTTCCTTTAGTAGCTCTGGCTGTGGGATTCTGGCCACTATTTCCCTGAGCTTGATAAAATCAGGTTTCCTGAAATGCAAGGTCCATGTTTGACTCTACTCTTGTTTGGCCTGTCTCACAATTATGAATTCTAGAATTACATAGTTACTCCCCCCAAAGTCCCAATTGGCTTGTTTCCAGTGACCTCCCCCTTTCCTTTTGATTAGGATCAACTCCAAGGTTTCTGATCCCCTTGTTACCCTTGTCCCACCTTTTGAAAGAAAAAATTACCAGTAACTGCAAGGCACATCAAGAAATTTGTTGAAGAACCTATGTTTAGCAGAGCTAGTCTCTCAGCAGATATCAGGAAAACTGAAGTTTCTCATAACTCAATTCCTGCTTCTTGGGGATTTCCGAGATTAGTTTCAGAAAGGCATCATCTACCACCTTGTCTTGGTTTGATAGCCTGTCATAAACTCCTACCACTGTGATTTTATTTCTTTCTCCTTTTATTTTTACCCAGATGCTCCCCACTGATCCAGTTTGATCACTTGTGTGGATTATATACATGTCAATTTGACATAGGAGATTATCGCATGCCTTAATTAATACTACTAAGTCTCCTGAATTTAACTCTAATTCACACAGCACCCATGTTTTATTGCACAGGTTTTGCAATGGAATCCGAATTCAGAGTAGATCCCTGCTCCAATGTGCATTCAAAAATGCACTCCAGCGGCCATTTTTCCAAGTCAGAAGGTTCCAACTTGGAAAAATGGCTGCCAGAGACCATTTCCCAATTCGCATTGGAGTGGAGATCTACTCTGAAGTCAAATTCTGCTGCAAAAGACGTGCGATAAAACATGGCTGCAACACGAATTAGAGTTAAATTCGGGAGAGGTATTATTTAAGGCATGCAATAATATCCATATAATGCTACTCCCTCCCTTTTTCCTCATTTATTCCTTTGAATATATTATATCCTTCAATTGTTATACTCCAGTCATGGAAGTCATCCCACCAAGTCTCTGTTATACCTATGAAATTATATTTACTTTTCTGCACTTCAAGCTCATCTTGGTTGCTTCTCAAGCTCTATGAATTGATGTATAGTCATCTAAAGCATTGTTTGTTCTCTTTTATTCTGCTGTCAGTTTTACAGTGGGTCCCATTCTCTCCCTCAGCTTCTCATCTAGAATTCACATCCTTGTATTTAAAGCTTGCTTTTGGAATTTTAAGTTATCATCTCCAACGCCCAAGGATTTAATTTAAAGCCTTTTGATCAGACTCACTATGCTTTTGCCAAAGACATTCTTCCTGGCCTTCCTGAGGTGTAGCCCATATGAAGCCATTAGCCCTTCATCTAAGGAGTAAAGATGGAGCTTATCGCATTTAAACTTGAAATCAGCCTTCTGGGATGCAGCCGGGATGTGGCATGGAGGCGGGAATTATTGTAATTTGCTGCTGAATTGCCAGGCAACTGCAGCCTGGGTCCCAGCCATGCTCAGCTGGCCCTTTTTCAAAAATGAAAAGCTCCCAAGGTTTAATGGTAGCTGGCTGAGTATGGCTGGGACCCAGGCTGCAGTTGTCCAGCAATTCAGTGGAGAATTACAATGCAATAATTTCCACCTTCATGCCGCATCCTGGCTGCATCCTGGAAGGCTGATTCTGAGTAAAAAGGTAATACAATAAGATCCGATGATGGTCCTAGAAATCAAACCTCTCCCATCAACACCATTTGCATAGCCAATCATTCACCTGAAGGATCTTCCTGTCCCTGTGTGGTAGAATGTACAAGTACACTATCTGTGCTTCTCAGCTCTTCACTTTCCTGCCCAGGTGATATATAGTCCAGGTGATCCACTCAAAGGTATTCTCTGCAGTGTTATTGGCAACCACATTAATCAGAAGAGAGGGTATTGCTCTGTCTTCTTGATGATCTTCAGCAAATTGTTAGTGATATCCTGAATATGTGTACCAAGAAGATAGCACACTTTCCAGTTCATCTTGTCGGCTGGTAGGCAGTTCCCTCTCTACCCCTGAGCAATGAAGCCCCTACGATCAACACCTTTCTTTTCTTTTTACTCCAGTTGGTGGTTAGGTTGGCTCCTTCCTTGGCTTGCAATGGCTTTTGCTGCTGGTCTCCTGTTTATGCCTTTTCATTACCGTTATCCTCAGGAAGATGTAGGAAGTGACTGCTTGGTTGGAGCATTTCCAGATCCCTTGTCCATGGTCTGTTCCTGATGGCGACTGCCCTCCAAGGAGCTCCCTTAGTGTTACAGCTCTTTTCATTTTCATTGGCAGTTTCTTTCTCTTGGTTCTGTAGGATCAATTCTCCTTCTGTTCTGTCCAGAAAGTCCTTGTGTTCTCTGATGCATTTAAGAGTCTTAACGTAGCTGCTGGGCTTCTCTTCCAAGAGAGCCACCAGTTTACACTTGCTGCAAGTGTGGTCTCTGAGGTTTTCTGGCATACATTTCAGGCAGACAGTAAAAGGTCCTTCTGACTCCATCCTTGGAGTTATGATTTCACCTCTTTCAGACAGTAATAGCTCTTACTGATATAACTGTGCACAACACTGGCCCTGAGAGACTGAGGCCCAAAGATGGAGGCAGCGGTTATATAGAACTAATGGTTGCTAGCTCTATATAAGATCTCAGAAATCTCCAAGAGGCAAGAATTGAATTATGGGAGATCCTGGGCTCATTCCCACTATGATTTAAACCAATTTGCTGCTTGGTTTATATGTGCCTCGTTCACACTGGAAATGGTTCCAGACCCGACTGCATTCGGTCTGAGTTGCGGTGAAGTGAGGCAAATGCAAAATAATCGCTCTTTTCAAAGACGGATCTTTTGGTGGTTCTTTTTTCTGGTCCATTGTCCTCCTTCCTTACCTGCTGGGGCTGGCCTGGGAAGCAGGGGAGGTGTGGGGATGATGGGGGCGGGAGGAGAAAGGCTGGCCACCACTCAGCAGGCCTTCACAGAAAGTTGAGGAGGGATGGCAGAAGGAGACGTGGGAGCAGTGGTGCTCATGGGAATGCACTCCTGCAGATCAGGGCTGAGTGGATCAGGGAGCCAGTCAGAAGGGAGATGGAGGTGGCCAAAAGAGGCTCAGGCTGGGGGTAGGAGACTTATTTGCTTTCCTTCCTGTCAAGTAGAGTGCCTTGGAAGCAGGGTGGCAAGGCACAACCTCCTTTTCCAGGACACGTCCTCAATTCCAGCCTTCTCTCCTAGGAGGAGTTCTCAAATAGCCCTTCTTTGGAGCAGGACTAAGAAGCATGGATTGACACTTATTGTAGCAGAGTTTTGGAGCTTTTCTTTGGGTGTGTCCTACATCTTTCTGGAGTGTGCTCCATTTTGCAGTGCAAGGGTCCAGACTGAAAGATGACCCACTCCAAGGTGGCAGAATTCAAAGAGATACCCATTTTGAGCAGGACTAAGAGGCATCCATTGACATTCCTAGTAGTGCTTTGGGCTTTGATTTGGGGACGTGCTCCATTTTTCCTGGATGGGCCTCCATGGGGGGGGGCTGGTTCCCCCAGCCCTCCCTTCCCCCTTCTCCCTCCTTCCTTGCATCACTGATGATGTATCATATGATTGACATATTTTTTAAAAAATGTGGGATGGATCGATTGCAATCTGGAGTGGTGCAAATCTAGCAGGAATGACAATCGTGTCAAAAAAGACATGAATGCATGGAATAAGGAAATAATTCACTTCCATAGTGAGAACTACGCATCGGCCTGAATCGATTCAGGCCCAGTGTCAATGCGACTCACAAACCAATTTAAATGCAAGTGGGAATGCACCTCCCAAGCAGTCAGTAACTCATCGGAAGCTCCACCACCTCAGATGATATGCACAGCCAAAACCAAACAAAAGCCACATGCAAGCCTTAAAAAAACCCACAAAGAGTCAAGGATGACCCCCCAAACCCAGCTCATCTTCTGCTCTTTCTTCAGAGACTGAGCTTCATAGACTGAGGCAGCAGTTATACAGAACTAGTGGCTGCTCCATCCCCAAGGAAGTCAAAGCAAAAGCACCACCCCCTTAGATCGTGTCCTTAGGGAGATCACACAACCAAAATCAAACCAAAGCCCACCACAAGTCTTCTTTTAAAAATACCACATAGTGAAAGAGTCAAGGATTACTCCTAAAATGCAGTTCACATTTTGCTCTGACTTCAGAGACTTGAATAAAGGAACTTAGCTTCTCCATTAAAGCCACAATCCAGATTCCCATCATCCATACCTTTATTGGGAGATTAGTCATAGATTTCCATCGTAGAGCAATTTCAAGTCTTGCCTTTAGAGGTAAAAATATGATTAATTCTTTGTTTCAGTACCTTTACTTGGTCAATTAAAAAAAAAGATAAAAAGGTCTATTTGGGAGGCAGGTTTGACAGCTGAATCATTATTTTAGATAACATTAGAAAAACCTTGGTCCAGAATTTTATAATTTGTGAACAGTCCTATCACATGTGGAGACAGGGGCTTATTACACCACAGTTCGTCTTGACGGTATTTTTGTAGGGTTCTACTTATTTGGAGAGAGCCAGTGTGGTGCAGTGGTTGAACATTGGACTATGATTTTGGAGATCAGGGTTCGATTCCCCACTCTGCAATAGAAACCCACTGGGTGACCTTGGGTGAGTCACACACTCTCAGCCCCAGAAAACATTGCCTTATGGTCACCATAAGTTGGAAATGACTTGAAGGCACATACGAATAACAACTTATTTGGAACTTGCCTGCATTTGGGTTATGGAATTGACTTCCATTATGGAACTCAAGACTGTCAATTCTGCATGTATCTGTACTTCTATTTATACATTGTTCTCAAATCTCATTGCCAGATCTGCATATTTTTAAATCATTTGTCATTGAACAAATCATTCAGATTTTTTAAAGTAAAGGTAGTTCCTTGACATGGATGTCCAGTTGTAGGGGGACAGTGCTCATCTCCGTTACTAAGCCAAAGAGCCAACGTTGTCCAAGGACAACTCCGGTGGTCATGTGGCCAACATGACTGCATCGAACACTGTCACCTTCCCACTGAGAAGTAGTACGTATTTATCTACTTGCATTTGCATGCTTTTGAACTGCTAGGTTGGCAGACTTTTTACCTCTTATCTTTTCTGGTTACCATTTGGAGTGAGCTTAACAGAACCAAAATAAGAAGCCAGCTTTCATTTTCTAGTTCAAAATCATTTGTATTGCATATTCAGAGCTTAGAACATTAAATTTTAAAAATAGTTCAGAACAATTATAATTTTAAGTCCACAGAATTAAAATGTAAAAAGCTTTACATACTCAATTCTCAAAAGTAACTTAAACTAGCTCCCTTTTTGTTTTGTTTTTTAAAAGTTCTGAATTCATATAACACTCTTCCCATTTACTTTGTTGTCACCTCAATGGTCATAAAAAATCCCATAATACCCTGTATTTTTCACACCTCAATACCCCAACAGAGATGAAACCATGCTTTGAACCATGTTATATTCCTCCTCCATGCCTTAGTGAAATTGTACTCCGTAGCTACATATGCAGCTAAAGTTATGCTGCAAAAGTTTAGTTAGACTTACTTAAAGATAATAATAGAGTTATTATCGCTCTATTATTATTACTCTATTATTACCTAGCCAATAATAATAATAATAATAATAATTTATATCCCGCCCCTTTGAAATCAATCGGGGCGGCTAACAACAATAAAATATAACATACAGCAATAAAAACCTAGTTCCCTCCCCCCCTTAAAAAATTATTAAATCAGTTACAAATTAAAACATACAATATAAAATATAACAATAATGTTTTAAAAAAAATTCCACAGTGCTGCAGCGACTCTTCGTTACATTTTAAAATTAAAAGCCTGGAGGCCCACTTAAGGGAAAAATTCCTGAGGCCGAGCTTATCTATCACGGAAAGGCCTGCCAGAAGAGATCCGTCTTGACAGCCTTTTTAAAGCTGTCTAAAGATGTCAGTTGATGGATCTCGTCCAGCAGGCCGTTCCATAGTTTGGGGGCGACAACTGAAAAAGCCCTCTGGGAGGTAGCCACAAGCCTAGCTTTTTGTGGCTGCAGCAAATTCCTCCCAGAGGACCAGAGTGTGCGGGGAGGATTATAGGGGAGAAGGCGGTCCCTGAGATAGTTTGGACCCAAGCCATTTAGGGCTTTAAAGGTAATAACCAACACCTTGTACTGGGCCCGGAAACTTATGGGCAGCCTGTGGAGGGACCTTAAAACTGGAGTAATATGGTCCCTCCTAGATGTTCCAGATAATAATCTGGCTGCCATATTCTGTACTATCTGTGGTTTCCGAACCAAGCACAAGGGTAGCCCCATGTAGAGCACATTACAGAAATCTAGACGTGAGGTTACCAGCGCGTGCACAACAGTCTCAAGATCCCCTACTTCCAGAAAAGGGCGCAGCTGGCGTATCAGCCGAAGCTGATAGCAGGCGCTCCTGACCGTCGCATTTACCTGATCTGTCATCAGGAGTGACGAGTCAAGGAGCACCCCCAGACTGCGAACACAGTCACTGGAGGAGAGTGTGACCCCATCCAGGACTGGAGGTTGCAACCCAATTCTTGGTTTCGGGGCCACTACCGTGAACACTTCCGTCTTGTCTGGATTCAGTTTCAATCTGTTTTTCCTCATCCAACCCATTACTGCCCAAAGACATTCATTGAGAGAGGAAATGCTATCAGAATTCGAGGCCAACGAATGAGACATAGAGAAATAGATCTGGGTGTCATCAGCGTACTGATAACACCCAGCTCCATAACTCCGTATAATCTCACCCAGTGGCTTCATATAGATGTTCAATAACATCAGGGACAGAATAGCACCCTGTGGAACCCCACAGGTAAGCTCCCTTTTACTGGAGCTACTGTCCCCGAGCAGCACCCTCTGGGACCTTATTCCTCCAGTTCAATGCAGAAGCCTATCCATAGTCTTTAATACAGTTCATGATAGGTCCTTTTGAATTTCTCACTTTGGATTACTTACCTGGAAGATGGTGTTCTTGATCTCACCTCTGCAAGAATAGTTAAATGTGTTACACTGCAAAACTTTAGTTACACTGCATAAAGAATTAAGCTACTTAAATAATGTGATATAATTTTCTGTATAGTTAATACCTTCCTTACAATCTTTTAATTGCCTATATACCTTCTTGACACATTCCTACTCATCCTGAAAATAGTCCCACCTCTATTATTGTTGTTATGTGCCTTCAAGTCATTTCTGACTTATGGCAACCCTAATAAGACCCTACCATGGGGTTTTATTGGCACGTTTCTTCATAGGAGGTTTACCATTGCTGTCACTTGAGGCTAAGAGAGTGTGACTCATCCAAGATCATCCAGTCGATTTACATGATCGAACCAGGATTCAAACCTTAGTCTCCAGAGTCATAGTCTAACACTCAAATCAATATGCCATGCTGGCACTTCAGTGGTACTTTTTCTCATCCTTCCCTCGTCTTAGGACACGGTTTTCTCCTTTTGCTGCTTCTCCTCCTGATCTTCCCTTGCTCTCCAGATTTAGATGCCCAGCTCCCCCACCCAAAGTTCATGGATTATTGCCAATTTCCCCCTGTTGCAATCCCCCCAACCCCAACCCCCATCACTGAAAAATTATTATACTCTATTATTATTATAGTTGTTGTAGCATTCCCTCAAGTTGTTTCCAACTTATGGTGACCCTAAGGCAAACCTATCATGGGGTTTTCTGGAGCTGAGAGAGTCTGATTTGTCCAACCCAGTGGGTTTCCATGGCCGAGCAGGGAATCAAACCCTGTTCTACAGTGTCCTAAGTCATACACTTAAAACAGTTATTCCTCCAGTTCAGTCTAGGTGCCTTCCTATAGTCTTTAACGCAGTCGATGATAGGTCCTTTTGAATTTCTCACTACTTGTGACCTTGGCTTACTTACCTGGAAGATGGTGTTCTTGATCTGACCTCTGCAAGAATAGTTGAGTGTGTTCCACTGTAATTTTCCTTTTCTTTAATTTCACCCAGGCTTGACACCTTGAAACAGGCCACGTATTTATATGAGTGTTTGTAGCTTTTATTTTGGTAATGTCTTGATAATATACTCCTACATTTTATAGTGCCTTGTCCTCCTTTGAGGTTAGGAGATCTGATCACCCTGAAATGGGGAGCCAGGTCAACCAGGGAGCCCCAGCTTCATCACAAAGTGACTTAAACTCCCCTCTTCCTCTCTTTCCCCCCTTTCGCCATCTCTCCTGCTGTGGACATAGAGAGCAGTGGCAGACGAGGCTGCTCCCACGCCACTGCCCTACTTCGTCTGCTGGATTTTATGGGAACCTTCACAGTCACCGTCTTCTGTGCATAATCCCCCACCCCTTGTTTTTTCATGGCTTCTTCTGTATTGTATGTGTGTGTGTGTGTGAGACAGTAGAGAATATGTTAAGGACAAAAAGACAGAACAGCCTCTCCTCTCCACTTTCTGATTACAAATATGAGAAGCCCTCTGTTTGGAAATGCCCATAGATTATAAGCTCCCAATGGGCAGAAATTTATCTTTTTGACATGGTTTCCCCCCCTCTAAACTACTAGATGTAGTGTTGGTATAGCAACAATAATCAACAAACCAGATGAGATAATTTACATTTAAATAGTTTTACCTTGATTGACCTCTACAGGATTTACATATAATGTGTTTGGAGGTTGTATTTATACACGTATGCATGAGCTATAACATGATATAGGGCCTATATGATGGGACTGCTATTTCTTTCTTTCTGTCTCTCCTGCAGACCTCCATCAGTTTTATGCATATTGTGGGGAAGAGGACGAAGAAAGTATTGCTCAGGTCTGATGCATATTTCTACTTATATGGAGGTTGTTCTTTCTCTTGCCTGAATAAAAGCCTAAGAACAGCATGAAAGGGTTGCATGTGCTGAAATGTAGCCCAAGGATGTATGTTATTATCCTTCCCCTCTTGACCAGCAGGGTCTCAGCTCTCTCTCCCTTTCAGCCTTTTGTTTGAACAGATGGGATTGGGGAACGGAGGGAAAGAATAGCAGTCTCTTCTTATTAACTCTCCCAATACACAAACAGAGACCTGAGCACTGGGGACCTAGAAAATAGGACCGCTTTCTCTCCACACCAATTGTGGCCATATGTACTGGTGTACAAAAGAAAGCCACACGATGCACAAAAATGTAGACATTTACTTAAGAGGGTTCCTGTGTTTTGATATTAAATAATAACCATTAATTTCTTTCATTTTATTCAGCCATCTAGTTCCAAAAAACAAATCAAGTCCCCTGCATAAGACCACCCAGCTGATTTTTGCATTGGCTGCATGACAATATTCAGGGGTAGCTGTGGTGGCCATTTAGCAAGGAACTTCAACCAGGGTAAAACATTTTTCTTCTTCTTAACTTTGGGCTGAATTCGCATGTTTTACCTCTACATCCATCAAAATATTCCTGATGCAAAAACATGAAGACTTCTTGAGGAATCCCTTGTTCTTTACCACAAAGAGGCCTGTGGCCTCACTGGAATGGAGACATATTGGATTGCAAAAGAGGGGTCCCTGTTGAGATCCAAATGGATTTTAAATTTCCCAGACTTGGAAAATCTCCCTATGGCCAGAAGGAGGAAGATCCTGCCTGCAAAAGATATCTTCTCCACCATATACCATCTTAACTAAAGACTGAAACAACATGTAGGCATCTGAATAAAATCTACAGTGAATATAGTATATGTAAGATTAGATATAGGTATGTTTGGAAACCATGCCCTGTGAGGAACAACTTAGGCAGCTGGGTATGTTTAGCCTGGAGAAGAGACGGTTAAGAAGTGATATGATAGCCCTGTTTAAGTATTTGTAGAGGTGTCACATTGAGGATGGAGCAAGCTTGTTTTCTGCTGTTCCAGAGAATAGGACCCAGAGCAATAGTTTCGAACTAGAGGAAAAGAGATTCCACCTCAACATTAGAAGGAACTTCCTGACAGTAAGAGCTGTCCAACAGTGGAACACACTCCCTCAGAGACTGGTGGAGTCTCCTTCTTTGGAGGTCTTTAAACAGAGGCTGGATGGCCATCTGTCGGGGATGGTTTGATTGTGAGTTCCTTCATGGCTGAAGGAGTTGGACTGGATGGCCCTTGGGGTCTCTTCCAACTCTATGATTCTATGATCTATCAGGCCCTCAGATCGTCTCTCAGACTGAGTCACTTTCTCTATCTCCCTCTCTGTCATTTCTTGGTCAATCTCTTGTTACTTTTTCCTAGGTCACAGTTTTTTTGCCTTGAATGCCAGGCCTTTTGAAGATGAAGAGCTTACAACCATTACTTGGGTGGGAGATGGGGGAGGGCACTGAGTGGTCTTCCCACCATCTCTTCCCACCATCGCCAGCTGGGATGGAGCCATCAAGTGAAAAGAGCTTCCATCCACTCATCACTTCCCTTGCTCCACTGTCCTTCTTTCATCCCATAACAGTGGATTTTCACATCTCCTGTGGCAATTCAGGCTGGGACAGGGAGAGAAGGAGAAAGAGGACATGAAATAACCAAATGGAGGGAATGGGAAATAAGGGAGAAGATGAGCGTAAGCATGAGCTTGAAGGAGAAGACATTTTCCAGGGAGTTGGGGGGGGGGGAGAAAAAGAATGAAATGAAATCAAGAATTAAGAGAGAAAGAAATTGTGTACCTAAACAGAGGCTGCAGAGCTGAAGGAGGAAGGCATCTGTACTTTGCGTTTTACTTACAATGGTACAACCCACATGCACTTCACACCAAGAAAGGAAATAGTATTGCAAGCTCTGACCATTTAGGATAGAGTGAAGAAGGTAGGAGCAGGAGGACAACTGGGAAAGTTAACAATAAAATAGGGAAATCCACAAAGCAGCCACACAGCAGTACCACATTCAGCACCAGTTCCTGAGATAGTGATTTGTGGGGTAGTTTAATATTTCCCAGTGTTGACCACTTCCTCCCACTGAGCCCTGATGCTGACCACTATCTGTCAATGTCTGAGATGGAGAGGAGGTGGTCAGGTGGACCCCTGAAGAGTCTTCAGCAGCTTTTCAGGAGCAACCTACTGCAATGGAGGCAAACAGACCACAAGGAAAGAAGCCTTTTCTTTTCAAGGTATTGCTTTCACCCTGACTTTCCTCCCCCCATACTGAGATCTGTGGGGGAGCAGTTAGGGTATGAAATCTGAGAACCCAACATGTTCTTCTTTCAAACAGAGATCAAGAAATCATCTCTTCACATGCATGCTCTTCCCTGCTGTCACCACACTGCTCATGCACCAATAGTGCTCAAAGAGGGACATGTAGGAAGACACACACATACAAACACTTTAATTGAGTTGCTAGCATATTAAGTATTGAAATGCAGGAGTAATCCCCATTGTGGACACTACAGTCAGCCCTCCACATTTGTCACTTTGACTTTTATGGATTTGATTATTCATGGATTTGATTAATGTGTTCTCTCTAGGAATCTCTAGGTCCTCTAGCACGACTCTGTTGTCAACTTCTGCCAAAAGTTGCACTGGAGGACCTAGAGATTCCTAGAGAGAACACTTCTCTAAGCATTTGTAGGTCCTCCAGTGCAATTCTGTGGTCAACCTCTGGCAGATGTTGATCATAGACTTGGACTGGAGGACCTAGAGATTGCTAGAGAAGTGTTCTCTCAGGTTATAAAATAGTATTTTTTTTTTAAAAAAAATGCAGTTTTTCCACTTTCACAGGGATCCTGTGGCCATAACGCCAATAAATGTGGAGGGCTCACTGTAGTGTAATCTGAAGGGAGCTTTGCTGAAAGAGCACAGTCCTCTAAAGACTTCAAAGGCTATTGTTGCTATTGTTGCAACAGTTGTGGAATAAAACATTGTTGTTGTTTTTAACATTTGTTTTTAAAAACCAGATTCAGGTTTTGTATTCTTATTTGAACATAGATGTAGAGATGTTCATGCTTTTTCTCCAAGTACAACACCCTTGATATATGACTATGCATTCCCTCTCGCCTTCATGGTGGTAGTGTCCACAGAAGCATGCCATACATGATGAGGCAGGAAGAAGCCCCTTGCTAAGTAAGACCCCTAAGTGGCTGAGAAAGACAGTGCAAAGAGCCTTCCTTATACGCCAAGCGGTTTAAATCAGCAGCAGCAACAACAGCAGGGTACCACTAAAGTTCAGCATCCCTGAAGGACCAGTGAGCTATGAATTGGGCTCAGCTGGCAATCCAGAGAAAACATCAAGACGAAATGGTGCCTAAGCAAAGGCAGACGCTCCTGAGAGGAGTCTGGGGCAAGGGGATTCGGGCGCATAGATTCAGTAAGCTGCATGTCAAGGCCACACAACACAGGAGACAAAGATCTGTGATCAGATTGCCCAATTTTCTTTCTTTAAGAGACAATTGCATCTCTCTGATTTGGATCAGGGCTATGCAGCTACGGGGTTATTCAGACATTGTTGCCTTTTAGCGTGACTATATGAATAATCTTATTCATGCTTTCTGGGTTTGTTGTTATACTCTTCAGAACTGCATCTATGCACATCTCTGTGAGTTTGGTTGTTCACATATGTCAGCACTGCGAATAAAGATGGAGTCAATGATGCAGATGTATTCAAAACACATTCAAGACATGCAGAGTTTTATCCCAGTTTATCCCAGGTCTATCTGCATCGGCCATTCACTGGTTATTCAGACATTGTTTTTGTTAGTGCGACTATGTGAATAATCTCCCGATTTGTTGTTCACACTATTTATTTATTTTTTATTGGAACTGCATCTCTGTGCATCTCTGTGAGTTCTGTTGCTCACATGTGTCAACACTGCTCAGATCTGGATCAGGATTATACAGCTACAGGGTTATTCAGACTTTTTTTTAGGACAACTAGGCGAATAATCTCACTCACACATTCCTGATTTGATATTCACACTATTTTTTTTTATCGGAACCACATCTCTGTGCAACTCTGCAAGTTTTGCTGCTCACACATGTCAGCTCTGCGAATAAAGATGGAGTGGATTAAGCAGATGTATTTGAAACATGTTCAAGGCATGCAGAGTTTTACCCCAATTTATCCCAGGTCTATTTGCATTGGTTATTCACACAGCTGACAATGTGAATCTTTGAGGAAAACTTGAGCGGGGACAAAATCGATTATCCTGGGTTAAGTGGGTTTTTGGCAGCCCCCCAAAAAACTCACTCAGATGCATTTGAGATGCATGTGAAGAACAAATTCAACCCAGATTCTACCAGAATTATTTTTACCATCTGACTAACCCCCAGAAGAGTGGATTTTAAAAAGACAAACCCTTTTATTTTATTTCCCTTGACTTAAATCATCCCATGTCCCCAACTCCTGCTCATTGCAGATGGAGTGGCAGGGGGAAAAGGTGCAGTGAAAACATGTATTTGTATTTTTCTTCCATGCCAGAACTGGATGTACTTCCTGGTCTTTCCAAGAGTTATTCTGATACAAGACACCAACACAAGTTACTGGTAGCAACTATAAGATAAGGTTTATTAGTGGCAAATGATGCGGCAGATGGTACAAAATGGAGAAGCTTTTGTTCATGAGGTCCAGCATTCCTTCCCAGCCAAGGATAAAACTGGTCCCCAAAACTATTTCTACCCAAACTATCCCTACCCAACTATCAAATTCCCCGTTACCAGCTATATAGGGAGCCTAGGCTAGGGTGCACTCCCCTAGGCCAAAACCAATGGAAGATGAACTCTCAAGAGTGCAGAAATAAAGGAAAATCAAAGTGACCCTTGCTCCTCTCATACTTTGAGTACTGTACAAGCAAGTTAGCAACACAGGAAAATAATAACAATAATAAAAAAATAAAAATATTTATACCTTGCCCTAAATCAAGAGCTCTCAGGGAGGCTTACAAATAGCATTATCATTCACTCTCCCAGTTGGCTCTCAGACTTCATATTTTTTCCTAGCTGCCAAACTAATGCAAAAAGTATCTATCAAGGGCTACTTCTGCACTGCAGAAATAATGCGGTTTGATACCACTTTAATTGCAATGGCTCGATGCTATGGACTTCTGGGAAGTGTAGTTTGTCATGGCACCAGAGCAAGAGGAGACCTAGGCTGCATGCTCATTTCAGAAATAAGGCAGATGGGTTTTGGAGTCCTTGTTAGCATCATGGCCCAAGATTAAGAGCTATCCAGTGGCATGAAAGAGTCCATTTGTATTAGTGATCTTTCCCCCATTTACATTGTGGAAATAATCCGGTTTGACACCGCTCTAAGGGCCACAGCTCCACTCTGGTGTGACAACAAATGACAGTCCCCACAACTCCATAGCTTTGAGCCATGGCAGTTAACGTGGTGTCAAACTGGGTTATTTTTGCAGTGCAGATGGGAGAAAGGTGACTAATACAAATGTACTCTTTCATGCCACTGGATAGCTCTTGATCTTTGGCCATGATGCTAACTAAGGACTCCAAAACCCATCTCGCTAATTTTTTGTTCTGTGCCTGCTAGCAGCTAGGGAGGTTGATTTAAGTGACAGGGACATTTTTGCAATGGTTAATCCCCTTTGCTGTACCGCTAAGCACCAATTTAAACCTCCCTACCTGGCCTCTCCTGCCCAAAGCAACTGCTGTTAATAAATTAAAATGATATTGGCTGACCCAGTTACAGCTCTCCTGCATGACATAGGGGTCATCTCTCTGTGACAGTGTGAATTTTCCATTACAGTTTGATGTATCTACTGACACTCTTTACAAGTATGCCAGTGTTGGCAGGTGGAAAAAAGAGGATGGTTAAAGGAGATGGAGGCACAACAACATAATCTATCTGTCGCATAGTAAAAGTAAACACAGGTACTCTTTCTACCTCTCATAAAACTAGAACTCAGGGTCACCCAGTTAAATTAATTCTGGACCAAAAGTACTTCATTGTACATAGTTCATTTGAAGAATTGATAGCTACAAGGAGCATTCACTGCTAGCATAAGACTATTAGATCATTTGAAAAAAAAATATGGACTAAAGATAGAAAAATTACTCTGTGTAGTAATCTGAAAGAAAGTATATATATATAAGATGATGTATAGGGGGTACTTAACTCCAAATCTGTTGTCAAAAATGTCTAAGAAGTTTTCAGATCTATGCTGGGGTTGTCAGGATAAAGAAGGATCTTTTTTCATATGTGATAGATTTGCAAGAAGGCAAAAGGTTACATTGGTTTAAGGTTTATATATTAATGCAAAACATTATAAAAGTAGATTTTGCAATGTCTCCAGGAATGTTTTTGCTGGGTACTATTGACAAAGAATTGGACAAGGAATATTGACTACTCCTTCGATATAAGATAACAGCTGCAAGAATACTTTTTGCACAAACTTGTAAATGGACAGAAGTACAGATGATGGAAGAATGGGTTATTAAGCTTGCAGACTTTGCTCAAGTTGCCAAACTGACATGGATTTTAAAATTTATTTATGTATTTATTTCATTTGTATGCTGCCTTTCTCCCAGAAGGGACCCAAGGCAGCTCACAGATAAAAGTTTTTTTAAAAAATAATTGCAATAAAATTTAAAACAATTAAAATAGTCTAAAAACAATGTAAAATTGCATGCACAAGTTAAAAGCAAGATAAACTAATTGAAGGGTGGGTTTTTTGAAGCTTTGCAAACTGCTTATGGATTATTCTTTTGAGCAATTTGAGTAATGATTTTTTTGAAGTCCAATGATCTAATAATTTGTGGTTATGATTACTAGTAACTATATGTAATTGAATTCACTAGGATTTGTAATGATATAATAATATATTCTCTACTTATTTGGTTTTCTTTCTCATTACAGCTTGAATGGGGGTGGGATCAGAGTTCTGTTGTGTTTTAAGTTAGTTTGTGTTTAGTTAGGTAGTGTATATTGTAACAGATTAGTGTTTTAGCATGCTGTAGTTGTTTGAGTGTAGGACTATGTCTCTGGAGTCCAGGGTTCAAATCCCTGCTCAAGCATAAAACCCATTTGGATGACCTTGGGCATCCTCTCTCAGCCTCTGAGGATGGCAATGGCAGATGTAATTAAATTATCATTTAAAAATTAATACATTTGAATGTATTATAGTACATGAGAGCCGGTGTGATGTAGTAGTTTGAGTGCTGGACTGCAACTCTGAAGACCAGGGTTCAAATCCTTGTGTGAGCATAAAAACCCACTGGGTGACTTTGGGCAAGTCACACTTTCTCAGCCTCAATGGCAAACCCCCTCTGAAGAAACTTACCAAGCAAACCCTATGATAGGGTCGCCATAGGGTTGCCATATGACTTTATGGCCCGGGAAAATGACGGTATCACTGTTTTGTGGATTTTGGATGTTATTGTACTTTTCCATATGGTGAACACAGCTATTCCTGAATATAATGACAAAATACGTTACAGTATTATTTTAGTTTAATGTAGTTTAGTTTCAGTTTTAGCTTTATATCATTTTTCTTTCTCCCGTTTTGTTATTTTCAGTCTTTTGCTATGTATTAGTTTATATGTATTAAAATTAATAGAGAGGTGGTTTGGCTTTTTTAAAAAAGACAATTAGATGGAATTTGTGGGGAATTCATGGAAACTGAATGTTCACGTTTATAATCAGGATGGCCCAGAATGCCATTCCCAACACAGTGATTGCTTTCCCACCTTGCTTTTGAGTTTCTCTGAGGCAGTTGTTTGGCCATTGTTGAAAAAAGGATGCTGGTTGATTCATAGTCTCACTGTACAAAGTGATTCTTCATACCTTATTATCGCTTTCTGTTAATTCTCTGCTCACTCATCCTACACGAAACTGAATGGTGGAGACTAAAGCCTTCTTATGTGCCATGTATTATAATGTGTTGCTGGGTGATAGAGCTTGGCAGCAATTGTTATAACTGAACCAAATAGTTGTTGCTAGCTATGGCTCAAAAATGCTGGTGAGCGGTGATTCTTGTTTGCTTTTTGGTCCCAACATTATATAATTCTATATGGTGAACTTGGACTAGTCATACTCTCAGCCTCCGGGGAAGGCAATGACAAACCCCCTCTAAAGAAACATACCAAGAAAACCCCACGATAGGCCTTAGAGTCGCCATAAGTCAGAAATGACTTGAAGGCACACAACAACAGCAATAGCAAGGATCGTCTTCTTAGGCCTTGTCTGGATATCCCAAAAATCCCATTTCCCAGCCATTCTGGTGTCACCTGTTCAGACGATACATGACTCAAACCCAGTTCTGATCCAGGCAGTCCAACCAGCACATCCCACACCAGAACCAGGGCATAACACACTGAGATTGGACTAAAAAACCTTACCTGTTGCTCCAGATCTTCCAGGAAGATCCATTCCCCACAACATGGTGGCTATCTGCTGGTCCACCCAATATTTTTGCCACCGTTGCCATGGGTCACTCACTTCTGCGGTCAGAATGATGTGCCCAGAGGGAAGAAGGTGTAAGTGGGAGGAAGAAAAGA
>CM034703.1:139270920-139296245 GCA_020142125.1 Phrynosoma platyrhinos | reverse complement strand
ATGAAGAAGAAGAAGAAGAAGAAGAACCCTAGTAAGCCTTTGCCTGAATCCGAGAGTCTCCCAAAAACAAATAGGAATTTTAAAAAATCAAACATGAAGCAAATGGGCTTTTCAATAACAAAAGATGAGGAATGGAATTCCAAAAGGAAACAAAAGGAAAATTTTCACATTCCTAGTTTCCCATAAATTTACAGTTTTGTAATAAACTAATACCATAATCAGCAACTGAGAGAAAAAACAAGAGCCCATTTCACCATGTGAGCAGATAAAACATGGAATAAATTCTCAGGCAACAGGGTTTTTTTGCTGATGCAAATATCCCTGATTATTCGAAGAAACTTTTCCTCTAAAAACATTGTGTTCTAAGCCTGCTGGATGGACTCTAATGTGTTGTGCAACATCTCGATCTAGTGACAGACAGAAGAATTGCATCCTTTTCCCACTGTGTTCATGCATTTATTTTTGTCTATGTGCACACCCATCCGTGTGTCTCCATATACCAACTGTTCAAAATACCATTTTTGCCATGAATTGCGATGAGGCCTGTTATGAAAGAAGGTGATTTAAAATTTTAAGCCCAGATGAGAAGATGCAGTGCTTAGTATGTCCTCCAACCAGAGCCTAGAAGGTAGAAATGTCACAAAATATATGTTGTAAATGAAAACGATGTATACCAATACGCTAATGATGCACCAATACACTCATAATAACTCAACACGTTGTTAAGCTTTTGGTCTAGGGTCACCATTATACCTTTCCTTGTTCTACAATATCAATATTATTTATGTTCCTCTCGGAATATAACTTTTGGGTTATGTTCCTCATAACTTCTTCAAGTGGAACACAACTTATGTTCCTCAAGTGAAACATAATTTTTGGATCTTAAACCTAAAGTTATAGTCCATCATTGTGTCCATTTTTTCCATTACTTGGGGTGGTGACTGGGACTGTGGGATTGATATGAGGTCCAAATTTCTTCGTTTATGGTATTGGGACAATGGTGGCAACACTGGCAGGTCTGAGGACCAATTTGTTTGGACTCAGGATCTTCCACAGGCATCATAGACTGTCAGTTTGGAAAAGTCCAGAAGTCCACTTCTGGTTTTGATTTTTTAAAAAGATATATTTTATATTATTATTATTATTATTATTATTATTATTATTATTATTATTATTATTACTTTTTACTAGGTATATTTTGAAGAATGTATTATATGAGTGCATTTTAATTGTCTTATAGTATTGTATTGTAACTGTAAATTGTGTTTTGTATTTTAAGATGTTGTATCCTGCCTCCAGCCTAGAGAAGAAGCAGGAAATAAATCAATTTATTATTATTAAGGTAAACAGTGTAGCTAGTTGTGAAAAGAAAATTTACCCTTGGAAGGATAGAAAAAGTGTGGTCCAGCGAGTCAAAGACCCCCCCCCCAAAAAAAAACTGCTCTAGGGACCACATGTGGCCCTACATGCATTTTGCCCACACTTAGGCAGCATCCGCACTGCAAAAATAATTCAGTTTTGAAACCATTTTAACTGCCATGGCATATTGCTATGAAATTCTGGGAATTGTAGGCCTCATTCCTACTTACAAATGAATCAGTTTGTGATCTGAATCGATGGGTTGGTTTGACAGCGGAGCGTGGTTCACACTACATTTGCCCTGATCACATTTTCTTGCTGTACAATAACCCACTTGTCATTCACATTGATGAATGAATTTATTCAAAATGGACCCGCTTCAGCTGGTTGAAGGGCAAATTTAAATCAATTCCGATCCACATCTGGTTCACACTTGCGCAGAATCGATTTATCGAAAAAGATGCAGAAAAAAATCAGCATCAAAAAGACATGCATCAAATGGGTCTAGCACATGGCCCCCCTCTCCAAACCACTTCAACGATTAATTTAAACTGCTTCCAAACTGTTTGCAAACCAGTTTAAAACATACTGGGAATAAGGCCGTAGTTTGTTGTGGCACCAGAGCTCTCTGACAGAGAAGGCTAAATGTCTCACAAAGATACAGTTCCCAGAATTATATAGCATTGAACCATGGTACTTAAAGTGGAGTCAAACTGGATTATTTCTGCAGTGCGAATTCAGCCTTGGAAGGACAACTGATCCAACCATAACTTTGTGCTTTAAATAGAAAGGGTTTGTTTTTTAAAATTGTGGAATCTTTGAAATGTAGGAGAAATAAGGAAAGAAATAACTATTTAGTGGCTAGAGCCATAACCCTAAACAAAGCAAAAGTGGATGCTACCTATAGGTGCTATAAATGTGCTGCTCACAGCATGTAGAATTGTTGCTTAAATTATTCCCTCTGGACACAGATTTCAGGATCAGATGTCTTCCTCCAAAAGTGTTCCACATCCAAGGCAGGGTTTGTTTTGTTCTGTTTTTTAGAAAATTATAATTTCCATTTCATAATTTCCTCTCTACCCTTTTCCCACCTCAATAAAAGGCACAAATAGAGATTTCAACTTTCAGACAGTGGCAGGAATGAAAAGTACATCAGTTGTTGATGCGTGCCTTCAAGTCATTTCCAACTTATGCTAATGCTAAGGCAAGCCTACCATAAGATTTTCATGGAAAGTTTCTTCAGAGGGGTTCTGTCATTGCCATCCTCTGAGACTGAAAGACTGTGACTTGCCCAAGGTTACCCATTGGGCTTCCTTGGCTGAGCCAGGATTCAAACCCTGGTCCCCCATTGTCCTAGTTCAACACCCAAACTAATAATACTCTGTGCTGGCCCAGTAAATCACATCAGCACCAGTAAATCACAGTAAAAAAAATTAAATGAGTAAAAAGGAAGAAAACAAAACCCTGCAGTATCCAGCATTCTTTTCTGCAGGGAGACAATACAGAAACTATATGATGGTCATCAATAGAAACATAAGGATAATATTTTGCTTGCATATTTGCAAGGAGTAAGGGACACCCATCTGAAATCTGTTGATAGCAATTTGTTGCCACTGCTAGTGCATTTTAAAATTATTTCCTTCCCTTTTAAAAGAACATTTTGTTAATATTTGGAGAAAAGCTGAGATATGAATGTGACAGATGAATGTATTGGTACCTCTCTAAGAAGATGGTCCATAGCATCACATTGCACATATAGAATCCTTAAAAACAGTGGGGTCACTTAGAAGCCAGTGGCTCATGGACAAGGCACAGAAATCCACACACATACACCACTGCCTATTATTATTTTATTATTTTATTCTCACCTTTCTCCCCAATATAGGGATGCAAGGCAGCGATCAGCTTTCAGTTTACAAGACTATCTGGCAGTGATGCCCCAAGAAGATGATGATGACAACGACGATGATGATGATTTGTATCCCTCTCTTCCCAGAACTGGGACTCAGAACAGTTTCACTATATTAAAAAAAACCCAATACAATTAAAAACATAAAAAGAGGTGCATTAAAAAGGAATTAAATTATTACAATGTTAAAATAGAGAGTTATTAAAATAATAAAATACATTTTAAAAAGATAAAACTGTATAAAACACTTGATACAACATCCCAAGCCGGTCCATTTTAAAAGCCGGTCTGAACTGATAGGTCTTAGCCTGCCAGCGGAAGGCCAGCAAGGAGGCAGCCATTCTAGCCTCCCTGGGAAAGAAGTTTCAGAGTCTAGGAGCAGCCACCGAGAAGGTCCTCTCTTGCATCCCCACCAACTGGGCTTGTGATGGTGGTGGGATGGAGAGAAGAGCCTCCCCTGAGGATCCCAGAGCCTGGGCCAGTTCATACAGGGAGACACAGTCTGTCCAATAGCCTGGACCTGAGCCATATAGGGCTTTATAGGTCATAACCAGCACTTTAAATTGTGCCCAGAAACAAACTGGAAGCCAATGGAGCTGTTTCAACAGGGGCGTTGTGTGATCTCGGTAACCTGCCCCTGTTAACAGCCCGGCTGCAGCTCTTCGGACCAGCTGAAGTTTCTGAACACTCTTGAAAGGCAGCCCCACGTGCAGTGTGTTACAGTAGTCCAAACAGGATGTAACCAAGGCATGTACCTCCAAGGTCAGATCCAGCATCTCAACGGGTGCAGCTGGCACACAAGCTTCAAGTATGCAAAAGCACTCCTGGTCACTGCAGAGACCTAGGTCTCCAGATTCAAAGCTGAGTCCAAGAGTATTCCAAGAGTCGGAGTAGCTTCCTGACTTCAAAAAATTGGCTGCCGAAGCGTGCTGGGGACCCAGACTGCAGCTGGGCTGGACTCACCTGGTGGCTTTGGCAGCAAAATCCTTGTGATAGAACCTGGCTGCCTCCCAAATTAGGTTTCAGTTCAGAAGAGGTAAACTGGGTTATTTCAGTGGTGGGATAATCTCCCAGGACAGCCTATTTGGATTGAAGTGGAAAGGAGTAGTAGAGTTGAGTGTCATCTGCATACTGATGACACCGCACCCCAAAACTCCAGACATTCTCTCAAAGTGGCTTCATGTATATATTAAATAGCATAGAGGACAACACAGAACCCTGAGGGACCCCACAGGCCAGTGGCCAGGGGATCGAGCAGGAGTCCCCCAGCACCAACATCTGGGTTTGCCCTTCCAGGAAGGAACATAGCCACTATAAAACAGTGCCTCCAAGCAACCCAGAAGGATACCATGGTCAATGGTATTGGAAGCCTCTGAGAGGTCCAGTAGGGACACATTTCCCCTGTCCAGTTCCCTGCGTAAGTCATCCACTAAGGTGACCAAGGCTATCTCTGTTCCATAGCCAGGACATCAGTATTAATTGTCAGCTGTTGACCAAGGGGTTATTCAGACATTGTAAATAATCCCGGTAGAACATGGGTTGAATCTGTGTTATCGCGTTATTGAAAAATGACGGCTCCAAGGACGCATTACTGATGGGATAGGCGAGTGGGGAGCTGGGGACACGTCCATGACACTTTACAAACACTTTACAGCTGCGACAAACGTGCAAGTGTGTGAACCCCGATTGTGCGTTATTGGCAATTTAAAGGCACTTTAAAGACACTTTAGCCTCCCGTGTGATAACCTCTGGAGAGTCCATCGCCCTATGAAGCTACTGTCAAACAACTGTTAAAATAAAACAAAATGTTTTCTAACGTTGAGGTGGAATCATTTTTCTTGTAAATTGAAAAGAATCAACTGGGAGGGGAAAATTGAAAAGATCAAACAGATGTAAGGCCTAAGTAAGGTAGAACCTTACTTATTGAAGAAAAACTCAGTTTAGACCTAGAGAATGTTGTAAGCTTTTAGAGATTTCAAATTACAATGGGCCCTTGATATCCCTGGGGCTTGGTTCCAGGAAACACACATACACACACACACGTGGATACCAAAATCCAAATATGCTCAAGTCCCATTAAATACAATGGAAAGTAACATGTTATCCCTTACATAAAATGGCAAAATCAAGGTTTGCTTATTGGAATTTATACTTTTAAAAATATTTTCAAGCTGTGGATGCTTGAATCCATTGATAAAAAATCTGTGAATAAGGAGGGCTGACTATATATCATATATGTACAAGGCATTCTGACATATGTCCTGAAACATGATGGATTCTGCTGATATAGTAGCAACTAAAAGACCAATGTGAGACACAATGAACTCTACTTCTAAATAAAATCTGTCAACAAATGTGGAAAACAAAACAATAGCCCACAGATTGGAAATGCCCGATATAAATTGCAATCCCCAAGAAAAGGGACACCAGAGATTGCAGTAACTACAGGACCATTGCATTACTCCCATTCATTAACTGTTATAGCATATAAAATAGTGAATCCCCTTGGCCACCCGGCTGCTTGCACTCTGAGCATTTCATTCTCCTTCATGGAGGTGAATGAAAAAGAAAACAGTGAAAAAAAATGTCCTTTAAAACCATGCACCAATTTTGGCAAATCCCTAATGGCAGTAGAATCAATAATGAAGTGAGGTATTTTAAGGAAATGTATCCCCAGAGCTTAAACCTCTAACCTTCTGATGCCCTTAGAGATGCCCGTCAATTTTCTGTATGATATATCTGCTGTCTCTATATGTGTTCCCTCCCTCCCTCCCTCCCTCTCTGATGAAGCAGAGTACTCAGCAAAGTCCCTCAATCGTGTCATATCTGTCCTTTTTATTCATTGCAGGGTCTATTAATAGCCTGAAACAACTGCTTCCTAAAAATGGAGCTCTCCGTAGCACAGAAGCCTGGCTGAACTATGTAAGGTATCCAGGGTTTGGTCTCCAGCTTCTCCTGTCTGTCTTTTCCCCTTTGTCTTTGTCTTCAAATAAGCGTTGCTAGTTTGCTTTCTTAGTCAGTCTAGATGGATTCATAGGGGATCTGGAGGGGATCAAATCAGCCCCCAGAGAGCTGGGTCTCTTCCATAATCTTGGGATTCTTTCTTGGGATTCTTTCTCTTTCCCCCAGACAAAGGAGCAAAGATCCAACATGAAGGCAACTTGTTGGGTGACCCTAGTTGGCATTTATCTGCTCCTCATCACCTACTGCTGGGCAGAAGAAGGACTGGATTTCCCTACCTATGATGGGAAAGATCGTGTGATTGACCTGAGTGAGAAGAATTACAAGCAAGCCTTGAAGAAGTATGACATGCTCAGCGTGCTGCTCCACGAACCTGTGACTTCGGACAAAACCTCCCAGAGACGTTTTCAGATGACGGAGATGGTGTTGGAGGTAAGTTAAGCTGCATTTTCCCTTCCTCTGCCACTGTCAGCTCTCTGCAGACCTGGAAGAAGAGCTCAGGGTCCTTGCACAGGAGAGAAAGGGGGAGAAAATTCAATATCTTAACACTGGAGCAAAGCATTAGTGCAGATTTATATCTAAACTTGAACATTTGCGGCCATGGCAATCAACTTCTTAAATTCTATTAACTGATTTTCATGAACAAGACCTCTGCCTCTGCACTGTGTTTGCTACATAATTTAAGGTCAAAATGGAGAGACATACGGGAAGATTAATGAGATAAAGAACCACCATTTTCTAAGGTTTCATGAATCTTCAGAGAAAGTGACAATTCCAAAGTGAGCTGCAAACTAATTTCCCAATCACACCCCCCCCCCCACTGGTTTCTTTTTATTTTCAACTATTAGTAATTTCAACAACTCATTAAAGATAACTGAAACAAATCAATGCATAAAGAATAATGGAACAGTCAGGGCACAGTTTATGTTGATGTTATGCTCTTTTAAAATGTCTTTTAAAACAAGTGCGTCTTCTATTCACATTAGCAATTCAGAGTCTCTCTTTACACCCATCAGAACTAAGCAAGGAAGAGTTTACAAAAAGGAAAATATTCTTTTATTTCATTGAAAGTTCATGTCAGTGCTACACTCCATGATCTTTGTGGCCTCCTTGAAGATCTTTTTGCAGTTCACATTTCTTATTGTAGATGTCTACCTTTGAGCCAAGAAAGAGTTTAATAACTCAGCAATAACAATGAACTAATCACCAGCAAAATGATATAGCGTAGTAATCAGAGGAATAGTAGAGTTAAGTAGACTTTGTAAAGAACTAGCCTCCATGAAAGGCAAAAAGGATTTTTGACATCTAAGGGGTCATTCGGATGTCATTTTTGCTAGTGCAAGTATTGCAATAATCTTGTTCACACTATGGAACCACATCTGTGTGTGTTTGGGTGCTCACACATGTCAGCACTCGAATAAATATGGAGTTGATGATGGGTATGTATTCGAAGCACATTCAAAACATGCAAAGTTTTATCCTGATTTATCCCAGGTCTATTCGCATCAGTTATTCACACTGATGATGATGATGATGATGATAATGACGATGATGCAAATCTTTTTTAAAATAATTTTTATTAATTAATGTATTAATCATTTAAAATACACATTGATAATATGTCACAAACAATAACACAAATCTTTAAAAAAATAAAGAAAACCCCAGTATCAATTATCCTAGGTTAAGTGGAGTTTTTGGCAGCCCTCCAAAAAAAAACTTAATCAGATGCTTTCAAAATGCAACGAAGATTCAACCCAGATTCAACCCAGATTATTTTCACCGTCTTAGGGGTCATTCACATATCATTTTTTTTAGCGCAACAATATGAATCATCTCACTCACACATTCTGGGTTTGTTATTCACACTATGGAACCACATTGATTTGCATCTTTAAACATCTCTGTGAATTCAGTTGCCCACACATGTAAGAATTCGAATAAAGATGGAGTCAACAATGCAAATGCATTCAAAACCCCTTTTTTAGTATGCAGTGTTTTATCCCGGGTCTATTTGAGTCTATTTACATTGGTTATTCACACCACTGATGATATGGATCTTTTTTTAAAACTCAGGGGGAAACCCAATATCTATTATCCCAGATTAAGTGGGGGCTTTGGCAGCCCGCCTCCTAAAACTTAACTGGGTAGATTCAGAATGCATGTGACAATGGAGATTTAACCTGGATTTGTCCTGGATTATTTTCACAGTGTGAATAACCCCCGAATAATCCCTAAAAGGAGAAAATGGAGGCTAAGAATATCAGCTGGGAAGAAGAGAGGCAACTGCTACTTGCATAACAACAGCAGTAGAGAGGGAGAGGCATGCCTGGCAATGATCAGCAGGTGCCTCTGCTGATTTAAGAAAGTACAGAGAAGGCACCTCATATTGCACCATTTCTCAACCGTTTTATCCTGGAATAACCCTGCAATAATTTTTTTAATACATTTATTTAACAACACTCAAAAACAACATAAAACAATATAACCCCAAGTAAAAACATTAACAATAACAATACATCAACAAACATATACCACAAATAACAATAATAACAAAGCTTCCTGTCCTCTAATTACAAGTCATAGAGTTAGGAAAGTCTGTACTTGTAATTTTTCAAAGATAAGAATTATATCTATATTTCTCTATCCCATCTAACTTTCCTTATCTTATATGAGGATTTAAAAAAATATATTAAAGGTCCAAGCCTGTAAATGTTTATAAAGAATTGAAATAAGTTTTAGAGAACCCCATATCAAAAGTATTATCTTTTTGTATGTGCTGTCAAGTCACTTGCTGAATTACAGCGATCCTATGAATTTCATAGGGTTTTCTCAGGCAAAGTGGTTTTACCAGTTCCCTCGTCTGAAATAAAGCCTTTATCCTATAGCTCCTGGTATTTGTTGGCAGTCTCCCATCCAAGTACTAAGGCTCACCCTGCTTAGCTTCCAAGATCTGACAGGATCTGGCATCTTTAAGGTATTTGGGTCCCCATAATTATTATATCTACAGGTTGTTTTTTTTTATTAAAAAAAGTAGCTTTTTCCAGTCATAATTTCATGCAAAACCTCTAGCAAACTCTCATGGAACTCTAGCTGAAAATCCTGCCATACTGTTTTGTTCCTGATGTACCAATTGCATCTGAAACACGCACTACCCAGACTTACAGATCTTGTAGGGAACATGTTTAGAACTTTGTACTGATGTCTGAAAAACAAGACAGGTACATGATTAGGACAAGGAAGGTTGCCTCTCACTTTCCTTATCTTATATGAGGATATAAGATAAGGTGCCATAACAAAGTATAGCCTGTTCAGTGGACCACAATGTATAGAAACTCACCAAACATTAATGCTACCGGAGAGGTGCTAAGTCTTTGTGTTTAACCATCAGGATTTTGTGAGAAGAAGCATAGAGGTAACATTTGAGCTAAGACATCCCTGTCAATCCCCCATATTGCAGAAGCTTCACTAAAACCATTTATCTCCTTCACCTCAAACTCTGGGGCTGCATCTGCACTGCAGAAATCATCCAGGTTGACCACACTTTAACTGCCATGGGTCAGTGCTACAAAATTTTGATAACTTTAGTTTTGTGACTCATTTAGCCTTCTCTGTCAGAGAGCTCTGGTGCCATAACAAAGTACAATTCCCAAGATTCCATAGCATTGAGCCAAGATAGTTAAAGTGTCAATCTGGATTATTTCTGCAGAGCTGCTTCCTCCCACTCTTATGGGGCAACCTGAGGAGCCTCAGATTGGACAGGACTTTCCAGGGGCACCAACACTCAGAAAACTGCATAAACAAGAATTTGCAGAAGGAGTTATAGTTTCATGTAGCTTCATGTAACACAATTTGTGTTATTGAGAAGGGAATCATGCTGCGAGAGCTCCCTTGTCTGCTAAAAGAAGGTGGCATGGGTAAAAGAAGTGCTATGTCAAGAACTGTGTGAATTCCCCCCAACTCAGTAAATCAAACCTCTGTAAGTTAAACAGTGAGGCTTTATTTCTGAAGTTGCAGAGATATTACCAGGGAAATGTTTTGGACAGAACAGAGTACCACCTTCCACATACATCAGAAAAAGGTCTCTTATTCCTACCCATAAAATTGGCGGGCTAAGGCTGATTTTCCCATTCCCATAACATTAAACCCACCTTCAATTTTATCGGTGCTTTCTCACCTTCTCTCCCTGTTAGTGGAAAGATAAAAGCTCACAGCAGAAAAATTCTTCCTACATGCAGTTGCCATTCTGACTGTCTTGGTCTTTTCCAGTGATTGCCAACTTTTCCCTGCATATTGAACAGCAATTTCACTAACCATATATTAAGCATATATTCAAACATTATAGTACAGTTTTCTCTAACTTGTTCTCTGCTTACTTAAAAGTCCAGAAGGTATTGTTCTTGGGGTTAAATATATAACAGGAAAGTATCATTGCCAGTACATTACTAACAGTTCCAAACATATATTGGCAGCTGCAATTTGGGAAATGGCACGGAGTCTCAGTGCTCCTGCAGGTGCCTATACATGCATGCACATTAAAGAGAAGGTGTATCTCCTCCATGCAGAGATTTAATAGCTGAAAAATGCTTCAGGGGAAGAATCTCTGAAGAGGAAGAACTGTAATAGCAACTCACATGAACATATTTGAAAACAAGCTCCCCAGCCCCAGGCAAAATGGGAACCAGATGAGGCTGTTATGGTGCAATTGCCCTGCTTTGTTCATAGAATTTAGAGGAGTAGTGTTCCAGTTAACATTATTTTTTGGCACTGCTTCTTCCGTCATTTTACTTAGCACAGAAAATTAGATGGGGAGACATGATCACTGCACCATGCCTTTTGCTTGACACTTCTGGAAACCTTCAGTTGGGAAACACCAGGGACTTCATAAGGGACTGGGACCCAAAAGGTTAGAAAAGGCCATTTGCAACATGTCCACAGAAAATGTGATGGCTAAGGGATATGATAATCTCAAAGTGCGGCTGGAAGTAGGGAGCGCCATGGGCATCACTAGGGGGATGAGGGGGATGCGGACTGCACCAGGTGACACCCTAAGTGGGGGTGACCCCTTGGCTCCCCAAATATCTCCCTTTGGGCAGACATGGATCGTGGTGTTCACCTGCATCACTTTAAAATGCTGAAAAGTGTGCGTGGGGTGAGGCTTAGTGGGAGGACAAAGGAGAGGTCCCAGGTTTTAAAAAATAAAAATTATTATTTAAAAAATTATTCTTTAAAAACTTTTCTAAAAACAGCACATCTTACCAAACTTTGACTTTAACCATATGAAGGTATACATATATAAATACCTTTAGGCTGTGCATATCATATTGTAATTTAAAGGAATAATTTTAATTTTGCTAGTTGTTTGTGTCACAACAACAGTGGGCTCTTGGTATCTGGTAGGGCTTGGTTCCAGGACCCCCTGTGGATATCATAATCCATGGATGTTCAAGTCCCATTAAGTACAATGGCTGAGTAAAGTGGTGCCATTTATATAAAATAACAAAATCAAGGTTTGCTTATTGGAATTTATTCTTTTTCAAAAACAAATTCAAGTCGTGGATAAAGAATCTGTGGATGCAGAGGTCTGACTGTATTGCCATTACATTCACAGGAATTATGATTTAGGAGTAACATTAGTCCAAAGACCATTACTAAGGATGGTGTGGTGTGGAATGGGAAGATGTCAAATAAGTTATACACCAGGTGGCACCAACCCTAGTGGTGAGCCCTTCTTTTAATGGTTTGTGGAAAGGCAAGATACTTTCTGTACTGTGGCAAGGCAAACACAATCACACTAATCTCCCCCCATTTTTTGCCTATTGTCTATCACCACAGAGGCAGACATGACTGCCAAGTCTCCCTGGGAGAGTCCCTCTCTTCTCTGGTTACCTCTCTAACAGGACAAGAGGCCTCATGCTCTAGGAATTTGGCTCTTGGGCATTGGGGGCACACAATGTCGACCGGCACACGGGGTTAGCTCTTGGGATGCCTTACAAAAGGTTTTGTGTAATCGGGCTGTATCATATTTTTGTCTGAACTGAGCACTCCTAATTTTAGTGACATTAAGCCAGGAGGCATTTTCCACTTCTGTGAACTTAACAAAGAGACCATGTTGAACTCTGAAAGCAATTCTTATGGGCTCATTCCTACCTCTCATTATGAATGTGTTAAAAGAAGCTCACATCAGAAAGTGTTACTGATGCAAACATCAATCTATCCCTGTAGTCTTCTGAATCTATTTAGAAATCAGTCATGTTAATCTCAGCAGAACTTATTGTTGTTAACTGCCTTCAAACTGATCCAGACTCATGGCAAACCTGTGGGTGAAACATCTACAAGACCCGCGGCCCTCCATTGATCTGCTTAGGTCCTGCAAATTGATACTTGTGATCTCCTTAAATGAGTCTATCCATCTGATGTGGGGTTTTCTTCTCTTCTTATTTCCCTCCACCTTTCCTAGCATGATTATCTTTTCTAATGATTCGTCCTTCTCATGATGTGGCCTCACTTTGATCATCTTGGCTTCCAGGGAATGTTCAGGCTATTTGTTCAAGGACCCATTTGTTTGTGCTTTGGGCTGTCAGCACTCTTTTCTAGCACCACAACTCAAATTGATTTTTTCCCCTTACCACTTTCTTCAGTGTCCAGCTCTTACATCCATACATGTTAATGGGGAATATAGTGGCTTGGACAATTCTTAATTTAGTGTTCAATTATATCTTTACACTTTAGAATCTTGTCTGGTTCCTTCACAGCTACCTTTCCCATTTCTAGGAGATTATCACATGCCTTAAATAATACTCCTTACCTCTCCTGAATTTAATTCTAATCCATGCTGCAGCTGTGTTTTATTGCATGGCTTTTCCAGTGGAATCAGATTTCAGAGTAGATCCCTGCTTCAATGTGCATTCGAAAACGCACTCTGGCAGCCATTTTTCCAAGTCGGAAGGTTCCAGCTTGGAAAAAATGGCCACCAGAGTGTGTTTCCCAATTCACATTGGAGCAGGGATCTATTCTGAAGTAGGATTACGCTGCAAAAGCTGTGTGACAGAACATGGCTGTAGTGTGAATTAGAGTTAAATTTGGGAGAGGTAAGGAGTGTTATTTAAGAGGCATGCAATAATCTCCCTAGTCTTCTTCTGATTTCCTGACTACAGTCTCCATTCTGATCAATATTTGAGCCAAAGTAGAGGAACCCTTTAACTATTTCAATTTCCTCATTATCTAGGCTGAATTTGTGTTCTTCCGCGGTCATTACTTTTGTTTTCTTTATATTCAGCATTAAGCCTGCCTTTGCACTTTCTCCTTTGACCTTCCTTTTAATTGTTTCTAGTCCATGATGTTTTCTACTAGTAGTATAGTGTCATCCGCATACCTCTTAGACTGTTGATGTTACTTCCTCCTATCTTTACGCCTCCTTTTTCTCTGTCCAGACCTGCTGTTTGTATGATGTTTCTGCATACAAGCTGAACATGTAGAGTGATAGAAGAGTAGTAGTAGTAGTAGTAGTAGTAGTAATTATTTCTTACCCACCTCTCCCCATGGATCAAGGTATGGCACAACAACAATTAACAGACAAACAACATCAGTTAAAACACATCAGTTAAAATGCAAATCAATTTAGAATGACAAACAAGAAGTACGGTACTCATTTTAAAACAATCCACATTTAAGATTCATCATTTAAAATTCACAAATTCAAAATCATCTGGATGGGCCTGCTGGAAGAGATTGGTCTTTAATGCTGTTTTGAATTCAGACAGTGCATTCAGCTGTTGAATCTCTTCCGGCAGATCATTCCACAGTCTAGGGGTGACTGAAGAAAAAGTCCTCTGGCTGACATAATATATACTAAGGTCTGCAACTGTAGCAGGTCTAAGATCAATTTTATGCCCCTGAGACACCCCCCCCAGGGGCTGTGTGAATTGCCCCAAATGCCAAAGAATAAAAATAAAAAAGGAAAAGTAGTTGAAAGTTCACTCTGTGTGTGTGTTGTGTGCCTTCAAAGTTGTTTTTGACATATGGCGACCCTAAGGCCCCCCTATCATGATGTTTTCTTGGCAAGATTTGTTCAGAGGAGGTTTGACATTGCCTTCCCCTGAGAGAAGTCCACTGTGTTTTGGGGAAAATAGTACAGAGGCAGGACCTTCAACCTATTTAAAATGTTAATTGTCAGCCTTGGGAGCGTTCAGGAGGAGAGGCAATAAAATAATTTAAATAGCATAAAAGCATATTAAACAAATCAGCCGGTTAAAAGAGCAGAGAAACTAAAATAATGAAAACCATGTACAAGTACAGATAAAAAAAGAGGATTTGGCTCCTTCTGCCATCTTGACTGCACTCTAATGTTTAATAAAAAGCCATGGTTTGACTCGGCACCTAAAAGAAAGCAACACTGACATCAGTCAGACCTCCAAGGGGAAGGAATTTCATAAATAAGGTGCCATACAGAGAAGGTCCACTCCTATGTTCCAGCACGATGTATCACTCTCACTAATGGGATATGGAGGAGGGCCCCTCTAGCAGATCTCTGTTCTTGGCTAGGGGTGTGTGTGTGTGCTTCTTCAAGTATTGAGATCATTTAAAGTCACCAGGACCGTGAATTCAGACCAGAAGTGAAGTGGTAGCCAGTAGCCAGTGCAACTCTTTTAAGATCAGAGTTTGTTGTTGTTGTTAACTGCCCTTGAGTTGATCTTGACCCATGGTGACCCTATGAATGAGACATCTCCAAGACCCCCTGTCCTCCACTGCTCTGCTTAAATCCTCCAACCCCTTCATTCCTGTGACTTTGTTCATAGAGTCCATCCATCTGGCATGTGGCCTTTCTCTCTTCCTACTTCCCTCCACCTTCCCCAGCAGTATTGTCTTTTCCAAAGAGTTCTCCCTTCTCACGATGCGTCTGAACTACAAGTCTCACCTTGGCTTCCAGGAAGGTTTCTGGCTTAATCTGCTCTAGGACCCATTTTTTTGTCCTTTTCTCTGTCCATGGGATGCTCAGCACTCTTCTCCAGCACCAGATTATCTGAAATGAATTTATTTTCTTTATTTCATCTTTCTTAACTGTTCAGCTCTCACATCCATACATGGTCACAGGGAATACAATGGCTCAGAGTTACATGTTGTCTATATGATAGTCTAGTCAACAGTCTTGCTGCTGCATTTTACACTAATAGCTTTGAGTCAACTGCAAGGCAGCCCCACATTGTGCATTCTGTATTGTGCATTCTTGCTGTTTGTCTTCAGGTCATTTATGTTGACCCTAAGGTGAACCTATCCTGGGGTTTTCTTGGCAAGTTTCTTCAGAGGGGTCATCCCCTGAGACAGAGAGAGTGTGACTTGCCCAAGGTCACCCAGTGAGTTTCCATGGCCAAACAAGGAATCAAATTCTAGTATCCGGATTCATAGTCCAACACTCAAACCACTATGCAACACTGGCTCTCTGTATTGTGCATTACAATAGTCAAATCAGAGTGTTACTAGTGGATGGACTATTGTAGTTATCCCTGTCCAAGAAAGACCTCAGTTGGCATACCAGTTGGAGCTAGAGCCAAGTACTCCAACCCATGTAGGTTGTCAAGCAGAGCAACAAATGCTCCCAGATTGAAATGGGGCTGGTTTTGTTTTCTCCAAGTTGCCCAGTCACCACATGCTCAAGCACCTTGCCCAGATAGGGCATATTGGTGATAGGGTAGTCATTCTTCCATATGCCTGGGTCCAGGAAAGTCCTCTTCAGGAGATGGTGCACCAACACCAACTTCAATGCAGCAGGCACCTTCCCTGCCTTGACAAAGTGAGGCCTTTTCCACTGCCTTGACTCACCCAATGAATCTTCCTCTGATAGATTTTAACAGCAAAGATGGGCAAAGGTCAAGCTGGCATGTGGTATGATGGACCAACTCAAGCATCTTGTCCATATTGTGAGGCCACAGCAACTGAAACTGATCCCAGGAAACCTGGCCAGATGGAGCACCAGAATAACTCTCATGGGGATGTTGAGACATGTGGAGGATGCAATAGTGGAAGCATAGTATGACCTTTTTTTGCTAGCCTCACCGTGGCATAATATGAACAACAGTTTTTGTTGATCTTTGGTCATACTCATTCCATGGCCTGTGTAACTGATGAATCCTACCACATATAAATAGTCTTTAGCCTATGCTGCAGCATGGTGTAATGGTTTGAGCATTGGACCATGACTCTGGAGACCAGGATTTGAATCTTGGCTCAGCCATGGAAACCTTCTGGGTGACCTTGGGCAAGTCACACTCTTTCAGCCTCCAGAGTCCAAACCACTACACCATGCTGGCTCCTGCATACATATACCAGTCTGAAAATTGGTGTAAAGTGATTGAAGCATCAACTATCAGCACTACTAAATTTGCTGTATTTGTGGCAAGATTGGTTTCTAGTTTTTATCATGTCGATCATTAATGCAAAGTTCCAACTGCTCAAAAGTTGTCATTTTTATAATAGTGGAATGCAAGCTGAGACTTAGAAGAGTGGTACTTTTTGTGAGTAGTTCATCTTAATGTTTTGTAGCTGCTGAGTCTTTAATATTTGCAGCACAGAGTTGTTCCCATTCTAAAAATAGGGATCATGGCAGGGCAATTGCCACTGGACACTTGCATAACCATACATACTTTCAGTCTCAAATACCTTTCCTTGTATACAAAGCTGTTAACCTTTATATCCACCATACCATACTGAGCATATGCATTTGTTTGATTTCAGAGGCTAAGTAGGGCTTGGCCTGGGTAATATTTGGATGAGAAGCCTCCAGGCAACTACAGGGATCAAGAAGCATGGCTATACAAGAATTCTTCCACAGATCTGGAGAGTCCTTCCTCCCAGTCTAAACTGATAGGACTGGCCTACTTGAATATAATGAAGCTTTTTGTGTTCCAGAAAATATTGAGATGATCATTTCTCTCCCTTTGACAAATCAGGATCCCCCTGCCATTTAATGTGCTATGTTCAAAGCCACATAGCTTCCTAACCTGGCCAATTAGTACTTCTTCATCTTCATCTTCATCTTCATCATCTTCATCTTCTTATTTACTTTATTTATATTCTCCCTTTCTCCTAAAATTGGCCCAAGGTGGCTCACAAAAGGTGCTTTAAAAAAGTACAATTTTTGAAACAGAATTAAAAACATCACATCAATAAAACAAGTGAAAAATAGAAAATCATACAAAAACACACTAAGCTAAAAGTATAAAACCATTGAAAAACATACAAAAGCAAACAGCTGCAATAAGAAGCCTCCCGGGGTGCAACTACATATTGAAAGCCTGGTTGAGAAGGGTTTTTTTTTTTGGGGGGGGGAGGTTTTGCAAAGTTTTATAAAGAAAAGCATTTGTACATAATCAAAACCAGGTTTATCTTCTTGGGAAAAAAAGTGAGCAAATCAAAATACTATATGGTATCAGGAAAGTTAGAGACTGAAGAACTTATCCCACAGTTAATTAAATTGCTTTACCTGATCCGGTTTAAATCAGGTTGCATCCAGACCCTATTGCAAGGGTTTTGCCACTGAAATTGATACCCAGATGCATCCTGGGTCCATCCCCGCTCCCAGGGCTACTCTGGTCACCATTTTCTCAAGTTGGAAAACCCCAACTTCGAAAAAAGGCATGCTGAGCGGCCCTGGGAACAGGGATGGACGCGGGACGAACCCGAGCAATGATTTTGGTGGCTAAATCCTTGTGATAACATCAAGATGCCACCCGATTTAAATTTTAAACCGGATCAAGTAAGGTGATTTAATCAACTGTGGGATAGGCTTTCCAGCATGGTTTGAGTGTGGAGTCCAGAGACTCTGGAGACCAGGGTTCAAATCTCCACTCAGCCATGGAAACCCACTGGGCAAGTCTTAGGAGCTTATCGCTTGGGGTTTTAAATTGAATCAAGCCTTCTGGGCTCAGCTGGGAGTCGTGGATTATAGCATGGTAAATTGCTGCTGAATTGTCATCAGCCTGGGTCCCAGCCTGGCTCAGACGGTGGTTTTTAGAAATTGCTGGTGGCCAGCAATTCAGCTGCAATTTAGCATGCGAGAATCCCCACCTCCATCCCACCTCCCGGCTGCAGCTTGGGATGCTTGATTTGATTTAAAACCCAAGTGATAAGCTCCATACTTTCTCAGCTTCAGAGGAAGGCAAACCCACTCAGGCAAGAAATTTGCCAAGAAAACCTGGTGATAGGGTCACTTTAGGATTGCCATAAGTTGGAAACGACTTGAAGGTACACAACACACACATGCACACTTCAGGAAATTTGGAGTATCTCACCTTGAAGGGGTCTTATTAGACATACTTGATGGAAGAGGGAGAGGGAGGCATAAGGGCAAATGAGAATAAAGAAACCTGTGCCTTTATGAAATGGCATATGGTTTTTGAAAACCTCTCAGACCTAAGCTAACCATTCTGTAATATTTGTTTCTTGCTAGGCCTTGATAAAGGGCTGCACAGAAAGATCCTTTGGCTGATCCTCAAGAGAGAAGTGAGGATGGCAACTAGCATTTGTTATCTCTGTTAACTTCCTAGTGTGTTTGGGTCCAGGCTATTCATAGCAAAGACTGAGACGATACGGCAGCTATTCTATCGAATGACATTTCAGTAATCCTGAGGAGAGGGACCTGGTGCAGGAAGGAGAGAGAACCTCATCCTGTAGCTACAGCCCTCAGGATCATAGAACCGGACCTCTAAGGCATGGCAAGAGACAATGAAAAAAGGTCTCCAGGTGGAGGTGTCTAGCTCCCCTACTAGAGATGATAGTTTGACAGGTTTGGAGCCCTGTCTTGAGGAGAAGGAGGAGGAGTGAGACCCATTAAAAGGATGCTCTCTCCACACTGCAGGAAAAGCATGATTTTTAAAAATTATATGAGTGTTTTAGGTTTTCTTAGGTCACGTCTTACATTTTCCTGGAATGTCCTACATTTTTCCTTTGTGATGAGGGAATCTGGTACCCTGTATCTGCCTGAGCTGAGGAATTAAAGGAGGAGTTGGAGGTGCAGCTGAAACTACAAGGGAGGGAAGCATAGCATAGAGGCAAGGTGAAGCAAGCAAGGCAGAAGGGGTGGAGGGCAATGGGAGCAACAAGTGAGTTTTAGTGGAGAACTAGTTAATAACAATAACAATAACAATGACAATAACAATAAAATTTATTTATACCCCGCCCCTCTATAAAAACAATCAGGGCGGCTTACAACAGTTAAAATTACATCAAGAGTACAAACTAAACCCCCAAAACCCCACCCTCCCCCATAAAAATTATTAAACTACACATGCTAAAATCAACATAAAATAAAAAACAAACAAACAACAAGACAAGACAATTACAAATTGACATAAGCTATAGGTAAGCCAAACAGAAAGAGGTAAGGAGGCACAACTCCTGAGGCCGGGATCTAATCAGGAAAGGCCTGCTGGAAGAGATTTTTTAAAGCTGGTTAAGCTCATAATCTGATGGATTTCATCTGGCAGGCCGTTCCATAATCTTGTTGCGATTACCGAAAATGCTGTCTGGGAGGTTGCCGACAGCCTGGATTTTAATGGCTGGAGCAGGTTCCTCCCAGAGGACCGGAGTGTGTGAGGAGGATTATATGGGAGGAGGCGGTACCGAAGGTAGGTTGGACCCAAGCCATTTAGGGCAGGGGTAGGCAACCTTTCCCCTTTAAGGGCCAAGGGACTTCAGCTCCCAGAATCCCAGGAGCTATTGGCCAACATGGGACTATTGGCCAACATGGCTGAGGCTTCTGGGAGATGAAGTCCCTTGGCCCTTAAAGGGGAAAGGTTGCCTACCCCTGATTTAGGGCTTTAAAGGTGATAACCAACACCTTATACTGGGCCCAGAAACTAACAGGCAGCTAGTGGAGAGATTTTAATACCGGAGTTATGTGGTCTCTCCTGGATGTTCTGGAGACCACTCTGGCTGCCATATTTTATACTAGTTGAAGTTTCTGGACCAAGCATGAGGGTAGCCTCATGTAGAGCGCATTACAGATGTCCAGACGGGAGGTTACCAGCGTGTGCACCACAGTCTCAAGATCAAATGTATATTACTTAGTAAACTCATCAGTTAACATGCCTGAAGTAAACCCTCCATTATTTTCTTGTCATCCCACAGCATATTTATATAAAGCCAAACCTCCAAGTCATACCTTTCAGCAAATGAAAAGCTATAACAATCTGATAAGAGTAGCATTAGAAGTGCCTGTGCACAACAAGGTGGCATGGGACTTTATCATATAGTGAAAATCGGGGATTTAAAAAGCCATTATCCTATGAAAATTGCACGATGGTGGTAAAGATTTTCACATGGCATCGCAACTAAAGAGCCATTATATTGGGAATAACCAGGCAATAAACAGCAACAAATCATTTATGGGGAAATCCCATGAATAATTTGTTGCTGTTTATTGCCTGGTTATTCCTGGGATAGGGATGCAATGGCTCAAGTGGTCAAGATGCTGACTCTGTTGATTGCAAAATCGGCAGGTTGGACTGCATGATGGGGTGAGCTCCTGTACCTAGTCCCAGCTTCTGCCAACCTAGCAGTTTGAAAGCATGCAAATGCAAGTAGATAAATAGGTACTACTTCAGTGGGAAGGTAACAGCGTTCTGTGCAGTTGTGCTAGCCACATGATCACAGAGTAGTCTCTGACAACCCTGGCTCTTTGGCTTCGTAACAGAGATGACCACCACCCCCTACAGTCAGACAACCTTGTCAAAGGGTAATGCCTTTACCTTTTATTCCTGGGATAAAGGCTCTTTAATCAGAAGGTGCACAACAACTGTCTTCCATCCTAATATAGAGGAGTTTCATCAAATTTAAGCAGCACCCTCTGTTCTGGAAACCATGGGCTAAATGAATAGATTAACTATCTTGCTATCTGAAAAAAACATTGAACCAACTTAGAAATGATTGGAAAGATGTACTAATGATATGGAGAAAGAAATGGGGTTACCCTGTAGGTTAAAAGCTTAAAACATTGATACAGAAGTGAGCTTTGAGTTGAATTGTTTACTCTTCATTTTACTTCCTTAGAAAATTGCCATTTACCTAATTTAGATTAGCGAGACAACTTTAAATATAATGGATGTCCCTTGCAAGAACTCTTAAATCAAAAAGAGTTTGAGAAGACAACAAAACAAAATTAATTGTGTGTGTGTGTGTGTGTGTGTGTGTGTTGCATCTATATGGGTGGGTAAAGGAATATGACAATAAGGGTTTTTTGAAGCATAAAATAGAAAGTAAAATAAAAAATAAGGACTAACACTGAAGAGAAAGGAACAATTTTTAACTTTTTCTTTTCTTTGTCATGTGATTATTGTTCTTCTTGTTCTTGTGTTATTGTTTATGTTTAAATTGTTTAAGTTCATTTTAATTATGCCAAATAAAATTAAATATATTGCAGAGAAGGGGGGGAAGGAAGCTTTGGGCTGCTGCTGCATAAGGAAGCAGATGGGTGGCAGAGAAACCTAGGAGAGCACTTTCTAGAGAAAGGCAGCTCATGTCTTGCCTTTTGCTTTTCCCTGTGAATGACCTGAATCTGAATCCTTCCATTCCGGGGATAGGTGTGTCTTCCTAACACAATGAAGAGCAAATGTAGGCAATTTGGCAAGCTGGGAGTTGCCACTCTGGAGATGCGTCCTGACCTGTGTGAAGAAAAGAAAAGAGTTTGTGCTCACACTTCCAAGGTGTTGTGCTTCTTGTAGGCACAAATCCAAAGGATGCTCTGTCTGGCTACAAGGGTGTCATTGTGCTCCTTAAATCACATCTGGCTTCTGCATAGCTTTCTTCCATGAGAATCCCATGTCTGGGAGGGATGCGGAAATTATCACATGAGGATATAAACTGGCTTATCTGAGCCGTCTTAAAATTAGAAGCGGGAGACATCCTGATATTATCAGACACATTTAGCCACCCAATTTGCTGCCTGGGTGCAGCTCTGACAGCCATTTTTTTCAAGCCGGAAAACTCTTGGCTTTGAAAAGAGGTGCAAGGAGCACCTCTTCGAGTGGCGATGGACCTGGGTTGCACCCAGGTGGCAATTTCAGCAGCTAAATGTGTCTGATAATATCAGGATGCTGCCTCTTTCTAATTTTAAGCTGGCTCAGATAAGATGATTTATATCCTTATGTGATAATCTCCGTGGGCAGGTTGGGGGTGCAGCCATCTAGTTCCTCTCTTGGAGTTCCCCAGGAGATTTGAGCTGGTGATCCTCAGGCTACTTCCGGTACTTGTTCCAGGAAGATCAAGTCAGCATGTTTAAAACCCCCTCATGTTCTGCCACGCTAACATCTGTAGCATGCATTTAATGATGCAATGGGGGAGGAGAGGTACATTGTAGTATCCAACAGGACTTGTACTGTTTGAATCATACTGTGTTGGTTTGTTTTGGTAGCTGGAATGATGGCACTATAACGTCACAATGGCAAAGCAATCCTTAAAATGCTGCAGTATGCACTATGGAGATTATCGCTATGCTAATAAAACTGTCTTACCTGAGCTGGCTTAAAATTTAAAATTTAAAATGGGCATCATCTTGATGTTATCAGAAGGATTTAGCCTGTGAAAATGCCACCCGGGTCCATCCCCACTCCCAGGGGCACTCAGTGAGCCTCTTTTCGAAGCCGGGAGTTTTCTGGCTTAAGGAAATGGCTGTCCGAGTGGCCCTGGGAGCGGCGATAGACCTGGTGGCGATTTTGGTGGCTAAATCCTTCTGATAACATCAGGATGATGCCCATTTTGAATTTTAAGATGGCTCAGGTAAACTGGTTTTATTAGAGGTGCGATATTCTCCTACAACATGAAAAGAGAGAGATGCAGTTTACAGAAACACTCAAATAAAAGTGGTCAGAAGCAGTTGTTTCATTCACACATGAAATAAAGAAATGGTTGGGGCTGCATGGCCACCTTCTTTTCCTGTTCAACCTCTTGTGCTGCAACATCTTGTGCTGCACTAGGCGCTATCATGGTGTCTTTCCATCATGATGCCCTGACGGCAAGAAAGCAAAAAGAGGGAAAGGCACCAATCATGAAACTAAGGGGCAGGATGGGGTGGAGGCTGTGATGTCTGTACTGCACCAGTGCTGCAGAAGCAAAATCCGTGTGTGGAGTGCATTAATTGCGAGATTATTACAGAAATGAAGCAAGATGCAGTACAATTTGTATCCATACTGTGAATGTCTGAAACAGATTAACATGGCATAAAAGTAAAATGCATTAAGGCCCTCACCTTCAAGTAACCAAGGGTTGCAAAATTGTGCAAGCTGATGAGAGTAGGGTGGGTTGATTGAGTAGGGAAGAGAAATGTTGGGGGCAGGACCAGAAAACATGGCACTCTGTCCTGGATCCATTTTGCCATTCCCTGTTCAGAAATAATGCCAGAACACAGTCCTGATTTAAATGCAAAATTTTATTACACAGAAATGAAGAGGTGGGGCATGACAATGGGTATCCAGATGCAAAGAAGGACCCCAAGGTTCCTCTATCTTTAGCTGTTGTATAATATATATTTTTAATTTTTAATTTTGAGAGAAAGAGAGAGAGATTGGTATTCTACCTTTCCTCCAATGGACTGAAGGTACTATTTGCTTCTTCTCTCCCATTTGTTGTTGTGTGTTTTCAAGTCATTTCTGATTTATGGAGACCCTAAAACAAACCAGTTATGGGGTTTTCTTGGCAAGATTTGTTCACAGGGGGTTTGACTGGCCCAAGGTCACCCAGTGAGTTTCAAAGCAAAGCAGCTTCATCTATATACCACTTCATACCGTGCTATGCAGTGTCTAAGCAGTTTACAACTGGGTACTCATTTTAGCGATCTCAGAAGGATGCAGGCCTGAGTCAAGCTTGAGCCCTGGCTGGTTTTGAACTTGCAACCTTGTGGTTTGTGAGTGAGTGGCTGCAGTACAGGCTTTTAACCACTGCGCCACCAGGGCTCCTTTTGCAGTTTCATGGCCAAGCTGGGAATCAAACCCTGTTCTCTGTAGTCCAATGCTCAAAACACTGTGTCACACTAGCCTGCCCAATTTACCTTGCAACAAACCTGTAAAGTAGGTCCAGCAGAGATGTCTGGCCCAAGATTTCAGTGGGTTTCATGGCTCAGAGGGACTAGATTGCACAATCTCATTAGAACACTTGAACCACTATATTATACCAAATCACCTATACATCATTAAACAGAATTTCAGCAGATGCAACTTCATGGAGAGATGAGACTCCCTATAATACACTTGTCCCTCCCCATTTGTGGACTAGACATCTGCGGTCTCAATCCTTCATGGACAGCAAGCAGGGAGGGACAAAATGGGAATGTGTCTGAAGTGTGCGTGCAGTACCACACACAAGAGTGCATGTCCATTATAACCAATGAGCCTTGAATATTTGTGATTTTCCCGATTTGCACAGAACGGATCCCTCGCGAATCAAGGGGGATGACTGTACTCTAGTTTGGAGGAAGACAGACTAGGGTTCTCTAGCAGTGAATTCAAAGTACCTACCAAACTAAAAATCCCAGGATTCTGTAGGATGAAGCCATGAAGTTAAAGGGGTATGAAATTGTTTTAACTGTGTTTGTTGTTTGTTGTTAACTGCCCTCGAGTTGATCTTGACTCATGGCAACCCTATGGATGAGACATCTCCAAGACCCTCTGTCCTCCACTGCTCTGTTTAATTCCTGCAACCTCTTAATACCTGCAACCTCCTTAATAGAGTCCATCCATCTAGTATGTGGTCTTCCTACATCCCTCCACCTTTCCTAGCATTACTGTTTTTTTTCTTCAAATCAGTCCTTCCTCCTCATGATTCCCTGAATAATGTCCCGGCCAAGAAGACAAAGACAAAAACCCTGGCTATTCGCTCCTCCAATCGCTATTGCTTAGCCAAGCTGCTACTGCAAAGGATTTGTATATTTTATTTATTGGTATTTTAATTCTGTATTAGTTTAATATATTTTTAAGGGGTGGGAGGGTTAGGGAAGGGATTGTGCATTTTGTTTTAACTTGTTGAGACGTTTTGAATGTGTTGTACAGCGCCCCAATTGCGCAGCAGAGGGGTGGGATAAAAATTATTATTATTATTATTATTATTATTA
>CM034703.1:139248996-139265725 GCA_020142125.1 Phrynosoma platyrhinos | reverse complement strand
AACAACAATAATCAATATCATCATGGTGGGCGGCAGTGGCGGCAGGACTGGCCTGAGTCCAGTCCAAAGGCCTTGGGGGGGCTGCATCCGGCCCCTGGACCTTAGGTTGCCTACCCCTGATGTAGAGCTTTAAAAGTAATAATCAGCACTTTGGAATTTTTCCCGGAAACTAATTGGCAGCCATTTTAAAATCAGCATAATGTGATCAGTCCTGGATGCACCCATAACCAATTTAGCTGCCATATTCTAAACCAGTTGGAGTTTACAGATTTGGTACAAAGACGTGGCGATTACCTTTAAAGCCATACATAGTTTGGGTCCAGGTTACCTACAGTGTTGCCTTCTCCTGTACAATCTGCCCTGTACAATCCAGACGTGAGGCTACCAGCACATGCACTACCATCTTTAGGTCCTTTTTCTAGTCCATAAACTCCTAAATGACCCATCTGCATCTTCCAGCCCATTGTGCTTTTGCATACAAGCAAAGTACATTTTCTTGATGGTTCCATCCATCTACCAAGTTTGGACAGCAAGGGCTGCACAGAACCAAAATCAGTAATGGCTGCTTGACCTCTTGGACAATGTGGCAGAGTCAGTTTAGACCTCCGAGGAGCTGGATATTGCCATAAGATGCTTGATTTCCTTATGCTCAACACAAAAGATATGTGGTAAGGTAGGAAATGTTAGGATTTAATTAAATGGTTCAAAGACAGAACAAAAACGTCTGCTAAGCTTTTAGTGAATTTTAGAGAATTTGCGTGTAATATTGGAAAAATATTTAATATTTTATATAAATATGATTTGGTCATCTCTAATGATGAAGTAAAAATGTACTATCCCATTTCAAATAGAAAATGTAATTATTTAATTAAATGATTCAAATCAGAACAAAAATACCTGCTAAACTTTCAGTGAATTTTAGAGAATTTGCATGTACTATAAGAAAATATTTAATATTTTATTTAAAAATGAATTGGTCATCTCTAATGATGAATGATGAATTATATTTAGATTGGGCTCAAAATATGCTTTTCTTCAATTTCAAATGGTAGTATTTATTTGAGGTATCAGTTTGTAGGGTACCAGAATTTAAGAAAGTTCTGGAAACTTGTAAAATCACACCAGTGGATCAAAAAAACAGAGCAGAGGAGGACAGGGGCAGGGCAGCTCTGGAGGGGAAATCCAGTGCAAAAGCAATGTATGGGAGGTATAGTACTCAAAAAGGCTTAAAGAGAAACATCAGTCTTCCTTGCTTTGCTGGCAATGGAATAAAAAGCAAAAAGAAAAGGAGCCAGTGTTTTTTCTTTCTTTTCTCTTACGTTATTTTATTGCTTTTTACTTTGTTTGTCAGCTCTGTCATTTTGAGTCTCAAGGCATGTATAACTTTTAGAGCTGAAGTGGAAAATATGGAAGAGCAAGGGAGATGGGCATCACTTGTGTATTATATACCATAAAGCTGAAACATGTAGGTAAGATTTATATTTTCCTCAAGAGACATGAGAGAGAAAAATGACAACTATAGTCACTCTTTCTGTGTGTAAAATGAACTGAGCAGCTTAACAGATGTACAAACACGGAGCTCAGCTTCTCTGGCCCTATGGTAGCAATTTCATTTTTCAGTAGAAGTTCTGTGGGCTCATTCCCACTATGATTTGAAGTGAATTGCTGATCACTTTATATGTGCCTTGTCCCCATTGGAAACGGTTTCAGATGCGACTGCGATCATTCGGACTTGCTTTGGAGTGAGACAAATGCAAAAAAAATTATCTCTCTTTTCAAAAACTAGTTTTTTTTGGTGGTCCCTTTGGAAAAAAGCTATTAGCAAGCATGTTCAGCAAGTGGGAATGAGGGACCTGAATTGCATCACAATGGAAGAGAGGGACTCATGGCAGAGGGTGGCAGAGGGTGTAACTCATCTCGCCCCTGGTTTTTGGCAAATCTGAGAATTTTTCAAAAGCAAAGCAAAGCAGCTTCGTTTATATACCGCTTCATACCGCGCTATGGGATGTCTAAGCGGTTTACAACTGTAAGCTCATTTCCCCCCAACAGCTGGGTACTCATTTTAGCAACCTTGGAAGGATGCAGGCCTGAGTCGAGCCTGAGCCCTGGCTAGTATTGAACTTGCAACCCTGTGGTCTCTGAGTGAGTGGCTGCAGTACAGTACAGAGGGCCATGTCCTGGAAAAGGAAGACGTGTCACCATGGTGTGATTGTGTTATATGTTGTACTTATGTTGTTGTGTGGTTGTGTTGCCTGGTAGGCTCTGCCTTTTCCCCCTGGAGAGGCTTTGCGGGGCTCTCTGGCTAAGGCGGCTCCTGAGAGCTCTCGACTGCCAGGGGCCTCCAAGTCCCCTCCGAGCTGCTGCAGTGGTCCCATGGTCAGCCTTGCCCGTGGCTTCCCTGGCAAGGCCTGGCCATGGGGAGAGGGTTTGCCCTCGCCTTACCTGAGGCTGAGAGAATGTCACTCAGTGCCCAACACACGAGGCTTGCTCCCAGCATGTCCTCCATTTTGGTATCCTTTATTATTTTAGGGGGGCAATGTTGCCTAGTGGTTTGAGCATTGGACTACGGCTCTGGAGACCTAGGTTCGAATCCCCGCTCGGCCATGGAAACCCACTGGGTGACTTCGGGCAAGTCACACTCTCTCAGCCTTAGAGGAAGGCAATGGCAACCCCCCTCTGAAGAAACCTGCCAACCATGAAAACCCCATGGATACGTTTGGCTCCTTTCAGAGCGCGATCCAAGGTGGGGGCTCCCCTGGGGCTCCTGAGGGAATGGGACTCAGTGGGGGCCCCCCAGTGGGGAAAGGGGCTTCAGCTCGGCCCCCCTAGGAAGCCCCTCCACCAAAGAGCAGCTGAGGGGCCATGGTCATGGTCAGCAGGCATGGGGGCCCCCGAGGGAGAGGGAATGTCCCTGAAAAATGGGCAAAGGGAAGGTACCCAAGCACATTTCCTTTGGGGCTCTGTCTCGCCACCGCCGCTGGGGATGCCTGGTGACCAGACCGCTTCCCCTTTCAGCCTCCTTCCCCACTGATGACACAATATGTTTGACAGTGGTGCAAATCAAGTGGGAAAGACAATCATTTTAAAAAAAGACATGAATTCATGGAATAATGAATTAATACGCTTTCATAGTGGGAACTACGCATCGGCCTGAATCAGTTCAGAGACCCAGTGTCAATGTAACTCACAAAACGATTCAAATGCAAGTTGGAATGAGCCCTGTGTTTCACATCTTTCACAGGAAGGAAAGATGCAAAGCTGGTTTGAATATATATATGATATATTCTCTTGAAATCCTTTTTTGACATAACTAGGATATATCATCTGGATAGCAATGTGGTCGTACAAGCCACTCGCATATCTGTTTGCACTTTCAGGTTTGGATGAAGAAGGAAGCCTTTATGTCTTTAAGGAGGACCACATTATTGAGTTTGATGGACAAATGACAGCAGATGTCTTGGTAGAATTTCTCTTAGATGTAAGTGTACTCAAAGTCTGAATAGGCTAAGCATTAAATTCTGTTTTCTGGGAGAAGCAAGGCTTTAGCTTGTACTCTTTGTAGCTTTGATTATGCGTCATATTTATTGCACAAACACAAATAATATAATATAATAGCCAAACATTGTAAACAGAAAGACACTTATCTAAAATGTTCTTCAGAGAACAATCATTATGATTGTCACTTAAATCTAAAAGAACTAATCTCCCTGCTTAAGCAAACTAATGAAGGGAAAATCAATTTGAGTTACCTAATGTTATTTATTCAAGAATTTTAATGCTGCCATTTCCCCATCTCACCCTCAAATGCCAGTGCCGTTGCTTGGGTTTAGCAGCCATCCTTTATTGACAATAACAAATTTCTTCCTTCCTTTCTTGCAATATCCAAACTAGACAAAAGAATACTATGCTAACATAACAGACTGTTTCACTAGCGTTGTGTTCCAAGAAGACTGCAACTTATGTGCAATCATATCTTTTAGGAAGCCAACAAACAGAATGTGAAAGAAACATCCTCTCAATATTATTTGTCCCCACCATTCAGTCTCCTGAGGTAACTGCCTCTTAGCAAGGAGGTTCTATTTTACAACCATGATTAATAGTTATTGACAAGCCTATATTCCAAGTGTTTTCCCTTAACTTATATTTAAAAGACACCTGAGCCACTGACCATCTCTGTATTTTGTGGCAGTGAATTCCATAAGCTTACTGTTGATTTTTATATTCTGTATAGTCAGTCCTCTGTATCCACAGATTTTTTTATGCGTGGATTCAAGCATCTGCAGCTTGAAAATATTCAAAAAATGTATACATTCCAAAAAGCAAACCTTGATGTTGCCATTTTATATAAGGGACACCATTTTGCTATGTCACTGTATATAATGAGACTTGAGCATCCATGGATTTTGGTATCCATGGGGAGTCCTGGAATCAAACCCCAATGGATACCAAGGGCCCACTGTTATACGCCAAATGGTGTATAGATGCCTCAATAGATAAGCTGACCATATTTCCTTGAGACAAAAACGGAACATTGGGATGACAAAAATATCAAGAGTTAATGTAATATTCCGTATTCTTGGGAAAAGTAAGATGATAGCAAAAGTTTCATTGCATGAACGTATTGAGCTAAGAATTATTTTTCAGTGACAGAACTCGTACAAAAATTTGGATAGATGTAGAGGGGGACTTTATTTCACCACAATCATCCCATGAATATTTCTCCAATGAAGTAATCCTATGCAGTAAATTTCAGTCTTTCAACACGATATCAAAAAACTTCTCATATTCCATGTCACTTTTTTTTACAACCACAATTCCAAACAGAGATCTTCAAACCATTTTTGCAATGTAACAGGGCATTTTTCTTGAAAATGGGACAAAACTGACATTTATATTAAAACGACAGTACAGTCTGGAAATATGAAAAAACCCAATACTCTCCTGTTTAAAATGGTACGTATGGTCAGTCTATCCATAGAAGGCATTAGGAATTCCACCCTCTTTAAACCTTTTTACAAGGAGATGGTTAGGAACGCTTGGCAGTGATGGCATGGGATGCCTACTCATTGTCACTCATTGTCACAACTGCAGCAATGAATGTGGAGGAAAAGAGATGGGTTCCTTCCCATGTAGGAACATAGAGAGTAGGCCTGTAGGTTTTCTTTGGGCATATAATAATAATAATAATAATAATAATAATAATAATAATAATAATAAGTTTTATTTATATCTCGCCCCTCTGCCAAGCAATCGGGGCGGCTTACAACTTTAAAATCCAACAAATACATTGCAACATTGCATAAAACCTAAGAATCCCAGAACCCACCCACCCCTTAAACCCAACCCTTATTAAACACATTGTATATTAAAATATATTAACATATTAAAATAATTCAAACAGCTCAGGCAGCCAATAGCAAACAGCAGCGGTGACTCTAACCAATGTGGGGGAGGAATGGGGATTGGCCAAGGCACAGATAGGAAAATATAACTCAGCTTGATCAGATGGCTGGTTTCATATCATGCAATAACTTCCTCCATTCATATTGTTAATACTTTGTTCTTCTTGACTGAATTCCTTTATCACAGCTGATGGAAGACCCAGTGGAGATCATCAACAGCAAGTTGGAGTTGCAGGCCTTTGACCATATGGAAGAGGAGATGAAACTCATTGGCTACTTCAAAGGAGAAGACTCAGAATGTGGGTGTTGTTACTTGATTCCTAGATCTCTATGTAACCTGAAGGCAACTCGGCAAGTGGACATTTCTAATGCACACACTATAGGTGGCTAGTGTCCTGTTTGGATCAACACGATCAACACGATCCCTCATGCACCCACCACTCCTGACCATTTACTTTTAAATACCTATTCACATATTTGCTAATTGTAAGAATAGTGGTGCAGCTCTGAATAAGATTATACTCTCTGTGCAGTCTTCCGACATAGGGCAAAAATGAGAGATGGTTTAAGAGCAAATTGTCAGGCATAGTACCCAAAGCATTTCTTCCTCCTTTCTTCTTTTAAGGTATAAATAAAGATTAGAATTATGGTGTGTCTCTGGACTCTCCACTCTATCTCATCCATCTGAGGAAGTGGGCAGTCCATGAAAGCTCATCTACCAGCTTCTTTCTTTCAGTTAATCTCAAAGGTGCTACAAGATCCCTTTGCATACTGATATTCCAGACTAACACAGCTATGTCTTTGAATTCTGCCTTTCATTATTGCAGATGCATTCATTTTCCCATTTGCTGCAGAAATTACAAATAAAAATATCTGACTCCTGCTCACTCATAAAATATGTTCCTTAACTTTGGAGCTGATTATAATTGTCAAGTAAAATCCCATTTAAAAAATTATTTTTCCCTTTTAAAAAAGGGTAACTCATGATGTTTTAATCCAGTTTCATGCTCTGAGAAAGCATGGCTGCTATTTATTTTATTTTAATTTCATTTGAAGGTAACAATGCCTTCAGAGAGTCAATCGCTACCTTTCAAAGTCTCAGCAGCTTCATTCCACTTGATTTATGAAGAGAAAAGAGGTGCATTGTAAAGGGAGACCTGAGCAAGGCTATATGGCATAAAAGATGATATGGGACTAGCTTCCAAATTGAGTATTAGGTGGCAGCGGCTGCTGCTGTTTACAGGAGAGGTAAAAAAAAAGCTAAGAGAAATGGAGCTAGAAGAAATCTAATTGCATCAGCCAGAAGCCACTGATGCTAGAAATAATTGATCAAAGAGAATTCTGAGAGTTAGAATTACATATTGAATATAATATCAAATGAAGAATCAACGCATCAGAATGAACCTATTGTCTTATTAGCAGCTGCACAAAATTCTATGGACTTTGGTATCACCAAGTTGTCTCAATGTGCAAAGAGAAAAAGATAAATTATGATTTTAAATACCCAGTAAGAGATAATAATTGTGGTAATTACATTTATAGTGTACTTGTTCTGAAAATTTCTGCAAATGCAAAATAGCATAGTAACACATGAACTGATGTTTCAGTATTGTCATCTCCATGTGGGCATACACAGTTTACAAGATGGTGTTCTTGAAACAACATGTAATGTTAAAAGTAGTCCATTCTGTTGCCCTCTTGAAAAACCTCTGTATTTTATAATTGTTAGATGTTGAAAGTAAGAGACCAAAACCTGCACAAGTTCAACCTAGACAATGAAGAAATAGAAATAGTAAAAGAATTCCTATACCTGGGATCAGACATTGATAGAAACGGGAACTCCAGTCAGGAACTCAAAAGAAGACTAAGGATGGGGAGGGTGGCTATGAAAGAACTGAAAAGATTCTAAAATGCAAAGATATACAACTCAGAACAAAAGTTAGAATCATACAAGCCATCATATTCCCTATTGCCATGTATGGATATGAAATCTGGACAGTTGAGAAGATGACAGGAAGAAAATCAATGCATTTGAGATAATGTGGTGCTGGAGAAGAGTGCTGAGGATGTCATAGACAGCCAAAAGGACAAACACGTGAGTCCTAGAGCAGATCAAGCCAGAAACCTCCCTGGAAGCCAAGATGACCAAACTGAGACTGTCAGACTTTGGACACAACATGAGAAGGGTGGACTCATTCGAAAAGACAATAATGCTGGGAAAGGTGGAGAGAAGTAGGAAGAGAGGAAGGTCACATACCAGATGGATGGACTCTATTAAGGAGGTCATGGGTATTAAAAGGTTGCAGGAATTGAGCAGAGCAGGTGAGGACAGAGGGTCTTGGAGATGTCTTATCCATAGGGCCACCATTGGTCAAAATTGACTTGAGGGCAGTTAATAACAAAACCTCAGGAGATCTTGAAAACAGTCATACTAGAGGCACAATTTTCTCTTATCAGACAAAATATTCTGTTATTGTTGTTGTGTGCCTTCAAGTCATTTCTGACTTTTGGAGACCCTAAGGCAATAACAATAGCATTTACATTTCTATACCACTCAACACAGAATTCAGTAGTCTCTAAGAAGTTTACAATGTGTAAGCTAATTGCTCCCAACAAGCTGGGTACTCATTTGAGTGACCTATGGAAGGATAAAAGGCTGAGTCAACCCTGGAGCCCTGGGATTGAACTCACAACCTTGAGGTTGCAATACTGGTTGCAGTACTGGCATTTATTTAACCATTGTGCCATCAGGGCTTCCTGTCATGGGATTTTCTTGGCAAGATTTGTTCAGAGAAGGTTTGCCATTGCCTTCTCCTGAGGCTGAGACTTGCCCAAAGGTCCCCCAGTGGGTTTCATGGCCAAGCTTGGAATCAAACCCTGGTCTCCAGAGTTGTAGTCCAACACTCAAACCTATTACTTGACATCATAAAGATGCTGTCTCAATAGATCTCTCTCAATTAAAGCGGTCTCAAACTGGAATATTTCTGCAGTGTGTTTTGGACCTAACATGGCTAGATCTTTGAATATTACCTTAAAAAAACAACAACCTGTAAATATTCTTTTTGACCAATTATTTGCAGTGGGACAGGTAGAGAGAGCTTATGTGTTCATCTTTGATGGAGCAGACCAAGGGTTAATCTCTTTTCTCTCTGTTCTCCTCCTCAGATTACAAAGCATTTGAGGAGGCAGCTGAACATTTCCAGCCATATGTCAAGTTCTTTGCCACCTTTGATAAAGGGGTAAGCAACAAGAACAGCAAGGCCAGTATAAGAGAGTGCAAAGCAACTGGTACCAGTACTTAAAAAACAAACAAACTTCAGATGACATTATTTTTAGTACTAATTGGATATTAAACATAATATAGCTTGCCTTGGTTGAGAATTGGGCCATACTGACCTAATAGAGGAATTTATCCTTTGTACATTGTTTAGCTGGTAGCAATATAGCTGTTTAAGGGTTTATATAAGGGGCATAATTTACTCGCAAGCCTAACTGTGCTAGGGAGCTGCATTTGGTGGTTGCTTCTTTAGACAAAGACTTGGAACATGTCTCTCTCATTCAAACATTACATTATTCATCATGAGATATGCAGCATGTAAGTGGTAAATTTGCCTGCCATTTACATTGCAAAAAGAGACATAAATTCAGTGCAGCTTCCTGGATTTTAAATTGGAGCAAAAATTCAAAAAGAAAGGATTGGAAGATTTACCCACCTTGAATCCCAATGCAGGAGATCGATGGGATAGAAATCTTTGAAATAAATAAATAAATAAATAAATTTTATCTGGGTTTTTTTCCTTAATTATTTTTATGTAAACTTTTAAACATTTTTTTCATGAAAAATTGACCTAAAAATAACTGATAACTGATTATAATTCATAATACAGTGGATCCTTGGTATCTGCTAGGGTTTGGTTCCAGGACCCAAATCCCATTAAACACAATGGCATAGAAATTGTGCCCCTTACATCAAATGGCAAGATCTATCTATCTATCATCTATCTATCTATCTATCTATCTATCTATCTATCTATCTATCTATCTATCTATCTATCTATCTATCTATCATCATCTTCAAAGCTTGGATGGTTGAATCTGTGGATAAGGAATATGTGGATACAGAGGGCTGACTAATTGTTGTTCTGTATTTCTTTGTTTGTGTGAAATATTCATTTTTTAAAAAATATATAAACCTGTTTTAATAGCATCCTATTAATAGCCTTCTCCGAGTTCTCACACATTCTGAAGTGAGGTGTGGTAATTGGAGAAATGGCTTTTTTGTCATGTTTTCCAAGTTTTACCCAGTTCAAATGTGATATCCTTTTGGCACCAGGAAAAAACTTTTTTTAATTTTTCCGGGTCTCTGAATGTAAATTGTTTTAGAGTTTTGGCTGATACTATCAGCGCCGCTGTTTTAACATATTATTGTTAGTATTTATAGTTTTAACTGTAACCTGCTTGAAGGTCTTCAGACTGTATAAATATTCACAATAAATAATAAATGAAACTACTTATAGAAAGGAAATAAAATTAAAGGCTTAAAAATTTAGTAGCCCTGCCAGTTGCAATTTTGTTGTATGTTGATGTTGTTGTTGTTGTTGTTGTTGTTGTTGTTGCTATCCCACTCTTCAGAAATGCTCATAACAGCACTGCTTACATGAGAATCTGTTGCATAAGCACAGACATCAAATGAAAATAACTTTTTTTGGTGTTCCAAACCTACTCAGTCCTATATTGCTGTGTTTTGGGATATTTGCACTGAATGTTTCTTTCAAAGCTTGTTGTAGTGGTTTGGAGTGAACTCTGTTTTAAGCAGAAGTAATGTCAATCATTCTTTGATTGCTTGTAGGTGGCAAAGAAATTGGGTCTGAAGCAAAATGAGGTGGATTTCTATGAGCCATTTATGGATGACCCAGTCCATATACCTGACAAGCCATATACAGAGGAAGAACTGGTTGAGTTTGTGAATGAGCATAGAAGGTACAGAGAAAAGCATTTGGGAACATGTGTCCTATAGTTCAGGAAATTCCCTTTGTACTTGAGGTCCCCTGCCATCCCAAGTGGCTGTCTTCCTATTTATTCTGTCCTGAAAATGATAAATGATTTATTCCATTTTGGTCAGCATATCAATGGCTTAGGGTTTGCAGGCACCAGTTTTGTATATCCTTCCTATAACGTACATCAACAGGTATGTCAAGAAAGGGAGGGAGGAAGGAAATCCACACTGGTGGAATACCTTTATTAGGATAACTAAAAGGTTACCACCAGATCTTTTTCATCAGGCAAGATGTTCTTTAAAAAATCAGATGGGGATGGGGATTGGTGGAATGAGAAAAGCTGATTTGATCATTGAATGCATGGTACCCGCTCTGAACATTTAGAATGGATGACCTCAACATAAACTCAACAAATACTCCAACCTTCCCTTTGAAACATCTTGTCTAATGAAGAGATCTGGACATCTTAAACACTTGCATGTTTTTGCAACCACAAATGATAGAGTCATATTTTTGGAAGAGATCGCAGAGTCCATATAGTTCAAAACTCTGCTGTGCAGGAATATACAACAAAAACACTCCTGAGACATGGCCATCCAACTTCTGTTAAAGACCTTCAACATGGTCTTTGAGCCATTTATGGACGAGCCATTTACAAAGGAGTCTGCACAAGACAATATGTGGTAACAAAATTAAGCACTATCCAGTAAGAGCATTGTCTTAAATTGTAGGATTATTATATATTTGTAAAGGGAGAGTGAGAGTCAGTGTGGTGTAGTGGTTTGATTGGTTTAACTGTGGAAAACCAAGGTTCAAATCCCTGCTCGGCCATGGAAACGCATTGGGTGACCTTGGGTAAGTCACATTCTCTCATCCTCAGAGGAAGGAAAAGGCAAACCTCCTCCGAACAAAACTTGCCAAGAAAATTCCATGATAGGTTTGTCTATCCCATTCCCTGGATATTGCAATGATTACATAAAACTGTATAAAGCATTAATAACATCTTGGTTATCTCTATTGGAAATGTATCTTTTCAAGACAGGTATGTAGAAAGTAGACAAAAAGGTCTACATCATAGATTGATCTTGATTTTGAAAGGATCCTGTTCCCCCTCTCCCTTTTCCAGTAAATGGACATTGTTGGTGATCCTCAGAGTCTGAAATCAGATATACTATGTTTGCTTAAGAATGGCCCTAAGGCTGCATAAGGCGGATCATTACATGGAATTTATTTCTGGTCCACCAGTGGAAGGTCATGTCTTCTGTGTTTGCTCTTGCTGAACACATTGTTACAGTCCTAATCCTTTGAAATAAATATTTGCTTATACAATTGTTTTCGTTGTTACTTTTTTTCAGAGCAACCCTTCGCAAGTTATGCCCAGAAGACATGTTTGAAACCTGGGTAAGTGTAAGAAGGCTGCAGAACTCTAAGCTTGACAGAATAGGGACTGCACATCCCTTCAGATGTTGTTGGGCTGTAAGTCCCAGTGGGCGCAGGCAGCATAGTCCATGGGGAAGAATAATGGAATGTGCAGCCACAGCGTTCCCACCCCTGATATAAGGAATGCCTTGTGGCCTGTCATTAAGCCAACAGAATGCTGTTCCTTTTGCATTAATATCATTGGGAGCTTCTTAAGACCCTTCTTATGTTCCTTAAAATTGAACTCCCATGTAACACTGAGACATTTTGGAGAAAAGCAGATGCTCAGGGAAGAAGAAAAGAGAACAAAATTATCAGGTGGGTCCTGCACTTGTAAAAGACAGGCATCACTGATGGTAGGGGATACAAAATGGTACTTTACGGGCAGGTGCGGGACCATAATAGAAAAGCTGGCTTCTGGCTTCAGCATCTCTGGTTCAACAGATCTCAGATAACAGAATTGAGAAGAAAAAAAAAACCTGTTTAACGCATTAGAGAACTGCTGTGACTTAAGCCACACCAGACTAGATGAATCCAAGGGCTGAATCCATGTAAGGATGTGCAACTTCCAGGAGTGGGGGGGGGGGCACACCAAAGACCTTGGAGAGATGAGTTTGCTATGATATAAGTTGTAAATCTGCTCCAGACTTCCCCCTCCAAATCTGACTCCCCTACAGAAGCCAGAAAAAGCTTTGTTCTTGCAATTCCCTCCCCCCTCCATCCAGCTGATGTTTTCCACTTATTCCTTTAGCTCTTCGTTTTATAGGGGTTCTGTCACTTGTGGACTCAGAGGGGAAAGAAATTAGCATTTAGATGGATTTTTTTCTCTTGCATTAATACCAATTGAAACTGAAAGCTAGGATTGGTGGAAGACAAGGAACATGAGGGTTTTTCCATGGTATATTTCCAAGATGACATTCATAGCAGGTGCACAATAAACAGCCTGACTGCCAACTAAGATGGCCTTTGCCAATACAATTTTTGCTCAGCCCGGGTTCCCAAGGCCTTACTGCCACTTCTGTGACTTTTAGGAAGAAAATCCAACCCAGCCTTTTTTTTTTTAACACCATCATCTCTAAAGTCTTCTTTGCTATTGTTAGTTTTTATGGACATTCCTACTTTGCACCTAGCTTGCTGCCTTTATGGTGCCACTCTTCTCACTGACCGAGGTCTTCCAACCATCTGTCACCTAACAAAGAATCTCCTGGGATGAATCCAGTCACCTTGATTATCCTGAATGGGCCTATTGCCATTGTGAATTTAATTGGCAATCAAGACCTCAACAGAACAAGGCTGGAGCTTTGGGAAGTCTGAATTTGGATACATGGAGGGGAAGCACAATGACCTGACTAGAGATTAAGCCTCTTCTAGGTGCAGATTCTTCTCTTTAGGAATCCCATACTGAACAAGCAGAATTCTCTTCCACTGTTGGCTTCCATATCAGTGGGGTGGAGAATCTGCTAACATATCTCAGTTCAGACTTTAAAGGAGCTTTTCAAGGTATTGAGAGTCTTTGGTGTAGTGGTTTAGGTGTTTGACTGGGATTCTGGAGACCAGGGTTCAAATCCCCACTTGTCTGTGGAAACCCATTGGGTGATCTTGGGCAAGTCCACTTGCTCAACCTCAGAGGAAGGCAAAGGAAATTCTATGACCTTAGGGTTGCCATAAGTTAGAAATTACTTGAAGGCACACAGTGCCAACAAAGAGTACTGAACCCTTACCTCCAAAATTGGTTCCCTTCCTTGGGTGGCTCTGTCATTGATTGGGGACTGATTAGAGCCACCACACCAAAAAAGATTTTAGGGATGATCATATTGAGAAAACATAATGGGTGCAAAATACAAATTCCTTGGTTGATTAATGGATGTAGTAGGCATTTGCATCAGAGAAAGGCCATTTCCCCATGCCTTCATAGTCAGGTTTCACAGACTACAAGCAAGAATGCCTAGAAGTCATTAAGCCTCTCTCCTCCAATTGTGTCTGCACACCAGTCAAAGTATGGGAAGATGTACCCCAAATAGGGGCATCACTAGGGGGATATAGGTGGTGCAGGTCACACCTAGTGACACCCTGAGTGGGGGGGGTGACACCACTGCTCTCCAAACATCTGCCTTTTGGCAGAAACAGGCTGTGGCATTCACCTGTGTCCCTTTAAAATGCTGGAGCTCAGCAGAAGAGATGGTATGAGTGGTGCAAGGCTCAGTATGAGGAGAAAGGAAATGCCTCAGTTTTTTAAATTACTCTTTTTAGATTGTCTTTAAATCATATCTTATCAAATTTTCATTTTATCCACATGAAACTATGTACAAATACAGTTAGGCTGTGCATATGATACTGTAATTTAAAGGTATACCTTTAATTTTGCTAGTAGATGACACCTTAGTACTAGCAGACAACCTCACAGACCTGGAACACCTACTAAGGAAGATCAAAGAAGAAAGTGCTAAGGCAGGCTTAAAGTTGAACATAAAGAAAACAAAAATAATGACCAGTGAGGACTTTCAGAAGTTCAACCTAGAAATAGAAATAGTAATAGTAAAAAAAAAATCCCATATCTGGGATCAAATATTGATAGAAATGGGGTCTGAAGTCAGGAAATCAGAAGAAGACTAAGAATGTGGAAAGTGGCTATGAAAGAACTAGAAAAGATCCTAAAATGCAAAGATATACAACTCAGCACAAAAGTTAGAATCATACAAACCAGGGGTAGGCAACCTTTCCCCTTTAAGGGCCGAGGGACTTCAGCTCCCAGAAGCCTCAGCCATGTTGGCCAATAGTCCCATGCTGGCCAATAGCTCCTGGGATTCTGGGAGCTGAAGTCCCTCGGCCCTTAAAGGGGAAAGGTTGCCTACCCCTGATACAAACCATTGTATTTCCTATTACCATGTGTGGATGTGAGATCTGGACAGTTAAGAAAGATGATAGGAAGACAACCAATGCATTTGAGATGTGATGCTAGAGAAGAGTGATGAGGATCCCATGGACAGCCAAAAGGACAAAAAAATGGGTCCTAGAGCAGATCAGAAACCTCCCTGGAAGCCAAGATGACCAAATTGAGGCTGTCATACTTCAGACATATCATGAGAAGAGAGGACTCTTTAGAAAAGACAATAATGCTGGGGAAGGTGAAGGGAAGTAGGAAGAGAGGAAGGCCACATGCTAAATGGATGGACTCTATGAAGAAGGCCATGGGTATGTGTTTGCAGGAATTAAACAGAACACTGGTGGTCAGGGGGTCTTGGACATGTCTCATCCATAGGGCCATGAGTCAAGATCGACTCGAGGGCAGTTAACAACAAACAAACAAAAGGTAGTGTATGTCACAACTATTGCCATTGCATTCAGTGATATATGGGAATTACAATTTACAAGTAACATTAGTACAGAAAACATTACTAAGGATTCTTTATGGTCTGTTATGGGAGGAAGTCAATGGGGGTTGGTGACACCATGAGTTAATGCACCAGGTGACTCTGACTCTAGCGACACCACTGATGCCAAATATGCTTCTTTCTTGGGAGTCTATATCTGTGCCAACCTTCCAGAAGGTACTCTTATGTACTAAAAGGTAAAGAAGGAGAAGAGAGAGGGTAAGACATGCCTTCTAACCAGGGTAACCAGATATCCTAACCACAGAGGAGGACAAGACACTGCAAAATGTAAGACATTCAAGAAAAATGTAAGACATTACCACATAAGAGCTAGGTAAGGGTAAAGATAGTCCCTTAACATGAATGTCTAGTCATAACTGACTGTAGGGGGTGGTGCTCATCTGTGTTACTAAGCCGAAGAGCCAGTGTTGTGCAAAGATGACTCTGGTGGTCATGTGGCCAGCATGACTGCACCAAAAGATGTTACCTTCCCACCGAAGTGGTACCTATTTATCTACTTGCATTTCCGTGCTTTCAAACTGCTTGGTTAGCAAGCAGAAGCTGGGACTAGTGATAGGAGCTCCCCCGATTATGCAGCACTGCCAACCTCAAACTGCCAACCTTCCAAGTCTTATAATTGTCAGAAAGCTTTTTAGTCATGCTCAAAATGGAAGACATTTTGAAATTCCTCCTGGACAAAAGGTTGAAATGTAGGACATGTCCTGGAAAAGGAGAATGTCTGGTGACCCTGTCTATAACTAATTAACTAGCAAGGAAAGCAGGTTCTCCAGCTATTGAGAAAAGAGGGCTAAGGAATGTGTTTCAGCCAAGCTAAGGATGTCTACACAAAGGATTCTGCTGAAGGGGCTCTGTGTTTCAGGAGGCCTCTGCTAAGGTGAATCTTGACTCTCTTTGTGCCCAGTCTTGTGCCCACTCAGAACTGTGCATTAGTGCCAGTGACCCTAGCATGTAACCCCCGAAAAACATGGCAAATGCCAGGTCACTGCAAGCTCATTAAAGTTTAAATTAAAACCCAGAGCAGATTCATTGCTCCACTAAATGGGAGCCGTGAGCCACTACTGGTTTTACTGGGAGTGGCTCCAAAGTGTTCTGCATGCGTTTTTGTTCATAAACATTCAAAGATGCAGGCAGTCTCCAGCACTCTATCATCAGGACACTAAATTCTGGAGCTCTGCCCTTGAACTATTCATCACTTGGGAAGGTTCAGAGTGCTTACAGCCCAATTATAACCTTGTTAACACTCACTCAGTAAAGTTATTAAAGTTTGTTGGATCAATAAACATGTTTTGGTTAGGTGCCTGTACAACTTTTATTTATATCTATGGTTGGAATCCTGTTGGGGCATCATGCTAGCAGAAAAGTCTTGGTGCAAATGGTTGCCATTTTTCAGAGGTTGCATTAAGCATGCTGCGTAGTCGAGCTGTTTACTCACAAGTATACACACACATGCATGCACGTGCACACACACAGAGCCCCCCTTCTCTCTCTCTCTCTCTCTCTCTCTCTCTCTCTCTCTCTA
>CM034703.1:139199537-139217045 GCA_020142125.1 Phrynosoma platyrhinos | reverse complement strand
GGTTTTCTAGTGCGAAAAGACTGGTCATTGAATGGTTCTCTGATGCAGACATATATGATTCTCTTATGGCAGCATAAGGAAAATGGATCTCCATTAAATTTGGGGAATTTTGTTTTGTTTTACTCAGAGACAAACGGGAAGTTACCTTCTTCAAATGACTATCAATAGATTTAGGAAGGTTTTTGCATTTTGCTTAATTTTCTCTACAGTGATACCCAGTACAGTGGGTCCTTGGTGTTTGCTGGGGTTTGGTTCCTGGACCCACCATGGATATCAAAATCCATGGATGCTGAAGCCCCATTAAATAAAGTGGCATAGTAAAAATGATGTCCCTTCTATAAAATGACAAAATCAAAATTTGCTTTGTGGAATTTATATTTTTTTAAAAATATTTCAAGCTGTGTATGCTTATATCCATGGATAAAAGATCTGTGGATACAAGAGGGCTGACTGTATAGAGGGACAGTGTGGTAGTAGTTTGGGTGTTGGAATATGACTATGGAGACTGCCGTTCGAATCCCAGCTCACCTATTGAAACCCACTGGGCAAGTCACACACTCAGCCTCAAAGGAAGGCAAGTCACACTCTCTCGGCCTCAAAGGAAAGCAAAGGCAACTCTGAACAAATCTTGCTAAGAAAACCCCGCCTTGGGGTCGCAGTAAGAAATTACTTGAAGGCGCACAGCTGAAGATAGTAAATATCCTGAGACTTTGTCCTGTTTTTTTGTGGGGGAAATTAAATCTGTTTTCCATGTGTTCATGACAAGAAATTTTTATAAGGAGCTAAATGGCGAAAACAGATGTAGCTCTTTGTAGATTGTTTCTTTTCCTCTGGGAAACAATAGTTCTTTGATAACTGTCTCTGTGGCAAAAATGTTTCAGATATGCAATTAGGATACAGATGGCTACTCAGAACACCATTGTTCAGTCTAATTTTGTCTGGTTAAACTGGATCCAATAGTGCTATTCTTCTGGAGGAAAGAGTCCACTGCTTATGGAAGATCTCTTTTATTCTCTCACGAAGCCAGGGAAACTAAACCAAAGCATTTTAGCACCCATAAGAACTGCAACAGCTTAGAGCGAACTCCTCTGTCAGCTCTTGCACAAACATTTGTGGGACAACACTAGCAGCTCTTTTCCTTTTGCACACAGGCTGCCTCTGCACTGCAGAATTGATCCAGTTTGACACTGCTTTAACTTCCATGGCTCAATGCTACGGGATTCTGGGAATTGTAGTTTTATGAGACATTTAGCCTTCTCTGTTTATTGGTGTCACAATAAACTACAATTCCTAGAATTCCACAGTATGCCATGGCAGTTAAAGCGGTGCCAGACTGGATTAGTTCTGCAATGTGGATGCAGCCACATTTTGTTATATCCAGCATAATGTTGTTTTTAAATGAAGTGACTGGCTGCTGAATCAAAGAGAGCACCAACACCACAAACGTATGAATGTCCAATTTCAGTTTATTTCAAGTTAACTGTACAAATATGCAAAGTGTAAAATGGTGTCAAATGTTTCAGTTCAAAAAACAGATATCAAAGTTGTGAACCCAGCTTCATGCCAGACACTTGATTACGGTTGATATACAGTGCATCCAATTTTACAGGAAAATAAGAATTCCACTTAATTTAATTCAGTACACCATTAGAACAATTTCCCCCCCAACACACTGTCTATATCACTGACATTAAAGTTACATGTGCAGAGAAGCTGTCTTTTTTAAAAAACGAAAGAGACAGAATGAGACTTTTAACATACTGAATACAATTTGTGCAGAAAGGCGGCTGTGCTGAACAGTGCACAGTGATCAAAAGAGAAGAGTGTTCAGCAAGAAATACCTACCCCCGATACACAATAATGGCAGATTAAATAATTTTAACAACAGGCACTGAGGAGAGTTACAGTATTTCACAGTTAGGTCTGTGTAAGTAGCAGACTAGAGCAGACAAGTAAGGAAGGTATGTTTTCCCAACAATGTTCTAGTGGGGAAAAATTAGCTTTAGACCACGATATCCAGAGACGATGAAGTTGTGTCTCCCTAAGACCAGGGTGACCAGATGTCCTACATTTCAACCTGCTGCCCTGGAAGAATTCCAAAAGACCTCCATTTTGAGCATGACTAAGAAGCATTAGTGTTTGTAGCTTTTATTTTGTGATGTTCTACATTTTCCCCTGAATGTCCAACATCTTACGGTGACTTGTCCTCCTTTGTGGTTATGATATCTTGTCACCCTGCCTAAGACCAGACATTGGGTTTCTTGGTTGCAGTGCAGCATTTGGTGCATTAGGGTATACGGTAAACCCCTTGACTGTTTGACCATGTTTGATGTCAGCATGTATAGATGATATATGATATTATTCAAACACCTCCACTGTTAGTTCTTGATAATGTGTAAAAACTACTAGGGCCAACTACCTCATTCAACTGTTACCAGTGGTGATCTAATGGGATTAGGTCCAACACAAATGAAATTTATAAACCTAAAAGAGGTTGTAAATTGGGTATGACTTCTAACTTTACACTCACAAGAAAAGAGCTTGTGTAGTTACCATTGTTTATAGCACTTCATGAAAGCACAATGTCTGAGGCACAGATTATGCATAGCAGGACAGCAATACGTAGGCCATGCTGACATTGTGGTGTGGTCTATCAAATCTTCATAGGATATTTCTTCAACATAAATTTTCAAGACAGTGGTGCTTCCAAGAAGTGCTGCTATCATCATATAAGAAACCCCATGTGAAGGTCTGTCAACGTGGATGAACATGAAAATATACTGGTGGACCCATGTCCTAAAATGCATGTTCTGGACCCAATTCTTGAGTATTACCTTCACAGGTTGATTTCCTACACTTCTCTTTCTTTCTTCTAGGACAAACACATGCTGTTTTAGAAAGCCACAACAGGCTACACAAGACACATGTACAAGTCCCACATAGATGCACCACTTTCTGTGTGAAGAAAGGAGCATCTACTAAATCATGATGGGAGTGAAACAGCCTTTGGCTTACAGAAGAAAAAAAGTCAACAGTGCACGAGAGAAAACCATTCCTAATCTCTTCCTCTTCCAGTCTGCACATTCATTTTCCTATCTGGGCTAATATTTTCTATGACAAAATGTAAACAATTTCCCCTTCTCCCTGAAAATTGGAGTCACATTAGTTTTCCTCCCAAATGCAATTTTTCTGGGTCAGCTTGCATTTTGTGTGTGTGATGAGACATGGGTGGTTACATTACTCTGTTTGCATAAAGAATATCAAATAAAACATTTGTTGCACCAGTCACTGACTTAGCTAAATTATCAACACATATCTCAGTGGGCATAGTGAGTGTGCAATCTGCCACATAGATGCATATAACTGCCACCACAAGTCCTCCCTGTGTCCCTGCACCACATAGCTATGTGGTTAGAAAAGTGACCAAGGAAAAGTATGAAGAGCCAAAAAGAAAGCATTACAGTCAGACATCTCAAAACATTAAAAGCAGCTGGACTCCTTCAATGTTGCTTTGAGTGAATATAAAAGTGCCAGTCTCATGTGCCTTTGTAAGTTTATGCTGTGTTTTGATGAATGAAAACATCAATCCGGTAACAGCGCAACCTGCATGGCAGCCCCAAGGAAGAGGCTGCTGGCTACAAACTGGTAAGGTTATCAGGAGGCACCCAAATCAACACAGTGCAAATAAAAAAATTGCATTTACTATTGCAGCTTGTGGGCTGCTTCCATACAGCCAGGCCCTACATTGCCCTTCTAATGACAGTGTCCAGAGACCAGGTCAGACAAGCGGGTGGCCAAGTAACTTCCTCTGCCAATATGGGTTACTCCTAGACAAGGGAGCAATGCAGCAATGCTACCAAACAGTCCCATCTGGTCTCTGCATGCAGATGTTTCTATTTTCCATGGCATTTACCAAATAGCTCATAGTGGCAGCAAGATATTAAATTAACACAGAGCAAATCAGTCCCAGACATGTTAGTTCTCTGGAATTCAAGTGCCCATGAGAGTGGCATGGATTAAAATGAGACACCACAAAGCAGCAACCCCTCCCTAAAATCACTCCTGTTTTACTGCTTCCATTATTATCGTTCATATGTGGATGTCCTGAAAATACTCATCCACAAGGATGAATAATGACATCATAACAGCCCCGTGAGATAAGCAAAAATCTATGTATTCTTTTGGTGTTACAAACAAGAAAGAGAGACACCAAGAAAAGACAAAGAAAGGCAAAGGGAAAAAGCAAAGGAAAACCTGGGTCAGATGAAGGAAGACAATATAAGAGCCCCATCATCACCATTCTTTCAAATTTTGCCTTTGTTGAAATCTCAAGGGAAAGCAAAAGTAAACATACCAAAGAGCGAGACGTTCGTTTCATTTCACAATCACATTCTTTATGGCTTTTTAAACTGGAGGACCCAGGCTGCAGCTAACAACTTCCAGAACAGCTGCTGTTGCTTCTGTTTGGTACTTTTATAACTTTTTGACATTTTCACAGGGGTTTAATGCACAAGAATAAGTAAGGAAGTGAAGAAAGTCAACATTTCCTGAGCAAATAATCTTCAGAGCTTGGGGAACTAAGGGACAGGGCAAAAGATCTCCAGTGCTTGAAATATAATGCAGTTAGCAGGCTAGGGAGGTCTTTGGTTCTGAATTTATACTTGACAAGCCAGTTTAGCTGGTGCTGGGGGTGAAAAGATTAATGTTAGAGAATCAGAGAGATTGCAGCCATATTGCCAAAATGGGTTTGAAACAATAAGGGCACCAGGCAAGGCTGGCCTTTCTTTCCTTCAAAAAAATCTAAATGGAGAGAGGGAGAGCTCTGCTGTTGGTTAAATAAAAACCCAAACTAAACCAGGTAGCAGGGCACTTCAGTGAAGTCTGAGTGAGCAAGCGGAAAAGAAAAATCAGTCTTGTTAAAAGGAAATTTTCTTTGGGACATCATCCCTATGCTGAATTGTTCTTTACATCACTTGGCTTTTTCATGTCATGCAGGAATGGAAGGGAGTATTAAGAACAAAAAAGCTTGTCAGCTTAGAAAAGCAAAAATGCAATGGGTTCAAAATTTGGATCCCAAGTCATGCTACTGGTCAATACCTGCTCCAAATTTGAGCAAAAGCAAATCATTTGCTTAAACATTTAAGCAAGGGTTTTGTTGACTTGGGGTATGAATACATTCTTTGTGTTAGCATTCCATCACCATGTCTAGGTTGGAATGACTTTTCATGCAAAATATTTTTCCCCATATACTAAGACTTAACCTTAGAATTCCAGTTCTAGGTGTGAACTTGAGTTCTGCTCCAATTAATGCTTCATCTACTATTTTCCGATTTCAATCCAAAGTTTAAAATAAGACTCTACATAAGCTCTTCCATGATGATAAATATTCCTGGTAGAGAACTATACACTCACCCTCCCCAAACCTGGCAAGTCTTAACAAATCCTCAGCTCAAGACGCTGGTATTATATATGTAAACTGGGTACTAATTAAAGATTAAGTCAGAGAAAATTTGTCTACAAAATAAGAATATGCCACAATTTTTAAAAAGTGCAAATTGTACAGATCGTGAGATAAATCAAAACTCTATATATACCAACTTCTTTAAATATATAGAAGAATTTTATAAGGGAGCAAACATATTTTTAAGAATAAAAAACCTTTGTATAAAATTTTTGCTAAGTCAACCAGTAGTTACCTAACAGGTAATGAGAGAGAAAAATATGTCTTAATTGGAAATTTTGTACTACTAGCTATGGCATTATGATAAACACGGAGGGAAAGACCCAGCCGGCTTGCTAGTAAGAATTAAAAGCTGGAAGAAGTATGGCAAATGGACACACTTAGCATGTTTTAAGCATTTGTGGGATAGGAAAATATGATCAGCAATTTAAGTAAACAAGTAAGGCCTCATTTCTGTTAATTATTGAAACACCATTCAACTGAAAATGATGCTTATGACTTAATAGCTATATTGGAAAATTGGTGGCGGTGCACATTAAATGGACAACTGTTATTCATACCTGTGTTACGTACTATCTGATTACCTTTATATATCTTTCTTCTTTCTGCAGGTCTTAAAAATTTAGTGAACTTGATCAAAAGAGCCCATAAGAGCAGCACCTGCCAGCATAACCTGGGAATTAGTATGCAGAAGCAGCAAAGAAAGAGACAGCCAGGAGTCCACATAAATGCAACTGCCAAGTGATATACAGTGGCCACATTCTGTCTTTGAAGACCACTTGACTCCAGGACCAAGGAAGACAGCATCCTCTTCCCAGAGTTCCCCGTGCAATGGAGAGGCAGAACCAACCCTTCTTCAGCTCATGCACATACATAGATCTTGGCCAAAGGAAGGTTTGGCAGTCCCTTGTTTGCTCCAGGGTTTTGGAGAGATTCAAATACAATGAGAATGACTTACTGCTTCTGAGCAGCTCCAAAGCTTAGTGTGTAATGAGAAACTGACCCCCTTTTTTCCACACATGACAGATAACTGAGGTGAGCAGAGTTTCTGTGATGAACACAAATAATGGTTGACTATATGGATCTGCAGGCATCACAATACTCAATGCAGTTTGGTCTCAGATGGTATTAAAACACTGTTCTAAAGCCAAGTCCTTGCAGAAGCTTGTGAGGGGAAATAAAGGTTAACCATCTCCAATCTTTTCTCCTCTAGGGGAAAATCTCTTTTGAACAGAGAACTGTAAATCTTACTTACACTTTCTTCTTCATAAAAAAGAAGAAGCAGAGCTCCTTTTTTTATAAATCAGAATACTCAACGCTCTTCCCCAGTCTTTCTGCAATTGCATAAATACATTTGGAGTAGAAGGAGTAACAGACAAACTCTTATGGGATTACAAAAATAGTTTGACACAGAGAACATTGAGAGAAGAAGGTGCTTAAATTGCTTGGATGTGTGTGTGGGCAGAGGCAGCTGAAAAGATCATTGGTCACTATTTGAAACAGCTACTACAGAAAGAGTGCTGAAAAAGCTAGCCTTCAAGGTACACAAATGATATTCTTTAAGAAGAATAACATTGCCACCTTCTCCAGCAGACACTGCCCAACAGATTAAATAAAAATCCCCTTGAACATTTGTTCAGTTCTGTCATTTTAACAAATCATGATAAGGAAAACTTTGAAAATTTCAATCTAATATCATCCAAATGTACAAACCACAGTTATAGGCATTGTTCTAGTTCCAGAAGCTGCTGTTTCCTGGAAGTGGGGTTGTTGTTTTTTGTTTGTTTTGTTACTGAATCCTGGAAGAATATAAAATAAAAGCAGACCAGCATTGTCTAGTGCCTCTTTGGAATCTCAATACATGGTCTGGGTCCTAAATCATGGATAATACAAACTAAGGGCTGAAGGAGTCACCTACTACACAGGTGACTGCCAAAAGCTGAGTAAAGGGAGGCTGGTCTACAGAATGGTGTATGCCAGGGAACAAACACAGTGTTGGAGTGTAGCAACAGCAACAGATACACATCAGCTGATCTAACACAGGATAGTAGTGAAAACAGGACACCACCAGTGGCTCATTGCTCTCTGTAAAGTGCATGGTCGCCATTCTGACCTGATGAATGTGCTAATCTGATCCATGCACTCTTCTTATCTTTCTAAAGAGAATCTCCTTCTACCTCCTCTTTCATGATAAAGTGCAGATGGTAGAAATATCTGTGGTCCATCACCTGTGCTTTTTGAACTGCATAAAAGGGAAGGGGAAAACACAAACATATACCCAAACCCAAATACTTGAATGCATGAAGTCAGAAATTGCCCTCTTCTCACTCACAGATACATGCCATTCTAGACTGATGTTTCAGACTGTAAGCGAAGGGCAAACTTGTGAAATTTGGGGTCTAAGAACTCTTCTGAGAGTTTGATGGAAGGAATTTTTTTCACATTAATGACAAGGCTGAAGTCCAAGCACTTGAGGACAAACACAATGCCATCCCTTAGTCCCCTTGTAACAGCTTCTTCACTTATGAGTGTCCAATGTTTGGAGAACCAACGATCCTTGTCATACTGCAGAGTTGGGCCTGGAGTGAGATAACGTTCCAGGAAAGCCTAGAGAAGAGCAGACAAAGAACACGTGAGATCTCAGACTAACCTGGAAAAGCATCAGCTCAAAAATAAGGCTTGAATCATTCATTCTAAGTGAACATTCATGATATCCTTGCAGTTAGCAGATGCATTCCTTTCTCAGGCTCCATAGTTATTTATTATACACAAGCAAGGGAGAAATATTTAGAGAACTACAAAAGCATCCCTCAGGCCAAGTGAAATGAATGGCAACAGTGCAGAAGTGAAGCCATTTTTCCTACACTAGGTCCATACAGTCAACAGCACATCTACCTATGCCCCCAATCTCTCAGCTCCAGCAGGTTTTCTGCCAAAGGGCTCCAGTTTTAGGTGTCAGAACCCTGTTAAGTGGAAGCAATGAAAAGTTGCCAAAACAATGAAAGGGAAGGGAAGCCTGTCAACTCACGCACCTGGTAGAACAAGTTTCACTTTTAGGTGCTTTCTCGATACCACTTATATTTTATTCAATAAAAACTCTGGGGTGGGGCAGGGAAACTCTGCCAGAATGCTTGACGCCAAGCTTGTTTAGACCTCTCACACAGCTATGAAGAGGCTGAGATTGACATGCACACTCAAACCACTAGGAAGCAGCAGGCAGGGAAAGTGTGTCTATTCCACTGTGTGAATGAAGACAAACAAAATAGAAATATGATGACTGCACAGACACATACATGGGAATGTATATGACTCCAACCTTCACATGGGGAGGACAGCCTTCTAGACAGCTCTGGAAGTGAGGATATGTTTTGCCTGTGCCCATGTAATGAGGAAAGACGAAGCTCACATCTACCCAGGAGCCATGTCAACTGGAAAAAAAACAGCCTACAACAGCTCTCCCACAATGCCTGCCTTTGAAGAATTCCCTGGAAGAATTCTTTCAACCTGCCCAGTTATCTGAAGAATCATGTTGAGCTGCCTTCACCAGCTAACAAAGTTCTTCAGAGAATTTCTCCCTCCCTTCCTCACTTTCTGAGGGAATCCTCCTAATGAGCCAGAAGGCCAGGAGCTCCTCTGGAGCTGCTGCCTATCCTCTCTGTTACTCTGTAAGCAGCCATTCTGGAGAAGCCCACTGGCTTTTGTCCCACTACAGCATTTGCATTCCAGAACAACTGCTTGTGAGAGAGTTGATCCTGGCTGCAACTTTTGCTATTCTCTCTAATTCATTCATTTAGATTTTGCTAGACTTTAGTTAGGAAGGACCAGCAGCTGGGAAAGTCACAAAACCTCGGGGACCCTTGTTTAGCTCTTCCCTTCTGATTTCTGAGATGGTTACCAGGCAATGACCACACATTTGCTAACATCTTTGCAAGATAAAGGCAGGGTGGGGATTTTCTTTTCTTCCTCTTCTTTTTATGAAGACAGAGATCTTTCAAGGCACTGAATTCTCAACCCTGCCTTGGCATGCTGTGTTGTGTTGTGGGCCTTCAAATCGTTTCCAACTTAACGGTGACTCTAAGGCAAATGTATTATTGTGTTTTCTTGGCAAGATTTGTTAGAGGAAGTTTGGCATCGCCTTTCCCTGAGGCTGAGAGCATGTGACTTGCCTAAGGGCACCCAGTGGGTTTACATGGTTGAGGTGGGAATTAAACCCTGATCTCCAGAGCCGTAGTCCAGCACTCAAATCACTACACCGTGCTAGCTCTCACATAAACCCTACATGGGCCTTTATCTTCCAGGAGGCCAAAACTAGATGAGAGGGCAATATTTCTTGGCCTTGGCCTCTTTTTTTATGTTCTTGCTTGCCTTACTGAGGAGAAGGTGTGCAGCAGAGTGGCCATCCCACTGGAGATGCTTGCCCCTGCAATGTGTGGTGGGTGCTGGAGCAAGATGCAACAGAGTGGGCAAGAACCATGGAAGCAGGCCAACTCTCCCCTCGTCCATGACTGGAATGATTGTGGATGGAACTCCAATCAGAATTATACAGCCCTCACTCTTTCTGTACCTTTGGTGTCATGTTGTTGGCAATACAGAAAGCCAAATGTTGCAAGATGCTCTCCATGGTGTGGTAGGGCTGTTGCCGGGTGGTCCGTAGGTACTTCTGCAGCACTCTCGCCATGGATGGGAAGATCGCCTGAGCTGCCTCTCGGGCGTCCATCACTTCTCCTGGGGTTTTCTCCTGTTCCTCTGCCTGCAGGTGCTTAATGTGGGTGAATGCTTCTTCAACTGCTACCACAAGCCTACATATCAAGAAACCAGAAGAAGCATCACACCCAAGCCTAAAATACAACAGCAACTGATTCAGTGACTCTTTTCTAGTTATTTCTAGCAATTCAATTTAGCCTATTTTTAAAAAAAGACCAACCTCATCCAAAATAATTTGGACTTCAAATCCCCTGTTAATGTCCAATGCTCCTCACCACTCATACATTGTAAAGTAAGGTACTATTATATCTACAAACATACAAATTGGCCCAGCAAGTAAAATTTAGCAGCATTTTCAGTGTACATTTCTCAACACTTCATCAAATACTAACTATCTTAGTTTGGCACAGACAGCTCTGATTAATCCTCTGTCATTCCACTTTAGGATTAAGGACTTTTCTACAAGTTAATAGAGTTCTGCATTCTTGTGTTCAAATACATAGGAATCTGGAGTTGCTAAGCATTGCTATAATTCTGATTTCAATGATTCATATGAAAATAATCAGGCATCAATTCCTATTATTGCCAGTAAGCCTCAGCTACAACATGAATAGGCACGATAGTTATGAATTATGGAAAGGGACCACATTTCGTCTGTTGCTGGTTGAGGCATCCCAGCTCAAATGCTCAAAATAAGTGGCAAAAGGTCCTTAATAAAATCCACACCCTCTAAGCTTTCCTCCACTTTGGCCAAAAAAGGCATCCTTTCCCTCCAGTCATCTAAAGCAGTATATATGAGAGTCAAAGCAAAAGATAGGTGGGTCAGACCCCCCCCCCCTTTGCCTTTCCTGTAATTCAAGCACTGGTTTGCAGAATCACAGTCTGCAAAGTTAGACAGCAAAGGCAATAGATTTTAGCCACTTCAGGCTCATCCAATTTTGTGCAGGACCATGCTGTGACATCCCTATCTCTGGAGGAAATATGGATCAGAGGCGTAGAAGAGAGGAGATCCCTTTAAAATGGGACAAGTGTGAGAAACTGCTGATATGCCTGCATTGGCTACTACCTGAAGTGGAAAGTGGGAAACAGTCAACTAATGTGGCAATTCTGTTCCTCTCAAGCATTTTGAATAAACTGTCCTATGACACTGTTGATTGAGAGAGGACACGGTGCTGAATGCAAGCACAAGTCCTCACTCTACAGGTTGGGCACTGCTTTCTGGTCACTCCTCCCCACTATCCAATATAAGAGACTGATACTCAAACTGATAATTATTATAGTCCTGAGAGGATAATGTTAGATTAATGCTAAAAGCTGCCAGGTGGCAGCAACTGCAATGAATCATCATCATAAAATTGATGGTCTCCTCTAATGGGGAGAGCTATAGCTGGGTTGGGTCCCCTTCCCTTACGCTCCCAGTAGGTTTTTTTCAAGGGGCTTAATCCAGCTTTCTAAGTCCACCCACCAGGAACCTTTGCTAACCACCACTGGCATTTTGAGCAGCTGAGCAAACAAACTCTGCAAGATATCTCCTAGTGAATGGAAGAGAAGGACTGCAAGCAACCGTAGCTGGGTGCAGCAAACAAAGTGAGGGAAAGACATCAAACAGAAGAAGACTGCTGAGCCCCTAGGTGCAGTGGGCTGCCCCCCCTTTCTTTTTCAAGGAGCTATATACACAGGTGTTGCTCAATAAAAAAAACTACATAGAGAATATATGTTGACTCTGAATTCCAGTTTGGAGGAACAGGAATGAATCTCCTGTCTTTTTTAAATTATTGTAAAAGCTGTGGCAACAGAAAGAAATTGGATCAGCCTCCCAGCACTGATGCCAACCTGATCCAGTAGGGAGATCTAACTAGAGATGTCCATTTCATCTAATTTCACATCATGAAGGCCCAAATTATATGTTACAATAAGCATGGAAACACTTTTCTTCAGTTGCACAAGCCCATAGTCTGCAGTTTTCTGTCAAACAGATCCTGCCCAAAATCTCTTTGACTATGAAAGTCTTGTCTACAACAGCCAACATGAGGAGCAAAAAGGCAACCCAGGATTCAGATTTTCATTGGGAACTGGCCTGAAATGGAATTATAATTAATCTATTTTAATGCTTTAATGATAATTTTGCATTTTATCTTATATTTTATAGTATGCAAACTGGAAGAGGGATAAAAATTGAATTCAAGGAATTCCAGTATTAAATTACTTCCATAGGAATGAAGCCAGAAGAAACTCTTTTGCTGCCTTGACAGCATGTCAAAGAGATGGTATTCTCAGTAGTTCAGCTATTTGGTGATGGTACAAAATTGCTCCACCTAGACACATCATCAAGTGTTGTTTACTGCCTAAATTCAGGCTCTCCTGCAGGAAGACTTTTTATTTGGTAGTCAGTAAAACCTACAACTCAGAAGCTGAACATGTTGCTGGGCAGGAGGAATCTGGGACTGTCTAAAGAAGGAGCTATATAACATGATGAAATGTCAGCAGAAAACAGCTAATAAAGATTCAATGTGGTGTGGCACTGAAATAGCACATTGGAGAAACTCTGAGAAGGAAAATGTGCTCCACCTTCTTCACTATAAACTGGATCCTGGCCATGTCCCACTCTAACGCTAGCCTACCCTGTAGGGTAGGGGGATTCTTGCCTTTCATAATTTCCTTGTGTGCTCCCACATCTTGGAGTAAACGTGATGTCAGTCTGCAAGGAGAGCCTTCTCTTTTTGTCAAAGGTTAGGGGAACTATGAGTACTGACCTTTGCCAGGTCAGCCAGTCAAGCTATTATACAGCCAAGCCATCCATTCCCCTCTAATCTCAGCTGCCTCTTTGATCTACAGTTTTCATAATTTCACCTTGCTTTGCACAGAACTCTCTCAGTTTTCTCTTCCCCACTGAGAAATGCACCTTACATCTATTGAGGTGTGTGACCTGCGAGACTATGGAGATTATCACACCAGGGCCAATTCCACCAATAACGAAAGCATAGCACTGTAAAAATCTATAGTTCTACATAGTTATGCAATCATGCTATAATAATGAAATAAAAACAAAACAAAAATGCGGTCATATTTTGCATACAAAAGCCAATCGCATTACTGTATCATTAATAGATTGTGATTGGAAAATTTGCACGTGCATCCTTATCGTGCTACTGTGCATGTCTGAAAAATGGGATTTCATCCCAAACACAATAAAATAAAATGTCCATATTTAAGAACATAATATATATCCAGTTCAAATAAAATAGTGCACTATACCTGAAAATAGAAAGAAATCTACCCTGAAAATGATCGTAGTAATCAGAACGAATTCCCCGTGCCAAAGTGCACTCTGGGAAAAGGTCCCTAATAGTGATCCCCGATAGCACGAATGCATCATTATTACCTTCCGCATCTTTGCAATAATGCTTCATTCGTGCTATTGACAAACCATTCATGGGGTTTCCCCGTAAATTGTAGTTATGAGACAATCACAGGTTATTCATGGGACAACTACAGAATAAGCATGACATTGCGTGAAAATCTTTGTGCAATTGCACTATAATGACAGGAGCATTCCTTTTGTCTCCTGTTTTTATTCCTGTGTGATAATCTCCTATATGGGGATGGGGGCAGAGCAAAGACTTCCCACTCCCATTCCAGATTAAGGAGGAATGGCTTCCACTCCAGGGGTTTTTACCTTGCTCGCCGTTTTCTGACCCTTCGCTCATAATCCGCTTCTTCATAATAGAGTTCGTTGTGGCTGGAATCCCTGCGGTGGGCTGCAGCGGCGATCATGGCTCTGGACTGCGCAGCAACATTGTTATCTGGCCCTTCAAGGAGAAATAGACAGAAAGAGTGATGGTTAGAAAAAAAAATAAATGTTTTGAAATAAAAGAAGAATCCATCAATAGCAGATCACTAGCCAAAATAATAATAATAATAATGTAACACCCTAATGCTACATTCCGTATGACCCATAATTCCCAAAGGAACTAAAGCCCATTCCCAGCACAATTATTCTCTGGGGTGCAGCTGTGAGGCATGAGTATGTTTTTTTCTTACAAAAACCATATTCAACAGAGGGAATAGTAAACATCTAAAAGCTCTCTAGCTGTATGTCCCACATAACAAACAACAACAAACAACAAAAGGGAGTAAGAACAGTCAATTCTACAGAAATATAAATCACTACACGAAACAACATTGAGCGAACACACAGAGGCAGGGGACAAACACATCGAGGTGCTACTTACCATCCGCTAAATACATTTTCAGTTTGGCCACAAGGGCAGCTGGGACACATGGCAATTCAGCAACAAGAAAGAAGGAGCATGAAACAGGGGGGAAGTTTGAGAGGAGATTCAAAGGAAACAAAACAAAGACAGAAAATAAGAACATCAAGTGACATAAGACAATGGGCAAAAAACAAAGCACCGCCAGACATGATAAAATGACGTACCAAAAGCAGAACAAGAGAATTTTTGGACAAAGCAAGATGGCCCCTACCAGAAAAACACAATGTGTGGAACTGACTTCTGACTCAGGCTCCTGCCTACTCCAGTCAATGTCAATGACTTTCCTGGGACTATCCATGCCTCCTGCTTGACATCTCCCCATGTTTAGTAGAACTATTACAGATAGAATCCAGGATCTTCTGTATATAGGATCTTCTGGAATCCAGGATCTTCTGCCAAATTCTTTTTTCAGTTATTCTCAAAGGTGCTACAAGATCTCTCTACATGTAAGAATGCACTGGAATAACAAATATCATTATTTGGAGGTACACTATGGTCTTTCCTCACTATACATTCCAGGTCATCCATGTTCTTCACTAAAGGGAAGATGTGCCTATTCCTCTAATTTATCCTGAAAAGTGATTTTAAAATCCATTAATAACATAGAATAAATCAGCTAGCAGCCGTACACCAGCATGCTGTTTTTTCTTTGCTCCCAGTGGAGGAATCCTGGTCTACATAAATTGCCTTACTTCCCTATGATCCAGCACCCAAACTCCCTTTTCCTCCAGTGTATACACACACACACACACACACACACACAGTTCCCAAGCTGGGCTGCCCAAAGGGGAAATGGTGTGCTTGAGCAGCCTGGCTTACTGAGGGGCAGAGGAAGGCTCAGTTGTTAAAGTTGCCCCACTTGGCACCTAGAACAGCCTCGTCCTCACCATGTTGCCGCTTACGTCACTGATGATGGACAGATGATTGACATGCATTTTGAAGTGGTGCAAACTAGTGGGAATGACAATTGTGCCAAAAAAGAAGCAAATGCAAGGGAATAATAAATAGATCTGCTTTCACAGTGGGAACGACGGACCTTTTGGAATCGATTCACTAACACGAAGCGAAGGCAAATTGCAAGCCAGTTTAAATGTAAGTGGGAATGAGCCCTTAACCTTCTTTTCTCCAGGCTGAAGATACCCAGCTCCCTAAGCCTCTCCTCATAAGCCACGGTTTCTAGAGTAGACAGTCATATGGATGAATTGTGGAATGTAGTGTGGGGAACAGAGGGTGGATACTCTGAATCATTCCAGATGACAACTGTCCTTCCTTTTCTTGAAAAAGATAGTGGATGACTGAAAAATTCAACAGGTGTAGTTTATTTGTCATGGAGCCAAGACAACACGTGTGAAAGAAAGAGAGAATCAAAGAAAGAAAGAGTGAGAAAAAGAGAAGTTTTTCAGGGCTTAAATATGCGTGTGTCTTGGGACATGCTATCAGAAGTTCCTGACAAGTTGGTAACACAGTGCTACAGAGACTGCAAAGCGTAACACAAAATGAAGTGTGCTAATGCTCTGTGTCTATCAGTTATCACGACTCTCCCAACTTGTGAAAAATAAGCTGTTAGAGGAGCAGTCCTCCAAGAAAGGAAAGGGAGGGCTGCAGCATAACTGTTCCTTTGCAACCAAAAATCAAGAAAGAGAAAGGAATTAAGGAAGCACAGCAGTTCCCAAACATTTCCACCAAGGTCTCCTATATTGACCTACCATCAACACTGTAGACCTTCAAGCCTGCCATGTGCTTCGCTGCCCGGGCTTTAGAAGCTGTTAACAACAGTGGGTTATAGACTGCAAAGTCTCTGTAGTAGTTTTCCAAGATAACTAAAGCAGCCCGCTGGATGCTGGAAAAGAGAAAGAGGAAGAAACACATTTTAAGGTGCATTTAATGGAAACACCTCCACATAGGTGCCAAGAACAGTTTCCATGGCTCCACTGTACTCTAGGAGGCATAATTACACTGTGGATCTCCATCCTTTTGGGGCTGGTGGGCAAATTAAGAAAGTGTAAGTCACATGCTCTCAGCCTCAGTTCTAATTCTCATGTTTGACTTTATTCTTACAATTGTTGCTCCCTAATTTTAAGTAATGGTTTGAGCGTTGGACTACAACTCTGGAGACCAAGGTTCGATTCCCAGCTTGGCCATAGAAACCCACTGGGTGACCTTGGGCAAGTCACACTCTCTCAACCTCAGGGGAAGGCCATGCCAAACCTCCTTTGAACAAATCTTGTCAAGAAAACCCATGATAGGTTCACCTTAGGATCACTATAAATCAGGAACAGCTTGAAGGCACATAACAAAAACAACAAAATAGAAGTCATCCCAAAATGGTTGCTGTGGCAGCCATAGTAAGTCTCCTCTCCTACAAATAGAGAGACATTTCACAGGAAGGCAAATCTGTAATGCTAAAAGACAAGTAATATTCCTGAACACAAAGTGAAGGTGTGGCCTGAACCTCAGGATACAGTTGGCCCTTCACATTTACGGCTTTGACTTTTTGGATTTGATTATCTGTGGTTTTGAGTAACATGTTCTCTCTAGGTCCTCCAGTGCAACTCTGCCAGAAGTTGACCATAGAGTTGCGCTGGAGAACCTAGAAGTTCCTAGGGAAAATACTTCTCTAGGCATTTGTAAGTCCTCCAACATGATTCTATGATCATCCTCTGGCATGTGTTGACCACAGATTTGCGCTGGAGGACCTGGAGATTCCTAAAAAAGTGTTCTCTTAGGGTTTTTTATTTGTATTTTTTCCACAACCATGGGGGTCCTTCACCCCTAACCCCAGAGAATGTGGAGGGACCACTGTACAAGAATGCTTCTTTCAACCCACCATTCTCTTTCTCTAAGGCAGTATTAGTCCCAAATCTCTTAACCTAGGACACAAAATCCACTCACTCCAAACACTAATCTCTCTCCCTTTTAGGAACACCAACTAATAAAATAAATGAAATAAATACATAAATAAATCCTGCATCCACCCAACTACCCATGATATGACCTGTGGATAAGTCAATGGTAAAACGTAGGGGCATGTAACAAAGGATGTGAAGCCAGTGCAGTGTAGTATTGATG
>CM034703.1:139165742-139176447 GCA_020142125.1 Phrynosoma platyrhinos | reverse complement strand
TCTCTTTTGTATAATTCTTCTATGTATTGCATCCAACATCTTTTTATTACTTTTTTGTCTTGAATTATGTTATTTTTATTGTCATAGAGTGTCCCAGTCCTTGGTTTGAATTTTCCTTTGATTTCCTGGATCTTGTGAAATAGATCTCTTGTTCCTCCTTTTTTGTTGATGTCTTCTAGTTCTCTGCATTGGCCGTAGTGTTACAGTAGTGTTATTGAGAGGTTGAATTATTATGAGTAGGCCTGTCATGAACCCTTCTCCCTGCTTCTGTTACATCACAAACCTTCCAGTTTAATGAAGAAGAAGAAGCCTGGTTTCGCCGCATTTGGGGAGGTGTTAATTTATTCATTTATGCATATATTTCTGGCAATGATCATAGTCTAGATAACAGAGTTGCAATGTGTGGGTTCCATAATTAAAACAACAACACAGAACTTAAGAATTGTGAAACATCAGAAATTAGTTGCCCAAAGAATCACATCATTACAGGTCCACTCTTGTCATTGCAAGATTTTGGAATAAATAAAATAAAATAAAATAAAATAAAATAAAATATAAAGCATGCACCAAACAGGAAGAAAAGGGAGTGCAGGTTGGCATCATGTGTATTGTGCAGAAAACAGAGACTGGAAACATTCATATCAAAATAAGAATGTTGTGCTGTTGAAAGTTAATGCAGAAGTAAGTGCATTAATAGTATTATTGCTCCATTATAATAACTGTGTTAAAGAAATTGCACGATTACATTGCAAAATCATTCTTGTGTGGTAATCTCCTAACACGTAACTAACACCAAAATGTAAACAACCTATCTTAAATGGGAAGCAGGATGAGGCTATCATACTGCCATGTGCTACATTTTCAAAGGTACACTGCCTTTAATCACTGAGGTTCCATTCAGCTATCATGGCCCACAGCCACTTACATCTTCCATGAATTTGTCTACAAACCTTATCTTGAAGATAACTGGTTGAAGAACACAGAGCTATTCTCTTATTTTTTTAAAACCATATTTATCTCTTTTAAGATAAAAGCAAAAAGGTAAAATGACATTATCAGAAGTGTCTATATACAACTCAGTCTTTCATACACATCGTCTCTGAATCTGTATACATGTGTTTTTCCCAGTGCTCCCCTTCATGCTACTACGTACACTTAGGGGGGTTGCAGACTGCCAGAAATAGTGCAAATTGAGTCCACTTTTAGGGTTAGGGTTAGGGAATCATGGGAACTGTATTTTATTGTGGCCCCAGAGCTCTCTGACAGAGAAGGTTCAATGTCTCAGGGAAAAAAAAACAATTCCCATGATTCCTTAGCACTAACCCTAACCCTAAAAGTGGACTCAATTTGCACTATTTCTGGCAGTCTGCAACCCCCCTTAGTTTAGAGAGAGATTGAGGAGTGGGAGATGTTGCTGCACTCCAGTTCCCAACATCTTTCATCACTACCTGTTAGGAATGATGGGGGTAGCAATCCAACAAAACACGGACTACTGACATCAACCATAGACACTTCTGCTCTAGACTGTAAGTTGTTAACATGTGAATCCATTTGTCATACTTGGCAAGTGTGACTATCAATCTATCCAAACCTTCAGAATAAAGTCCTGCACAGTGCAAAGCACAAATCTTGCTCAGTAAAAATGCAGATCTACTATGGAGAGCTCACTGTTTCAAACAAAAACAACAGCAACAGACCTTTCACATCTTCAGCAACTTTCAAGTAATCAGACGTGAAAATGCCATGACGTTTCAAGATCAAGCAGGTACCTAAGACTGTGTCATCCATATTTACAGAACAATAATTACTATGCATTTCGCTAACCCAACATTTTCTTCTGGCGTCTAGACTAGTGATACTACAGGGTGAGGGAGGGCAGTCAGAAGAAAAATGATGAAATCAATATACAGGGGGTCCTTGGTATCCACTGAGGTTTGGTTCCAGGACCCCCGACTCTGTTGATACCCAAATTTGTGGATGCTCAAGTCCCATTATATACAATGGGGTATTAAAATGGTGGTGCTGTTGTCGCTTCTGACTCATGGCAAGCCCAAGGTGAATCTATCATAGGTTTTACTTGGTAACATTTGTTCAGAGGAGATTTGTCATTGCCTTCCCCTGAGGCTGAGAGCATGTGACTTGTCCATAGTCACCCAGTGGTTTTTATGGCTGAGCGAGGAATCAAACTCTGGTCTCAAGAGTTGTAATCCAGCACTCAAACCACTATGCCATGCTGGTTCTCAGTAAGAAAAAAAATCCAAGAAGCAAACCTTGATTTTCCCCTTTTATATAGGGTAAGTAAAATGGCATCCCTTATATAAAATGGCAAAATCAAGGTTTGCTTCTTGGATTTTTTTTTTAAAAAAATATGTATTTTCAAGCCATGGATGGTTGAATCCATAGATAAAGAATCCATGGATATGGAGGCATGACTGTATCCTTTTCACGAAAAATTGGCCGAGGGATTTCAAAACTAAAGGCTCTTCAAGTTTGGATGCAGAAAATTGCAACCAATTCTAGGCAGCAGTCCAGATATGCAGAGATATGCAAGTGTTAATAAACTGGACAGAGTTTAAAGGTGGGAATGGGAGGGGGTCAGTATGCTAACCCAGCTAACCTTTTTGTTACTTCCATTCCCCTCTAGATTTGAAGGGAATCTGAAGGGAATCCACTAACCCACAAGATTTGGAAGGGAAGAACCCCTGGAAAATCAGAGCTCCAAATCCCAGGAGGGGTTTCCCTGGACAGAAGAGGCTCTCCACTTCAGAAGCTACTCCTCACTTGCAGAGGGCAACTGAGGAGAGAAGGAGTCAGCATGTTCCTCTACTCATGCATTTACTCATCACAGATTAGTACAACCTGAATAGGGCCAGACAGAGACAAACATGGGACTGGATTCAAGTGCACACGAAGCAAGAAACTACAGGCATTCCTGGCTCACTCAGGTTGTCTATCTGCATTATATACATGTGTTAATTATTCTTCATTGCACAGGTGAAGTGTGTGAAGGCCTTCTACACTGCAAAAGATCTGTTATGGTTCATTCAATCCCTTTACATTACTCTCTCGCTCATTCAAAGAAGAATGCCTTCTCAATGTCTGCTTCCAAATTGTAGAAATCCCTTCCCTGGGAGGTCCGGTTAGCCCCCTACTTGCTGCCTGTCTGTAACAGGCAAAGTCCTTTTTATTTGGGCAAGCATTTGGTTTTTATTATGTTGTGTCAGATGGAGCTTTTAATGGGGGAAGTGTTGTGTTCCTATTTTATTATGCTTTAAATGTGTTTTTGAAACTGATTTAACTTGTGTTTTTAAAAAAGAACCCTGGTTTAATACTGTATGATCTTTTTTATTAATAGTTTTTAGTTGTAGTATGTTTTAAAATGACTATAAGCTGCCCTGAATCCTGTTCTGAGAGAAAAGTAAATATTAATTAATATTTCCAGATTGAACCTTTGTTCCCAGACTCCTCTGGGCTTATTGTCATTTATATTTCCATTTCAGCATACCTTCTCATATCTATTGTGCTTGTCTTCTATCTTCCTCTCTGATGTGCTAATTTATAAATGCAGGTAACTGTTTAGGTGCGACTTCACATTGAAAGTTTGAAGAGGTTCAGTCTAGAAATCAACTTCAGTCTGCATGATGAGTGCATTGACCCTCTGATAAAGAGAAGTCTGAGCAGTAGTTGAATGCAACACATCCATGGGTAAGTTAGTAAGTTATTTTCCACTACAGGTAGTGATGGAGAAGGTGGGTAGAGGTGGCAGGTATTACTTGTTATAAGGAATGTTCCTGATTTGAGAACTGGAAAGCCTGAACCGTGTAGGGCTGACAGGTGCTCTTTATAAAGGATGCCTCCCATTTGGGGGTTGGAAAGCTTTTCCTTTAATATAGATTAGCGGTTCCTACACTTTAGACCTCCAGATGTTTTGGATTTAGCTCTCAGAATTCCTGACTGCTTGCCAAGTTGGCTATGATTCCTGAGTTTGAAGTTCAAAACACCTGGAGAACCAAAGTTTCGGAATCACTGATATAGACTGTACAAGGTGCAACCCCGCCCTGCATATTTTTGGAGGTTTGAGCCCTTCATAAAGACTGAAATGTGTGCATCATGTAATATGTGAAGGTGTAGTATGTTACTGTTACAGGAAAATCCATGGTTAAGTGAATTGAAATCAATACATTGACTTGGTATTTATGTAGGACACAAACAGCTACTTCCTGATTGTCAAACCCTGCATGTCATGAATTTCAACTGTCCCATACTGATGTTTTGAAAACCTGGCAATTATAGTGATGGGTTACACAGTGTTTGAATGCTCCCTCGTGTGGACTTATCTCCTACATATGGAAAACTAGTACAGCCCAGATGGCCTTGTATACATGGAGGGGAGCACTGAAATGCTTGATTCTGGCACCTGCAATTCAGCAAAAACACACTTCTCAACTGGGTTCTTTCTCCAACCAAACTGAAAGAACGTGAAACTGATGTTCCTGGCCAAGTAGTGCTCTAGCCATTGAGCACTAAAGCATATCAAATTTTACCATGTGACAGCCATACACTTATTACCTTTAAATCAATGCTTCTTAAGCTATCAGATGTGGGGGGACTGGCATTTTCCACCCCAGTGTGCCAGGGACCAATACCATATTTGTGTCCATTGACTATTATTGTTCTTTGCTTTTCTGGAATCCTGTCAGGGACCAGCAACAAGTGGCTCAGAGACTGGCACCAATCCACATTCTACCACTTTTGAGTAGCACAGCTTTAAATATTACAGATATACCACTAAAAAGCTTCAGCCAACATAGTGTATTGGTTTAAATGCTGGTCTAGGATTCCAGGACACCACAGGTGAACTCCCTTTGAAACCCATAAGGTGACCTTGGGCAAGTTATACTCTTTTAGCCTCTGAGGAAGGCAACGACAATCCTCCTCTGAATGAATCTTGCAAAGAAAACCTTGTCTTAGGAGTGGTTTCATCACCCTCTCTGCCTCAAACAAATGTAGCAAAAGATCAACTTTAACACTCTTTAGAAGATCTGCCTGGAAGGAAGCAATTACAGGTGAAACGTAAGGTCCAGCCATGATGAAATTCCTCCTCAATGCTCAAGCACATGTAAACTTCATTTGCCCATATTGCTACCTAACTATCTTGCCCACTGGAATGTTCCTTCATTTAACTTTGCTGTCTCACAAGGAAATTTAGTTAGTAAAATTTCAAGGGCAGGAATATTTTCCAGTGTTGATCTGGATGTTTACAGACTCTTAGTGTTATCAATCCCAAGACAACATACAGCTGGTTCTTCCTTTTCCTCCTTTCATTTTTTCATGCAGAGTTGGAAAAAATAATGGTATGAGTGTTGGACTGCAAATCTGGAGATCAGGATTCGATTCTCCACTGGCCATGAAACCCACTAGATGACCTTGGTCAAGCCACAGTCTCTCAGCCTCAGAGGAAGGCAATGGCAAATCTCCTCTGAACAAATCTTGCCAAGAAAACCCCATAATAGGTCTGCCTTAGGGTTACCGTAAGTCAGAAATTACTTGAAGGCACACAACAACAAGTGTTTTCCGGCACAAGACAACATGCAGCTATTCCACCTTTTCCTCCTTGACATTTTTTGTGGGGAGTTGGAAAAAATAATGCAAGAAGTGGTGGAAAAACAAGAAGTGGTGACTTACAAGTGGAAGACAAAAACATCTGGATTCCCTGAAATATTCCATATCTGAGGCAGAGTGACTCAACAAAGACGCTTCTAGAAGCACCTCTTTTCATCCACAAATAATAATATACCTTATGCATCTGCTCCCCACCACCATAACCAAAAAAAGAGACAACAGTAGAAAAAGCAGCAGTTCTGGGCTCTATACTAAACTCTCTCCCCAACATAAAAAGATCTGCTAAAAGAGTTTGAAGTTGACATACTAAACAAGGAAAATTTACAACTGAAGCTGCAGCCAGCAGTCATCCTCACCATGAAATCACTCAGAAGAACATTTCTTAAGCATATGGCAAAAAGTAATTTTTCCAAAGATCGGTTGTTGTTGCTTTGAGCTATATTGTAAGAATATCAGCAGGAAACCTCACTAAACTAGGCTCAAGAAGTGGTTGGAATAATACTTACTTGGGCTATAACTCCCAGAATCAGGCCATCCTTGGTAGATTGTGGGACTTGTAGTCCAAAGCAGTAGCTTTTTCTGAGCTTTGGGCTCAAAGAACTGGACAGACAAACAACAACTGTGTCTTGCATGCTCCCTGAGATGCTAAATGAAACTGATGCTGGTAAATACCATGCCTCTCATGCCTCAACTCTTTCTTCAGCCCACCTATGTTGAAATGCCCAGAGCAGGTGCAGGAATACCAACACCCATGCCAACACATGGGAGGAAGCACCAAAATGTGTCAAAGGCTGTTACAGAAATCTACAATTCCCCAGTTGCACAACCGTCATGGAAAACAGTAGAGGTTGAGAGGAAAACCATTAAAAAAAAGAAAGAATGAAAGCCAGGACAATAATCACTAACCTTATTCTTATGCTATTTCTGTATACCCTAAACATAAAAGACTTTGGAGGGTTGTTTTTCTCTAAAATAACACAGCCATGCCCATGGGGTGAGTTCACAGACTAAACACCCTTGACTTCCAAAGATTCTCAAAAGTTTAGAGAAAGGAGGTGGTGAGACAGACTAGTGACAGCATTAATACCATTTTTCCTGAACAGAAGATGCAAAACTCTTCCTTATTAGGGATGCTGCTAATACCTTAATTTGGACTGTTAAATTAAGATTTAACAAATTAAGAGATTAACAATTGGCAAGCAAATGGCACACACTCCTCTCAGCTCTCAGTCAGGTCTACTCTAGTCAATGGAGATGGAGAGAAAAAGCTATTAACTCTGAATTCCAACAAGCTGAAACATGTAACCTTTAATACCCTTTCTCTTCCCGGAGCCTGCAATCTCCATCTTGCAGTTACAGAGAGCCACGCTGGCCAACACACAGGGTCAGATTTTGGGACTCTGTGTCTTCCCATTTCCTAATTTTTGCACGACCTTGCCTGGTGAAATTCTGGAAAATAAATTAAAAAACAAAACCCTGAGCCCCATACGTGTCATTTATATAAAATCTTAGTAGTCCTAATAAATGTATCATAAACCAGAGTGGTGTAATGGTTTGAATGTTGGATTAGGACTCTGGGAGACCAGGGTTTGAGCTCTTAACCAGCCATGGAAACCCACTGGATAACCTTGGGGTAATCACACCCTTAAAATCTCAGGGGAATGCCATGGTAAACCTTCTCTGAATAAATATTGCCAAGAAAACCCTTGGATAGGGTTGCCATAATGTGGCACTGATTTGAACAACAACAAAAAATCTATTGCCCATCTGTTTTTTTAAATTTATGGACCATGCAGCAACTTTACATTTTATAGTCTTATTTTTACTGATTACAACAAACAAGGCTAGGAATTAAAATTGCCTGTCCAAAATTGCAAGCAGCTGGCAAAACATCCCCAGCCAGCACAGCCACTGACAAAACACTGGATTAAAATGATGTGACACTGGTGATCTGGAAGGTTTTGTTTTAAAACATTCTAGATTTTAAATTTCTCATCCCTTTCTGTGCTTTTTTAAATACTATTTTTTTTTTTTGCACAAAACATAAGTAAAACCCAGGAAGCAGATCAAGACTGAATTGCTTATCCAGCTTTCCAAAGATTCCTAGACACTCTAAACCTTGGACCTACCTCAGGTGTCCCAAGCTATAATAGCGCGATTCTCCGTCTGTTGATCGAACCACCTTGACTGTGAACATTGGCTGCAGTTGCCTCAGTTCCAACACCACAATAGCAAGATAGTGAACAAAAAGTAGAGCATCCACCAGGGACACAGCAAACTGTACGATTCCTTGGTAATTGAGGTCCTTAGACTCCAAAATGCGAACACCATAAAATAGCCAGTAGGAAAACATCAGCAGAAATATGAGGACTAAAGTAAGGGTGCGGAACACAAACACTCTTGGGAGGTCTGCCTTGGGCTGGCGGAAAAAAAGAGCCCAGGTACCAATCAAGAGGATTAGGAGTTTGAAAGCCACTGAGATGAAGAGTCCTTCACAAGCTGTGCCACACGGCTCCAACTCATTTCTCCATAAGATCTGGGGGAGCAGGATAAAGGCAATGGGAGTCAGGAAGACCAAAAGGCCCATGATGGCAGCCACTGTTAAGACAAGGTAGCGCTTGCAGTCCAAGCCAACACTGTCCTCCAAGTCTTTGCTGAGCCCGGCAATGTCCTCCTGGGATATGCTATGCTCTGAAGTTCCTGTGATGGCTGTCGTGGTCTCGCCCCAGTTGTCATCCTGAAAGAAAAAGAAGATGACTCATTTGTGTACCAGCTCTGAACATTCATGGCACCTTCAGACGTCTCCCATTTTGTCATCTCAAAAATGCACTCTCAGTTCCCCAATTCAGATGCATGGGTATTTGAAGCTGCAGGGTTAGTAGGGACAAGCACAAGCTCTACACCCTGCTTCACCCACAAGTGAGATGATGCCCTGGAGAAATTGGTACTGGATTTCCAGAGAAACCAGCCTTTTCTTAGGTTCCTCAGCTGATCTCCACCATCACCAGATTCAGTCAGAATGAAAAAGAGGCCGCATAGTTTCCTTCCTTTCTGAATAGATTTATTCTGTGAAAAAACATTTTATTTCCAAAGGACAACATATTCAACTCTCCTCAGACATAGTTCCTAAGATCTAGATGTATATATTAGTAGAGGGCTGTTCTTTCAATGTATTAACTGAAAACATTTCAATATAAATATAATATAGTACAAAAAAATCTGTTTTTGAGTCTATATTATACACTGGGTAGAAATGCACAGGGATGTATCTACCTTAGCCATTTTAGACATCATCTGTGTATATGGGAAGTTCCAATTTTTGCCCTTGTATTAAGTCTCAGTTAGTACTTATATCAAATCTCCCCCCACCTTTGTCAGTTTACCTATTTAGGGAAGAAACTTTTAAGACTCTTTAAGAGTCTGCTTGTAATTTTGCCATTCAGAATGATCAGTTGTCATCCACTAGCACAATCCACTTCACTTAATTGCTCATCCCTGACTTTGGAATATATACAAACACAGAACAACAACACTAGTATAGCTTCTTTGGAGTCCCACCATTTAGTTTCCTCCACTGTACAATATCTCCATGCATTTCTGTCCTCTTCTTGCCATTTGTTAAGCAGTTATTGAGTTACAAGAAGCACTTGTTCTCTTGTCCCATTACTGATAAATTTACTCAGAAGTATTCAGTGATGGACTTGGTCAAATGCACTTCACACATCCAAATGTATTAACATCTACTACATCAGCCCTATCTCAAATAACTTTAAAGGGCTGGTAAAGTAGGAGGCATGCTTGGACTGGCTGTCTGACCAGTCAACACAAAAATACGGTCAAGTATTTGACATGTATTTTAAATTTATGTCATAAGAACAAAGAACATAATCATGAATAGCTATGACACTTAGTGTAATTACCAAGAAATGGATAAGCTATAATGCTGAAAGATCAGCCTTAATTTACACTTGTCCCTCCACATTTGCTAAGTTTTTTTTTACAGTGTGTTTACTTTTACTCTTCACTTCCACCATAAAGAGTTCATTCATGTGTTTTTCTTCCCCACCTATTTTATCCTAACAACCTCAAGAAGTAAGTTAGACTTGATAAGGCTGTATTATACCCATGTCACCTAACCAGCTTCATAGCTGAGTGAGAATTTGAGCCTGGGTCTCCCTGGTCATAGTCCAACACTTCTCACAACAGAGTGTGTGGGCTCATATTTCAAAAGGCATACAGTCTTAGTGGGTAACACTGGGAGATGCTTTACTGTGTGGCTCAGTTTTACCCCAAGAGACAGACCATTAGCCTCCACTCCTACTCCTGCCCTTGCTAACCAATGACTTCAAGATGAAATAAGGAGGAAACTCTTGTGTGTTTCCTGAGATTACTAAAGCCTTTAACAATATTTGACTGAGACTGAACAATAGTTTGCCAACTGTTAGTCAACTAATCAGAATGCCATGCCCATTCAGCCTTGGAAGAACTTGTTCTATTAAGAGAATCCTTCTGTATTTAAACATCTTGAGAGGGGAGAATATGCAAACATAGTAGTGCCTTCCTCCAACTGCACCACTGTCCACAATTTGAAGGATCACACCAGAAGCAGGGAGCATTCAGGGATAGTGACATCAAGAACTCTGTATAAGTAGAAAAGGATCCTCACTCATCCTTCCAATATGTCAAGGACAATAGGGATGAGTAGTGGTGGTGGTAAAGACTAGCCTGCTCCTCCTTCCCCTGGTGTGTCATCTGAACAAAGAAGGAGACCTGAATAAGGTGAGCTCCTGGCCCTTAAGGTAAGCAGGACCAGGTACGAAGGCAAAACAATATCTCAGTGCATGGATGAGATGAAGGTATACAGAGGAGACCTTGGTCAGGCACTGGGGAAACTGGACCTGTACAAAAAGCATACCGAACCACCAGAGAACATGAACAAGCATGACATGTGGCCAGCCATGTGGGGCAGCATGTGATTTCCTGCAAGGAACTGCTTATTACCGTATTTTTCGCCATATAAGACGCTCCGGCATATAATTTTAAAGGAGGAAAATCTAGGGAAAAAAGATTTTTAACTAAATAC
>CM034703.1:139091442-139116414 GCA_020142125.1 Phrynosoma platyrhinos | reverse complement strand
CTGCCCTTATCCGACACCGCTCGGGAGAAGAAGCGGGACATGGCGGACCACTCACGGAGCTCCAACACGCCCTACCTCTCCCTTCCCCTTCCTCAGGAAACTAAGGTCCAAAGCCGCTTTCCGGAAGGAAGCGAAGCAACCACCTCGCGCCCATTGGCTGCTCGGCAGAAGCGCCGCGTTGTGATTGGCCACTCTTGCAACTGGGGGCGTGGCCTTGGATTCGCGGCTTCCCGCCGCGGTGACGGGACGCCGGCCGCTTTGCGCACGCGCACGGACAAGGTCCCACGTACGGAGGCGCGCGCGGGCTCTGCTTTCTGTTTTCTTTCAGACTGTGTCCGCACTGCGGGAATAATCCAGTCTGAGACCGCTTAAGATGCCGTGCCACAATAAACTACAAATCCCAGGATTCCATAGCACTGAGCCAGGGCAGTTAAAGTGGACTCAAGCCGCATTATTTCTGGCAGTCTGTAAAGGCCCTAAGACCAGGGTCGAGAACTCCAACGGTGAAATAATCCAGTCTGAGACCGCTTAAGATGCCGTGGCTCAATGCTGTGCAATTCTGGGAACTGTAGCTTTGTAAGACATTTAGCCTTCTCTGTCAGAGAGCTCCGGTGCCACAATAAACTACAAATCCCAGGATTCCCTAGCACTGAGCCAGGGCAGTCTTTGGTGCCACCATAAACTACAATTCCCAGAATCCCACAGCAATGAGGCACGGCTAAGAGCTGCATCCACGCAGCAAAAATGATGCATTTTGACCTCACTTTAACTGCCCTGGCTCAATGCTATGGATTTCAGGGAGCTGTAGTTTTGTGAGACATTTAGAGTTCTCAGAGAATATGGGCCACCCAAAACTACAAGTCCCAGAATTCCATAGCATTGAGCAAACTCTGGTACCACTATAAACTATAATTCCCAGGCTTCCCACAACATTGAGCCAATGGCAGTGTCTGGTGCCCTCACAAACAACAATTCCCAGGATTCCACAGTTGAGGTCTGCATCCACACTGCAGAAATCATGGGTTTTGACCCCACGTTAACCGTTGTGGCTGAATGCTATGAAATTCTGGGATTTGGTTGTCTTGCCAGACATTTCGCCTCCTCTGTCAGAGAGCTCTGGTGCCAAAACAAACTACAGTTCCCAGAATCCCATAGCAGTGAGCCAGGGCAGGCAAAGCCACGTCAACCTGGATCTTCAGCGCAGATGCAGCCGACAAGAAAGCTTTGTGATCTCCATGGATGCGGCCAAATCCAAGCTGAGCACCGAAGTGTTAGGCATCCAAGTGTTTTCACACATAGGAGACCCTAAGGCAGGGGTAGGCAACCTTTCCCCTTTAAGGGCCAAGGGACTTCAGCTCCCAGAAGCCTCAGCCATGTTGGCCAATAGTCCCATGTTGGCCAATAGCTCCTGGGATTCTGGGAGCTGAAGTCCCTTGGCCCTTAAAGGGGAAAGGTTGCCCACCCCTGCCCTAAGGGGTTTGTCTATCATGGATTTTTCTTAGCAAGTCTTGTTCACAGGGTTTTTTGCCATTGCCTCTCCGAGGCTGAGAGAGTGTGACTTGCCCAAGGTCACCTAGGTCCCACACACACTGCAGAAATAATCCACTTTGAGACTGCTTTAAGTGTTTTGGCTCAGTGCTAGGGAATTCTGGGAACTGTAGTTTTGTGAGACATTTAGCCTTCTTCAGAAAGAGCTCTGCCACAACAAACTATAATTCCCAGGATCCCCTAGCAATGAGCCAGGACAGTTAAAGTGGTCTCAAACTGGATTATTTCTGCAGTATGTCTTGGACCCTAGTGGGTGCTTCTGCTCGAGCGGGGATGTAAACCCTGTTCTCCAGAGTCCAAAGCTCCAGAGTCCACGGTTGTCTGCCCCCAAATCGTTATTATTATGTTCTCGTTTGCCCCCAAATCGTTTCCGAATTATGGCGACCCTGAGGCGAACCTATCATGTTTTTTTTTTCCTGAGAAGCTCCTTCAGAGGCGGTTTGCCATGGCCATCTGGTGCTGAGGCTGAGAGAGTGTGACTCAGCCGAGCTGGGTCTCTAAGGGCCTTTGCAGACTGCCAGAAATAGTGCAAATTGAGTCCACTTTAACTGCCCTGGCTCAGTGCTAAGGAATCATGGGAACTGTAGTTTATTGTGGCACCAGAGCTCTCTGACAGAGAAGGCTCAATGTCTCAGAAAAAAACAACAATTCTCATGATTCCCTAGCACTGAGCCAGGGCAGTTAAAGTGGTCTCAAGCCGCATTATTTCTGGCAGTCTGTAAAGGCCCTAAGACCAAACCGTGGTCTCCACAGGGTCAACTCCAGGGGTAGGCAACCTTTCCCCTTTAAGGGCCGAGGGACTTCAGCTCCCAGAAGCCTCAGCCATGTTGGCCAATAGTCCCATGTTGGCCAATAGCGCCTGGGATTCTGGGAGCTGAAGTCCCTCGGCCCTTAAAGGGGAAAGGTTGCCTATCCCTGGTCAACTCCAACGGTGAAATAACTGCTGCTCCCTCAGCCTCCGCCCAAACCAACGGTCAGGGCCTAAAGCTGAGGCCCGCCTCCGTCGCGTGAGGCTTAATTAATGGGAGGCGGCCGGGAGGGAAGGAGAACCGAAAGAGGAGGCTTTCCCTCAGTCAGGCCAAGATGGACAACGACTACGACGAGGAGGGCGGGCTGCTGCTGCTGTCCCTGCGGTGGGCCTGGGGCGCGGCGGCCCTCCTCCTGGCCTTCTACCTGGGCCTCGTCCGGAGGGTCACCGGGGCTTTGGGCACCGCTTTCCAACTACGAGAGCCCGCCGGCCGGCGCCAAGGAGCCGGGAAGAGGCCACCGCCACCGCCACCGCCGACGGACGCGGTGAGTGAGGCCCGAGAGTGGGATCGCCCCCTTCTGGCCCCTGAAAGAAGGAGGGCCCGGTGGCTGCCACTTTCTCTCGGAGAGGGAGGCAATTATTTCATCTTCCTTGAGATATTATTAACTATTATTATTGTTGTTGTTGTTGTTATTGTTATTATTTCTTTCAGCCTAGGAGGAAAGCAGTGGCAAACCTACCTCTGAAGGAACTTGCCAAGAAAACCCAATGATAGGCCTGGCTTAAGATCACCATTGCACACAACAACATAACAACAACTATTATTGTTATTATTATTGTTATTGTTATTATTTCTCTCAGCCTCAGGGGAAGGCAATGGCAAAATGCCCTCTGAAGGAACTTGCCAACAAAACCCAATGATCTGGCTTGAGATCACCATTGCACACAACAACAACAACTATTATTATTATTATTATTATTATTATTATTATTATTATTCTCTCAGCCTCAGGGAAAGGCAATGGCCAAGAAAACCCAATGATAGGCCTGGCTTAAGATCACCATTGCACACAACAACAATTGTTGTTGTTATTATTATTATTATTATCATCTATTATCTATCATAAACAACAAAAAAATTTTAAGGGGGGGAATTAGATTTTACAGTTGTATGTATATTTTATTCTTGTTAGCCGCCCCGATTGATCTCAAAGGGGTAGGATAAAAATAAACTTTATTATTATTATTATTATTATTATTTCTCTCAGCCTCAGGGGAAGGCAATGGTAAAACCCCTCTGAAGAAACTTGCCAAGAAAACCCCATGATAGGCCTGCCTTAGGATTGCCATTAGTTGGAAATGACATGAAGGAACACAATAACAACAACAACAACAACAACAAACGAGGGAGTTGCCCCCCCCCCCAGTGCCTTCCTTGTACCATAAATACATTGTTGCTTCATCCCTAATGTAACCAATATGTAGTTGCACCACTGTAAAATGACTGAATTCCTACATAATGGAGGGGAAAGGAAAATGACACACACTGTAGTTGTGAAAGCTGGGTCCTGCCATGCCTTGTATTCTTTGGTGGCTGCTGAGGCACCAACGATAATAATTTCTCCAGGGAAAAAGCCTGGGACAGAGAAGCAGAAGGAGCGCACATGTGCCCTTGCAGACAGCTCCATCCCAGGCTTTTTCCTTGAGGATGCATGGGATGGAGTAGCCTGCAAGGGCATGAGCGCAGTCCTCCTCCTCCTCCTCCTCCTCCTCCGTCCCAGGCGTCACAGAGCAGTCTGGAAGGCAAAAGAGGTTCCAACCGCATGTGACCCTTCCTTTTGGTGTCACCTGGTGTGGGCTGGAGCCCCTGCATCCCCCTAGTGATGCCATTATATGTATTACAGTGGTCCCTCCACATTCAGTGGGGTTAGGAAGGATGCCAGTGAATATGGAAAAACTGCAAATAATAATTAAACAATCCTCTTTTAACCTAAGAGAACACCTCTCTAGGAATCTGCAGGTCCTCCACTGCAAATCTGTGATCAACATCTGCCAGAATGTGACCATAGAATCATAGTGGAGGACCTACAAATGCCTAGAGAAGTGTTTTCTCTAGGAACTTCTAGGTTCTCCAGCACAAAGCTATGGTCAATCCAGCAGAATTGTGCTGAAGGACTTAAGTGATTCCTTGAGAGAACATATTAATGAAAACCTCAAATAAATCTGCAAAAGTCAAAGCTGCAAATGTGGAGGGCCTACTGTACTGGATCTGTGATGAGCTGTGGTGCTGGAGAAGAGTGCTGAGTATCCTGTGGTCAGCCAAAAAGACAAATATTCCCTTAAACAGATCAAGCTTGAAATCTCCCTGGAAGCCAAGATGATCAAGTTTAAATCCAAAAGTGAAAAGATATACAACTGAGCTTTAAAGACAGAATTGTCGAAGCCATTGTTTTCCTGTCGACTGGAAGGCAGCTAACAACAACAGTGGGATACAAAACCAGTGTGTGACATAGTAGAAAAAAAAAAACTTTCAATCTCTAAAAACTCATGACTTGTGCATCACCTCTGCATTTTCCTGCCCTACGATGAGTTGTGAGTTTTAAAAATCGCTGAAATTGAAAAGGATAATCATTAGTCTGGGTTGGGCATAACCGTCTGAGGGCAGGGGTAGAACAGGCCTATGGTAAAGTGGTGCATCGTTTTTATAAATTGGCGTGTAGAAAAATGGTTTCCAATACCACCCTGAAATGGAACTACACTGGATAAAAACCTGAATGGATTATCACCATAACCTCTTATCACTAAACTTGTGTGGTCTGCTACTTGGTTGTTCCAAGGTGAAACTGGCCACCCCAGTTCCTGTCTGGGGATTCAGAGCATTGTTTTGTTGCAGATCACATGGACAAGGTAAGTATTGTGACTATTCACAGTAGTCAACAGTGGTGATAATAGTCTCCCTGCTTTGTTATGTCAAATTTGCCATCTATAGTGGGAGAATCTCTGGTCTTGAGATGTAAATAGCAACAGCATCTTTGTTGATATATCTAAGATTTTGCCATTTGTTGTCAGAGTTAATGTCTTGAGAGTTCACCAGTTTCTCTCTACTCTCTGGCTCACAAACACTTCTGTTTTCTCCTTTATCTCCAGTGGAGTCCCCGACTGTCTGGCTTCTCACTGCGACTTTCGGTACACTTGGCCAACACTGTGAGTATCCAGCCATTTTAATTTGTTTAAATATTGCTGTCATAAAAGCACTTTATGCATATCTATAACACGTCTTTGTTCTCAATGAAACAAATTCCCCTTCGATAACCTAATTATTTTCTGCTCCTGCAAAGCACAAACAAAGGGCCTTGAGTAATCTGAACATGAATGTTTTTTTAGGTAGCATAAGCTGCCAGAGAACCCAGGAATTTGGCTTCTGTGCATTCGTTTGTTAAACAATAATTGTTATGGAAGTGAAAGTTAAGCAAGATTTGGTGAGCAAGCAGAGAGCAAATGTCTTTCAGTTACCATTCTAATAAAAACAACTATCCACATTGAAAATGCCACTGAGTTAGAACAATGAGTTAGTGTCTGTAGCTTAGTGTGCCAAATTGCATTGAGTGGAGATCTTCCACTTTCGGTAAAAGCAATTCAGCAAAACACAATTGTGACTAAGTTCTATGGAAAACAACATAATGAAAAGGAATCATTAGCTATTAAACATTCATTTCTGTGATTCCAAACTGGTCTACTGTATACTGTGGATCAGTAGATATTAATGTACTAATAACTTAAAAAATAAGGAAACTATTGATCACATGCTGTTCTAGATCATATGATGTGAAATGAGGATGGGACTCAAATTGTGCATCTGGTTCTCCACAAACCTCCTATCTGTAAATGAAGCCTAAACTTGGAGGAAGCTTATAGTTATGGGGGTGGGTGATGGCTGTTCTGCATTGCATCTGAATATGTGTGACAAAAGTTCTCTGAACATTTATTTGCAGCTAAGGCAGTGGTTCTCAAACTTTTTTCCTCAGGAAAGAGTAAACAGAAAGAAAAGGGTTGATTTTGCTCCTTCCAAAGACAGAAATGAGGGATTTTGCCTCAAAATGGGACTGTTTTGGCTCTGCTGTTTCAAAAGCTACGCTATCAATCGGCAACATGCCACCTTGAATCTGAAGGTTCCTCGAAACCAGCTAAATGAAAGGCTTTAATTTTGATCATTGGTAATGAGAAGGCAGTTCAGAAGGAGGTGACACCTTTATACTACTGCACAATGTATTAAACTCTAGTGGGGAAGAAACCTGAGTTGTTATCACCAACTCTCTCAGGCCTGTTCCAGGAGAAAAGTAAGATATAAACCTCATAAAAATGCAGGACGGCATTTCCCCCTAGGTGCTGTATGTGCATGTGTGCTCTCATCTCCTTGCCTCTTCCTGCTTTATTCTGCAGGGGTAGACAACTGTGGTCTTCTATCTGTTTTTGGACTATACAGCTCCTACTGTCCTTCACTACTGGCTCTGATGCCTAGGTTGATGGGAACTGTAACCCAAACATATCTGGAGGGCCATATGTTCCCCACTCCTTTTAGTAATCTGGAGGGCCATACATTCCCCACTCCTTTTAGTAATGAGTTTTGGGACTCACAAAACCTCTAGATCCAGCTTAATCTTCCTCTGTTATTCTGTTGGGCTGCTTGCGTTTCTCTTCAAAGGCTTTGCATGTTTCTGTGTTCAGACATTTGTACTGAAACCCCTTTTTTCCTTTCAAAATACTCAGAGAGTGGGACGGTGACTTTATGTAAACACAAGGGCTGGCAGGTCAATATTTTACAAATTTGACCTGAAAAGCACAGTGGATCTCCTCTAAACTTGGTCTGGGAGAGAAGATTTGCCCCATAGTCGGTATGTGTGCTACTACATTAGGTTTGCTTCTAAAATTATCTGCCTCAGCATTCATTCTAAGGAGAAGTCAATAAGAGCTCTAGTGGAATTGCAAATCTTTGTCTTTTTTTTTTTTTTTTCATCTTACAGGCTTTTGGACAACTTTTTTTAGTGCCCCTCCTCATGAGGTAAGTATTTGTTTAAGTGTTTGAATTGCACAGGCAGTGTAAAGTATTTATTACAATATTGCTGGAAGGACAGTCTATTTATTTGGAGGTTTTCCTTAGGCCACATGCAAAGGTAGCATGGCTGGACTTAAAGCAAGTTTTCCTTTTTCTCTGGATTCTTCTCTTGCCAGCAGTTTGATTTGTACTGTAGATGATATAATCCATATTATTTAAAATGTTACATTCTAAGAAAAAAGTGTTCATCTCACACAAACTATTGTTCAGGACACACAACTACAAGTATCAATAACCTACAAAATATTTTTTCAAAATATACAACAAATGAGAAGTATGTTTTGGCCAGATTAAAGAGAGCACAACATTGAAAGGATGCGAGCTAGAGAAGCTAACAAGACAAATAGAGACTGAGAAGTAGTTGTATAGGGAAAGGGAAAGAGTTCTATAGGTTTTTTTGCAAGTTATCTGCTTATTCATTTCTTATTAACAGCAAAATAATATCCTCTCTGCTGCTGGATTTTTCGAAGGATGAATTGTTGCAATTATAAATTAAATGTGGATGCCTGTGTCCACTGGAGTTTTTGTGTCTGTACAGTGTGCCCTCCATATCCACAGATTTTTTCATCCATGGATTCAAACATTCACAGATTGAAAATATTCCAAAAAATATAAATTCCAAAAAAGTAAACCTTGATTTTGCCATTTTATATAAGGGACACCATTTTACTCTGTCACTGTATTTAATGGGACTTGAGCATCCACCATTTTTGGTATCCATGGGGGGTCCTGGAACCAAACCGCAGTGGATACCAAAGGCCTCCTTGCATATTAGATGTTTTGCATATTAGATGTTTTATAGATGTGCTATAACCATGGTAGCAAACCTATGGCATACGTGCCAGGGATGGCATGTGAAGCCATTTTATCTGGCAGGTGGAGGGTGGGGAAGAGGAGGAACAGGCATGGAGAGCCAGCTGGAGGCACGGAGGAAGAGGAGGAACAAGCACTTGACTGATCCTCTTCTTCCCCCTCGTTCCCTAGGCCTTCAGCTGTCTCTGGGTGGTAGCGGGGAAGAAGTCCCACTCCGGAAGTCAGTCCCCTCCCTCGAAGGTGGATGTCCTGCCCCCGCAGGACACCTTTTAGTTTGGGCACTTGGCCCCTAAAAGGTTCACCATCACTGTGCTATAACATTATTTGTATAACAAAAAACTTAAAAAGTGAACAGGGGAAGAAAAGCTACAATAATATATAGTACAGAAACAATTCTAAACAAATTACAACTTAATTTGTAACAAGGAAAACACTTTATCCAAGTTGCCCATGATCTGTGTGTTGTGATTAAAAAAGCTGCATCCAGTTTTACACTACTTTAACTGCCATGGCTTAATCCCATGGCATTCTTGGAATTGTAGTTTGTTGTGGCACCAGAGTTTGCTGACAGAGAAAGCTAAATGTTTCCCAAAATTACAGTTCCGAGAATTCCATAGCATTGGGCTGTGTCAGTTAAAGTGGTATCATCCTGGATTGTACTTTAGTGGGGCACCAGAGCTCTCCGACAGGGAAGGCTAAATATATCATCAAACTACAAATCCCGGAATTGCATAGCACTTAGCCATGGCAGTTAAAGTAGTATTAGACTGCTATATTTCTGCAGTGCAGACAATACTAGAGATAACAGGTGCAATTCTGACTGTGTACTGAGTGTTCCTCTGGAAGTGAGTCCTTCTCTGTTCATGCTTATGCAGTGGAATGCACATTTTTTTGCAGGATCAACAACTTTACTATCCTGCGCTATCTTGATATTGGAGAAGACCCTACTTTCATGCCAGTGGTTGCTGCGGAAGAAAAATGTGACCATTCAAAGTCCAGCAATGTCTCAGATATTCTCCATAAACTGATTGATAAGAGGCAAGTTGTTACAGATGTGAAGAAGGGTGATATGGGGGTGAAATCTGTATACAGCTGATGTAGAAAGTTTTAGAAAGTGGCAGCTGTATATGAAGAATAAATTACCAGGAGAATTTTCAGGATTTACTCGTTCCTGTTCTGTTTCCTGGCACAATTCAAAGTAAAGATTTAACCTTTACATCTTTAAATAACTTGGGCCCACTTCAATTGAAAGGACTCCTTCCACTTTTATACCTACTTGAAACCTAAGATTAGGTTCTGGGAAAATAAAGTGAGGTGTGGCCCAGGAAAAGGGCCTTTTTGGTAGTGGCAAAAGTGCAAGTGCAAGGGATTCCTGAAACTAATCAATGTTTATATCAGGCATATTCCAGCAGACTTGTCAAAAACTGCTGTTTTCTCCAGGAGTTCAGTGAATAAGTATTTTGTGTTGTGAACAGTACAAACTTTATTCTAGAAGAACCTTGGGTATTAAAAGGGGGACATCTGCTGACAGAACTGACATCATCCCCCAACACTGGCATAAATTTAGCAACTTTTTGCGGGCTTCATCTGAATTTGTTTACTAATTAAAATATGCCAACTCTTTCTTCCATGCCCCCTCCCCCCCAGTGCTAGCCTATTCTCATATCTACTATCTGATTCCCACCAACGGACTTTGAGAAGTTTCCTCTTCCACATATCTGCACATTCCTGTTTCAGGTCGCAAACATTCTTTTGAGCCACCACCAAATACTATCTATGCCTCTCATCACTCTCAGCATTTCCCAATAAACCTATAACATCTATAAATAACTCTATGTACCTCACATATTAAATATGCTTTATATTGCAACAACCACAGCAACAGTGATATGGTAGGCTATACTATGTTCCGACAAGACTGTTTTCTAAGTTCTTTTTCTGACATGTGAATATGCCATTTCACAGCAATATGCATTTGACTGCTGTAAAGTACTAACAACCTGCCATTAACTCGAAATCAAAGAGCAATTAACTCTAGGCAGATATTAAGGTGGAGATGGTGAGAAAAAGGATGCTGTGCACCTTACACTACTGAATCAGTGTCTTCTCATTTCTGGATTACTTTCTATCTTTCTATCATCTTTCTGCACTTTCTTCTCACTTCTGGATTACTGCATGATTTTCTCAGTCTTTTCCTTAATTTCCCTTTTTTTCTTTTTTGGGGACACAGCTCACATTCTACCAGCCCTACTTTCCATTTCAAAGGGATCCAAGATTATTTAAATTGCTATCGGTAAGTAAATGTAAAGATTATTACCATATATTGAGTGAGAAATTCCAGAGGTGTAAGCTGTGTTCAGGAAAGAAGTGACACTAGAGATCACATTACAAACATAATGGAGTGCATCAGAGAATTCCGGAAGAAAATCAGCATGTGCTTTATAAACTATAGCAATGCCTTTGACTGCATAGATCATGAAGAGCTAGGGATTGCTTTTAAAGAATTGAGTGTGCCCCTACGTATGATTGTCCTGAGATGTAACCTATAATCAGGACAAGAAAAAGCAAAGCAAAGCAGCTTCATTTATATACCACTTCATATCGCACTATGGGATGTCTAAGCGGTTTACAACTGTAAGCTCATTGCCCCCCAACAGTTGGGTACTCATTTTAGCAACCTCAGAAGGATGCAGGCCTGAGTCTAGCCTGAGCCCCGGCTAGTATTGAACTTGCAACCTTGTGGTCTACAAGTCAGTGGCTGCAGTACCGCCACCAGAAGCTACTGTTAGAACAAAATATGGAGAAGCAGAATGGTTTCTAATTGGAAAGGGGATCAGGCAAGGCTGCACTCTATTACCCTATTTGCTTAATTGTAACTTGAAAAAATATTACATGCAGAGCAGGTTTAGACTCGGAGGAAAGTGAAGTGAAGTGGAGGAGGGAATATCAACAATCTAAGATATGCTGATGACTCTATTACTGACAGAAAATAACAAAGACTTGGAACAATTACTAAGGAAAGTCAAAAGAAAATGCTAAGGAAAGCTTACTTTTGAACATTATGAAAACAAAAATAATGACTACAGAGCAGTTATATAAATTTAATGAGGAAATTGAAATAGTTAAAGATTTCCTATACTTTGACTATTGATCAGAAAGGAGATTGTAGTCAAGAAATCAGAAGATAGGACTGGGAAGGGCAGATATGAAAGAACTAGATAAGATATTGAATTGCCATGATAATACAACTGAACACTAAAAGTAAGTGAGAGCCAGTATGGCATAGTGGTTTGGGTGTTGGACTACAGCTCTGGAGACCAGGGTTTGAATTCCTGCTGAGCCATGAAACCCACTTGGGCAAGTCACACTCTCTCAGCCCCAGGGGAAGGCAATGGCAAACTCCCTCTCAAGAAATTTGCCAAGAAGACTCTATGATAGGTTTGCTTTAGGGTCACCATAAGTCAGAAGCCACTTGAAGGCACCAACAACATTGTATTTCTCATCACTATATATGGATGTGAGAGCTGGACAGTGCAGAAAGATGATAGAAAGAAAATAAACTCATTTGAGATGTGGTGCTAGAGGAGAGTTCTGCAGATACCGTGGACTACGAAAAAGACAAAGAATTGAGTTCTAGTACAAAATCAAGCCTGAATTCTTCCTAGAAACCATGATTAAATTAAGGCTGTTGTATTTTGGCCCCATCATGAGAAGGCATGACTCCTTAGAAAAGACGATAATGCTAGGAAAGGTAGAAGGCAATAGGTAGTGAGGAAGACTGCATACCAGATAGATAAGAGTTAATCAAGGAGGATGTGATCCTGACTCTACAGGACCTGAGCAGAACTGTTGAGGTGCCTCAGAGGTTGCCATGAGTTAAGGTTGACCTGAAGGAAGTTAACTACAACAACAACAACCTTTTGAGAGCTGTCAGTTCAGCTGTCAGAATGTCTACAGATACAAAATCAGAGATAAAACCACAACAATCGATTAAGCCAACTAATTTGAATCAACTAATTCTGTAGGAATTAAGACTGATGAGATTACAGATGGAACAGATGAAATCTGATTTAAAGAAAAATTAGAAAATGATATTTTAAAACTGCTTGAAGGTGGAACATAAGGAAGATGTGAAGTAGATAATGTAATCCAGGGGTAGGCAACCTTTCCCCTTTAAAGGCCGAGGGACTTCAGCTCCCAGAATCCCAGGAGCTATTGGCCAACGTGGGACTATTGGCCAACATGGCTGAGGCTTCTGGGAGCTGAAGTCCCTTGGCCCTTAAAGGGGAAAGGTTGCCTATCCCTGATCTAATCCCTGATCCAGTTGACTTCAGAATTTGTTGGGATAGAAGGAACCAATATTGGATGGAAATGTAAGGGGCTGGAGAGGTTTATATAAAGCAGCTGTACCCATAAAGGAGAACTGGAGATTGGTCTGACAAGGGGAAGCAGTTAGAACAGATTTTGAGAAAACTTGTTGGGACAGAAGGAATTAACATTGAATGGAAGATTTGAGAAACCCATGGAAAGTAATGCATTGTATCATGGAGAAGTGATGCTCAACTGAAGAACTCCGAAAGGAAAGTATACTTGTCCCTCCATATTTGCGGCTTTGACTTTTGAAGATTTGAGTATTCATGGATTTTATTAATATGTTCTCTTGAGGAATATCTAGGCCCTCCAGCACAACTGTGGTCAACTTTAACCAAAAGTTGCACTGAAGGACCTAGAGATTCCTAGAGAGAACACTCCACTGGGCATTTGTAGTTCTTCCAGCGCCATTCTGTGGTCAATGTCTAGCAGATGTTGACCATAGAGTTGCACTGGAGGACCTAGAGATTCCCAGAGAGGTGTTCTCTCAGGTAAAAACATTGTGTTTTTGTTATTTGCGGTTTTTCTACATTTATGGGGGTCTTGTACCCCTAGCCCCAGTGAATGTGGACAGCTGAGTGTAGTTTGATGGAGGGGAATAGTCTAACCAGGGAGAATACAGAGGAAAAGATCCATTGCTTAAAACTGAGATAGTAAGTCTATTTCAAGATTTCAGGTTGTAGTAAAGTTATATTCACCTAATGCAAAAGCTGAAATACGGACAGAAACCTTATGTGAAATTTTAACTGTTAGAAGATTGGTTGGATTTTATATGGCTTGGGAATTATCTGAAAAATAATCTTATGTGAAATTTAAATAACTGTAACTGTTAGAATGTTGGTTGGAGCCTATATGGTTCTGAAATAATAAGTACAGTTTTTGATATTGTTGAGTTTTGAAGTAAGATTTGTAAACAAAGAATTTTGGGGATGATGATGAAAGTGGAATAGTGTGATAGTATGATTTTAGTAAGACAGAGAAGTTAACTAACTTTTTAGATTTTAGTGGAATTAGCCAGGAAATTATTGGGCAAGGGGACTAGCAGTTTTAGGATTTTGAAGAAAAGTAGACTTGAGTAACATGTAGAAGTGAATTTTATAAATATTTTTAGAGGAAGTAGAATAATGTGATAATTACACCCATTAGCTTGTAAGTTGGAAGTCACTTATTTCCCCTTAGTTTTTTTTAAAAAAAAATATGTTAGTTTGTTTAATTTGTTAGTTTGTATAATAGATGTAGTTTTGATGAATGCTTTTTTGGGGAGTTTTAACTTATATGTTGTTTTCTATATTAAAATGTATGTGCTAATAAAAAATAGTTTTTAAATAGTCCATGACATCACAGAGACCATATTCCAGGGGTAGGCAACCTTTTTGAGCCGGGGGCCAGGTTGCTGTCCCTCAGACAATTGGGGGGCCGAAGCACCAAAAATAAATAAATAAATAAATCAAAATTAATTTTTTTTCATTTAAAAATTTAAAAAATATGCATGCACACTCTCTCAGCCCCAGAAAAGCCATGGCAAAACCCCTGATTAATTACAATTAAGTTAAAATTGTACTCTGGCATAGTTTCATTTTCATTATGTGTAAATAGTTACTGTCAAGGTCTGACTGCTATAATAGTCTTTTAGCATTTCTAGTTGAGAGAAGTATTACCCCACTATAAATTATGGACACCAAGTCCAAATTTTATAGCTCAGTAAGTGCCATTTTTATAAAAAAATAAATAAATAGAATTTTGAAATTTATAATGGTAGAATTGGGGAGCGTTCAGTTTTAAAAAAAAAGTGTGCCACTGTACCCCTTTAATTCCACTTCATTAAAAAATCAGATGTCAAAGATTAGGCTAAAAGTCTTTCAGAAACAGAAATACAAGCCACAGTCACTTAGAGGCTGTCTGTGGCAACCTGATCTTGGGAATTTGAATGAAGACTGCTACCTAGCACTCTCACCATGACTGTTACTTGTTTTGCTAGTTCTGGAGAAGTGACACCCCTTCAAGTTGCCAAGAACATTCTTGCTGTATTGGAAGATGATGAGAGATTGAGTCCTCACCTGCGAGCAATTTCTCAGTGGGACCAGGAGGAGATAATCAAGGTTTATTGGAATTCCATCAGCATTAGTAATTTTTGTTTATTGAGTGGTGGGATCTCTCCCCCCCCCCCCCCCCCCGCCCGCCCCATGTCTTGTGTGTGTTTCCACAGGCCAGGGGAAATCAAACCTTTGGTGCTGAGGTCTTCCAATCCAGATTTCACATTGGAATGCGGGGAATGTTTAGACCAGCCTATCTGTTCCCTATTTCTACCCCTTCCTCAGCAGTTGCATTTATTGCTGATAATCCTGTGACTGATCTGGTTAAGTCTCACCCTGCTTAGATGGCTGAGTCCTCCACTGCTCGCTATAGAGGCAAGGAGCCTCTCTCTCTCTTGGATGGAATCCCAGTGTGCCTGAAAGAGGAGATCAAAGTGGTATGTGTACTCAGCTGCTTTGCCTTTCCTGAACAAGATTGACCTTAAAAAGAGAATTGGGATGATGCCTGGGTTGTTGGTTTTGTGTATGGATTAACTTGAGAGACAATGCTTTGGACTACCATAGGGGAAATATGGGGATTACTGGGTTGTGTTAATCCAAAAACCGTACATAACACCCGTGTGTATGTTGCCTTATAAGGCTCCCTATTATCACCGAAGTGGAACAGCTTACCTGGGTACAAAGCCTGAAACTGAAGATGCCACTGTGACCAGGAAACTACGAGAAGCTGGTGCCATTATTATTGGTGTCTCAAACATGCATGAATTGGGTATTGGGACTACAGGCTGTAATCCCAACAGGTAGAACTGTTTGCATTAAATAAAAAGTAGTTTTCATTTCAAAATCTGTTCCAAAGATTCCCAGATTCCTTAACTGGAGGGCTGGTGATGGGGAACAAAAAAAATAAGAAAAGCCTAAATCCTGTTGGTTACTCTTAACTAAAGTGGCATCAATTGCTGAATGGCGAATCAGTACATAGATAAATTCCATTGATTAAGTGGCTCTACTCTAGTTGGACAAGTAATAGAGTCTAGGCCAATGTATACTGCAGGGGTAGGCAACCTTTCCCCTTTAAGGGCCGAGGGACTTCAGCTCCCAGAAGCCTCAGCCATTTTGGCCAATAGTCCCATGTTTGCTTTTTTAGAGACCAGCAAACATAATGAGACAACACAGCATGACTGAGTTTTCCCCCACTTAACCCATCTTTTGTAATATTTTGTCTGATGAAGTAATCTGAAGATGATGAAAATTTGCACACATTTATAGTGCCCTTTGGTTATCCTATTGCACTGATAAGAATATTGGTATAAAGGTCTGTTTCTGCTCCACTAGACTTTTTTCAAGTAAAAAGCTATAAATGTACATGGCTTTCCCCTTTGTATTTAGCTATGGTGGGGGACAAACTTCCTTGAACATAGCAGGTTTTCCATTTCATCTGATGAGGAAGATTTTGTTCTGTGCTACCTTAGATTTCAGTTGTGAAATCAATGAGAATGGAGCAGCATTTGCTATATCTGCACAATTGAGTATTTTATGGCTCAGGGTTGAACTAGATGTTATGTAGCAAATCCAACTTGAGTGCTGCTGATATCTTTTATAAGGTCAGTGCAGTGATGAGCAGATCACTTGAGAGCACCATGATGGTGGAGAGCTGCCCCTCAAATAACTGTGCTTGTCACTTTGAACTTCTTCTGTCAGCCATTTTCTCTTGGTAATGACTACTTCTGGTATCAGAGCTTGATTGGGTGGAACAACTCAAACCAGTAGTGTTGGGGCAAGCAATGTGTGCATGGAGGAATTAAGCTCCCCTCTCTCTTTCCTGCCCATATTGTGATTTCAGTTGTACTTTTCTTTTCCCATAGACCATTCCAAATACAGATTCAGTCACAGACCAAATTTTAACACTGAAATCTGATGTCACATCTGATTTGGCCCTCAGATTGCTGCCAGTGAAGTTCCTTTGTGGATGTTAAGATTCTTCCCTTCCCATCATCTTTGGTGATAATTACATTTTGAACATTTCTTTTTCTAATTCCAGGTATCATGGTACGGCTAGAAATCCCTACAACCCCCAGCATTTCACAGGTGGCAGTTCCAGTGGGTCGGCAGCAGCTGTGGCTTCAGGTGACCATATAAAGGGGATTAATGACAATATTGAGAGAGGTGTTGGGAAATGGGCAGCGGCATAGCAGAAGGTTCCAAGGTTTGTAGCAAGATATCACAGTTTTCTCATAACTCTACTTTTCTCTAGGCCTTTGCCCTTTGGCTCTTGGTACAGATGGGGGAGGTTCTGTGAGGATCCCTGCTTCTTTTTGTGGCATTGTGGGATTGAAAGGTAAAATCCATTTACGTGGCTGGGGATTCTGGAATTCATAGAGAGGGTCAGGGAGTAGATAGCATGAACATTCCATGGAAGCAGCTTCTGACATTCCCATTTTGGCCACTTGTTGTTTTGTAGCTTAACTAACTGGCTTTGTCTCATCTGAAGGTACATTTGGACGTATCAGTGCATATGGCAGTCATCCTCTCTCGTATTCTACTGTGAGTCTTGGTAAGAAAGATGGCCCATTATATTTTGTGATTGGAAATGGTGGATGTGTGTGCCCCTTTTTATTTTATATAAGCTTGCTCAGAATGGATGCATTTTTGACAAACATGAGAGTTTGGTTTTGACAAAGTATGGTCAAAGTATGTCTAGGAAGAATGGAGAAGAGTCGGGATTATGAGCGTGATGAGGAGTTCTTAGAGATGAGCATGATGTGGAGAGAGATTGCTGTGCCAGATAACCTTACACTTTAGATATATTCCTTCCCATTTTCGAGCTGAAGTTCATGCACAAAAGAGGATGGGATTGAACAAATTCACAACTTCTTTAATGTAGGTGCATCCCGCAGTTTTGGATGCTTGGCCTCAGAGCTTTTTGCAGGTAGAAAACTAGCATATTGCAGGATGAGAGGACTGAGATCAAATCTTTGTGTGCTGTGATCTTTTTAAAAATTATTGTTTGTGTATTCCTGCATGGCAGAATGGGGTTGGACTGGATGGCCCTCGTGGTTTCTTCCAATTCTATGATTATATATATTTCCAATGTCTGTGTTTATTTTCTACAAGGATAGTTTTTTAAAAAGAGTTTGCTGTCTTACAAAACATGCAGGCTTATTTCTCTTTACTTCTGTAGTCTAAACAGATAGAAAGGACAGGTTGCTTACCTGAAACTGTATTTCTTCGAGCGTTCATCTGCAATCTCACACAAATGGGTTATTCTGTGCCTGCGCAGCAAACTTTGGAAACTTCTGGAATCACTAGGCAAAATTTGCAACTTTTTGGCAGTAGCACCGCCCACCCTTTTATAAGCCCCTAGTGGTCCTGCTCTTTCCCAGTTCCATAAGGTATGCCACATAGCAGTAGTAGAAGAAATAGTGAGCAGGACAAAATTGAGGGGAGACTGGGTGGGATTTGTGTGAATTCACCAGTGACCACTCGAAGAAATACAGTTGCAGGTAAGCAACCTGTCCTCCTCCTTCATGGTCTCTGCGACTCGCACAAATGGGTTAGACTGACAAGCTTAGGTCAGTGGAGGAGGGAGTGTCATGACACAAGTTGTAAGTTCAGGCAAGATGTATTGATTAACACCAATCAAACTCTTAACTTGAAAAGTGCATTCGTTTGTCACTTGTTTTGGTTTCAAGCATATAACAATAAAACTTTGAAACTTTGAAAAAGTGAATTTTTGTTTGTCATTTGTTCTGGTTTCAAGAACATATAACACACGCAATACAATAAACTTTAGTGCAAATCAGAAAGTAGCACTGTCCTCCCAAAGGCTGCTTCTCGCCAGGCCCTGGTGTCCAGCCTGTAATGTTTAATGAAAGTCAATGGCTGGGACCAGACAGCAGCCTTGCAGACATCCTCTAAGGGAATCCCAGTCAAAAAAAGTGGAGGATGTTGCTACCTCCGTAGTTGAATGGGCTCGAATGCAAGCAGGAGACGTTTGCCCTGAAAGTTCGTAGCACAAGTGGATGGTGCCAGACACCCACTTAGAAAATCTCTGTGCAGTCACAGGTAGTTTCTTTTTGGATTCTGAGTAGCAGACAAAAGTCTCGTGGAATGCCTTGGACCTGAGGTTCTGCCAAATAGAATGCTAGCGCCCTTCGAACATTGAGGGTGTTGAGATGACGCTTGGCATCCGTTGTCAGATTCAAGCCCAAGGTTGGTAAAGCAATGCCTTGATTAATGTGAAAGGAGAACACCACCTTCGGGAGGAAGGTGATGTCAGGACAGAGGACCACTTTGTCCTGTGGAACCGGAGGCAAGGTTGTTCCACACGCAAGGCACAGAGTTCACTCACACATCGAACGAAGGTGATGGCCATAAGGAAAGCTGTTTTCCAGATCAGCGATCTCAAGTCTGTTGTGACCATGGGTTCGAAGGGTTTAATTGATAGGTGCAAGAGCACAAGGTCCAGGCTTCATGCCGAGGTCAGTACCAAGGATGGAGGGTGGAGGTTGTTAAATCCCTTAAGGAATCTCTTAATCAGAGGGTCCTTAAAAAAGGAAGGTCTGCCCTCGAATTGATAATGAGAGCAGATAGCTGATAGGTAGCGTTTGATGGACGTGAGGCTAGAGCAGGGGCAGGCAACCTTTCCCCTTTAAGGTCCGAGGGACTTCAGCTCCCAGAATCCCAGGAGCTATTGGCCAACATGGGACTATTGGCCAACATGGCTGAGGCTTCTGGGAGCTGAAGTCCCTCGGCCCTTAAAGGGGAAAGGTTGCCTATCCTTGGGTTAGAGTCATTAGAAACACCAAGATGGTTGGGACCGAGACTTGGGATGGAGAGAGGTCTTTAGCGGAAAGGAAATCCAGGAACTTGTTCCACTTGAAAAGGTAAGATCTCCTCATGGAAGGCTTTTGAGCAGCCTGGATGACAGTTCTCACTGAGTCTGGAAGGACATCTAAGGATGGATTCTCCACGCCAACAGTGAGAGATTGTTGATGTCCGGATGGTGGACTCAGCCTCTGTGAAAGGACAAGAGTTCGGGATGGAGTTCAAGACTGAGATATTCTATCCAGGACAGGTGGAGGAGAGAAGCAGGACTGTCATGACCACCATGGGGTGATGAGTATGGCATTGGAGTGGTCCACTCTCACCTTGGCTATCACCTTTATGATGAGTGGGAAGGGAGGGAAGGCATAAATCAGGGGTAGGCAGCCTCAGCCATGTTGGCCAATAGCTCCTGGGATTCTGGGAGCTGAAGTCCCTCGGCCCTTAAAGAGGAAAGGTTGCCTACCCCTGGCATAAATCATCTTTCCTGGGAGCCCGGTGACTGAGTTCAGGAACAGAACTGAGTACAGTGGCTGCTGAGGTGAGTGGTAAAGAAGTCGATTGGTGGTTCTCCCCAAGATGGAACAGGCCAGCAACTATCTCGGCATGGAGGCACCACTCGTGGCACGGATTCAATGACCTGCTAAGCTGGTTTGCCAATTCATTCTCCTCCCTGGTGCGGTAGATGGCTTGAAGGAGGATTTTTCATGAGATTTACCAGTCCCAAATGTGAAGGGTGATCTTGAGGAGCGTCTGAGACCTTGTTCCTCACTGCTTGTTCAGGTAGTATGTGACAGTGGTGTTGTCCATCAACAACAGCACTACCTTGGTTAGGAGGATGCTTTCGAAGGTCCAAAGAGCTTTCTCTATATCCAGCATCTCGAGTGCATTGATGTGAAAGGACCACTCTGGTGGGGAATCACTTGTCTCTGACCATCAAGCCAGAGTCCATAGACATGTCTGCTAAGGTGATTTGAGACTGAATCAGCAGAAAGGGCATCCTGACACATTCTCGGGATTGAGCCACCAGCAAAGAGATTGGGTCACAGGCCATTTTGTCAGGGAGTCCTCTACAGGATTGAAGACTGAGAGGAACCAAACTTGAAATGGTCTGAGATGGAGTCTAGAAGAGACAAAGTGAACTTAATGTTTCCCAGATCCTCTCAGCATGGGGCACTGAAGAGCCAATCGTCGAGATAGAGGAAGACCATGATGCCCTGCTGGTGGAGGTAGGCCACGATGGGAGCCATGCACTTGGTGAACACCCTTGGTGTTGTAGAAAGACCAATGGGAAGCACTTTGTATTGGAACATCTTGGTCCCGGTGGTGAAGTCAAGGAATCTCCTGTGGTCTTGCTGAATCCCCACATGGAAATATTGTAAACCAGTGATCCTTCTGCAACAGGGGCAAAATAGAAGCAAGAGTTACCATGCGGAAGCAGCAGTAAGCTATATAAGAGTTCAGGCGGTGGAGGTCCAAGATAGGTCGGAGGCCTACATCACTTTTAGGTACAATAAAGTATTGGGAAAAGAAGTAGCGGCAAGCCTGAGTGGGATCCATGGGTTTGATTACACCCTTTAACAAAGTGCACACTTCGTCAAGTAAAATGTCTGAAGGGGAAGTGGAGATAACAGCCCCGGTGACAGGGAGCTCTTCGAACTTGAGGGCAGAGCCCCTCCAAACGATGTCAAGGACCTACAAATCAGAATTATAGCCCAGGTATTAAAGAAGGGCAGATTGTATCCCTGAAGGAGGTTTGGACGAAATGCACTGAATCCCTTCAGACCCTCTTTTTACTCTGGTCCCCATCCTTCTTGTGGTAGCCTTGCTGGTACCAAGGTTGGCTGGGTTGTCAGCAGCCAGAGGAAGAAGATGACTGCGAGGGATGACGCCATCAAGGTTGATCATGGGGCTGGTAATGGTGTTACTGTTGTGATAATATTATTGCCTCTGTTGTTGAGGATACCAAGGATGCTGACCCCCATAATGACGACATGCAGGAGACTGGAATGCAGAGGTTGACATACCATGTTTTTTGGTAGCTGCCTTCATCCTGTACTTGTAGTTTAACTTCTCATCTGTCTCTTTGTTAAAGAGTCCAGAATCATTGAAAGGCATGTCCTCTATTGCAGGCCAAGCCTGTGGAGTGAGGTCCAAAGTCCTGAGCCAAGCATGTCTGTGAAGGGCAATGGATCCAGATAAAATCTTAGCAGCACAGTCCACAGAGTGGCAAGCCAAAGTGATCTGTTGGCCCGAAGTTGCATGGGCTTCGGCCTGGAATGCTAGAGCTTGTCATCTGGGAGATCATCCAAGAGAGGCAACATGCGCTTCATCAGGTGCTGTTGGTAGGCCCCCATGCAGGCAGAGTAATTCATGACCTTAAGGTCCATTACTGAGGCCAAATAGAATTTCTTTGCTAAGCCGTCAAGCTTCTTACTTTCCTTGTTCATCAGAGTGGAGGATCTCTCGGGGATGAAAGTTGAGATCCCTCTACAATTTGGCTTAGCATGTTCAAACAGCCAGGACACAGCTGAAGGGGAGATCCAGTAGAGGTTCTTGGTTTTTTAGAGGTCGGCACGATGGTGACAGGGGTGTCCCAGGAATGCTTGGCAATTCATTCCAATGAGGGCAGGAACCTGATGGAGGCTGGCGTTGGTACCTTGCCATGAAACCAATGTTAGATAGAATCCAAGACATCATCCTCGGTCTGCATGATCTCAGTCTCTAAAGCATTTGCCATCCTCACTACTTGTTCAGCAAAGGATTTGACATTCTCCGTAGGAGAGGCTGGGTCATACATGACGAACAACTGAGGAGAGTGAGATGCTGTAAGATCTGAATCCACAGAAGATGAGTGTGTGGAGCATGGGGATCGAGGAGACCCTTGTGGAGTTAATGGTAAGGGCTTATCTTTCAAAGATTCTTGCCTTGGAGTGGCCTGAACTGGCATAGATTCTTGGATCACTTGGGCCCTGGTGGTGATGGTGGCAGGAGCAGGGCATCCCGGAGAAGGGGATCTTTGAGGGTGAGGCTCATGACACTTCAAGCAGTGGCAGAGAACCTCAGCATCAATCGACATGAAATAGCACCTGGTCTCGCTATCATAGATGAAGTCAGGGTTCTTCTGAAGAATGGGATCAGCAGGATGATGTGGAAGTTCCTGCCGAGGTAACCCTTCGAATTTGGAGAGATGAATCTGAGGCTGATGTGTTGTAGAGCATCGGGCCCGAATGCGTTGGGAGGATACAAAAACATCTAGATTCGGAGTTAGGACCAGAATGTCGGTATCCACAATCTCACCCTCTGATTGGGATTCGAAACCAACATGTACGATCTGAAGGTCAGAAGAGGTCTCCTCAGCCAGAGAAGTCATTGGCACAACCGTGTGGGCTTGATCCGTCTCCATATCAAGAGCTGCCGATGGAGTTTTAGATCGTGAACCAGAAACCTCAATCTGAAAAGGTTCGGAATGCACTTTCTTGGAAGAAGAATGGTTGGAGGGCTTCCGTCTGGTGGAAGAAGCCTTCTTCTTGGAATGTCACTATTTGAAGACCTTTTTAGCCTTGGAGTCATCCGAATTCCAGCTTTGATCTGATTTGTCAGCCTTTTAGGCCTTATCTTTTCCTGAAGGATTATCTTTCATTGCCTCCTTGGTTTTCTCCTTGCCCTGAAATTTCTCAGAGTTAGATCTAGGAGAAGCAGCGGTGGCCTGGGCAGTGAGGACTCAAGGCTCAAAGCAGCCCTCTACAAGCAGGCCTTGTGCCCTGCCTTGGCCCTCACTGCCCAGGCATGGCACAAAGCTTGCTTGTAGAGGGCTGCTTTGAGCCTTGAGTCCTGGTTTTTATGAGCTTGTGGGGTCATAGATTTGCAGAGGGCACAAGATTGGACATTGTGACCCTCTCCAAGGCAAAGAAGGCATGTAGTGTGCAGGTGCTGCCCAGGGATCTTACTCCTCCCACTTGATGCACCATTTGAAGGTGGTGGACCGAGTGTCCCTTTTTGAAGCCGTTAGAAGGTCTCTCAAATCATAAGCAAAATCAAAATCAGACAGTCTGAGTCGATTTTTTTGTGCCTATCACCAAGTCCAATCCAAAGAGTAGTCAAAGTCTGAAAGGTTAGTCAATAGCCAAAATGTAGAGATCAATCCGAATTAAAATAGGAAGAAGCAATTCCAACTCACGAAGTTCTTTCTAAGCCGCTAGTGTAGCGGGTGAAAAAAACTGGGAAAGAACAAGACCACTAGAGGCTTATAACAGGATGGGCAGTGCTACCGCCAAAAAGTTGCAAATACAGTTTTGTCTAGTGATTTCAGAAGTTTCCAAAGTTTGCTGTGCAGGCACAGAATAACCCATTTGTGTGATTCACAGAGACCACAAAGAAGTTGCACTGTTTAAATAAAAAAGCAGAAATCCTAGGAAACAAAACCATTGTGATAATACATAATATGATAGTACATAATACAAACCATAATATGTTTTCCATTTTTTTTAAATTTCGGCCAGGCCCTCTTTGTACTTCTGTGGCAGATGCGGCTGTTGCTTATTCTATTCTAGCTGGGCCAGATCCTCTCTATCCATATGGTAAGTCTTCTTGCCTGTTACTTCCATTCCTGAGAGTACATCATATTTTTTTTGTTCACATGTGATTCTCTGTTTCTGCTTTTAAAATCATTACAGGACTACGCCAGCCCAAGCCATCCTTCTCTGAAATCCTTACTCCTGATCTGAAGGGTTTAAAGTTGGGGATTGACTGGACTTTCTTTAAGGTGCCTGTTCTTCTCTCCATTTCTGTTTCATTCGACTACCCCATCTTTGTATCTGTAGCTAGCGGAGGTTAGATACGGGCCTCTGGATTCTTTCGGTGTGATATCTCCTCCTCACCCTGGAAATGGAGGGTTGTGCTTTGACTCTGTAACATGACTGAGGACATGGTGAGTTCTATAGAGGGAGGGAGTGAAGGAAAGTATCTTAGGGTGACTCTGGAAAGGTGGGTGCTGGGCAATAACATGTTTGCTTCTGCTTCTTTGCCAGGCTTGTGATGATGAAATTCTAGCTATCTGCCAAAAAGGTAATGCGAAAGATCTTTTCTTCTGACCAAGAACTGTGTTATCCTGCCCCACTGAGTGTTTCTTCTTATTGCCTTAAAATGTGTATATAGGTTGGATATCAAGATTGTCTAAAACTCTCCAAGTAACATTCCAGAAGTCCTGAAGGAAAGAATTTGGGGAAGCCTAGTATTCTGAGAAAGGCTTCACTATGCAGGTTATCCTGGTGATGAGCACTTGAGCAGACAGTGATGTTGCATTGCCTATCCCACTGTTCCTGTGGAAATACTTAATAATAGGAGTTCCTGACTTTTATAGAGAGCCTTTGAATGTGACAAGCATTTGACATAGTTAAGGAGTGAAGTGGAGAGTGAGATGGAGGCAAGAAGAGAGATGTACTGAAGGACACCTCAGAGGTTCAGGACAGTGGAGCAAAAGATGGTATTGCTGGAGATCTGTGATTGACTCTTCTGATTCTCTT
>CM034703.1:139068823-139091342 GCA_020142125.1 Phrynosoma platyrhinos | reverse complement strand
TGGACTCAATTTGCACTATTTCTAGCAGTCTGCAAAGGCTGTCAGTGCACTACTTCAGCTTACTACATCAAGTTTGTATTCTTTGCAACCAAATGTTTAAGTTTTTGTAGAGAGTTGATTAGGAGCCAGTGTGATGTGGTTTGAGTGTTGGCCATGGACATTGGGAGATGAGGGATTGAGTCCTCCTCTATTTCTCTTTATCTCCCTCTCCCTCTTTTGGTCTCCTGCTTGCTGCTACTGATTGCTCAGCTGTGAAGTTCCTTGAGGGCTTTGGTGCCTCTGTAATTGATATGTCCCTGCCAGAGGTGGAGGAGATGCGAGTGGCTCATGTAATCTGCATCCTTAGTGAGATGAGGGATTTTCTGCATCCTGACTTCAACAAACATTTTGAGCAAATGGTAAGTGGTACATAGGCTGATTGGGTCAGCCACCATAATTGAATCAGTATTCTGCACAAGGGGAATTCATGTTCTCTCCCCTTGTAAAAATCAGTACCCATGTTGCTGGTTGCAATTTCTGTGAGAAGAAGGTTCTTCAGAGGTGGCATCAGTTCCTACTCCCACTTGCCTGTAAACAGGTCTGTGCAAATTAGCTTAAGAATGTAGGAATTTTTAGTTACTTATTTATTTATTTGTGGTGGAGAAATCTCGGCGCCCACCCACTTCTGTGATGTTCGGGTGCAGAAAGTTTCTTTCTCTATTTTGGCCTTAGAAGACTGTGAGAGCACTCCTTCCCTATCCTTCGCTTCCCAGGACAGAGAAGGAATCTGAAGAACACTTTTTAAAGTGACCTGGCTTAGAGTAGTCTAACATATAGCAGCCATGTGAAGTGATTATACTTGGCCTTATGAAGGATATGTTTAATCTCATAGACAGGGTCTGAAGTGTTTGCATATAGAAAGAAAGAGTTAGCTTTGAAGATGGGTAGTTATGGAATCAAGACCAGGGCTTTCCATTTGTTTTCTTCAAATAATTCCCAACAATTCCTTTCCAAAGCACCCAGGATATAGGAACCCACTACGAAAACACTACATAGCTCCAGCCTCAAAGCCACTAGCCTCAAAGAATGTCATGCCTTTTCCAGTGTCCCATGGCTGCTTTTAGGTAAATGAATGTATGTGACCTGGGAAATCAACACAGTAGTTTCCATGCCCTCAGCTTTCTATGGACATATATAGTTAGATGCTCAGGTACTGCTCCAACAAAGTAGTGCCTCAACAGAAATGTTTACAAAGTTGTTCCCTCTTTGGTGCCTCATGCCAGCATTTCAGGATACTGTCTTCCATTGAAGGAGAAAGCGGCACTGGACCTACTGTCCAAATTGTCTTTGAGGAAAGAGAGAAAACAATTCTATTTCCCTACCCCCAGGTTTCTGGTTGTCTCCTTGCTGTTAATGCATAGATTTTAGGGGCATTTCTATTTCTTAGCACCGTTAAGCATAATTTCATCATAGGAACTACAACTACCTGCTTCCTTTCTTGCATAGCCATGGTTAAAACAGCAAGTGCAAGGAGTATATCCTATATTCATATTTTCTGAAGAAAAGGTTTTATCACAGTGGTTCAGGTGAGATGCAGCAGTCTTAATTCAATTTAAATATTGGTTTGTTGGATGGAGAATTAGTTCTGTGCTTGTATGCTTCCTCATTTTCTCACCCTTCCTCTTCTGCTCTTGGATTCAAGGAAGATGTTGTGATTTAAGCCACAGTTCTTTGTGACAACTAAAGTGGCAAATGGCAATCTATGTGCAGATCCTGGATAGATTTCCTTTGCTTAAGACCCAGTTTCTAAGTTTGGACATCAAGAGAATTAACAAAACAAAGTCCAGGCTTTTGTGGGGAGTGCCAGGAAGGAAATGTGGGCACAAGATTTGATCTCAGTCCAGTAAACTATGGATTATCAGAATGATTTGTATTTAAATTGGCCCAATTAGTCCAATGTTCATTTACATTCTAGTTGCATGACTTGGAACCTTGCTAGCCTCTTATCTTCAGACAAATCTTGTGACACAAGTTAAGATGTTTCATAAAAGATGCACAAATGTAAGTTACATTTGGAAATACCTTGTGTGGCCAGAATTACAAGTAAAGTGGCATGGGTCTTCATTTTAAGTGAGGGATGTGGCCCCATAGTTAGTAATATAGTAAGACTCATCTGCCAGTCTGATCAGCTTCAGTTGCAGATGGGACTTTGGCTGTTAGTCATCTCAGACAGCAAAATGTCTTAGGTCAGTGTAGAACGTCTGACCTCTCCATTTTGTTGGTAAGTCACTTAGTCCATGACATATTGAGGATGGAGCAAGCTAGTTTCCTTAAAGTAACACAACATGGAGTAATGGATACAAACTACAGGAAAAGAGATTCCACTTAAACATTAGGAAAAACTTGCTGATGGTAGGAACCGTTTGACAGTGCAAGATGCTGCCTCAAAGAGTGCTGGAGTCATTTTCTTGGAGGTTTTTAAACAGAGGCTGGATGGCCATCTGCTTTAATGGTGTATTCCTGCATGGCAGGGATTTGGACTTGGCTGGCCCTTGATTCCATGATTCTAAGTTGTTTCCTTAAACTAGCACAACAATGAAAGATTCTTTGTCCTACAAAGGTACTGTATTATATCTTCATCCACTTATTTGGCTGTTTTTTGATTCACTTTCTACTACTATTCAAGTGGAACAGAACTTTCTTTTCTAAAAATCTATTCGCACTATTATCCTTTAAAAAGTCATTTCATGGGAGAGGCTTACAAATGTAAGAACAAAATAAACTGTAAGCTCAGACATAAAAGATGTATTAGGAACAGAAATCAGGAGGAGGGAAAATTTGTATTTTGCATAACTCTGCCCACATCTGTGTGTTTTTTGTTTTTGTTTTTGTCTGCTGTGGGGTCAAATTTCAGTGCCCTGCTGTGCAACCTTCTCTTAAGATCTCTTCAAGATGTGAACTAAACAGTGGTTCTATTTTGTGTCTCCCCCCTCCCCCAAAGCTGGAGCTTACTCAGGTATCTTTATTTTCCAGAATTTCGAGACTCGTCTGAACCTTGCAATTGCTTCTCAATTCACAGCTCTGGATTACATTAAGGTGAAAAAGAGTTTACTGCAGGATAAAAGAGAGCTGGGGTAAAAAACAACAACAGTGTGGATCATTCAGTTCTTACTTGAAGAAGAGGAGAGGATGGAAAATATGTGATTTATAGCAGAACAGGCTTGTTGCTGCTTAAGACACTGTCTTTGAACAGTAGTACAGAACACTTATTTGAAATGTAGTTTAATTAATGATTGTTTTCAGACATTTTCAGATTTTGTATTTGAAGGCTGCAACTACCATATTGCTTTAACACTATGTTGAGCAATCCTCTCTTTAAAAAAATCTTGCACAAACATTACTCTTCTATTTAACTATGTTTCAGCCATCATCCCTTTCCTTTGCCTGATGAAAGGGAATTGGGATAGCTATATCAGCAGATGGTTTCAAAAGAGAAATTCTGTGTGAAATTAATCTTTGTATTGGTTTGGCTATGTGCTTTCTTGGGTTGCTGGCCCTGTTCTGTTGCTCATAACTTTCTAAAATAAATTTTCAGAAATTATAAATCTGTTTGATTTTAAATTGATTAGAATTGGATGCATTTTGATAGCATGTATGTCTGCATGTTTCCCTTTTTACCTTTTGAATTCGAGGATTATCTCTTTTTTCCTGCAAGCAGGAAACACTATTCTTTAGATTTTTGTGCCCCCTCCTCCGAGAACGTTGGTTGTATTTGGCATGTTAGTTAACCCCTTTTGTTTGTACCCATTCACCTCAGATTCTTGTTCTTTAACATGATGGTCTTAATCCAATTGCTAGATGCAATTACAGTAGATCCACTGGAGCAATGGAAACTTGGTTAGGTTAACATTTAATGTACGTTTCCCTGATTCAGTGGGTCTATTGGGATGAACTAATGGATTTAGAGCAGACTTTTTATGGGCTACCACTCAGCTGCTTTACAAACTTGATCCTCTTTTATATTTACAGGCAAACCGTCAGCGAACTCGCACCATGGCTGTTTTGCGGGAGACTTTTGCAAATGTGAATTGTCTCATCACTCCAGGTGTCTAATCTCAGCTGAGTTGAAGAATTTGTTTGGGATAACTTGCAGGGCTCTGTTGGTCTGATGTTAAACAAGTTGTTTCCTCACCTGTGCATGTGCAGTGGAAAAGCTGATGGTGCTACATGTTGCAGCAGTGTGTGGAGAAAACACTGTAGGGGTAGGCAAAGTTCAGCCTGTGGAGTGCATGCCCCCAGGGTCTATTTTTTAAAAAAATTCCCCCACTTTTTGCCCCTAAACAGTCTCAGGGAGTGTGAGGGGCATTTCCACCATGTTTTGGGACCCTCTGGGCCATTTTAGAAAATTACCCCAAGTTCTGAGACTGAAATGGAGGTCTCCTGGAGAACTAATGGTACCACACCTGCTGTAGAGGGTGCATTGAGTTGTCTTCATATGATGGATGAAATATAGCACAGCCCTACTTCCTTCCTGAAGTGAATTTGCTGGAGGACCTTAGGATGAGAGAGCCAGCATGTTGTAGTAGTTTGAGTGTTGGACTAGGACACTGAGAGATCAGGGTTCGACTCCTTGCTCAGTCATGGAAACCCACTGGGTGCCCTGGGGCAAGACACACTCTCTCAGTCTCAGAGGAAGGGAAGGGCAAACCCCTACTGAGCAAATTCTACCATAGGAAATGACTATAAGGCACACAACAAGAACAACTGTATGATGATGAAGACATACTTTTGGCTGCAGCCTTTTGATATTCTAAAGTTATACAACAAATTATTACTTAAAACTTGGCATTATGGATGTTAATTTTCATTTCCTGTATGTGGCTGCACATAAAATACCTTTATATGCTGATAACAAAATGTTATGTCAGCAGTTTTAGAAAGAATGTGCATAATCTTAATTTTTGCCAGATGAATTAGATACTGCAGAGGTACAGAAACTTGAATCCACCTACAGGTAGCTTAATGCTTGTGGCAGAGCAGTTTTAAAATAAAAGATTTGGTTTTGTAGAAGACAAGGTCATTCAGACATGAATGCTTCAGGCTGTGATAATGCACAGAATGCAAGTGAAGAAACTCAAAGGTTCATCTTTTGACATAGCAATTTACCTAGGGCTTCGGTCCTGGAAGAAACGTTATGTTTAGTTTAAAGTGATGCATTTAAAAGCTTCATTGGGCATGTTGCATCTGTGCAGAAAGCTATTCAGTACTTTGGTAGTCATGTACTTAATTCTTCAATCAGGTTTGTCATATCACAGTGTAATTAACATGTATCTAATCAATTAGTTGTCAAGTATTTCCTGAAATTTAGCGTACTGAAATTTTATGTCTGTCGCACATTTAACACATTTAAATCCATTTTGGTTTTCATAGCTAGTTCAGCTAAAAAACCTATTCTGGTATGACAAATACTGAACTATTTTTATTTGGAAATGATTTGACTGCAAAGTTCCGAATTTGTTGAAGAGTAAGAGTATATATGATTCATTATTAAAGCTTGTGACTTTTAAAATCACTACTGTACTTATTTTTTCTCTTGTGCAAGGTACTGCATGTTGTGCCCCACGAATTCGGAGCTCTGATCTCCTGACTGGATTTAGTGATGTTCGGACAACTCTCCGGACCATGAGGTAAGAACAAGATGGTGTGTTGCCCAAAGCAAAATGGTATCTGAGGGAGAGGGGCATGAAGGAAGGATGAGGACGCTAAGCTTTCAGGGTAGTTGTGTTTCCAAAGCTGAATCTGCTAAAGTCATCAATAGCTGCTGGACACATGGGATATTCTATAATTTATGTTGGTTTGGACTAGATCTCTTATAAAGTTGTAATAATTCTTTCTATAGCAGTTTCTTCAATCATCAGTTACTAACAACTGATATTCATTATATTTTAGTTTAAAACTACCCAAGTAGATGAGAATTCTTACAGTCCTTAGCACTCTGTGATTAGTTTTCCAGAATGACCTTCATGGGAAACCCAAATCTAAATGAAAATAATCTCGGCTCCCAGTCTAAAGAGAAAAATCACACTGTCTTCTTCAGAACTTTCCTGGCGGTGAGGACATAAGTAACTTCTCCTCCTTCATTGAACCTTCTAGGTACATGCAGTTGGCCAACTTGACAGGCATTCCAGCACTAGTAGTGCCAGTTGGATATACTGTTTCAGGGCTCCCCATCAGCCTTCAGGTAACTATTACTTTTTCTCACTGGTTCCTCAGTGGTTGGCACCTGCTTTCTTTCCCCATGGTCTCTCCCATGCTTTCTTTTCCTGCAGCCCATTTCATGCTAAGCAGAGGGGTGCTCTTGCTAAAGAGATCATTTAGGCCAAACTCCCTAGCCAGAGGTGAAGAATGCTTGGAGCTGCAGTTGCAGGCATACACAATTCTTACCCCCCCCCCCCCCCCCCCCCGGTCTAGGGAATGTCTAGAGCAGTTTTAAACAACCCTGATGCTTATATAACTCTACAGCACATGCAGCCAGTCCTCTTCCAAACTATCACCAGCTGACTTTATTCCATGGTTGCTCATCCATCTTCCATCCATTCATCTTTTTTTTATATCTTGCCTTACTCCCAGGCTGGGAATGCAGCTTACAAAAAGGCAGAGAATACAATAAAACACATATACAGCTGGCCCTCCACATTTGCGGCTTTGACATTTGTGGCTTTGATTATTTGTGGGTCTTATTAATATCTTCTGCCTGGAAATCTCTAGGTCCTCCAGTGAAACTCTACCAGAAGTTGACCATAGAGTTGTGCTGGAGAACCTAGAAGTTCATAGAGAAAACACTTCTCTAGGCCTTTGTAGGTCCTCCAGCATGATTCTATGATTGACTTCTTGCAGAGGCTGACCATAGTTGCACTGGAGGATCTGGAGATTACTAGAGAGGTGTTTTCTCAAGTAAAGAGAATGGTGGTTTTTTATTTGCGTTTTTTTCCATTCACAGGGGTCCTTCACCCCCAACCTCAGCGAATACGGAGGGATCACTGTAGTTAAAAGCATACAAAATTAAGATTAAAGCTGTACATTCCCCTTTCCTTAAGCACTGATGCCCTTCTTTCCAGCCAGGTTGGTCCAGCCAGGGTGCAAATGATTTGATCAGGATGAGGAGTTTATCTTAGCTATTTCTCTTAGCATTCTCTTCTTACACTGCATCTCTTCACAGATTATGGCAAAGTGGTGGGATGAAGCGCTGCTGTTCCGGATTGGCCTGAAGCTGGAGCAATTTCTTAACACAAAAGCAAAACCAGTTCTTTATTATGACATTCTCGGGTAACAGGGCCAGCTACAGGAGTGCAGGCTTCACCTAGTCCAAACTAAATGATTGTTCTTACATTCTGGATGTCTGGGTGTCTTAAGCAGGAAACTTTTATGGGCACAATATATATGGAACAATTTAAGGAAAGTGACTATAGTTTGGCTGTGTGTATGGATCTTTTGACATACAGCTTGGTACATTTGCAATAAGCCAAATTCTACACAAACTTATCTGTAGCAAAAGGAATCTTTGTCCACTCCCGTTGTTTGTTATGTAGTTTCTGTTACGTAGTTTTGAACTGTTGACTTCTATATTCAACAGAAATAGTGTTGGCAGTCCTTCAGTGCTGTTGCTACTTAAGTTTCTTGTGCAGAACACAAGATAGGGCTATCATGCAGGCAGTTTTAAAAGAAAATCTACTTTGGGAAAGGCCTAATAGCTCCTTGTTTTCAGTACTGTTACTTGAGTTGTCTCTTTGTTCCAAATAATTCAGCCAAATTGTAACGTCCTGTGCCAAAGAAGAAAAATGAATTAAGTCCAACTCCAACAGAATTCTGTACATTCCTTCATCTGTTCTCAAGATACCAGGCTACAGGATGTCCCTGTGTAGAAAACAGTTTCTAAATGATATAGGATTGTGTGTATGAAGCAGGTTTCCAGGTTAGGTTACCTGCTTACACTGAGGAAAATAGATTGAAAATGTCTTCTTGGAATACTCTTCCCCTTATAGGTGAGAGGCAATACAGTATTCTGAATTCAAAATTGCAGAAACATGGCTAAAAAAATGTACCAGGAAAGCCACTGTTTCCAAACATCTTTTTGCTTTTGTTTTCTGAGGTGGAAATTTTAATTAGTATTAATATTTTTACCTTATGTAAGAGAGCTCAGGTTCTCACTTAGGAAGCTGTCTCTTAAAATGAAAGATGAAATGGAGTAAATGAAATTAGTGAAGAGAACACTAGCTTTAGTGAACAGAGTGCTAGCTTTCTCATATCAGCTGTCTCATTATGGTACGGAGAAGCATACTATAGTACGGAGAAACATATTATGTATGATACGGAACATATTATCAAATAAAGAAATGTTGGATTAAAGTTTTGGTGTGCCTCTAAACCAGGGTGGGCAACTGGGGAAGATGTGGAGACCAATTTTCACCTGATGTGAGACACAATGAATGCATCTTTAAACTGGCTCAACATCGACTTCTGATTTGAAGGATTTGGGATATGTGTCTTGCTAAACCACAAGACCTGAAGACTTCAGGAATTTAGAGGTAGGTATGTGGTCACAAAAAAGGCCTTGGGGAATATACAACCTATGGGTTATACTGTGCCCATGACTACTCTAAAGGATATATAGTAACTTAGTGAATTATTAAAAAGGTAAACCAGTCATATAAATGTTGCACTCAAAGTAATGTAAGAATTAATGTAAACAGGAGCACTGAAGGCCTGAAGTAGTTCTTAGGAATCATGGTAACTGCATACCATTTTAACATTCAGCACATCAATTTTCCCACAAAAAGTTCTTCTCTTTGTTTACAGTCACCAGCAGAATTAGATAGATGGGAGAGTAGAGGGGTCCAGGGCAATGCAGTGTGACACCCCATGTAGAATCATAGAACTGGAAGAGACCACAGGGGCCTTTCAGTCCAAATTCATTCTGCCATGCAGGAATACACAGAGGTACTACAAGATCCTTTTGCATACTTCCTAGTAAGATGAGTTAGTGTAGTTCATAGAAACACAGAATTGGAAGATATCCCCAAAGGCCATCCAGTTCAATCTCCTTCTGCCATGCAGGAACACTCAATCAAAGCACTCCTAACAGATGGCCATCCAGCCTCTGTTTAAGGACCTCCAAAGGAGACCCCACCAATCTCCGAGGGAGTGTGTTCCACTTTCAAACAGCCCTTACTGTCAGGAAGTTCCTTCTAATGTTGAAATGAAATCTCTTTTCCTGTAATTTGCATCCATTGTTCTAGGTCCTATTCTCTGGAGCAGCAGAAAACAAGCTTGCTCCATCTTCAGTATGACATTCTTTCAAATCCTTTTGTCTTTCCTTCCATAGACTAAACATACCCAGCTCCCTAAGATGCTCCTCATAGGGAATGATTTTTAAACCTTTTATCATTTTGGTTGCATTTCTCTGGAGACATTCCAACTTGACAGTATCTTTGAATTATAGTGTCCAGAAATGGACACATTATTCCAAGTGAGACCTGACCAAAGCAGAATAGAGTGGCATTATTCCTTCCTTTGATCTAGACACTGTACTACTAATATAGCCTAGAACTGCACTGGCTTTTTTAGCTGTTGCACCACACTGTTGAGTGAAAAAATGTCAAAAAAGTCTACCCAAAAACATGTCTACACTGGGCTGTAGACACTAGTGCTTCTCAAGCCCCTGGTAGTCCAAAGTACAGTGATCTTTAGCTCAAGTGGGGGTTACAACAGGTTCAGATTTTATGTAATTGCAGCAATGCCATGCCAAGTAGAGCAACCAGGAGTGAAGCGCTTTACATGGTGACTGCTTCCAATGGTCCAGAATGGAGATCAGTTTTCACATCTGGCTGTCAGCCAAGCATGGCATTTACCCTCTAATTTCCTTGGCCTAGTGAATCACATAAACATGCCTGATGCTATAGTACAGATACAACCATGAAAGCCTGATGCTGTAATACAGATACAACCATGGAAGTGTGGACTTCAGAGCCTGCTACCCAGTAAACCCCTTCCTTTTTTGTACACACATTTAGTGTGATGCTACAGGCAACCAAATTCCCAGCATCTACACAGGTCTGAATATGCAAAACTGGGTTGTATCTCATCATATGCTTAAACAGATAGTACAATTTAACAGAAAACCAGATTAAAGTGGGAACAGCGGACCCCCCCTTTAAGGTTACAGTAGTACAATGCAAGACAGACCTAGAAATAAATTTTTCTTCTTCACATTAGCCCCCCTTCCTTACTGCCAATGCCATTACCAAGCTTCTAAATTTCCTTGTAGAGAATTTTTCAAGCCTCTTCACAGACTGGTTTTGGTTAAGCTGCTGTCTTAGGTGGTCGAGTGGATTGTATTTCTGCACCCTTTCAACACTGTGTCTAGATAAGTACAGTTTTCAGCAACTTAACATTTTGCGTCACTTTAGTGTAAGCAAGAAACACAACCAGGAGTTGGGTTGGGTGTGATACAAAAAGTTCCCATTAGTACCAGGGTCACAAGTGAGAAGGATTGTGCTTAATCACACCCCCTTTTATTTTTAACATTGTCTCCATACATTCCCTTGGGTAAAGGAAGGGTGTGATACTTCTGGGCCCTTATAGTGAGGGCAAAACATGGTGGACGTCCTCACTACAATGTAATTCTGAACACAGAAATCCACTGCCCCCTAAAAATACACTTGAGTTTGTAAACCATATGATGTGTCCAGGCCCTTTCTGCTGCTTTCCTACCCACTAGTACTCTGCAAACTGAATATCCCAGGTAGCTTGATACCACAGCAGCTACAGTGTGCAGTTTGAATATATTTCTTGCTCTGAGACATGGTCTCATGCAAAGCCATTGAGTATAAAACACTCTGTATATAAAATTGATGTTAAACTTGTGTATGCAAAGTAAATGGAGTGACCACACATACAGCCCTCTTGCTTCACATAGATATATTGATATACAGTATATACACAATGATTTTTTTATATATATAAAATAACACCTTGTTTATAAAGCGACATTTAATTGCCACTTGGCCCTTCCCCACCCCACAAAAAACAGTAGTATACAAAATATAAAATATTTTTAAATATTTATAAACAGTTGCAAGAAAAAAAAAATAGAACTGTATGAAAATATCCTTCCCTTCCTCAGATGGTTAGCTAATGGGCTTTTAACCCATAGCTGTTGAGAGGATATGAGTATGCTCTGCCCAATACTAGCCGGTCCCGCAGGAGTTTAAATAAGACATAGTAGTTGCAGAAGAGTATCAGGGCCATGGAGAGTGTGTGGTTCCACTTCTCTGAGCGAAGCAGAGAGTAGAGCTGATAGCAGACTACACTGCCTTCGATGAGAATCAGCAGGTTGAGAAGCCGTAATGGACGGTGAAAGAGAAACTGCAAGAGGGAGGAAAACAAGCAGATGCAGATATTATGATTCAATATTAGGAAGACCTAATACAGTATAACTTGCTACCTTGGAAGGTGGTACGCTCTCCTTCAGTCAGATTTTTAAAACCAGAGGCTGAGAGGCCACTTGTCAGGGATGCATTTGTCAATTTGTCAGCAATGGCAAGGAGTTAGACTAATTGGACACAGGGAACTTTTTGCCATAACTTCAGCTTTTTCATAATTTCAGCTAGTTATGAAAAGGGCAGTAGATTTCCACTCCCTCCCTGGCAGATTCTGCTTAGCCAACTCTGACAATCAGAGACATCAGCATTGCTTGCAGATTTAAGGGAGCCTGCATATTCCTTAGGCCGTCCCCCTAAAAAATGAAACTTGAAGAATGTCCCCCACACCAGATTCCTCAGAGTGGAATGAGAGCAATGGTAGAAGAAGCACAATGCCAGTTTGAACATTAATGTTTAAGTTCTGGCCATTGCTGCAGCACTCAGTTGGTTATGCTAACCCAAACTAGGCTTTCACAAATGTCTTTTCTATTAAATTATAAGAATACAAATCCAGATTATGATAAGAAATATTCAAAGGACAGATCTATGTTTGTACAGGAGAGACATATACAGTTGCCCCTCCATTCTTGCAGACTTGAGGTCTGTGGTTCTGAATATTCACAGGGTAGACCTCTGCTAAAATCAGTGAGGCGTGCCCCATTCAAGCTTATGGGGCTAGAATACTGGCAAGTCTCTGTTTTCACGGGGGGATCTGGAACAGCTATCCCCTGCGAAAACGGAGGGCAACTGTACAATGACTGGGCATATAGAGGCTAAGAATATGTTATCTGAATAACCCGCCTCTGCTACTTTTAAGGCAGTTCAATGCATGTATAGAACAAAAGCAATTCTTGGCCTTGTTTTCACATGAAAGAGGGAGAGGGATATTTTACCAGCAGGAAATTAATACAGGAGGGAGTGGGAAGTTAATTTACACTTCAGTACAGTTGCCCCTCCATTTTCATGGGGGATCCGTCCCCCCCCAAAAAATGGAAAATCGGCAATATTCAAGCCCCATTGGTTTGAATGGCAGTGCGCACTTGTGCATGACCCATTTTGTCCCGTGTCCCTCTTCGCCCATAAACGGACGAGACTGTGGACTCCAAGTCCGCGAAAACGGAGAGATGCCTGTATTTTTGTCAAACTAACAGACACAGTCAGGACCCTTAGTGTAGAAGTGTTGAACCCCTAGATCCCCAGTGCTCTCATATCTCATGCACTGTACTTACATAAAAACGGGCATGGGAGACATCGGAAGGCACCGCTACGTTATAAGGCCCAACTGCTTTGTATAGGCATCGACTATGCCGCACTAGAACCCCCTGGGGCCATATTGTGTTCTCAGACCAGCTGTGGATAAGAAAAATTGTTAGTCAACATCAGGACAAGTTGGTGGAATGATATCACCTATTTAATAAAGACAATGGCAAACCCCCTCTGAACAAGTCTTGCCAAAAAAACCGCAAGATACATTAGGGTCCCCATAAATTGTAAACACCTTGAAGGCACACAACACAAACACATTTAAAAAACAACAATGACCACTACTAATGATTCTGCCTCATATACTGACATGTGACAATTTTAGGAGGTTTTTAAAAACTATCAATTTATCAGCTGAAGACAAACTAAAGCAAGAGATTTCAGTGAAGTTTTAAATTCTAAATTGGAAAGGTCACCAAAACGGCAAATTACATCCAGAAGTGGGGGTGGGTGCACACGGAAAACAACCTTCCGGTAGTGTGAAAACAAAATCTCTGAGGGCACATAATTTTCATGTTCTTGCATTTTGATGCACTCAGTGTGGTGTTAATGGTTTGATTGCTGGACTCTGGGGACCAGGGTTCAAATCCTGGTTCAGTCATGTAAACCCACTGGGTGACCTGGAGCAAATCATATTCTCTCAGCCTCAGAGGATGGCAATGGCAAACCCTCTTTGAAGAAACTTGTCTATCCCTAACGGGATAGGTTCCCCTTAGGGTCGCCATAAGACAGAAAGACACACAACCTGCATAACAGGGAGTTCCTGCATGACAGGAGGTTGGACTGGATGGCCCTTGTGGTCTCTTTCAACTCTATAATTCTATGATTCTATGAACCACCAACTGAAATGTTGTCACTAAAGAAGCAGGAGGTAGCCTTTTTAAATAGGTACCAGGAAGAAGCCATTTGCTGCAGGCACATGAATGATCACTCAACTCTTCTTCTGTGGTTGTGGAGACAAAATAGTCAGCGAAGGGTGGGTTGCAAGATAATGTTTTTTTACAGAGATAAAGAGGAAGCTGGCAAGTGATGCATAAAAGGGGGAGAAGTTCAGCACCTTCATTACTCATCAGGTAATGATTCAGAATAAGCTTATTTCCATTTCACTTATTTGAACTTATTTTGAGTTAACAGTTGTTCTTAGCTGAGGTAAGAAGCCTCCCTGATTACTAGCTGCTTAATTAGGTTACCATATGGTTCAAGGAGGATGTTTTAAAAACATTTAAGCTGTTTCCATTAATTGGATGTATAAACCTTTGCCATTTGGAAAGGTAGCCAAGCGCTCAAAGTCCGGGATGTTTACACAGAAGCAACAAGCACTCAAGAGGAACTTGTTGCCTGGTAAACATGCCTTCGGTGAAACTTTTACTTAGTATAAAGTCAAAATGTGAGTCTAACATTTAAACCATATTGCCAGTTCATATGAAAACTACATCGTATGTGGGAACTTTGCTTGCAAGGACAGCTCAGAGCATTCAGGTGACATACTCTGATTGTAAACTGCCACAAAGTGCGGCCCATCAAAGGGAGACACTGCATTTAGTAGGGACATTTCTTTTTTTCTCCCTTCTTCTTTACTTTTTACTGATTGTCACTAACATTTGACCCTCTTGCAAGTAAAGAAAAACTTATTTTTCTTCATGGTTTATGTAAGTCTCCTTATTGGGGTTGGGTTCACAACAAGGTTTGTTGTAGTAGTAGTTTTTAGTTGAAAGTAACAGTAGTAGTATTTTTAGGATAAAAATATATTTTTGTTACTTTTTGGCAGAGAAAGAGGTCTCTCAGCTACACAAAACATGTTCTGGCATGTGAAAATATTTTTTCTAGCTCTAGGTGTTTGGACACTGTGGGATGGCCCCCTTTCTCACTGCCATTTCCTTCTTTTGTGTCATGTCTTTTTAGATTGTAAGCCTGAGCGCATAAAATTGTTTAACAGTTTGTAAGATGCTCTGAGCGCCTTTGTGGCTGAAGAGCAGGGTATAAATACTCCAAATAAATAAATAAATCTATACCCACAAACATAACTGTGGACAGTGAGCATTTTTGCCCCCTGAAAGACACTGGTGTTCCGATGGGGCCAAAAAATAAATCAAGAGACAATGCCATTTAAAAAAAAATTATATGTGTGTCTGAGGGTTAAACATCTATCATGTTGTAACTGTATATTGCTCAATTAGAAATAACTGAAATGTGTATTCCTGTCATTAGTCTTGCAAGTCTGTTAATGCGTTATAGAACAAATTACTTACATTTTAAAAAAACAGAGCGAATACAGGCAAAGACAACATGAGGCTGGCTTCTGCTGAAATATTCCTCACCATACAGAGATACTGACTACCACCAACCCCTCTTGGAAGGATCCTGATAACTTGGCACATGTCATGCTGATGCTGTTTATGCCCCCCAACCCCAAATGGATTGGCTATTATTTGTAAATCAATTTGGACCCGGAAAAGTGGTATATAAATAATTATAACGATATATTTTTTTAAAAAATCAAATTTTATAAGCAGCAAGTACCTGAGTTTCTACTGAGGTTCTTCAATATTCGTTCAAAATTATTTGCATCCACCCCACAGATCCTGCTGCTTTGGTATTTTATTGGACCTTGGATTCTATCTTTTCTTTACTAGTAAGGTATCCTAGAAATACAATACTTTCTGTGGGACAGCACCATCTACTCCTAACATTCCCATCTCTTTCTACTGCCTTAAAATAAGCATAAATTTTTTGCCATGCTGGTTTGGGATTTTCCACTTACCACCCTTTCCTTTTAACTTTTCTGCAGTCTTCCACATTCCAGTTTAACCAACCTGATTCTGATAAATGTCCATAGACAAAGGTGACAAGCAAGCTGCCCACCATCTTGGAGATGAGGAGAGACTGGAGGCATCTCCCTCAGTTGTGTTAAAGTTCAAAAGATTCTGGTGCTCAGAGAAACTATGAGAAACATCATTGCCCACTGCTTCAATTCTAGTTGGAGCTGGTTATTTGGAGGGCCTTTGCTGATTTCTGCTCAAATGTGCTCCATCCTCTATCTATCCTGCTCTGAAGAAGAAGGCTGGAACTGGCCATGGACAACAGATATGCTCTGAGTCTTTGGCTGCCTAACAGCAACAGGAAGCCCTTTTTTCCTTCACCATGTTTGGTGCAGGTAGTGCCCTTCCTGGGAATGCTGTGTGGAATAGTGGACTATAGTGTTGGAGTAGAATGCTGGAGACTAGGGTTCAAATCTCTGCTGAACCATGAAACCCATTGGGTGACCTTGGGTGAGTCATACTCTCTCAGCCTCAGGAAGGCAATGACAAACCTCTCTAAACAAATCTACCAAGAAAACCCTGTGATCACCTTAGGGTCGTCATAAGTCGAAAATGACTTGAAGGCACACAAGACTCCTGCTCTTGATCCTGGCTCTACCTTTCACTGCACTGGGGAGTAGTAGTGGGAACTGTTCACAAATTCATAAAGAAGTGCAGTACAAGGACAGAGACAAAAGCCCAATCAGTGGGACTGCACTCCTTAGGAATAAGTTGAAGAGTAAATAGATGCTGTGTCTGAGCACACATACATAGGATGAGAGGCAAAGTCTTGGCATCCAGCAGTTTTTGATTGATTACTAAAGCATGCCAAAACCTTTTTTTTTTTTTTTTTGCATACCTAAGAAATCTTCAAAGTGCTGGATTTACTGCTTTATCTTTGTTGGTCCTATTTTTTCTGCCAAATATATAGGCAACTCAAATCAGAGTGGAATAAATGATTATTTCAAAACATGAACATGAGACACTCCCATTAAATAGGCTGAACCTGGAATAAGAAAGACACCAGTTCTCAAAGACCAGTCCTTGCCCTCTTCTCTATTTTTTTGGGGTGAAAATCTCAAATAGCTCAGAAAATAATAATAATAAATTTTATGCAGTGTCAGATATATCAAAAACAGAGCCCCAAAACTACATTCTATAAAGGAAACACAATATACAGTAAGACTACTGATGGATATTGATATGGAAAGAACAGTCTGTCCAAACAACCCAAGTAAGGAGAGCATATAAATACCTTCAGATGTCCTTGTCTTATTGGACTGACCCTGACATACATACATAAATATTCCAAGCTCAAACTTACATATGCTGAGGGGCATTACTGTATGACCCATGTTCCAGCTTCTGCCACTTGCCCAAGTGGGCAGCTGATCTGTGTAACAAGTCACAATACTTGGGAGGAAGCAGCTGTGTGGTGAGCATAACAAAAGCATTGATCCACACCATGATAAGGTGTTCGCAAGACCAGCGCATGTCGTAGTACTGGGTGCTCTGTAAGAAATCAGAAAGGAGGTTAGTGGCAGCATCCCAGCGATCTCAAGAACAGAAAGAGGGCGTTCTATAGCAGCAGCTCTAAGCAGCTGTCTATGAATTGCATGGCTAGTAAAATAGGGGATCATTTCTCCTTGCCATGCGTGAAATGTTTACACATCACTTTGTGCAAGCTATGTCTAAGTCACTGAATTCTCTGGAGTATATGCACACCCATGGAGTTTGATATGATCTAACAAGCCCAAGAGTTTGATACTCAAGCACAGAGAGAACCTGAATTGCTTATAGAAATTCAAAATCTCCATCTCCAGATACCAGCCTGATACAACTTCAGCTATCTGGATCTTCTGGGGTTTCTTGTGAATTTAATTTCACACCTGCCCCCATTTTCTAAACATATTAACTCAGAGCCTTAGCACTGAAACCCAGACACTGTCCTATCAGGACCAAAACTTGGTTTCAAGTGCCCATTTATAGCACAAAAAATATAGTTGTGTTATAGTTGTCTGGGGAAAAGGACAGGGTTAGTAGAGGGGATGGAGAAAAAGGAGTGGGGAAACCACAGGGGCACTACATGTATGGCAATACCTATCCGCCAACCAGGAGCGATACTAGTGCACTCCAGATGCAGTTACGCTCCGCCATCCAGGCTGCCAAAGGGGAGACAGAGAAAAGGGGAATTAACCAGAAATCCATTGTGCCAACAATCCACAGGCAAGATTTAGGAGGCGGCGGCGGCAGCAGCAAGAGCAGCGGAGAAGTCAGACAACAGCTACCTTCACAAAGCACAGCGGCAGGAATGCCACGTAGTAGGCACTGAAGAGGGAATTGAATAGAACCTCCTTAATTCGGTGGTTGAAGTCTGCTTTCAGGCACTCCACCTCGTTGCGAATGAGGTCTGGGGACAAAGGGCAACTGTGTGTGGGGATAGGCATAGGGTTGTTGAATTGTTCTTTCAAGGACTCTCTGAGCAGAGAGATGAAGTCTTTAGGCTTGACAAGGCTGCCAACCCCTGTGGAACCAGCATCCACCAGCTGATCTTGCATTAAATAACTGCAGTCTGCAGGAAGCGGCTGGGTCCTGCTGTCTTGGTGGAAGCAACAGAGTGGGACATAGACACCAAACCTGTAAGAAAGGAAGAGGCATTCAGATGAGATTATAGGCTGTGATAGCCTCACCTGAATAGGAGCATCCCAGCCATGAAGCTTGTATTCTATCCTCATTCTTCCATGTCTCTTTCCCTTATATTGATCCCATGATGCCACTTCTCTTTTAATACCTTCTTAATGCCACAGCTAAGCAGCAAGAGAAGAGGAACCAGACAAGAGGAACCTGGCAATTTTGAAGCTTCAAGGACATTTGAGAAGTTTTCCTGCCTCCCAGATTGCTGTTTTCTTTCTTTTTCAAACTATGTTGATACCTACTCTTCTCCTTATCTCTGCCTCATCTTTCTTTTGTATCAAGGTGATTTATATAATGAAAAAAGGTATAATGTATAACACAAATATGGGCAAAAAGGTTTTGAAGCAGGCATCTTTCTCATCAGAACCATCTATTTGGGTAGCAGCTTTGAAACTTGTATGACCTTTCTCATTCTGTACTCATCAATAGGATCTCCCTTTGTCATGTCTTGTACTCTTTGAGAAGTTCATTATTATATTTAGAATAAACGGGAGTGATACTCACGGGTACCCAAGAAAGAGGAGATTGAGGACAGAATGGCTACGGAACAGATTGACCAGAGTCCAGCAGAGCACCCATCCACACAGGGTGAGTAAAACCAGGCGTGCCAGGATCAGGGCCATATAGTGAATCACTGATGTAGTGCCCACTTGAGAAGCCTGGAAAGTCAAATGCAAAGAAACATCAGTGCCATATTCTTTCCCTGCATATTCCACAAGATGTCCCTTTCTCTAGCCTGCTATAAACCACTGCCAGATACATTTAGTAAAGGTCCATTCTTGGGATGGCAGGTGCAGTTATCCACACTTGGGTTTATCTATACAGGTCTAAATTCAGTGCCCAAATGCTATATAAAATATGCACACCCACACCCACTTATACATACCTTTGGAGGTTTGTCTGTATGGTTAAATAAAACAACCTCAAGGCAAACAGACAGTCTGAAGAGCAAATATGACAGACACTAAAGTTTACAAAAAGTTTTAAAGTTTAAAGTTTGATCTTGCAGCACCTTTGACACTAATAGTGGAAAAGAACGTCTAGCATAAGCTTTCATAGTTTTGGTCTACTTTCTGCAGAACTCAGTTTGATGTTCATTTGAGATTTGGAGTTGACTGCATAACACACCTCACATGAACTTCAAATTGAATACTGTCACCCCAAATCTCATATGAACATTCAAACTGAATCTTATCATTTCAATGGACTCCCTTGCTCAACACTGAGGCTTGAATTAGGAGCACCAGATAAATCTCAAAAAGATGCTATGCACAATGGACCTTTCAATAGTTAACCAAACAGATTCCACTTGATTTCTTGGTCTGTAATTTCCAGCTTCTCCATTTCTTAAGACTATTAGAATTGAGTTTTTGTTAATCATGGCTGGAATAAAGTGTTGCTTACTGGATCTCTGCCTGTTGTTTTGCTATAACCACAGGGTGCTTGAGGTCTCTGCCACTCTGCAACAGCCTCAGGACAATTAGCTGTTGCTTGTTTCAGCTGCCTCTCCCTACAATCTTTACCTCCTTGCTGCTACTGTTACAACTGATCTTGCAGCTATAAACCTAACTTCATCAAAACTGCCATTTGCCCAAGGTGGGAGGGCAAAAACAGAACATGTTAATTTTCATGCAGTGCAAATGGATGAATGCACGTGCATGTATGCACGCATGCACAAGTGTGTGTGTACACACAGAAACACACTTGAAATTGAGATTATTAACTTGGGTTTAATATTTACTAAAATCTTACCTCAGAGATTAGGGCCCATACCAGCCTCCGCGCCAGCATCACTGTGATAAATGCTGCCAGATGGTAATCAATGAGGTGGAAGTTCTAAAGGGAAAAAAGAAGAAGGAATTCACCAGGGTGAAAGGAAAGGCTACAAAGGCAGGAACTGCTGTGCTGAGATGGCAGAAGCATGGGAATCCCTATAGCGAAGAATCAAGATACACAGTGAATCATTCCATACCTGCCACATAACTAGGGAAGAGAAACGGAGAGATTAAGTGCACTCCTCCAGAGAAGCTGTGTGTATGCATATGCCACACTTACAAATAGCACAGATATTCTGTACCTACCTATGATTTTCCATCTCTCAAGGTAGGAGAGCATCTAGCAGAGGGGAAAACCCCCAACTCTGGGGCCAGGAAGGAAAGTTTCAATCACCTAATGTGACAGTGCAAATCTCACTCCTGACACTGCAGCAAAATTTATTCAATAATTTAGTAAAACAAAAATCCAAACACAAGGCACAGAGTGAACTTCTGCAATCTGCATAAAGCTTGAAATAAAGGGAATCACTTTACTCTTCTTGACAAAAATGTAGCCTGGGGTATGGGGCTTATGACAGGGAGAGAATGACCAGATTAGGATGAACCATGAAAAAAGGATATTCCTAAGGGGAATTGACTGGAATTCTATGTCATTGCTTTCTGTGAGCAGATGGCTAATCACACAAGAGAGAGACATATCTAGGGAAGCAGACTGTACTGCTCTCCTTCCAATAGCTATTCTTTCTCCCTTGGGGCAGTTATTGGAGGGCATGTTTAAAAGCAGCACAGCCTGGGGCAAAAAGTTACTGCCAACAATTCCAAGAATGCCCCCCCCAACCTCGTACAGATGCAAATCACATGTAGAAATCATTCAAAGGCTCTTTTAAGTAAGAACAATAACATCTTTTTAATAATATCTGATAAAAGAATGTATAGCAAGGCCAGTAGTCATCTCTACTGAACTCCTCCAGTGGGGATGCCTCGCAGAAATCTACAGAAACGCTCTCCCTGACACCATCATAAATTAAGCCAGATTGCCACAAAGACCTAGAGGCTCTGGCCCAAGGGAGAGAAGAGCAACCAGCATCTCCCCGTCTGTCTTTTCCTTGGGCCTTGGGTCTTATTAGACTGCAAGCTTGAGGGCAGTGAATTGTTTAATTAACAATTTGTAAGCCACTCTGGGAGTCTTTTTGGCTGAAGTGTGGGGTATAAATGCTCTAAATGAATTTTAAAAACCTATAAATGACTGGAAAGGAAAGCCAGAATTTTATCAACCAATGAAACTCTGTTCACCTACTGATTTAGTGCCAAGTTCTTGAAAAAGCCAAAAAGAAACTGTTGAAAGAAAGCCGACAACACACTCAGAACTTAAGGAAACACTCTAAGTCTACCATTTCCATTCATATAGAGAGGACGGATACCACCACTCTCCATTCACATGGAGAGGCATAGAACATGAATAAAATCTCATCCCTTGCGGAACACAGAATACATTTTGGATATGAACACTATGATACATATGGGACACCACTCCCCCCACCCCAGTTTTATCCCTCTCACTCCCTCCTTTCAGAAAGAGCATTTCAAATTCTGACAGTGTGATTGTAGTTTTCAGAAACACAGTCCTAAAGGAAAGCTCCCCAAGTCTCTTCTCACAAAAGGAAGTCAAGATTTAGAGGTGTTAATTTTGCATACAAGATTCCAATGCACCAAAAGTAGCAGAGAAAAGAAATGAAGCATCTCCAGCTGCACTTATGCATTAACCTCTTATCTACTAAAGTAGGCTGCACATTTTTCCAGGGAAAACTTTTTATCTGATGTAGTAAGAGTCTTGTGTACATGTCCAATCCATGGTATAGTGCAGGGGTAGGCAACCTTTCCCCTTTAAGGGCCGAGGGACTTCAGCTCCTAGAAGCCTCAGCCATGTTGGCCAATAGTCCCATGTTGGCCAATAGCTCCTGGGATTCTGGTAGCTGAAGTCCTTCGGCCCTTAAAGGGGAAAGGTTGCCTACCCCTGGTATAGTGCATATGCAGGATCAAGCTGGCTAACCTTGTTCTGCTCCCTTGCTCCCTGGAGGTCAGGTTTTGAAAGGACATAGCAAAGGTGCAACCCAGCAAGAGTAGGATCAAACAGCACAATCTGTACCTTTCTATTTTTTTTTTTTTTTTTTTTGGAGCCCACACTGTGTTGAATCAACTGCTTACTACACAGAGGGATTATACTCAGAGCTGTGTTCATGTCAGTTCTGTGCAAGCACAATGCATTTTGTAAGGGTGAAGAATTCTACAAGATGCCTATTTACTCTGTCCTGCTCCCTTGACTAAGGGACACCTGAAGGGAAGAGACCTATGAGAATGCAGTTGTGAGCAAGGATTGTGGGCTCCTTAGGGGGCAGAGGCAAAAAAACTGAGGGGCTGAGATTAATAGCAATTAACAACTTTTGACCTTACATCCTAAAGAAAGGAGTGAAACCACTCCATGTATGTTTCATAGAATCATAGAGTTGGAAGAGACCACAAGGGCCATCCA
>CM034703.1:139045261-139056295 GCA_020142125.1 Phrynosoma platyrhinos | reverse complement strand
CCTGAACAGCCCAGGCTGGGAAAAGGTCTTGGGGAGATGGAGGCTCCTCCTCCCTTTCCCTGCCCGATTACCCCCTGGGGAAGGAAGAGATCTGGCTGGGAGAGGGGCAGGGAGAGTGGGGGAAAAAGGAGAATGGGCCCCTGCTCCTCTTCCCCCACCCATCCCTCTGGCTTCTGAGTGGGGGGGAGTTATTCATGATTTTTCCACATTCGTGGGGGTCTCATTCCCCTAACCCCCATGAATGTGGAGGGATGAATGTAGAGCTCTCTCTATCTCTATCTCTAAAATATCCCTCCATTATCCCAGCATGGGATTTCACACAAATGAGATGGCTGCATAACTGCATTCCTCTGAGACCTTATTGCCTAATAACAAACAAAGAACCTAGCAAAATCATCAAAGCAGATTGAAAAAGCATGAAAAGATGTGCAGAATCCTTAACAGCTTATCCTTTAGAGAGGGTTGCTATAAACTGGAATCAACTTAAAGGCCCAAGAACACCTATAATAAAATGGAAGTATACCATGATCTTTCATCAGACTATAAAGAAAAGGAAATCATGGAAGCTGTTCACAGAACTACTTTGAAAATCAGGAGTCAGGTACTCATCGGCCTTCCCTTCTAAGCTGCTGATATGGCTAAATGACAAACTTAAAGTTGTATCAACTTTAGAGCAACTGAAAGAAATCTGCAAAGATCTTAACATTAACCTTTGTGAGATCCTAGTTCCAGAAGACAACCTACCAAAAATCAAAGGAAAGAAAAAGAATAAAAACATCTGCTACAACCTAGGGCAAAGACAAAATAACATGCCATGAAATGTCAACCAAGCACTACGTAAGGCATCTTCAGGAGAAAAGCACCATATTGAGCAACTCTATCAAGTTGAAGTGTTAAAAATGGTGTTTGGCAGCCATGTTGGGTAGCAAGTTATCTGTCAATTAGTAAGCTGGGTTATTCCACATAAATACTAGTAAAACTTGCTTACTAGCAGAGGTAATCAAAGTAATGGTAATGGAAGAGACCTGAGCCATGGGAGCTTCAAACAGCTCTTAGTTGTTTAGGGCTATTTCCGCTAAGGAATGGTCTCAAGGAAGGGGCTGAGGAGTTTAAAACCCTGCTTTGTGTGGCTGGTTTCATTTTTAGTACTGGGAAATCAGGAGAGGAGTTATTCTGTGAAGTTCCACTACATGTAACCTACCACTAATAATCATATATAGACTTGCATTTAAACACACAAACACACTGTTGTTTGAAATACGGTAATGGCTACGAGTGAATTAAACACACTAGATTATTGCACTACACTTTTATAGTGCTGCTATTCCACTTTTACTGCTCTGGCTGCCCCCTGATGCATTCTGGGATTTGTAGTATAAGGAGGGGTATTTAGAAGTCTCAGCCAGAGAGCTCTCAGGACTCACTGAACTACAAACTCCAAAAGGCAACAGGAGGGAGCCAGAGCAGTAAAAGTGGAATAGCAGCACTATTGAACGCTGGTGGTGCAGTGGTTAATGCCTGTACTGCAGCCACTCATTCACAAACTGCAAGGTTGTGAGTTAAATACTAGCCAAGAGCTCCAGGTCGACTCAGCCTGGCATCTTTCTGTAGGTTACTAAAATGAATACCCAGCTTGATGGGGACAATTAGTCCACCAGCAAGCAATACAGAAATGTACTTGCTATTGCTAATAGTAGCACTATAAAAATATACTGCGGTAATGTGGTATATGTCAGTGGGTGAAACACTATAGCAGTGACCCCCAAAGTAGATGGTACGCCCCTCTTGGGGACAGTGGAAGGATCCAGGGTTATGGTGAGGTAGAAAGGGGGAAATAGGGGGGTGGGAGGGAAAAAGGAGGTGGCAGGGGGCCCTTCTCCCTTGCACCTGGTCACCCTGGGAGCAGCAACTGAGCAGCAAAAGGAGGCCTCTTGTTCTCATTGGCCTTTGCTGCAAGGCTGGCATGGGTGAGAGACTTCTCAGTTGCTGCTCCAGGATGACAGGGTGCAAAGGGAGCAGCGACTGAGCAGCCAGTCAAACAGCGACCAAAAAGATTCTTGCCTCTGCCTTTGCTGCAAAACCGGAACAAGCAAAAAGCTTCTCAGTCACTGCTCAGCCAGCTGCTCTGTTGCTGCTTCCAAGGCGACTGGGTGCAAAGGAAGCAGTGACTGAGATTGGCTGTGTTGAATTTGCAGTAGGACATTAGACCTAATATAAAAAAATATGCCCGAGCAGGCGCTAGGGTTCTCACCCAAGAGAAAACAGGACAGTAACCTGAAAAGGTTTGGGGACCACTGCACTACAGAGTCATCAAAATGCTGAAAAATCTGAATCCAGATAAGATTTTTTTTTTCACACTCCAATTTGGTGGAATAATTTAGTGCTGCAGGAACTTCAAAACCATGAGAGGTAATGATCATTATAATCAAATTCTGTAGATCTGAAATACTGGAAACTCTGACTGGTCCAGAAGGGAGCTACAGAGTGCTAAAACTGAAGACAAAGATTTAACACTAGAATCTTACTATTCTCCTAATACAAAACAAGAAGATTTTACGAAATTAATGTTGACAATATTAAAGCTATTGACAGAAGTTTTGATCTGGGAAGATGAGATACAAATATCTACCTTAGTAGAAAATTAGATAAGATAACTGTAAAATATTTGAAACAAAGAATGGGGGAAGTAACCAAATTGTTAAATACATTAGAATTAGCTGATCTGTGGGAAGAACTGTACCTCCTAGAAAAAGATAAATCCTTTTTTCCCAGGTAAATATTCATAATATGCAAGAACAAATCATTTGTTGGTGTCATTTATAACTTGTATATTAATGGGAAAAAAGGATTACCTTTTTCTAGGAGGTACAGTTCTTCCCACAGATCAGCTAATTTTAATTTATGTACATGTGGATCAAATAGGATTCATGACAGAATAGATATCTGGCAGATGTGGTCGAAGAGCACTGAATGTAAAAAATTCTGGTAAACTAAAGAAAAATTCCCACAGCAATATTCTTTTCAAACACCCTTAAAGCCTTTACTCCCATGGCCATATTTGACTATGCTCCTGAAAAGTATGAACAAAGGCAGCAATTTTATTTACACAATCACAAGATTTTATAAAGGCACATAGGTTGTGGTATAACATAAATGGTTCAGAAATTCAATATAATAGGCGGAGGAGACAAGGATATCTGCCACTGTCCTTCCTTTTTGCATTAACAATAGAACCATTATCAGAAAATAGCACAGAACATCAAAACATATCAAAAGAGTAGTGATATCAAGACTGGGGAGAGGGAATAGTTTTCTTTTTCCCCTTGAATCTTTATTCTTCTGGAAAAATTAAAATAAATGGATGAAGGGATTTTTTTTGCATGAAGAATAAAATGTTAAAAACAAAGTATTCATCTATTTATCCCCCCTACCTTATTTCCAAAAAATGTGTAGCAGGCATACATTTATGCAAGATAGTTGTGATACTCAATGTGGTGGTCCACAGACTGGTACGTGAACCATTAGCTGCTGTGTGTGGCAATTTTTCAGGAAAGAAAAAATTTGCAACTAATGGGCACAAATATGGTACTGGTCCCTGGGACACTGGGAATAAAGCCAGTCCTCCAACATCAAACAGCCTCACAAGCACTGATGTATAGTATCAGATCACTTTAATTCCTGATCCTGGTTTCCTTGATTTCAGTTCTCTTTATGAAATGAATAATACATTTATGCTTGAATTCAAGATATACCAAAAGCATCTGAGGAAGCAGACTTAAGTCTATGAATGCTCATGTTGCCACCTTCTTTCTTTAGTTAGTCTCAAAGGTGCTACAAGATCTCTCTACATATTTGTGCTTGGCATTTTTTATTTCTTACTATTATTTTATTTGGCTCTCATCAGGTGGCAAAAAAGTCCCAAAAGTTTCTGAAAATTCAAGTGTTCCTTAAGAATTCAGGACCTTATACAGCAGATTCCACTTGTACAAAAAGCTATAAAATTAAAATAGTAATTTAAAGTGTAATTATTTGCTATACATACTGTGCTTTGAATATATCAAATGTGATACTGTTATGCCAAACAAAGTTATATGTACCGTAACACATTTTATATTTCTAAAGCAAGAGTGACTTTCGGTCTATAAAGGGTACAAATATAGATTCCTCTCCCTTAGTTTTTTCAGAAAAATGCAATCCTTCCCAAAACATCTTTTTCACTTAGCTTCAATATTTCCAAAAAGTTTACATTTAAACTAACAATTAAAGAAAAAGGTCAGAGAGGGCAAATACTTTTTATGTAGTGTTATCTGTGTTTATAAAGCAGCTTATATCATTAAAAAAAGGCTACAAAAACAGAAAAAGCCTTTGACAGCTTACACTGGGACTATATGTTTGGAATTATAGATAGGAACGGACTTGGACTAACATTTCTGGATGGAAAAAACACATATACAAAGATCAAACAGCTCAAATGGGGTGAAAAATTAAACCAATCAAAATAAAAAAAGGCACACGTCAGGGATGCTTACTGTATATAATGGCTATTGAGATTCTCTGTAATATCATAAGGAAAACATCAGAAATAAAAGGGACAAGAATCAAAAAGTCAGAATATAATATTAAGGCTTACACTGACAATGTAGTCATAATTTTAGAGAAATCTTTAGAAGGTGCACATAAACTGATGGAGGTACTATATAAATTTGGGGACGTCTCTGGAATCAAATAAACAAAAATATATGATAATAGCAAAAAAAATTATCAAAACAGGAAGAAAAGCAAGTACAAGAAATAACATCATATAAAATTGAAACAGAGTATTTAAGTACCTATATAGATAACAAACAAAAATACAAAACTATTCGACAATAATTATAAGGTAATATGGAACATCATCAATTTAGAGGAATGGAATAGCTTAAAATTATCATTTTCTGGCAGAATAGCCACAATCAAGATGTCTGTTTTTCCAAAATTTAATTTTTGTTTACAAATGTACCGATTATAAATAAAATAAAAATATATAAATATAAATACAAATAAAAAAACCTTTCACACAGTGGAACAATGAACTAAAGAAATTCATATGGGAGAGGGATCCCCCCCCCCAAGAATAAAATGACATTCATTATTAGACCAAAAAAATCAATGGAGGTTGCAGTCTGCTAGATCTTGAAACTTATTGTCAAGCTAACACTCTGTTGGATGATAGAATGCATTCGCTTAGAAAATAAAAATCTATTAAATTTAGAAGGATTTAATTTACATTACAGATGGAATGCATACCTATGGTATGATACAGAAAAAATTCATGGAAACTTCAAACATCATTTCATCTGTAAAGCTATACTAATTAAATGGGAAAAGATCAAAAATCTATTATACAGAGGATTCCCAATCACGGTTTCCCCACAAGAAGCTTTCTTTGGAAGTTCTGGTACAGGGAAATCCTGGATAAAATACAAAGATATAATTAAAAAGACTACTCAAAATGTTTATGAAATGAAAACTATAGAAGAAATAGAGAACGTTGAAGTGAAGAAACAATACAATACAATCTTTTATTACAGCCATTTGGCCAGCATAGAAGTGAAGAAACATTGGTTCCTATATAGACAACTTGTTGAAAGGTTTAAAGAAGATTTTAAAAAAAAGAAGGATTTGACTCAACACAAAATGAGCTGGATAAAATACTGGAAAATTAAGAGGAAAAGTTAACATCAAAATTATATAAGATCTTATTGGAAAGGAAATTGGAACAGATAACTATAAAAGAAACTATGATGAAATGGGCAACAGACACTGGAAGACAGATAGTTGGCATAATGCCAGAAAAAAATTTTTTTTTACTAAGAATTAGAATATGAAAGAAAACTTTTTGAAAATGGAGACTCGTTGGTATTTAACCCCAATAAAAATTAACACCATATGTAAGACTGGACAAAGAAGTTGCTGGAAATGCAGGAATGAATTTCGTAGAATTTCATAGACTCTTTAATTTCAGCATATTAACAAGGGACAATGAAATATGAATATAGGTACAGATAAAAGGTATTATGTAATTGTTATTGGTTTTTTCTATGTAGGACTTTAAAAAGTAAAGTTTATTTTAAAAAGGCTACAAAAACAATACTTAAGAAAATGATTTCAGGAAAAGCAATGAGACACATAATTCCAAAACACACTGCAGAAATAATCCTGTTTGAGACTGCTTTAACTGCCTCAGTGCTAGGGAATCCTGGGAATTGTAGTTTGTTGTGGCACTAGAGCTCTCTGATGGAGAAGGCTAAATGTCTCACAAAACTACAGTTCCCAGAATTCCTTAACATTGAGCCAGGACAGTTAAAGCTGTCTCAAATTGAATTATTTCTGCAGTGTGTTTTGGACCACAAAGTCTCAGTCTCTGTGAGAGCATTTTGGGTATCTGAAGGTTTGTTGTTGTGGTTTGTGAAAAAGGACCATACAAATAATTTTCAAGAGTACTATGATTAAGCATTAAGGTGAAATAAATATCTGAAGGGCTGTCATGTAGAAGATGGAGTGAGCTTGTTTTGTTGCTGTTGCAGAGAATAGGACACAAAGAAAGTGACTCATATTTCATGAAAGAAGATTCCAGTTAAATATTAGGAAGAACTTCCTAACAGTGAGAGTTGTGCTATTAATGTGACAGTATATTACAAATCAACCATCAACTGAAGACAAAGACAAAACAGTTTTGAAGTGGATTAAATAATTTCACAGAGGTGAGCCACAGTAATAATGTCTGATTTCAGCTTCCTGACATCTGTTGGAACTCTGATTCTGCTAAGAATATAAATGTCCAATATTTTTTTATTATTATTATTTTGCTCCTCTCCTCTTACCCATTATTTTTATTCTTGCTCTGAACTCTCATTCATTTCAAGAAGATGAACTCACCAAGAAACCTAATGGCAAAACTGAGGCATATTTGGCATTTGATACTGTATGGTCAATACTATGCAGGAATGTCTGGCATTCTTGCTACTAGTCTGAGTAATTCTAACAGCTCCTAACTAGGAAACATAAACAGCACTTTACACATCCTTACCAATGTAGCTGCAAAAACTCCCATCCACATGCACACACACATTTATGTTGCCAGTCATCACACAGCAGCTGGACAAACAAATGGGTCCTAGAGCAGATCAAGCCAGAGATATCCCTAGAAGCCAAGATGACAAGACTTAGACTGTCGTACCTTGGACACATCATCTGAAGACATGAATTGCTGGAAAAGACTATAATGTTAGGGAAGCAGAAAGAGAGGAAAGCCACATGCTAGAAGATGGATGGACTTTATTAAAGAGACCATGGGCCTTTGCAGACTGCCAGAAATAGTGCAAATTGAGTCCACTTTAAGGGTTAGGGAATCATGGGAACTGTATTTTATTGTGACACCAGAGCTCTCTGACAGAGAAGGCTCAATGTCTCAGAAAAAAAACAATTCCCATGATTCCCTAGCACTAACTCTAACCCTTAAAGTGGACTATGAGTTTGCAGGAGCTGGGCAGAGCAGCAGAGGACGGGGGGCCTAGAGATGTCTCATCCATAGGGTCGCCATGGGCGGAAGTCGACGTGAAAGCAATTAACAACAACAACAACAACAACCTATAATGGATGTAACTGGGAATGCACACTTTGAAAATCTCAGTGAAAATCCTCAAAGTATCAAATTCAAAATGGATGTAGGAGGCACTTCCCACCCAAACCAGAGAGCTTTAAACAGAACATCCATGCATTCAATGAACAAATGATTAAGAAACTGAAGGAAAGGAACACAAACTGTGGTGGCCCTTCATCTCCAGAAACTTCTAAATGCATGTTAAGACATGTCTACTCAGGAAGCTTCTTTATACCACCTTCCATATAATCATGAGTGCAGTTTCCAATCAATGGTCTTTCTGCTTATTATATCTGTTTCTCCATACAAAAATCCTCAAGAATTTCAAGCATAATAATTAGTATACTTTGGGGGTGGGTGGGTTCTTATTTGAAATTATAAAGTTAGTCTGAGAATGACATTTGTTATTAAATGCCCATCACTCATGAACATACATATGTACATTAATATATCAAAACCAAGGCAAGGCAATATGCATGTGTAGCTTCCTGCATTGCAAAGACCACAAAGAGGTTGAGAGACAGCTTCCTGTAACAGTTGATAGCACTGTCATTTAAAGTAGTGCTAACAAATTTTTTATCGCTTTCATGTTAAATCATCAAACCTGGAACTGTTTTATTCTAATCACGTCAGTTGCCAACTGGAAATTATTACCAAAAGTAAAAGTGTGGACTTCTAGATAGTAAGGCTGTGATGGTAATGTGTCATTTGGTTATAACCTTTAGGAAAACACGTGTTAAACTAGCATTTCAAGGAACTGCCCAGCATTCCTGCTACTAAGGTCCAAAACACACTGCAGAAATAATCCGGTTTGAAGCCGCTTTAACTGCCCTGGCTCAATGCTAGGGAATCCTGGGAACTGTAGTTTTGTGAGGCATTGAGCCTTCTCTGTCACAGAGCTCTGGTGCCACAATAAACTACAGTTCCCATGATTCCCTAGCACTGAGCCAGGGCAGTTAAAGCAGTCTCAAACTGGATTATTTCTGCAGTGTGTTTTGGACCTTAGAATGAATAAAAAGGATCCAGGCACAATAGGTCAATTTCTTACTTCCAGGTTCAGGACAAACGTTAAGGCGGTTTATAAGTTCTGTTAAGCTTCCAAAAAGACTCAAATTCCTGCAAACTTTGGGAATACTTCATCAAAATAGAAACAATCCCAGCAAATGTAAGAGGTTGTGGCCAAAGGGCACACATTTTTGTGTGCCAAAGTACAGTAACAGAGATAATGCTTCAATCAAGCCACAGGATCTATGCTAGTCGGAATGGACACTGACTTAAACCAATGCCTAGGCCTATTTTCTAAGCTTTCTTTTCCCGGAGTCCATCAGTGGGGAAAAAGGAGTATTTGGAATCCATTTCTTAAGTTCCACCTCCAACTAGAAAGTAACAATTCCTGGTATTTAGTTGATGGATAGACAGATGTTTAGATGTACCGTATGTTTACTCAGAATCAAATAAACACACTGCCCATGAATTCACTGGAGCTTACTTTCATATACAATGGGCCCTCCATATTTTCTAGGGTTAGAGTCACAGAAACCCCTATGAAAGTGGAAAAAACACTTTTTTTTTTAGCCTGAGAGCACCTCCCTAGGAACTTTTGTGAAACTCTATGGTCAATATCGTATAATCATAGAATAGAGCAGGAAGAAACCCCAAGGGCCATCCAGCCCAACCCCCTTCTGCCATGCAGGAACTGACAATCAAATCATTCCCAACAGATGGACATCCAGCTTCTGTTCAAAGACCTACAAAGAAGGGGACTGAGAGATCGTGTTCCACTGACAAACAGCTCTTACTGTCAGGAAGTTCCTTCTAATGTTGAGGTGGGATCTCTTTTCCTGGAGCTTGATTCTATTGCTCTGGGTCCTATTCTCTGGAGCAGCAGAAAACAAGCTTGCTCCATCCTCAATATGACACCCCATAAAATACTTAAACAGGGCTACCATATCACCCCTTAACCATCTCTTCTCCAGACTAAACATCCCTAGCTCTCTATGGGCTTTTGCAAACTGCTAGAAATAGTGCAAATTGAGTCCACTTTAAGGGTTAGGAAATCATGGGAACTGTATTTTATTTTGGCACCAGAGCTCTCTGAGAGAGAAGGCTCAATGTCTCAGAAAAAAAAGCAATTCCCATGATTCCCTAGCACTAACCCTAACCCTAAAAGTGTATTCAATTTGCACTATTTCTGGCAGTCTGCAAAGGCCCTAAGTCTCTCCTCATAGGGCTTCATGGTTTCCAGACCATTCACCATTTTGGTCTCCCTTGGACATGCTCCAGCTTGTCCACATACATCCTTTTCGAATTGTGGTGCCCAGAACTAGATGAAGTATTCCAGGTGAGGCCTAACCAAAGCAGAATATAGTGGCACTGTTACACTATACTTCCTTTGATGTAGCCTGGAATTGCAGTGGCCTTTTTAGCTGCTGCATCACACTGTTGACTCATGTTCAACTTGTGGTCTACTAGAACTCCTAGTTCCCTTTCACATGTAGTCTTGTTAAGCCAGGTGTCACCAGGTGTCACCCATTCTATATCTATGCATTTCCTTTTTTGGAAGACCTAATAATGCCAAGAGGAATGTTCTCTCTAGGGATCTCTAGGTCCTCCAGCATGACTTTTGGTGAAAACTGACCACAGAGCTGCACTGGAGGGCTTAAGAGATTCCTAGAGATAACATATTAATGAAATCCGTGAATAATCAAATCTGTAAAAGTCAAAGCCACAAATGTGGAGGGCTGACAATAAATGTTCACAGGAAAGCAGTCTAAACAGAAATAGTCAGAGTTTTTAAAGAGACAGTGAACGCTGACAGCCCCATCTACCTGCAACTGAGTGTTTTAAAACTGAAGGATGGACTCTATGAACTTTATAAAGAACAAAAACCCTTAAGAGTTTCAAGCATGGATTTCAAGCCTGGGCCCAACTTTTGCACTGCTGGGCTTCTGGAGAGAGAGAGAGAGAGAGAGACTGAGAACAAAGAGAGAGGCAGCCATGTGTGTGTGGGGGGCTTGGATATGGGGAAGGGGGTGCAAGGAAGCCCCCCTTAGTGAGGGAGGAGGAGTTGCACAGGGGAGTTGTGTGGCTGTGTGTTGTGTGCCTTCAATCATTTCCAACTGCTGGTGACCCTAAGGCCATGAACCTGTCATGGGCTTTTCTTGTTCAGAGAGAAGATTTGTTCAGAGGTGTTTTGTCTTTACCTTCCTCTGATGCTGAGAGGGTGTGACTTGCCTGAAGTCACTCAGTGTTGTTGCTGTTGTTGTATGCCTTCAATTCATTTCCAACTGATGGCGACCCTATGGATGAGACATCTCCAAAAAACCCTGTCCTCACCCGATCTACTTAATTCCTGCAACCCCTTAATACCAAAAGTGACCTCCTTCATAGAG